>CM023490.1:20282536-20882536 GCA_013339685.2 Hyalomma asiaticum
GCGCACTTCCAGCACGGAACCACTCCAGTTGCGTCGCGTTCAAGGTGTGGTTCAATGTAATGGTATCCTTGGAGCCGTCCTTGTGCTTGATCTCGCACTTCACAGGCTGATAAGAGAGAACACAAAAAGACCTCTTAAGAAACCAAATTTTCACAAGGTAAAAATAAATCTAGAGGAAGATTGTCAAACTCAAACAAAGGCCATCTCAATACAAGCTGCAAATTCAACCGATTTTATAAGGAAAAGGGTTAGGCAAACCATTGTACACTGCTTTTCACTATCTTTCAGGATCAACTGTTAGGGTTGCAGCTCCTGTAGACAGTATTTTTAGTAAACTCAGCGCTGTATTAGTAATGAAGTTCCAGCTCAGTGTGAGTGTGAGATCCACAGTGTTTCCCTAATGCAGCAACTGGATTAATCACACAGGATCTTGAAAATTCTACAAAATGTATGCACTGTGCATGCAAGCCAGCACTTTCTCGTCACAGCCTACAGCCAATACTGAAGTCGAGTAACAGACACTTGGTGCCCACCTTGCCAGGTGCGAGGTCCTTGAGGCCAAGAAGTGAGATCTTGTCGTCCGACTTGATCTTGTCGTAGTCTGCAGGATTCTGGAAGGTCAGCGGTAGCAGACCCTGTTTCTTGAGGTTCGTTTCTGCAAGAGGAAAACAATTTAGTGAGCAGGCCCATGCCCTTCTGGACAGGTCCTGACAGTAAACTATACTGCTAAATGTTAACGTGCAGGCATTATACGATAGTATAAGCCTTAACCACCATGGTGGCTGTAAAAAAGCAAGCTTACGAATTCTTGAGTTGCTATTACAGCGACGGTGCACTGGCTTTATTAGCAGTGTAGACAAGTGGACAGACACTTATACGTACTATTACTGAGGCACCGCCGACTGGTATGTTATCTGCCAAGCAACGCATTTTTACAATCCCTGTAACATTCATTGCTGAAAAATCACTCAGATTCAAAACCATTCCACAATAACATTGCACAGACTGCTCCCCTTCCAAGGTGGCTCCTTATATTTGCAAAAGGATAACTGCTTGTGCTTTGCTCTAAAGCATTTCAGTCACAGCAAATAACACAACTGAATACTAATACCTAAACCTCCACAGTCACAAATTCATGCCGCGGAACACGGAACGCTGAGAACGGGAACATACCATGGATACGAGCGAAGCTCTTGACAATGATGGCGTAGCCCCCTAGGTGCCTTGGCTCGAGCGCTGCATGTTCCCTGCTGCTGCCTTCACCGTAGTTTTCGTCGCCTACCACACACCACTTGATGCCCTCGGCCTGTTGTAAGACACAGAGAGGAAATGATGTTATGAAACACATGACACATGCCTGCATTACAATCGTGATCAATTGTGTCCTTTAGAAGCCTTCAAACTGCAATTGAAGATCTTTGGAAGAAGCCTTCATAAGACAGGGGACTGCATAGGATGACAACACTTAACTATTCGTGGTATTAAGACTGTCTGTTTTACCTTGTATTTACGTGCTGTGTCAGGGTACACCACCCCACTCGCCAGTTAGCCGATGCTGGACCTTGTTGGCCTCACCACTCTCTTCGCTGATAGCACTGCAATTGGCGAGAAGACAAGCACAAACAAATTGAGCACGGCCATTCTGGGCAAAACTGTTCCCCCTAGAGACAACTGTATCAGCAGTAAACAATGCACCAGCATACAGACTGTTTAAGAGAGACAGATAGAGATGCTGTTTTCAAGCTACAAAACACTAGAGGTGTTCTGTCCAGTGGTACACTGCCCTTAGTGTGAATTACCGACTAGTCTGGTCACAAACCTTACTCTAGGGTTGCTCAAGAAATAGTGCATATTCAGGAGGATTGGTCATATCAAGACTGAAGACCTCTGTCAACAATAAAACTTTCGCTGCCTTTAGTATCTCTTGCCCAAAAGGTCCTTCACAATACCAATTACAAGAACTATCAGAGTGAAATGCTGCACTAATAAATGAACACAGCATGAGAAGACATAGAAACAGTACAAGTGCCAATGTCTTTTTGTGTGGTATTCTTCCTTCCATTAAAGGAACGTCGTCTTTTGATAAAAGTTTCTTAGGAAGTTTTTTTTGGGGCGAAGCTCCTTAAGGTTTGGGTCTGTCTGTCCGTTGTAGTAGCGCGTTACCTACTAGGAACGCGTTACTAGGAGGGCGCGTGTGGGAGGCGCGCCCTCGGCGCGTGCCTCCCAGCGCGCGAGCTCTCTCACTCTTCCATCTGCTGTCTTGTGAGAGAGAGAGAGACAGAGAGAGCGAAAGGCGCGCATTGACTATGGAAACGCTCTTTCTTCGATGAACGCGCTACCAGCTCGCAAAGAAGGAGAATGCACCCTCACCCGCGAGAGACAAGCTTGACGCAGGCAGCGTCTTCTGGCGAGTTTCTTGATTGAAAAATACCGACTGCTCACACTGGGGAACCATTCACTGGCCACCCATATATATATATATATATATATATATATATATATATATATATATATATATATATATATGCACTGGATCTTTACTTGCAATGAAATGCTGGTGGGAGATTTCACTTGTGCGTAGTTGAACCATAAGGATTCGTAGCGTGCGCGTTAACTAAATTAATCCGGAACTCGGCACGATCTACGATGAACCTCCGGAGCTTCGCCCACTCATCGTCATTCACTCCGCGGATATGTGTGAATTTTCTTGTTGTCATTCAGCTGGAAATGCTTTGGTAAACTCGGGATGCACGTTTCATTGGACATTCACTAGTTGTTGCCATTCTGCCAAGGAAACAAGGGCTCACCCGATGAACATGTTGTTGGAGATGTTGTCCAGGTGGCCACGGTACTTGAGCCAGGGACCTGCCGCGCTGATGTGGTCGGTGGTGCACTTGCCCTTGACCTTGATCAGGATGACCATGTCCTCGAGGTCCTTGCCGTCCCACTTGGGGAATGGGGAGAGCAGCTGCAGCCGCTGGCTCTTGGGGTCGACGTCCACACTGACGGAGGAACCGTCAGCGGGTGGTGCCTGGTACGTATCCTCGCCGGGGTCGAAGCCCTTTTGTGGTAGCTCATCGCCTTCAGGGCTCTTCAGCTTAAACTTCTCACCTGCACCAAGCATTTTATTGCAAGGCTTATAGAGTCTAGCGACTTGGCAAAAGGATCAAGTGTCAAGAGGAAAGACAGCCCCAACGTACGCAAAACTAAAGACTTCTAATGCCGTATTTACATGACTATAGGTCGACTCGAATGCAAGTCCAGCCCCAAACAATGCACGTTTAAAAAAAAAAAAGGAACACACACACACGCACACATCAATAGAGATTTAAGGCCGAGATATAGCCAGGCATTTTTGACATTTACCACTCCGCAGCTGTGATGATTACTGGCAGTGCAAGTTTTGGTTTCGATTGTAAGTCGAACCTCCGAGTTTGGATTTCAAATAAAAAGGAAAGAGGTCAATTTACAATCGCGTAAATACAGTACCTTGATCTACGGCACCTATTAGGCACACAGTGACTAGTGCTGCCTGAATCTCGCATACAGCTTAGGCAAACAAGGCTAACGTTAAACATGCAAATAAGGCTCACTTCAAAGCTTCTCTAGGCTTTTTTCCCCTCACCACTCATTATGTATTTATGAAAACCCTTTTTACAAAAAGAAAATGATTCATAGCAACACAGGCCCTGCCCCAGTGATTGATAGATTTGTGAGCTTTTACGTCCCAAAACCAGCCATGATTATGAGAGACGCCGTAGTGGAGGTCTCCAGAAATTTCAACCACCTGGGGTTCTTGCACTGACATCACACAGTACACGGGCCTCAACATTTCTCCTTCATCGAAATGCAGCCGTCGCGGCCGGGATTCGATCCTGCGACGCTCGGATCAGCGGCCGAGCCCTGCCACAATGGTCAAGTGGGTATGGCACTCGGGCGCAGATCCGAATGTTGCAGGATCGAATCCCAGCGGTGGTGGCTGCATTTATATTGAGGCGAAATGTTGTGCACTCTGCGGTGTCAGTGCACGTTAAAGAACCTGAGGTGGTCGAAATTTCCGGAGCCCTCCACTATGGTCTCTCTCATAACCATGTCATGGTTTTGTGAAGTTAAAACCCAGAAATTAAATCATAGCGACACAGATTTCAAGCTAAGATGCGTTCAACACTAGCTATGGCTGAGCGACAAAACAAGTTACATGTCCTACCTACGGCAAAGCAGGCGCTTTCTAGTAGACGTTAGAAGAAAGACAGACAGCAGTACACTTACCCTTAGAACCTGTCAGCTCATCCGTCAATGGGTTGAAGTCCAGCCTGCCAGCGATCGCCAGAGCCGTCACAAGCTCCGGGGAGGTCACAAACGCATGCGTGGCAGGGTTTCCGTCGTTTCGGCTTGTGAAGTTACGGTTGTACGAAGTGACTATTGTGTTCTTATCACCCTTCTTGACGTCTTTCCTGAAAGAAAATGTGACAGCGAAATGGCACAACCTTCTAAATAAACTCCTACTCCAATTTTAATCCACACGGCCCCAACTAACGAGGTTACATTTACAACACTTGTAATCAACCCATACCAATTCAATTTGAAAGTGACATGTTGTAGGCTTTGCTTCCAATTGAAACCAGCATATTTAATGCAAGAAGCCTGTGCCTTAGCTTCAGAGGCAGATGTACTGAGGATGCACCTCAAAGCCAACAGGGCATGGATGTTATGTCAGCTGGCTTGACGATGACATTAGTAAGGACAAGCAGCAAGTCCAGTGACTACATCAAATGCAGTCACACTGAGCTTCAAGTGTATACTGCGGCTCTGAGGCCGCTGACTTGGGCATGGCTACAATGCAATGAAGTCGGCTTGCCCTCCCACCCCTCCCCCACATGGGCAGCACAATGCACAGTCTAACGTCATTACAATGAAGTCAATATTACACAAAAGTAGCTTTGTTATATCCAAAAATTCATTATAAATGCATTTTCTTGTCACTGTGTCAGTGACAATGCTATTCTTCATTTACTTTGTTATAACCAATCATTTGTAACTTATCAGAATTCGTTATATCGAGAGTCGAGTGCACATCGCCACAGTACCAGCTAACTGATACATTCTAACAAAGACAGATAAAAGAGCATGCATGGCAAGGAAAAAAAAGTACAGTCTTACAGAACACTGGCCAAAAGTTTTCCTATTCTGTAACATGGAGATGTGGCTCACTGACTTGTACTACAATCAACACCCCATTTTGACCTCCTTAAGGAATGCAAAATCATCCACAAAATGTAGACAGACTATAAGAAGTCAGAGTATAAACAGATACAATAGGCTATAAAAAGGTTTGATTGCATACTGACTATACAAGATATCCGTACATGGCAGTGCCACAATGCTAATTACTGAGCATGTCTGAAAGTGTTGACTGTAGCGAACTGTCACAGGTTGTCCTTTCTGCCGAATACCTGCTACTAGAACAATCAACTCTCAATATCGTTTGATCACACTGCTCACTGCACACCTGTCTTTTTTTTTTTTTTTTTATTGCGAAATGGGCTTGCTCTTAAGGCATAGTTTATGGTGTGTATGAACTGAAGTAGTGTTTTGTGGTATCTGTTGTCGTGTACCCAACGATCATAACTGGTCGAGGCACTGTATCGGAGACCGTCTTGTTTAAGGAGACGAGAGCGCTCCCGATGGAGTCCTTCCATATGAGATGGTGTGCATCTGCGTCCGTCACGGGAACAGAACAATAAGGGCACGTATCACCAAGTGGTATGGTGCACCAGTTCCACGTAGAGATTGCATACCTGTCCCACTGACCGATGCAGGGACCACAGGCGTTGGCCAGCACCATGCCACCAAACTCGTCGAAGATCTTGGACTGACCGTCCCGCTCGATGGTGGCCCGAATCTGCTCGGAGCCTGGCGTGACCGTGAACGCACACTTGGCCTTGATGCCGTGGTCCAGTGCCTGCTTGGCAAGGAAAGCAGCGCGACTCATGTCCTCGTAGCTGCTGTTGGTGCAGCTGCCAATTAGGCCTGCATGATGAAAAGGAGCAAAAGGAAATGACATGAAAAGTGCCCGTCCTCCAAGATACGCGACCGTCACAGCAGTGTCAGTGGTTCTATTTTTTTTTGTCTACTTTTCAGGGGCAAGATGGCAGGTCGAGCCCCCAGGAAATGCCTTATTAAAAAAAAAAAGAAAGAAAACTGCTATGTGATGATAAAATTGAAAGCTGCACAACCCTACAGTGTGAGCCCCTGATTTTGAACCTTGGCAATGAAAACGAATTTAATGAGAATGCCGGCCAAACACCATGGTTTCAAACTTACAATTTAACATTTCAGCTTCTGCACTTTGTTCATGAAAGACATTAACCAACATCACACTGTCTCGTTCAACAAGCCTTCTCTTGACCAGACGACAGGCTCTGATGCCTTCAATTCCAGAAGTGAAAATATCTTTACGACACTCCTGCTTCGAACACTTTTGTTTGCACATGCAATTCTGAAGCTCGGTACAGTAAAACCTCGTTAATTCGGATCTCAAGGGAGTGAAAAAAATGTCCGAATTATCCGAATGTCGAATTAACGAATGCATAACAAAAATGCACATTTTCAATTCCTTTATCACATACCTTTATTTTGAGAAGTAGTCCGTAATGCTTGTTTGTTTTTTTGTGCACAGCTGGGCGGCAAGGACTAGTTTGCGGGCATGTGACAAACCCTCTAGCGCTAGAGTATTGCCTGGGACATCGTAACAAAACTCCTCTAGAACGACGAGAACGTCCGCGGCTTCTTCTGCGGTACGACGCACCGGGCGTAGTTCATCGCACGGGTCTTCATCTTCGTCAGACGCCTCATCCATCTCACCGAGGGCAACACTGATGATCTCATCATCGTTCAAGTGACCGGCTACGACAACGCCGTCATCAATTGTAACGTAATCTGCAAGCTCCACTTCGGAGGAAAGCAGGCCAAGGAACGCCATATCATCCTTTGCCGCATACTTCGCGCGTTTTGCCGGTTCCGACATCACGGCAGGGTGATATCACACCACCACTACGGCCCGACCACCACCTCGTGCACCGACACTTCCGATGCGACGATATGTCACAACGCACCGAAGAGGGGGAAAAAAAAGCACAACCGACGCCTGCAGATCCGCACGCTATCCGTCCAAGGCCTTGTTTCTTTGTTATCCGTTCGCCGCCGATGACAGGACGATGTGTGCTCCAAAACACCACCTTGCGTCCCCTTTCATAAGTTCTACAAAAAAAAAAAAAAAAAAAAAAAAAAGCGGTTTTCCTTGGCCTCCGCGATCGGCATCGCCAGCGCACTGTTGCTGCCGGAGCCCATCTCGGAGACCATAAGTTTGCACATGTGTGGCAAAGAAAATGCAATGCGATAAATATTATGGCCTCCGAGACGCAGTTTTAGTTTCAGTTTCGCTGTCTTTGGCTTGCCTCCAGTCCAAATTAACCAGTGCACATGCAATTTTGCGTCGAATTAGCGAATGTTTGTTGCCATAGGGCTATGAACATTTTTGAAGGGAGGGTGTGGGAATGACGAATTATCCGAATTTCCGAATTAATGAGGGCCAAATTAACGATATTCTACTGTACTGTTCTTTTACCACAATGATATGTGCAAAAATGGACATTCCCTGGCAGGCTAGGCAGCACACGTGCGGAGTCAGCGATGAAGCGTGTGCAACATTTTTTTTTCATGGTCATTGTGCAATGAGAAGAGTGACACCTGACATTGCACGGTTCCAAATGACAAAATTAGCACAACGCCAGGACTTCACATCATCTACCAGTGTGTGGTGGAGGAATGCGGAGGCCATGAACCACCAGTTTCAATTCTGGTGACCCCCATCAAGGCACTTTTCCCCACACGAAAAAGGTCCTTTGTACATCAGTGTCAAGCACACCTCACAAATTATGCATGCATGGGCACACAATACTCACCAACACGGATGTCGATAGGCCATCCCGCAGCTTTCGCATTCTTGCCCAGCTGGGAGATGGGGTGAGCCAGGTCGGGTGTGAACGGTCCGTTCACGTGTGGCTCCAACTGTAAAAAACAGAAGTGCAAACCTTGAGATTGCAATGAACAAGATTTCCTATGAGTCTGGCAAAACGAGCAGTAAAAGGCAAGTTACACTCCAGCATGTTCAGAACAGTGTGCCATGACAGCAAAGGCTACCTACGCTGTGTCAGTGACTGTGAGCTGAACAAGAACTGGACGCTCTACACTGAAACATGGCTGCAACAGCACCAACAGCATGTGCAGTGCCAAGAAGCCATATGGCACATGCACAGAGAGCAGCGGCAAAGAACATATGCCGCAACCGTCGGCGCTTGTATCATCCGTTTCATCCTTGTAGGTTCTCTATGCAAGGATTGCTCAAATAGATCACTGAGGCAGTCTGGCATGCAGAGGAACAAATAGGAGCAGAGCTATTTACACACTGGTTGTATAGGACCACTTGTTCACTGCCATAACTAGACAGAGCACAACATGTGCACGTGTGTTATGTTAAAGTTGTACCTTAACCTTTGACCAATTCTAAAGCAAGACATTTGCTCTGAATGAACAGACCCGAAAATTGTCTGCGTGTTCAGTGAGTTAAGAAATGCAAACCGTATGCACAGAACCGACCACAGGTAGCAGCAGCTTACTGCAAGAGGTGGCATTAATGCAACTGTCACAACAAATGCCTACAAAAACAAGTTTTTATGATGGTCAGCAACATGCCCATTACTTTACATAAAACGTTAGCGGCAAGAGCACTAGAAGATGAAATGCAATGTGGATGGTAAGGTGAGGGCACCATCACATCTGCGACTCTTTTGGAGCAATTGAAGAGAAGCAGAAAATCAAGGGCAGTGAATGACATTGAAGATGACATTTTGTTATCTGTAAAACAGCGATAAAGACCTGCTTAACAATGATAATGCACACACATCACAGGAGAATTAAACTTTCAGTTAAGCAACGAATGAGGCTAGTTGGTCGACATTCATGACTGCACTGCACTTGGTTATATGTAATGACAAGTGGACGGATGTAGCACAATACTATGACCGTCCACGATTAGTACTTGCACTATAACCACACATAGCACATGCCACGCCATTCACCTGTTATTTCGTGTCATTGAAACACTGAGCGCGTTATAAACTTACCTTATGGGAAGGTAAACTCAAAGCGTTTCGTAAAGCGAAAATTAAAAAAAAAAAAATTACTCTTTCCCTCAACAAAATTGCCCATGGAACTTTTATGTGCACACTGCTTTCCCACTTCAAACTCATGAACTTCATGCACATTACATAAGGATGAGTCAGAATTAACTCCAATTGGCAGCTGCTAACTGAAACTTCAGGCATGTTCCTTGCGCACATAATGAGCAAGTAATAAGGTGCAAGCTGCGTAATATGGCTCACCTCATTCAGGTTGATCTCAATGACCTGGTCGTACTTGCAGTTGCTGTCAGGAGTGAGCAGCTCCTTGTGGCCATCTGCAGCAGCTCCAATCTCTGCATTCATAAACACAAAGATCAAGCAATGGTAAAGAGACAGCTCAGGAAGGCGTGACACAAGAGGCAATAAAACTCTACACGTCCTGTGTTGTGTCTTGGTGCACTGTCTGATCGGTATCATTCATGATCATGAAGAGACAAATGTCGGTACTGCCCACATCACGTTTTCTTGCACTATTTTATCACCACTCATGTTTTATCATGATGTCATGTGTTTGTGATCATGATTCATATGAGAAGCTACTACTGTGACTTACAAAGCCTTTCACACGACTGCATTATGACATTAGTAACGTCTATAGTCATACCCTTCAAAATTGGGGAAGGAACAAAGTCACCTAGCCTATCTGAGCTTATCGTACATACATGCATAGCTGTCTAGCATTTTGCTGGGAGTTCTTTGATCCTTCCTGTCTAAATAAAAAAGGGTGGCCAAAGATTTTCTGAAAATTTTGTACTGAGTGTGAACTCGAAGTCTCGGCCCTCAAATCAATCATCATCATCAGCAGCCTATTTAGGTCCACTGCACGACAAAGGCCTCTCCCAACGATTTCCAATACATGCTATCCAGAGCGAGTTGGTTCCACTTTATGCCCACAAACATTTTAATTACATCGCTCCATCTAACCTTTTGCCTGCCTCTGTTGCGTTTTCCCTCTCTTGGTATCCACTCCGTCGCTCTTACTGTCTATCTGTTATCTTTTCTCCTCATGACACGTCCTGCCCAGGTCCACTTCTTTTGTTTAATTGATAGAATAATATCAGCTACTGCTGTCTGTTCCCTGATCCATTCCGCTCGTTTTTTATCTCTTAGCGTTACCCCTATCATTTTTCTTTCCATTGCACGTTGCGTGCTCCTTAGTTTCATCTCTAGTTTTTTCGTTATCCTCTGCGTTTCTGCACCGTACGTTATTACTGGGAGAATGCAGTCAGTGAATATTTTTCGCTTTAGTGAGAGCAATCAATAAAATAATACTACACATTGTTTCGTTGCTTCATGTTGGTTGGTTTGGAGACATAAAAACACGGCTTCGATTTCTCAGCGCTCGTTCCCCTCAGCTCTGCAGCTGACGTCACCTTAGTTGCCATCACGACCTTCGAGACTGGCGCATTCTTGGAGACCATGGAAAAACAAACCGTGCACCAGCCTTGCTTCCGAACAGTGGCACCACACGAGGTCCAAGTATTTTATTGGTTCCTAGCTTTCATATAAATCTATGATTTTACCGCAAACGAAAGTCAATGATACATTTCTACTTTTAAATGTCTTCAGTTCACATTACGGAAACGTCAGCGAATAGTCCCAATGCCAGCCTGTAGTGTCGCATGGTCGTTTCGGGCATGCAAGAATGCTAGCATTTCAAATGGGCTTCATTAAATGTACACTGCATGTTGCAGTGAAATATTTCAGAATCAGCATGTCAAATGCTTATGGATGCAATGAAAAATACAACTGGGTAGATCCATATCCTTTTCACGACCCCTTTAATTAAAACCACTATATGTTGTGCAGTTAACAAGGCCTTTAATCAGCACCGCAGCTCTTTCGGTTCCTTTGCACTTCCTTTTCATCCAAAAATGCTCTTAAGGGGGAACAACTTAATGAGCAATTTGTTTCTAACAAATAAAAGAACGAGCCCTTGACCCCTTCCCTTTCCTTAAACAGCAGATAACGCTCTGTTTAACTCCCACAGTTTCGAAAGACTGCATACTGACATTGTAATGGCACTCGTCAAATTTACTTGGACATTAACATTAGCATGCGTATACAGTATGACCCTTGATTGTTCTTTCGGAAGCTTTTAATGTCTGTACAAATTAAGACATCACCTAATCGTAGAGCATGCGGTCAAAACGAAATAAGTTGAGTTTACGGCAACCTACCTTTGCGGTTCGTCGCCACCAGGTAGTCCCGCATTCTGCTGTTGTACGGGAACACCGACGTTGTGGCACCAATCTCGGCACCCATGTTGCAAATTGTGCCCATTCCTGCAAAATAGTAATAAGAAAGGTAATTTATCATCTAATCAGCAGCAGAGGTAGCTGAAATTCTTTTGCCTACAATAATAAAATAGAAGATAAGGAAGTTTGAAGGACCTTGGCCAGCCGCATTCCACCTACAACACCTTTAGCCTCTGTAGTGCTAAACGAGTGAAACTGCTCAATACTTGGGTGCAAAACTATGGAATGCAACATCACCGCGCTCAAATTGCTCATAGATTGGTCACTCATCAGCCCAGATGAAGTCACTGTAAAAGTACGTCCAGTGGACATGGCCTTCTTTCACTATACACTGCACCTAACTAGATCGATGATGGCTATTCATGCATTTGAGCTCACCTGTGCACGAAATGGACTCGACTCCAGGGCCGAAATACTCCACAATGGCTCCGGTTCCACCTTTCACAGTCAGGATACCGGCCACCTTAAGGATGACATCTGCATGTGCAAGCAGCCAAAGGAAAACACTGAGGATTGCATGTGAACAAACATTACCAGGCACGATGACAACATGAAAGATATCATATCGGTTTCCTAACACTTACCAGTACTAACTTAACTGTTATTTTATTTACCAAATACTACTGCACTTAAAACGACCAAGACATGAGATATGAATGTAAAGGACAGCAATGTGCATGTATTACAGAAGTCATATGGTGCATTTTCAATCGTGATCGATGTGAATCAGAAACTAATGTGCACTGTGTGATACAACCTATTCGACTGAGTAAGCTGAAATTGCTCTGTAGAATGAGCCTATTGCGCACAAAGCATACACTTAACACTTGTAAATGTGCAGAAGAGGGCATGGTACTGCCTACAATGAAGCTTCCACATAACAAAAACTTTTTTTTCCCTCATTGGGAATGCCACATTTCAAAAAGCATTCAATGATGCTTTCATAAAAAAAGTAATTGTTTGAAAAGATAAGCACATGCAAAGTATGGTGATATATTTTATCACCATGTCAGAATACAGCAAAATTTCATACATAGGACAACTTGGGATCCCAAGCAACTGCTTCAACCACACTAAATATTTGCACGTGGAGCCTCTTTAACAATCCACACAACTTGCCTTTCGCTGACGTCCAGCCTGACATCTTTCCTGTCAGCTTGACACCAATGACATTGGGACACTTCAGCTCCCACGGAATGTCAGCCATGACGTCGACGGCATCGGCTCCGCCCACGCCAATACATAAGCCACCAAGGCCACCTGTCAAAATAAGTAAAATATATTTGATTCTTCCAGCACTACGTTCAACAGTGTCCCCACTACCACTGATCGCAAGATGCACACAATTTTCATGCACACCTTCCAACAAATTGTGCACTTTTTAACTTGAAAGCTACATAGTGGTGCATAACAGATATGACAGAACGGAGTGCAAATGGACATTCATCCTCAATGCATGCTTGTCTATGCAGCCTTGTCACTATGCTTAAAATTCAAACTTTATTTCGTAAAATAAAATAACATGAAACACTGCAAGTGCCCCAAAATGTAACTTAAGATATCTCAAAGGCTCTAGCCACTGTCACATGCAATTCTACCTCCCTTGACATAACTGTATCTTTTGTCAGCTAAATCTAATAATAATATTCCTTCGTCAACGCTTATGAATATTTCTTTCCCGCAAAATGTCCTGGAATTTGTGGGCTGGTTCAAAAATGTTTGCCTTACTATTCAAGAACTATTTGAATAGTGCTCTATTCGTATTCGATTTGGCTTCTTCAATATTCAATTCGTATTCGGTACAGTTCTCAGATTCACTATTTGCACACCCTACCAGCCACCAGTGCTGTCATTCACTATTCAGTAACAAGGTAAATTGTTGTCCACCTGCAGTGGACCTAAACAGGCTGATGATGATGATGATGATGATGATGACGACCTGTCTAGATTCCGAACGTACAAAGAAATCCAGAGGAAATTCTAAGATTCCCTTTGCAGCCTCCTGTTACCAAAAGAATAGATAATGTTCCCTGAACATTCATGAATGTTTTTGTGCCTTTCTGGCTTTCATAGAACCAATTTTGTTCAGTGTCCCTAGTGCGGTAATATTTCAGTGGCTTCCACAAACAAATACTAGAGTTGTATAAGAAGACCAAAACAATGAGTAAGCTGCACGCATATCTGCTGGGGAAAAAAAAAAAAAGAGCACAACTTGCCTCCATTTGGTGTGTGGCTGTCTGTACCAACGAGCAGCACACCGGGGAAGGCATAGTTCTCCAAAATAATCTGAAAACAGGAAATTGAAAAGACAATTAGCGGACGCCTGCATAAAACAATACTACAGTCAAACCTCAATAAAGTGAATACAGGTATAACGAATTATCACTTATAACTTAGTAATCAAATAATAGTCTTGCCCTTAATACTGTGTCAGGAATATACATTTATAACAAATTTTTGGATATAGCGAAGCCATTTCTGTCACAGGTGTAGTTTTGTTGTGACAAGGCCTACCTTCAAAGGTGATTAAAGGCATAGGACATAGAAAATTACATGATTTATACTTGTCAATTAACATCAAAGGTCATCTGCACACAATCTGCACCAAAGCAAGAACATAGAATGCAGCTAGATTTTTCTTTTATAAACCTCTACATGTGAAATCCTGCTTATTACATCATTTAATTTCTTGGCACATTCGCTAGTCATTGCAAATTGAACTGCATTATCCAAAATACATGTATATGATGCTGTTATTACCATTACTAACAATAGAAGGCTAAAGATTGAATAATAAAGATGTTTCATACTTAAAAATCTTGCACATTTATACTTATAAAGACCAACACTGCTACTCACTTGGTGAATAATCCCGCTGCCAGGTTTCCAGAATCCCACACCGTACTTGCTACCCGCTGTGCTCAGAAACTTGTACACTTCCTTGTTCAGGTCCTAACACAAAGAACATGAACAACCAAAAAAAAAACTGAAGGACCCAGGAGGTGTGGTTTTCTAGAGCAATACTTTCATTGTCTATCATTTGCCACACTGTTGCAAGATATTTGAGAATTATTTGAAAATGTATACAGCTTCAGAATGCAGCCATGAAGTCTGAAAACTAAATTAAATCATGTGTCACTTTGTCTTTCAGTGTTTCCTAATACTATTCTCTTCTCTTTTTTTTTCCAATGCAGACTTATCTTGTGGCATAATGTTTAGTGTGCAGCTGTGTTATTACATGTGTGCTGCAGGCCCACGTTGCAGCACATGAACTTTAAAAACCATGGCTGATACTACTGGTGCACAGTAGTTAGAAAATAAATAAATAAATGAATAAATAAACATATTAAAGAAATAAACTGAGCAACATAATTGCTCACCTTGGCTCTTGCCAAGTCCTTGGCCCCACCGACTTGTGCTTCGATCAAGTGGTCACAGTGGATTGTCGACGGAACTGCCACCTACCGGAAAAATGCGGAATGCTGATCTCTCCAGCAATTTAATATGTATAATTTAAAACATTTGTTTTTGAGAAAAATGTTCACGAACATTTGTGGCAATTCAATTAGTAATTCATGGGCAAACAGATATCATGATATAAGTAACAATGCTTTCCATTAAATGAGTGAGCCCACGAACAAAACCTGTGTAACACTCAATGAGTCAAGTTCAGTTCTTTGTAACACTGAACTGGAAACATGCAACAGAAAGAGCTAAGCAGCCATTTACAAAGTAGCTGTCACTTTAGACCCTCAGCAAAATTAGCAGTAATGTAACACTTCTGTTCTCCACACAGCAGGCCAGTTCATGATCTTCTAATCTGTTCTTCAGAGACAACAGAACTGCCAACCATTGTGTCCATTTATCTTCCAGTTCAGAAAAAAGAAGAAAGTTGTTCCATGTGAGTACCATGTGCGTTCCCTCCCCAATTGGGTACCAAGTTGGCATGGTACCCAATGGACTAAAAGTCGAAACATCCTCAGCCTTTATGACAAGTGCCAGCTCACCTTTCTCAGGCCACTTGAGATAAACTGGAGCATTGCCATCTGCCAAAAAAAGAGATAAAGTGGACAAAATGATAAGCTGCCTTAGCGAACACCTCCGTGCATGGATGGATCTTGTCAACGGTTGCCATTATATAACAACATTTCTGGGATACCTCATTCTACCAGAACATCATGAAAGAAACAAGCCCTTGCGCACTAGGTGATGACATGTCACATATGCCCTACTATATGACAACAACCTTACTGTTTAGCTCTTATTGAAAACACAGAAAAAGGAAAAAACTGAACACAGACAGTAGTACACCTTTAATTAAAAAAAAATTACGGGGATACTTAGAAATTTCAAGGTACATGAAAACAAAAGCCTAGTTGGATCTGTTGATCTGGTGCTCTCGTAAGCTCTGAGCTAATGAGCTGATGTATACAGGCACATGAGAACGCTGAGAACGTGGTGTGCTGTTTCCACAACGTTCTACAGGTGCCACCACTGACATTTCCCTCCTCCTCCCCAGCCAATGGTGCCCAATGTTGAACAGCAGGGGGAGGCGGGGTTTGCTTGTGCTGTTACCCTATCCTACAGGAACGCAGTTGATGGCCAGGACGTAACACTGAATGGTGCTGCATCATCATCAGTTGCGTTCCTGTGTGCACATAGCGGCACAAGCTTCCCCTGTTTTAGTGCACAGCCCTTATATACTCACTCCTGTGTTGAGTGTCGTCCATCAGCCCCCACCTTAAAGAGACACTACAGTGAAAAACAATTTTTCTCTTATTAGTAGGTTAGCTTTTCACAATACCAAAAACATCACTTTTGCGAGGAGAAGACTCTCGGTAAGCTTGAAGCCGCTTTCGAGTTCCAGCAGCCATATGCGTGGTGTCACAGATCTCTGGTGGTGCCTGCTAAGGCTTACATTGTTTATCGGTAAGCAAGACATACAATGCGTTCTAAGGAGCCCGGAGACTTGATGCAGGAAGTTTCAGAACATTTGATATGAAAAAGAAAAAAAATGAATCGACCTTCCAACGTCACGATGCCCATGTTCCAGTGCAAATTTCAAAACTAAAACTTTGATATTCACTTTCTCATTTAATGCTGGACACAAAATGGTGAAATTAGCAGCAATCAAGTTCTCGAAATGTATGTTGTCAGTCTAAACTGCCTCACATTTTCACTTTTGTGTCCCTTTAACTGAATGAAAATTCTGTTCTGTGTCCAATGCCTTGCAAGGCTCGTCTTCACTCAACAAATGGTTTCTTACATGTTAGGTTAGGGCACTCAGGTTGCTTTTACTGAAGCACACTTCAATGCATCCTTTACCATCTGGGGATCAAATCAGAAAAACAACTCTGGCAAGATTTTTAATGTTGTTTTTCTTTTTATAAGTCCAACAGTACCGAATTGATTGCAAAAAACAACGTCGTTTCTACTGAGGAACACATCCGATGACACTGAGAACCACTGACAACAATAAGATCATATCAAGTAAATGGCAGGTGGAACCAATCACAGTAAAGTCAAAAGTGAAGAGCAAGTCCGTGCACTCACCTGAGCCGTGGCATCCTGCATGGCGACCCTGTCCGGTCGCAGTCGCAGGTAGCTTTGCCACGTTCAATCTCCTGCTGCTCGGGCTGGTCCAAGTGTGAGTAGAGGATCTTTTCAGAGAGGGTCAGAGGCCGATTCAGCCTGCATTAAAGGTGTCGATTTGAGTTCGAATGGCTGAAGTGAAATCGTTCAAGAAGGGGCACCACGATGCGTAAGGAAATTAAACAGCACTAAAGTGCAAAGCATAGTTGCACAACACAATGTTTTGGAGAGATAACACCTGTATGCTTCTTAGTTTACATGCTACGCAATATTCACAGTTGAAGGGAGGTTTGATATTATGGTCACCACTGGCACTACCAGGGCTCATATCATATAATATCATAAGAAAGGGAAGGGGTCACGGCCGTCTTATTTGTTAGAAACAAGTTAAGTTTGCTCACTATTATATCATGTAATATATTATCATATTATATCATGTTAACACTACCAGGGCTCATATTATATGCACAAGAAAGTTTAAGGAGTGACGATCACTGCAGGCAATTAATGGTTAAACACCATAAACATAACGCAGAAGGTGTAGAGAAGTTATCCTATCTGCACTCATTTGTTTTCTTGATTGTTTCTACATTTCACTTAAAGAGGACGTTTAAATTTGGCCCCTGTTTTCCCTGGCTTCATTATCTGTCTGGTCTCCTATGGCTGAGTGCTGCAACAAATCATTCTCTCTGAATTAGCTAAGAATTCTTAAACTGCTTAAAAACAGTGATCAATAGGGGCACTGACACGAAAATTTTCGTCTGCTGTTTTTTCGCTGCAATACGTAGCTGGGGCCTCTTAGCCATGACACGGCACATCAACTGCTCCAGCGCGCGTCAGATAATTATTCACGGCCTGTTTATTACCCACTAGTTTCAGTTTTGGTTTGGGAGAGCTCAAAAAATGACAAGGCGCCCGGTGCAACTGGCGCCATCTAGCGCTCGAAATGGAGTAAACGAGTTCGACCACGTGAGCACACATAACTGTGACGCACTTCCGCATGACAACCGCCGCGTGCTCATTTTCTTTCACCTGTCGCACGTCCTGCGCGTTGTTGTCGCTGTTGCTGTCATCGTTGTTGGGTGGCAACTATTTTCTTGAGGTCTGGCGTCGCCGGCAGCCTATTAATGCAGCCGCAGCGAATAAGCAATGGCAGCTATGACGTCATCATTGCTAGCTGCACTGTCGGAGCTCGGCTGCCGTGGTGACGTTGCGGAAGTTGGGGGCCCCCTTCAGGTCACCTTTGCTGTTGTCGACGCCGCGATGTATGATGTCTAGCACTCGACTGTGCATGCGAACTTCAATATTCATTTAAATTGCCTTCGGAGCTGTGTTCGCCATTGAGATTTGGTAGATGACATCTGCATGTCCACGAAAATCGATCCCGCAGGCTATCTTAGCAGCGAAATTTTGGTGTCAGTGCCCCTTTAAGGCACTATGCATCACTAATGAAAACTACAGTATCGTCCTTCCACCACCCTCTTCGACAATGAAGTCATGTTTTTAGCCAGGCAACACTTGTCTGCTGAGGCCCCATTTCCTTAGAAGTTAGTTGTTGAATGTGTTC
Source organism: Hyalomma asiaticum (assembly GCA_013339685.2). Classification (NCBI taxonomy): domain Eukaryota; kingdom Metazoa; phylum Arthropoda; class Arachnida; order Ixodida; family Ixodidae; genus Hyalomma; species Hyalomma asiaticum. The sequence goes on from CM023490.1 coordinate 20,301,196, forward strand.
ACGTATCATCATCTGTCACGCAGTGTCATTGTGGGAGATGATGACTGTATGCAAGCCAATAATGAAGAACCAGAAAATAACAGCCATAAAAATGATTGTAATAAAATGTGGGCTTTCTGCACAAGCTCTACATGTGTGTTCATTGATGTCATGTTTTCAAAAGGTTACTAAAGGAAGGTCGATGTAACACAATGTTGAAGCTTGAGCAGTCAATACATGGCTACTCAATATATCTGCCGCACTTCGGCACATGCATTTACACTGAGCGTACCGTTTTCGAACAACTTGCAGGTTCTTCTCAAGCTTCTCATATGGCAGGTAGTGGTCAGGTTCATACTTGCTGATGGCAACCTGCGTGGACAACAAACGGCTCCTTTAAATACACTCCTAGTCAACACAAAATAATACACCTAGCTGTGATATGTGCCTCAAGAGAACCATGCAAATTTTGTAGTGAAACTGCATTAGTTACACTAGCACTTGCAAATTTTGAATGATCTTCAAATACATAAGAAAGAGCTCAATAGATGTTGCGATTGTTGAATGAAGCTGACAGACCATGGCATATTATTTCCAGCTTTACAGCGCACTTCCACGAATTCAAGACCAGGTAATTTGGCCTTCCTTTTGAATTTACCACTCTAAAGTGACCCAAAAGGCAACTCCACTTTTAATATGCCATTGAATTATTTAAACTCAGACAACAAACAACTTAGTTCAATTGAGTTAGCGTCCCTCATACCTCCAAGTTTGTTTAGCCTACTTCATTCAGCTGAAGTTATGATAAAAACAGGCACTACTTTTTAACAGGATATTGCAGCGTTACAGCAACGTTCACACCCAAAAACAGTCAGTTAAATTTAGAAACATCATCAGAACTTTAATCAGATGCAACTGATGTCCTTACTGCAAACAACCTTCCGGTAGGAAAGCCACATTCCACTTTTCATTGAGATTTTTCTGAATGAGAAGCCCATAGCAAGGTGAATGCATGGGCCTGGGTAACATGTTTTTTTAGAAGTATAAATTTCTCACGATCGACACGATAAGAACGGGATAGGAGGCACATATCTTTAGAGGAACGACTCGTATTTTCAGTGTCATGCAAATCGACGCCGCAGTGTGGTTAGGTAAAAAACTGAAATCTGAAAAATTACCTGCGCAGCGGCGCTCGACAGTGGTGATACATGCAGAGAACGTGCTTGGATGAAGAGCCTCTGCGCCAGCTGAAAACGAATAGGAAGTCTTATCTTAGACACATCTCTCGACACTGCGTTTCTGGGACACCCCCCAGACCCCCTTTCTTACAGTGAGAAGCAATCGATAAGGACGACACTGACAGATAAGAGCCACAGTGGTGACCTCAAAAGGGGCAGCAACCTCTGTGACAAAGCTGTAGGCGTGGCACGTCGTTTATTTTCTGCAACGTTGCTCAACTCTGTGCGAATTACTCGGGAAGAGTGTGCGACAACGCACCTGCATTATAGTACCTTGAAGCACTGCAGAAAAAAAGGATTTAGATTGAGAAATGCATCAAGCAGAACCGGTCTGCCGTTGGACGTTTCATTGGTGACTGCTACAACAGTGTTGAGAGTTTGTCCGCTAGTTACGAAATTATCAATGCACTAGGCGCAAATTGCGTCGTTATGGAGACCTTGAAAACTGAGTCGTAGAAAGCAAGCACTAGAGCATCGCAAGAGTTTGTCAACGTCGATATGTTTCAGTCGTAGAAGGCGAGCTGCTGACTGCACCACAGTCGTTTGACTCGGGGACTGCAAATCGTGCACAGCATTTTCATTTGCAAGCCATGCATACGTTGAACCGGCGATTCTCTGCACACCACGACAAAAACACACAGCACATCATCTTCACTTCGGTTTCAGCAGACCGTGAAATACGACACCCTCGCATTGAATCTTGATCGGGTCAAACGTGGTCCAGAGGGGGGTGACCCAGAAAAGCAGCTCGCACGCACGCACGAAACGTGGAGAAATGAATTACCAGGCTGGCGCAGGCTCTCGAAGTGTAGACCATGCTTGACCAACGACGCTAGCGCTGTGCACAGCGCAATCGGCTTTGAAGCAGCGGTTTTTTTTTTTGAAGAGAGAGACGCAGTGAAGGACGCGAAAAGGACGGCTCGGGGGTCGCAGTCCGGTGGACAGCGGCGCAGCGGATCCCCAAGCAACGGTTGCGGAGAGCATGCGCCGGTTCTTTAAATATGGCACAGTGTCTACAGACTGCCCCTCCGATCACCGTTAGTCTTGGGCGACCTGCGTCTAGTTTCGTTACCGCAGCACGCTGCTGGCTGTAGGTACTACAGGTAGTACCTGTAGTACCTACAGGTACTACCTGTAGGTACCTGTACACGCACTGTTTCAAGCGCGCTTACATCAGACAGCTCGTTCCAAAGCTCGCTCTGCTGGCACGAGCGCGCGCGCTCGCACAAGTTTCTCTCTCGAGTTTGCGGAATTTCTCAGCAGCAGCTATCGTTTCATCGCTACCACCACGAACCAATTGGTTACGACACGTCAGCTGACTCCCTCTGTGCTTCTGTACTGTCGCTACATTTTCCATTCTAAATCATTTTCCACCCTTAAGTGTGCGCGCCGCACACAGATATCCCCGCGGCTCCCTTGACAGGCCACACCGTTTGCAAAAACGGCGGTCCCGAAAGAGTGTGAAATTTGTCTCTCCCCCTTCTTTGGGCTTACTTTGTAACCCATTGATAATAATCACTGATGCACAGACTTCATTTTAACACACTGCAGTGAGAAACACCGTGTGCCAATGGTGACCTCAAAGTGACTGGGGGCGCTCTGAAGAAGAGATGGGAGATGCAGTGCCTGGTTGATACGTGTACACATGTCAAACCTAACAGTGCTCATGTGAGAAACATGTAGCCTTATTTGCTCTATTTAAGAGCAATTCGTTATAAGCGCACATTAACAACTTTTCGGTGGGTGCACAGTACATATTACTGCATTATAACCAATAATTCGTTGTATCCACACTCTCTCTGTTGTGTTTTAATTGCACTTGATATTCATCATCAGCCTGCATTTGTTACACGCCAATATTAGAGGGAAAAATTTTATAGCTTTCTATGCCAGGCAATTCAAAATGGCTTTTAGTTGTTGCACTGGGGTTGTACCAAAGTTCGGAGAGAGAGAGATTGGGGGGGAGGGGGGGGGTTAATTTATTGGACCAAAGTTCGATTTACTTACAAAGCATAGCAAGCTATGCAATGGCAAAAAGGAAAAAAAGAAGATTGTTGGGTTGTGTGCATCACAGAGCTGGTTATAATGGCCCTGCCATGAACAGCCTCACATTTGTGCCTGTTTGGATAGGCAAGCCTCGCGATCCTCTGCATGTTACGATCCTTACATCAACACTTCGCAAGATGTTTGCTGACTGGTTGTTTCAATTTTCATCTTACCAGTTCACCAGATGTTGGCCAACTAGTAGTTGCTTCAATCTTTTCCTTATGGCACACGCTGTACCTTGGCTGCCTGATGAGAACCAGCACCAATATGGCTAGGGTAACATCGGGCTGGATAGCAATGGCTACTCGAACTTTTCAGCAGCTCGATGCGAGTGCTTTCTCACAGTCAATCCGAACATTAGTAAGTGCCAAGTGCTGTGCTCCACAGAGCACAAAGACGTGAGCATGGCAGTGATGTAGCCATCATTCTAAACAACCAGTGATTGTATACAACACTGTTCTTTCCACCAGCAGGAAAGATGACCTGAGAAAATATAGAATATAACTTGTTAGTGAAATAGAGAGACCAGCCCACCCTATTTACTGTATTATTATACAGTGAAAACGAAATGTGGGAGGACAGCAACTAGAAGTACCCAAATAATTACTTTCGAAAAATTCCTCTATACTACTCTCTTAGGGCCAGCTCAGTAAAATGTGCCTATTACAGTCAATCATATTTTCGAAGTACTTGCAACTGTATTCATTTAGTTTGCTTTCATTAACTTATACAAATGCGTTTTTGACGTTACCTTTTCGGAGCTGGGGCATGATGCGATGACCACCAATTTTCTTGTTAGAACACAGGTCTGCATGTGCATGTGCACTTTTTGACATTAGTGTCTTCAAGTTAGTAGACACAGTCATCTTAAGCTTTCTGATCACTACTATATTGATTGTAATGGGGAGAATTTACTGGGCAGTAGATGCCTAACGCTTGTCTAGTGACAATTGCACAGAGATGGGTTTCGGTTCATCAGGGCAGCTTCAGACTCGGCCTCGCATCAACGTCTTTTGCGTCTTCACTGCTCGTGGCAGCCCCATCGGCTGGCAAAGTGCCATCCTGGTGCTTTTGGTCAACATGGGGTACCAATGTTGTAATACTTGAAGTGAGAAAAATGCATGATGTCACTTCGTGCTATCGCGAGGGACGTCAGCTAACCACTATGGACAACGTTCAAGTGTTTCCTTTACTCTATTTGACTCATTAGCTGGCTTTTGTAAGACAAAAGAGGAAGTATTAGTGTAAAATCAAATACGCCATGCCGCTTTCATAGCCTAATATAGTTTTGCCAAATGCTAACACAAGTACTACATCTCCTTTGTGCTCACAGCCGATATAACAGTGCGCGTGACATCAGTGAAATAAATGTTCAGAATGGTCGACACTAAGAGCGCAAACCAAATTATTCTTATTGTTTAAAACAGTATGCCTCTCGACATTTCTGGAACTTGACATGGAAAAAATGCATCTGATGTGTGGTGCTAAAGGGGTCGTGAAACGTTTTCTTAATGTTATTTATGATGTGCGTATTTGCAATCTTGACCTTCCAATCTACTATGCGAACACTTTCAAAGTTTTTTGAAGGCAGCCTTTTTGAGAAAGAAAGAGATTTTCTGAAGATCAGGCTGCGCGAATGTCAGTAATTAGGAGAAATGTGCACCTTGCATAATTAACTAAGATGGTCTAATTAACTTTCCAATTAGCAACATTTTGAAGTTACTGCCAATGGTGAGTTTATAGCGATAGATACAATGATGCCAATAAGTTTTTAAAGCAAAGAAAATGTCATTCTATGAAGCCGAGTGGCTTGCAAAAGTCTGGAGTCTCTTTCCTCACAAAACAGCAACCCTGCTAGAGGAGCGCTGGAAGTCATGTGCGAAAGCAACGTCCGCTGGTGCTGTGTGCTAGTGCCTGCGGTGACAACTTCGAAATGTAAGGCTCTCAAACTCTGCGGGTGTGTAGTGTGAAATGATAAATAAGCTTCTTTTTGCATGAAGCGAAAACACTGGCCTTTGCCTATGCAAAGTATCGAGGCTTTGCAGCCATAGTGAAAAAATGGCACAATAACACATTGTACATTTTGAACTGGCAGCTGCAATTATTCAAACACGTCACAATGGAGCTTGCATTTGCACGTGACTTGTGACTCAGTTTTGTTTCAGGTGCAAAAAAGAAAGCCCAGGTTTCCTCACGCTGCAGGGCTTTCGACAATGAGTTTTTGCTTGTATTAAAAGCTGATATGACATCATTATCTCTGTGGCTGAAAACTCGCTCTTCACAACAACCACCAAGTCTCTAATTAAATGTTAATTAGTAAATATTAGTTAAGCAGCTAATGCATTGCCTCCTTCTTAAGAACTTACCGACATCTGCTTCAGCTAACAATGTCTTTCTGAAGAGGTCTTCGTTTTTTCTTTAAAAGCCTATTTTTGAGAATTTGTGAAAGTGTTCGCTGAAACACCCTGTATAATAAACATTTTGTTTCATTGTCTGGTTTGACTTACATGACAAAAATGCAGTTTCGATTTCCCAGTGCGCATTTCCCTTAACACTGCAGCTATCATGTCATCTCAGGTTCGCCCATGGCCTTCGGGCCTGGTGTGCCATTTGAGCCAGCCAAAGGAAAACGAATCGTGCTCAAGCCTTGCTTCCACACAGTGGCACTACAGGGGGATGTACTTGGTCTAACCATTTTCTTACTTTCTAGCTTGCATATAAATCCATTATTTCAGGGAAATTGAAAATTAGCTATGTATGTATTTATGTTTTTAAATGTACTGAGGTGACATCAGTGAATAGTGCCTACAACAGCCTGTGCTGTTGTATGGTCATTTCGGGAGCAAAAATCGCTAGGATTTCTAATGGGCGATACTGCACTGAATATTTTGCCATAATATTATGGAATCAGCCTGTGGAATGCTTATTGAAATAGTGAGAATTATAACCGGGTGGCTCCCATATCCTTTTCGTAAAAATAAAAATAAATAAAGACAGATACTCTAGGTCGATGTGCCATGAATGCAAGAATACTTAATTATCTGTTCCTTCTAAGTGTGAATGACAGTGCATAAACACCACAAGAGAAAGAGAGTCCATGGATTGTCTAGAAACTCTTCTTTTTTTAATATGTATGCAACATGGCCCTAGCAGCACCAAGGCACCCTTGGCCTCTGGCACAAGTTAGGGTCAAAGGTCAAGTAGAACCTACTAGAAAAAAAAAGCAGGAAAGAGAGAAGCTGCTCTTGACTTCGACCAGAACTGAAGACGATGGCAGTGGTGCGACTGAAACTGCTGCTACCTGCAAAAACAAATTAAGGGCATAATATTATACATAATAGTCATTTGACACAAGCGCAATTTAGTAAGCAGCAAAAGCTTTTCGCAGGAATATTGCTAACACTCCACACATCACACTAAGGGGTGTTTACTAAGCAAATAAGCAGGAAGATAAAAGAAGTTTTTAAAAATTAGAGTTTTCATTCAGATATTTAATTAGTACATGGTTTGCATATGTAGAACATTATAGCAGGTGTTATTACATCCTGCGTAACTGAAACCAGGAACAAAACACACAAAGCAGGGTGAAATCATCATTCAGCATTATGCAAACAGCCTCTTATGGTTTGGACAATTAACCGAAAACACAAGACAATGTTCGACAGCAAATACTTTAACAAAAATGTTCAGCACAAAGCCCAGGATAACAAAATTTTCAAGGATCAGTCTACCGATGTCACAATTCGGATGCAGACAGCAGTTGAACACGGATATATCAAACCCACATACAGCGAATTGTTGCATATACCACATAGCTGCAAAATCACCTTCAAAATTTCTGTATGAAATTTTTTTACTTTATACATATCGAACTTCTTTGTGATCGCCTTCACATTCAATGTTCGACTGTACAATTTAAGTATTATCGTTTGGAGCAAGTATCACTGGATGTGCAAGATCACTGATAAACCGTTAGGGCGTGTCACATAACCACTTCCCTAATGACAAATACGACGAAAAACAGGAAATGTTGCTGGTGCCAGTGTTTCAACAAGTTCGTCGGGGCCGTGAAGGCAAGTCGTCGTGACGAGTACGAATTCACTTTTCAAAACGCTGGCTTCAGCAAACATTCCTCGTTTCTTTCTTCATCGCTTCAAGCCTCCATCTACGCGTGAATTCCTGTCCCTTGTTTGGATAGAAACTCACCTGTCCCTTGTTGACGCCCGCAGTAGACGAATCAAAAGTACTCCAACAAGCGCTGCCGCCGCAGCTCCCACACCGGCACCCACCCAAGCCGAAGGCTCAGCCGACGCAAGCCGACTATGGAAAACAGAAAGCAGAAAGGACGCATTATCCATAAGCTGATGATGATATTTGATGTTTTGTGGCGCAAGGGCCATTTTTGGCCAAAGAGCGCCAAGACAAAGGAAATTCAACAAACGATGGTGAGTGCTATTACAATGGGCATATGCAAGATGGCTGTAAAGTGGCCTAAAATACTGCGCACTCAAAGTGCGTAAAACATATAACCATTTAAAACCATGAGAGTGACATTAAGTGTCTGCAATGAGCCTAAGAACTGTACAATAAATAAGAATACTAAGAGGCTGAAGTAATGCTGGGCACTGCTGCCTCAGAAGCCCTTGCTTTGCAAGGGGCCAGAGACGCGTGCATTTAAGGCGTTCTCTCGTAGAAACATCCTCTTGCAGAGGATGTTCTACGTACGTCTTTCAGAAATAACTTTCAATGTGCCAGCATCTTTAAGAAAATTTAATAGCGTATGCTGGTGAAAAAGTGCATCAATTCCTAAAAGCATCGCAGGATGAAGGGGAATATGTTCCAGATATGCCCTTGAAAAGTGTCTTTTTCTCAGAGGCTCGAGATCTTGACATTGTATGAGGACATGAAGCACAGTCAGTGCCTCCCCGCACCTATCACAGGTCGGAGGTTCATCCCCTGTCAAAAGATAATTGTGCGTTGCGTAAGTGTGTCCTATTCTCAGTCTCGAGAATAGGACATCAATTCGTCTAGATTTCGTAGTGGGGGGCCAGTTTTCTATATTTTTCTTAATTAAATGAAGCTTGTTGTGGGTCTGGGCATCCCACAATCGTTGCCAGTACATATTAAGTCTTTTACGCACGTAAGCTCTCATGTCCATCACAGGGACAGCAATGTTTGATTTGGCAGTGTTTGTGATAGCAGATGTGGCAAGCTGGTCAGCCAGCTCATTCCCCTTTATATTACGGTGTCCTGGCACCCAGCATACAGTCACATGTTGGCCAGAAGTGTAAATAGAGCACAAGAGAGAATATAGATCAATAATGACTGGATTTCTGTGTTTGCAATATGAACTTAAGGTTTTCACAACACTCAATGAATCTGTGTATATGACAGCTTTATGTACTTTCGATTGTTTTATGTGTTTCAGTGCAGACAATAAGGCATATGCCTCAGCTGTAAAGATGCTGGTGTTAGGGTGTAGAACATCAGATTCCGAGAACGATGGGCCGACAGCTGCATAAGACACGCCGGCATGGGATTTAGAGGCATCAGTGTAATATTCTGGGCAGGAAAACTTAAACTGAAGTGCCAAAAAGTGCATGTGGATATGGGCTTCTGGTGCATGTTTAGTCCCTTCCACGAACGACATGTCACAGTCTACCATCTTCCAAAGCCACGGCGGGAAAGGTTCAGGCGGAGCCATTAGGTGATGCTCAAGCAGTGGAATATCCATGTCATCACAGAGCTTCCTCACACGAAGAGAGAATGGCTGTCTCACTGATGGTCTGTTATGGAACAACGTTGCGGATGCCATATCATTTACAGTGGCATGACAAGGGTGTCCTTTGTTGGAGTGTACATTCAGAAAATAATTTAAGGCACAGTATGAACGCTGTAGATGGAGGGACCATTCATTCGCCTCGACATAAAGACTTTCGACCGGGCTTGTTCTGAAGGCACCGGTGGCGAGGCGTATGCCTAAGTGATGAACAGGGTCCAGCATCTTGAGTGCGCTGGGTGTAGCCGACTGATAAGCTACGGCGCCGTAGTCCAACCGAGATCGAACGAGGCTCCTATAAAGATTCATGAGGCACTTCCTGTCACTGCCCCATGATGTGTGCGATAAAAGCTTTAGGATGTTCATTGTTTTCAGGCATTTAGCCTTGAGATATTTTATGTGGTGAATAAAGGTCAGCCTGGAATCAAGTACAATACCTAAAAATTTTTGTTCTCCATGTAATGCTAGGCGCTGGCCATGTAGTTCAATAACTGGGTCTTGGACCAAGCCCCTTTTTCTTGTAAAAAGGACTACTGAACTTTTCTGCGGATTTAGCCTGAACCCGTTCTCATTTGCCCACTTTGATATATTGTTTAGGGCAAGTTGCACGTGCCGCTCACATACTGTCAGATTGCATGATCGGAAGCCTACCTGCACATCATCAACATACACAGAATAAAACACATCTCTTGGAATTGATGATCGCAGAGAGCTCATTTTTACAATAAAGAGGGTACAACTCAGAACGCCACCCTGCGGCACTCCAGTTTCCTGAATGAACACTCTAGAAAGAGCACTACCAATCCGGACGCGGAATGTCCGGTTCGACAGGTAGCTCTCAATGATATGAAACATGTTCCCGCCAACACCCATTCTAGACAAATCACGGAGAATCCCATAGCGCCACGTCGTGTCGTATGCTTTCTCAATGTCCAAAAACACAGACAGAAAGTACTGTTTGTGGACAAATGCGTTGCGGATGTAGGCCTCTACACGCACGAGGTGGTCAGTAGTCGACCGGGCCTCTCTAAATCCGCACTGATACGGGTCAAGGATGCGATTATATTCAAGGTGACACAATAGGCGGCAGTTTATCATCTTTTCAAACACCTTGCAAAGGCAACTCGTAAGTGCTATTGGGCGATAGCTTGTTACTAGGGAGGGGTCTTTTCCCTGCTTTAGAACAGGAACAACTATGGCTTCTTTCCACGCGATTGGAATGTGTCCCTCAGTCCAGATATTGTTATAGATTGAGAGCAATGTCACTTGTGTATCGGAGTGTAGATGTTTAATCATATCATACATAATTCTGTCGGGTCCCGGTGCCGAACTCTGACATGAAGCTAGTGCAGTTCTTAACTCAGCCATGCAAAACGGACGATTGTAGGGTTCATTCTGGTGGCATTTATATTCCAATCGCTTGCTTTCTTCTTTCTCTTTGTATCTCTTGAAAGACTGCGGATAGTGCATGGAACTAGAAATACGTTCAAAATGCTCTCCCAGAGCATCTGCCTGGTCTACCAAGGTATTTCCCTCGTGATTCACAAGAGGCAGTGGTTGGGATGGCTGCCCATTTAGCCTTCGCAGATTATTCCAGACTTTTGCCTCCTGAGTGTATGAATTTATACCTGATAGGAACTTCTGCCAGCTTGCGCGTCTTGCCTGTCGTCGTATGCGCCTTCCCTGAGATTTTATCTGTTTAAATTGGACAAGATTTTCCGCAGTTGGATATTTGCGCAGAATACCCCATGCCTTATTTTGCTTCCTTCGCGCCTGTTTGCAGTCATCATTCCACCAAGGAACTCGTCTTTTGCATGAATGACCATTCGATTGCGGAATAAACCTTTCTGCTGCATCTAAAACAAAAGTGGTAAAATATGTAACAGCAGCATCTATGCTAAGATCATTGATAAAATCTTGTGATAAATACGTAAACTCATTAAAACGCTCCCAGTCTGCAGATTCTAGTTTCCATCGGGGAGCATGAGGCAGAGAGTCTTGTTGCTCGTTCAAGTTCAATGTTATGGGGAAATGGTCGCTTCCAAAAGGGTTTTTGATGACATTCCATTCCAGGAAAGGAAAGAGGACTGCAGAGCCAATCGCGAGATCAAGTGATGAGTATGTTTTGTGTGATAAGTTGAAATACGTTGGTTCCTTTTTGTTGAACAGGCATACGTCCGATGTTACCAGCAAATTTTCTACAAGACGGCCTCTTTGGTCACAGCGCGAGTCTCCCCATAAGATATTATGGGCATTAAAATCGCCTACGATAATGTAAGGCTCTGGAAGTTGTTTAATGAGGGTGTACAACTCCTCTTTGGTCAGTTGATAATGAGGCGGTATATAAATAGAACAGATTGAAACCAACTTATTAAATAAAATTGCACGGACTGCAACCGCCTCGAGGGGCGTTTGAAGGACAATATGATGGCAAGGAATAGACTTATCCACCACTATCGCGACACCTCCCGATGAAGTAGAGGCCTCATCACGGTCTTTCCTATAGACGGCGTAATGCCGGAGAAAGTTCACCTGTTTTGAGCTTAAGTGCGTCTCCTGGACACAGAACACCTTCGGCTGGTAGCAGCGTAGGAGCTCACTTATGTCGTCTAGGTTGCGAATTAGGCCCCTGATATTCCAATACATTATTTGCGTCGACATATTAGCGAAAAGTATGGCGTTCCGTGTAGGAAGATAATGAAGAGTGTATGCTCAAGGGTCCTTATCAGGACCCCTGATTTTCTGCTTTTCTTTCTTCTTGCGGTCAGCAGAACTGCACCGCTCTTTCGGCACCGATGGCACCGGTGTCGTGTCCATTGCCTCATGGGAGGCACTGGACGCCCGCGCATGCAGGCTCGTTGTGCGAGCTTCAGGCCTCGCCTGGCGGGGCGAAACCTTGAGACCCGACGGCCCTGCGGTCGTCGGCCTCTGTTCACAAGTTGGCGGAGTAGACTTAACTACTGCCGCCACGGGGGCAGGTGCCACAGCAGCCGGCTCGCTATGCGCAGGCTGAGCAAGTGGCGGGGGTCGGTGCGACGCTGCCCCCTGACGCGTCGCATCCGCATATGATGTGCCGTGGAATGCTGAACATCTCTTTCTGGCTTCTTTAAAAGAGATGCCTTCCCTGACTTTCAATGAAATAATGTCTTTCTCTTTTTTCCATATGGTACAAGACCGTGAATATGCTGGGTGCTCACCACCACAGTTAACACAGGAAGGTGCAGCTTCGCAGCTGTCAGAGATATGGTCTGTCGAGGCACACCTGGCACAAGTGGATTGTCCTCTACAAATGTGGGAGCTGTGGCCGAATTTCTGGCACTTAAAACATCTACGTGGATTGGGTATGTATGGCCGTATTCTTAGTTTGGTGTAGCCTGTTTCTATAGTCTCTGGAAGTTCACTTGAACCAAATGTCAGTATTATGTGCTTGGTTGGCTTTTCATGGTTGTCCCTTCTTATTTTTATTCTTTGTACATTGATCACGTTTTGTTCCTTCCAGCCATCAAGAAGTTCTGCGTCAGAGAGGTTCAGAAGATCTTCGTCTGAAACGACACCACGAACGGTATTCATGGATCGATGAGGGGTGATTGTGACAGGAATTTCGCCAAACGTCTTGAGGTTGGGAAGATTTTCGTACTGTTTGATGTCTCGAAGTTCAAGCAGCAGATCGCCACTGGCCATCTTAGATGCCTTGTACCCTGGTCCTAGTTTGTCAGTCAGGCTTCTTGCTACCAAAAACGGCGAGATCGTTCGTGCCTTTTCATGTGAAACGTCACTATGAATTACATGATATTTGGGGAACTGTTTAGGATTCTTTGCAAAGAAATTTGTTGCTGCTTCGGTCCGTACCCTTTTAAGGCTACGATCAGATTTTAGAAAGGATGCGCTCAACATAGCATGCCGGTTTTGCTTCGGCAGCGGTGCCAGCCACCCACCACGGAGCCCAACAAGGGGACGTGGGAGGATGTGTTGCACACACACCTACCAACGCCAGCTGTACACCGCCACTATAACCTAATATGGTGAACCAAGGTTGGCCATCCACACAAGGTTAACCCTAGCCGCCACGAAACGGGGAAATAAACTGAAGAGAGGAGAGGACAGGACAGATAAAAAGTGAGAAAGAAAGGCGAAGACATAGGGAGAGAGAGATAGGAAAGGCGACTGCCGATTTCCCCTGGGTGGGTCAGCCCAGGGGTGCCGTCTACGTGAAGCCGGGGCCAAAGGGGTGTGTTGCCGCCGCTGGGGGGCCTTAAAGGTCCAATCACCCAGCATTGGCTCAACCCCCAGGATCCCCTTTTCCCCGGACACGGCTAAGCCACGCACGGCGACACGTGGGAGGGGGTCGCAACCCCCCCGTTGGCTCGGGTCCGTGGTGTTGCCACACACCAAACGTCTGCTCATGCAGACGCCCCTGCGGGGTATCCATAAGCTTTCCCTACGGAACTACACATAATAATAACAAAATGGTATTGAATAAAATAACATATAACGAAGTATAAACTCATGTAAGGGCCAAATTTTTTTCCACAACGTTCAGCTTCAGTCATGTGCTCTTGACTAAACCTTTCCATCAAATCTTTTGTTGATTACAGGTATGAAATCCTTTGTAGTTTTCCTTAAGGGCCCAAACCACAAAAGCAAATGTTATCCTTTTCATAGCAGCTTTATTCACTAACTTATGCATGCTTTTGGCCATTCACATTTGCTCTAACCGCCATTGCAACTTGCATTTCTTTCATGAGAATATTACATTTGCCGTGTCATCTTAACCGTAGATCGTGCTGGAAAATCCTGTTTAAAACTAGTGGCACACAGCATCAGGGCTTTACTCATATTTGACGAACTTGAAAAATGTTTGTAACAAGGAATTCATGAGGTAATAAGCTCCTATGGTAAGCTCATTTGAGGATTACTTCTAAAAGCACTGCCAGGTCTCATTAAAGAAAACACTGTTTGCTGAGCTCTATTATTTTTGGTTATGAGCAGCACATTAGTAGAAAAACAAACAAAAAGATCTAATTTTACTAGTTAATAAGTAAACAGAGTGGTTGGTTAGTAATTGAGTTATCAAACTATCTACAAAAGGAAGCTCCCTACAGCTTATCTATTACAGGTTATGAATTAAACGGCCAACTTCAAACATAAGTAACCATTATGTGCCTAGTTTCGGATAGTATAAGTACAGAGACACCTGCACACCAAATAGTATTGTTGAAACATAAGTCAAGCATAACAAGTATTCAACAACAAAAATGGGCCCTTTCGATATCAAGAATGAAAAGGACACTGCCACTACCGGTTGCTAGGAGTGGCATACAAGATGAGCACGACCTAGAGTAATTAATCGGCCACTCAGCATGACCTACAAGACAATCATCTGAAAAGTCTCTGAGGTACAGTCTCCAGATCCGGCGCCCCCTGCTCCCGTTACCAGTGCGATGCTGGCTTGACCCACTTCATCCACCGGTTCCACGCAGACAATGCCTGTTCAGCATTCTCTATCTTCAATCGCGGCTCGGGTCGTGCTCCACGAGCCACCCACCCACCAATTACGTGCACTGACATGCCCACAGCGCGTGCTTTCTCGAGCTTCTTTACCCCTTCGCACACCATCGTTTCTTTTCGCCATGTGGCCCGTGCCTCGGGCCCGTTTACTCATCACGTGATTTTTCCTTGGAGCATGTCTTTTCTCGTTCTTTCCTAAAGGACATGACACAAGGAAAAGAAAGAATATCCCGAAGAGACGAGCTAACCTCACAAGCGTCGTCCTTTTTCTTCCAACCCACCTTGTGTATCGCGATAGCCAAGGCGCCATGGGCCGCACTAGCAACACGTGAACCAACCGCCGCAGGCTCCTGCATGGTTGCACCATATCCACAATGTTAGCGATGCTAAATTATTTACGTAACAACATGCTCAATCTGTGCAACATGCTCTCTTTGATTAGTGAAATCCTTGAAAAAAAAAAAGACGGAGGAGAAAGAAAGAGAAGAACCATATAAACCCACGCAGATTACTTTGTGCAGCTAAGCTCACATGCTCATACAGGCAGCACTGTACGAGCATGTTTACACAAAGAATGCTTCAGGAAAGCGCTTTAGCAGTACAGTCGAACACTTTTATAAGAAACACACAAAAGGTGGCAGTTTATGTTCCTTATATGAAAAGTCTCTTATAAGTGGTGTGCCATGTTTTCATCTTGTGACCAACCCTTATTTCGATGTGTCACTTGAAACACAATTCATATTTCCTTCACAACAACTTTCTCACATTGCTTGGTTATCATGTCCCGTTGGTTCCACAACGAACGAACTGTAGTTAGTAAACAAGCATGCTGCATTTAGTGTTAAGGTATCTGTGACAGGCATGACTAGTGACAAAAATTTAAGAGAATTGTGTCGCTTATAACCACTTATATTTAAGAGATTGTCTGTTAACAAAGGAGGTTCAACCAATGGGAGTAATAGAGCAGCCAACCATGTGAGTGAGTGATGTCCCTTACACCCAATTGTCTCTTATACTGTAAAACCCTGTTATAATGAAGTTGAAGGGGGAGCTGTAATTACTTTGTTATAAGCATTAGTTTGTTATAGCCAAAATTCATTTCATTTATGGGAATTTCAAGGGGAATTTCGATTGCTTCATTATATCCAATAGCTCGTTATATCTGGGTTCATTATAACGAGGTTCTGCTGTATCCGCGTCTCTTATAATGGGGTTCCATTGTATTATCTAACCGTTCAAGTGGAAAAAATAGACCACACAGGCAGGAACTTTCTTTTTTTCTTACGTGCAGTAAAAGGCAACACATTCTGATGGAAAGGCATACTTGGGGCACCATTCTGGCACAGACAATAACAGTCATTTATATCACATGCATTCCTAGTGTTATCACTGTGGACCCAGTACTTCCTGATCCGAAGCAAAGGGGAGCCATCAAGTGTGACATATCGTTCCAGATCGGAAAGCAACAAGCAAGCAGCTTTTGAGATTTGAAACTGCAAACGAGATAACGATCGCTGTTGAGTGGCAGAAAGCTATCCCCATTATGCCCCTAGATTCTGGAAGAATAACAGTATGCTATGCGGTCTAGACCATTGTGGCCATTCATTCCTACGCTCCATTTCACATACAGAACGCTATGCTAAAGAGGCATTAGATAGTGCTTACATCTGTGAGGATAGGACAATGTATCATCATGAATAAAAAAAAATGTACCGTGATTTGGGGTAAAATTAAACAATGTGCTGTCATACAGCAGGATATGACGTATTTCTTGTTTAGAAGGCAAGAAGTGAGCAAGAACTGAGTGAACCCTTCCTTTTTCAAGATGCTCAGTTTTAACAAATTAAGGGGAAAACAGAACTCTCTATACCCAAGACATAAGCAGCATAAGAACATTAAAAGAAAGTAAGCATGCGTGTTCCGGTATTTACCTTAGCCTAACAAGGCACAAAGATAGGCAGGAACGGCATATTAAACAGAGCGCGCTTTAGCTTCATCTTTTACATTGTCCCCGTACAAGTTTCTACGTGCCCAAAAAGGTTGGACAATTAAAGAAAAGGCAATTTCCAGCCGTTGTGTGTGTCTCTTCTCTCTACCGTCCGTTGTTCTTTGGGGCTGGTTTGCGTGTTCAAGAGTATATACCAACTGACCCAGATTTCAACACTTATACAATGTAACAAGAGCCCCACAATGCGCAAAAGAGCGCAGCTGTCACTTACGGGTAGGCAGCCATGGTGGCAAGCTTGACGTAGACGTCCCTAGGTGGCGTGACCAGGCACGAGAATGTCTGGGGGGCAGGCAGGTCGTGCCTCCGGCAGAACTCGGCGGGCTGCACCGGGTAGTCCTGCCGCACGGCCGGCCTGTCACTCTTGGACGCCACTACTAAGACTGGTACGGAGCTTCCGGACAGGTGTTTCTGGAAGAGGAGACGACGCACGCTTGAGTGTGGCAAGCTGGCTGGGGCACTTTGTACTTCTTGACTTCCCAAACACTCTGAAGAGTTTAAACCTATGTGTACTTTGTCAGGACGCATAAGCTATGCCGACCCTTTGATGCCCGGTGTTGCCCAGGAGCAACAGCTAGAGCAATCTCGTTAGCCGTGGCTATCAGTAAAGCGATAAAGCTGCAGTCAGACATTGTTATAACAACATGACATAGAAAAAGCTTTGTTATATAGCCAACAATTAACAGTTATAAACAGTTATAAACTTATATTCAAAACAAAGCTTTGGCTCAGGGCAGTGCTCACTGCTCTCAGCATTTACTTTCTGCAACAAACTTTTCTCAGTCGATAATTATGGCCTGTTATAGCTGCAGTGACTGTGGATAAAACAATGTAACAAATTGTGAAAACTTGCTTTTTTTTTTTTAATTGACCATAGCTAGTTTAAACCAAATGAGCCAAATGCAGTGCATGGCAAAACTTGCAATGTAGCAACATGTGGGCTACTAGGTTAATGGCCTGTCATTTATGCGGTCATAAAGGAGTCCAATGCGGTGTGTGCCGAAGTGCTTTCCTGTCAATAATCAGGTTAGTGCTGCGTTTACACGACTACAGTTAGATCTGCCACAGATATGACAGAGTGCGCTCACAAGGTAGGCCCTGGCGACGTGCTCGAACGAACGTGGGTTGCTGGCATCGAACAAAAGGCACACGGCATCGCAGCTCAGCTCCGGGGCCACGGCCGTGTCGTGCTGCCCAAACAGGTCCACCTCGTGGAGCTGCGTGAACACGGAGACATCAAGAAACCTGTCCATCAAGCGAACACATGAAAATGCATTCACGTAAATGCAGACAAAACACAGAGGCAGAGTAAGCCAGGGCTAGCATGTCTGCTTTAAAGGGGCACTAAAGATAAGGTAGAGTTGAGGAACACATTTATCTACAGTGCGTGGGAATCGAGACGGCGTCCATTTGCGCCTTGCCTCACAAACTAGTGCATGGTGCAGGCTTTGTGCTACCTCGGCTGCTGGGAACAGCAAGGAAGCCGCGTCATGACGGTTAAGGTTAGCCAATTCACCCTTCCTTTGCAGAGTCCTCTCAGGTGCTCTTCCTCATAGCTCCGTGTCGTTATGCTAGCTAATGTCATTGAGATGCGCGATGATTGACCCTTGGTGGCAGCTCTACTTCAAGTGAGCTTCCTTTCACTTTTCACCTTCGTGTGCTTGCACCAGGCAAATTCTCATGGGACCTACAGCGAGATGGTTATACAAGGTCTCTAGCATGCGACATGTCGCTTGTGCGCTTAGTGGACCCTTGCACTCGGGTACTCCTGGTTAGACAATAGACCCTTTTCATAAACTGTAAAGCTAGCTTCCCTGCAATGCAACTCGCCCTACTAATGGCGACAGCTGCCTTTATTAAAATGCTGTCAAAATTCAAGTTGCACGTGCTGCGGCCCGTTTTTTGGGGCTGTTTGTATCAGAAGGGCTGGGTCGACATTTTACACGCCCTATTGCAAGCAAATTGCGCTTGCACACGTTGTTTGCCAGGTTGCCAATGCCGCCATTAGTAGGGCAAGCTGCATTGCAGGAAAGCTAGCTTGCAGTTTATGAAAAGGGTCTATAGCCTCAGAGGCACATGTACTTGTTCAGCCTCGCAGTGAGCCCTTCTGGCCACAAGCTGAAACTGTCGCTCCGCGCTGCATTGTAGCTGAATGAAAACTCTGCTTGTTGACGAGCATTAATGCTGCCTTCTCTGCGCGGTGGTGGCGAGTCAGCAAATTTGGTGGAGGAGCATTGCATCTTGCACAGCGCTCACAGGGTAAGCCTTCATGCAAACCAGTCTCCACAAATGGCGAAACAAAAAGAGACACAGCAGTCTAACCCAGAAATTCTGAATTACCTGCAATGCCTCCTTCGGTATCCCATGCTAAAGTACAGCACTGCACTGCACATAAACTGAACTCCCATTCACGTCCACATTCAATATACAGTAGAACCTCGTTATAACGAACCCAGATATAACGAACTATTGGATATAACAAAGCAATTGCAATTCCCCTTGAAATTCTCATAAATGAAATGGATATTGGCTATAACGAACTAATGGTTATAACGAAGTAATTATCGCTCCCCCTTCAACTTCGTTATAACGAGGTTTTACTGTATTGAACACAGCGCCATGCCATGCTTCTGAAAGTGCCTTTAAGTGGAACAAGACCTCTCACACCCACAGAACTACTCCTGCCAACAAAATAGTAGTGAGGTAACTTTTGACTAGTGAGACTCTAAAACCTTTCGAAACGTTCCCTAACCTATCCGACTGATCAATCAAGAATTGATTCCTTACGAGGAGGTACTTCTCCTGGCCGTAGACGACAATCTGGTCCACGGCATACTTCGGACCGGGGTGTCCCGGAGGCGGATTCTGCTCCAGACTGCAGCCCAGCAGGCCACGCAGAAAGCAAGTCTTTCCAGCGCCCTGTGGACCCAGCACCCGGCAGTGCAGCACTTGCCTTGTGCTCTGGCCCTGCTGCGACTCCAGCTGCTTTTCGCACGTCACTGAACGTTCCCGAAAAGAGAGAGACAAAAAGAAAAGGGTTTCACCAACAATACGAGAAAAGGACAATTTTATAAAATGAGACCTGTTCACCTAGCTGGTTGCTGCATGACCATTAAACAAAAGGAACTGCTGCTGGAGACAAGGCGCTACCATTCCTGAGCCCCATGCAGCAGATAACTTCTTTTCAGAACACAAACACAAACAACCTGCGTTCTTGCACACGACAATTTGTTCCTGTAGTGCTTGAGAAAGGTCCAAAAATTTTCACGGTTACTGCTTCATATAGGGAGTTTTTTTGCACATTGTTTTGTCAGCTTCGTGCAAAGACAGCTGTGCCTTGAACATTTCGCCAACATTTCTTAATTTACGTGGATGTGAACATCCAGGTTAGCAGGCACCGACCTTCATACAGTAAAACCTTGTTATAACGAAGTTGACTGGGGAGTAGTAATTACTTTGTTATAACCATTAGGTTATAACCAATATCAATTTCATCTATAGGAATTTCAAGGGGAATTGCGATTGCTTCGTTATATCCAATAGTTCGTTATATCTGGGTTCGTTATAACGAGGTTCTACTGTATATGCATGGCTGCTTCATCCACACGACTTTAGCAGAAACAGTTCAGAGTGACACATAATGGAGCTGTTGTAGACAGACGCTGTAGAACAATGCTGCTACATGAACATTGTCATAATGACGTCGTAAGAGAGAGACAGGTGATATACAGTAGAACCTCGTTATAGCGAACCTGGATATAACGAACTATGGATATAACGAAGCAATCGAAATTCCCCTTGAAATTCCCATAGATGAAATGGATCTTGGCTATAACGAAGTAATGGTTATAACAAAGTAATTACGGCTCCCCCTTCAACTTTGTTATAACGAGGTTTTACTGTGCAACAATCCTTTTTGCATGTCTCTGCTTTACGTCCTGTCCCTCGGTGCTATTGCTACTGAAGTCAGGAACGAAGCAGCCAAAGTGTATACACACTTCAGCTCTGCATATGAACAGTCTCCGAAACAAAATGTGTTTTATATAATGTGGGTGTTCAAAACACCAAGCTGCATTATAATTTGTTTATGGTGCACTTAAAGTTGGCCCACAAAATTAATGTTGGATGCAACCACTGCCCAGGGGATAGGTGCCTCACCATGGACTGCAGACAGTTGATTCTCTTCAGCGCCTCCAATGTAGCCAAGGTACGCTAGGCACTCTAACGTCTTGTGGACATCTAACGCCGTAGTCAACCTGCACATGAGTCGTTAGAAACATCCTCAGTGCCTCCTTGTGAAGACTTGTTGTTTCAAGCTGTTTCTACAACACTGCAATTTCATTGCCAGGCACTTCCCACACACCTTAAAGGAAACAACTGCTTTTTCAGGTTAGCTAGTCGTATAACAATGAAGCGTTTTTTTGTAAGTGAAAAATGGTGAAAGCTTATGTGAGTCATATTCAGCACAGTGGAATGGACTCATAACTAAACTGTACTAGAAACTTCAATCATTATAACAGACTTGTGTTGATGCTGTTACATGAAATACAATTTACATGCAGTTGAATGTATCTGCAATGAGTGATGCATAACAATGGATTCCTTATGTTCAAGCAGTACTGTGAGCGTTATGAGGTGTGAACTTCATGGCGAAATGACCTGTAGTATAATGTATTATTTTGAGGGTCCCAAGCACTTTGCCGTAAAGTACAATAGTGTATGTAATGACTGCACATCCAAGTTGGCAGCCGAAACTTCGGAGGGAAAAATACTGAAAACCGACATAGGCAAAGTAAAGGTGTACATTCCAACCAACGAATTAAGAATATTTAACATAGCAGGAATGCTGTTGGTGTCGTAGTGTGCTCTTCAGAATGAAAAAATAATTTATGGACTTTTTATGTCCGAAAACCACCATGTGATTATGAGAGATGCCGTAGAGGAGGGCTCGGGAAATCTCAACTGCCCTGGGGTTCATTAATGTACTAACATCACACAATACAGGGACCTTAACATTCTTCTGAGTGGATGTCTGTACACGGCAAACGTTAAATGTGTAATCATACCATCATTATCACGACCCTACTTTTACCCCAGACTTTGCAATTGCATTGCTACATTATGCTGTCCTCTGCTGGATAGTGAAATACTAGACCAGCAGCGAGTGAAAAGAGATATTTAGGCTTCATCGGAACAAAAAACACACAGTCACAATGCTGTATCTGTTGTGTCAGGTGCAGCCGTTTGAAACGCTAACGATGGTAACAAAGGATGGCATGCCGGGACGGTGGCCTAACGTGAAGGACCTAGACCAGCCGGGGATTGATTAGAATGATGTTATTTGAAAAACAAGCCGAGAACCTGATATAAACCCCAGTGTAGCAGCACCTCATGGCGAGCTACCAGTGCGTCAAATGAAAACCGCAGCACACTGCACTATTTTTCACTGAAAGGGAGCTGATACACTCACGCCCAGTGGGCCAGGTATCCACGTCGTCGTCAGCCAGCCAGCTTCGTTGGTGGCTACCGTGCCCACGAGGTCCGCGCCCCACGGCTGCGTTGGGCACACTGCAAACAGGCTCATCAACTCGGACGGGCAGAGGCAGCCGTCTGCATCCTGCGCAATGTTGAAAAGTGCCGACACAATGTGAGATAAGTTGGCAATAGGTTCTGAATGCTGGCACGTGCTATATGCTGCTCACACAACAAGTGTCAGGTTAAACTGCTCTCCCGGCTAGTGCACTGCCAAATGATATGCACTCAACTTAAGTAACTCTCTCTGAATGATGATGTAGTGTGTATAAGCGGGACACAAGCAAAGCACAAGAACACACATGGAACTCTGTATGCCGATGGCCATGCATGTGCCTCCTTTTATGTGCACTACGATATGACTTAAAGATGCCATACTAACAAGCCTGCATTGCAATACTTTGTGGCAGAGGTACTTTAAAATCACACTGTACCCTGCCTCACCCAAGTTCCTCGTTAGAGCTGCATAAGTCTAGTAACTGTGCCACTCTAAAAAGAGTAAAACGCTTTATGGCACTTTCCTGCGAGACAAAGATAGTCGTCATGTGACTTGTGCGACTCTCCGGGTTTCAACATCACATGCCCCGTGTTGCAGATCACAAAACAGTGCACATTATCAATGTGCTGCCGCATTTGTGTCAAGAAGTGGCAAGTAGCAAGTTTTCAGGCAAGGAAAGAAAAAAGAAAGAAAAGGGGGAGAAAGTCTGATGACAATTATTGTTTTGAGATGAAGAGATGCCAAAACAGATGCACCTCTTTCTAAGTGTGCAAGATAGGACACAAGATTTCATTACTGAAGTTTGGTACAGTAGAACCTCGTTATAACGAACCCAGATATAACGAAGCAGTAGCAATTTCCCTTGAAATTCCTATAGACGGAATTGATATCGGTTGTAACGAACTAATGGTTATAACAAAGTAATTACCACTCCCCCTTCAACTTCGTTATAACGAGGTTTTACTGTATTTGCTAGTCTACCCAGACCCAGTTATCGTTTTACACAGCATAAAAAAGTAACAACTTAAACATAAACACTCGCCCTAAGCGCACATCCTGCTTCAACAGTAACACTATTTAAGAAACCCAAGTATTGGGAAGAAGTCATGCCTATTGGTACGAATGGCTAGTGCTTTGACGTATGACAGGCACGTGACAAGACTGCTTCTAAAGACGAAGCAAACACACTGAGCCACCTTACCTTGTCATGCTTTTCAAAAAGAGACGTGACAAA
Organism: Hyalomma asiaticum; assembly: GCA_013339685.2. Lineage (NCBI taxonomy): Eukaryota > Metazoa > Arthropoda > Arachnida > Ixodida > Ixodidae > Hyalomma > Hyalomma asiaticum. The sequence continues at coordinate 20,324,515 of CM023490.1, forward strand.
TGCAAGACCCTTGGCACTTAGTTCCGTGCTGCTGCCAGGAGGCACTCGAATCCTGCACACCGGGAACAGTAAGAAAAAAAATAAAACCCATCAACCTTATACCAGTAGCCACATTCAGCTGAAAAAAGTTGTGTGTGCACCATTTATAAAGAATTTACCCTAAATTTAGTCTGTTGTAGCTGAGAGCTTGCTGGTCCTTTGAAAGTCGCTTGTCACTTGAATTATGCAGGTATGTCAAATCAAGTCAGCAAGATTGTCTTCTATACCAAAAAGTATGTTCCACTTCAAACCATTGTAATGGACACTAGATTCACGACAGCAAAACGCATCAATGAGACCAAGACACGGCAAGCACTTACTCAAAACCAAGGGTCAGATCAACCTGCCCATCTCGGTAAACAAAATAAGTACCAGGCATTGAACACTACAGATATCTCCTGAATGATAAAAACTGACACACAAATAATGTCCACATTCTAACAAATGTCAAATGTCCATGTGTTTAGACTTCACGTTCAGGAATAACAAAAGCATATCATTCCATCACAAACCTATACTCCGTTTCATACATCAGGCACTACACAAGTAGTTTGCAAAGAAAGAGAAAAGGAGATGTGTATCACTCCAACACACAAACAACAAACATTATGTGCAAGTATGCATATTTCGATTGCTTCCCCAGCAATACGGGCATGTTTCATGAAGCTGATGAGAAACGTATTATAATCTAATGCTGCCAGCAAGGCATTTGTTGTTTTGTTGTTTTTCGTTCACCGCAAGCAATGCACTACTTTTGGGTCGTGGAAGTACACAGCCTAAACATGAGCACTAGCTTTGACAGTGTTGCACCTGATGTATGAAACGGAGTATAGTTAAGAGAGAGATGTTGTTGACAAGAAAGAAACCAGAAAGTGCTTACGGTGGGCAGAGATATTCACGGGGAAGAACGAGGTGGTCGTCGTAGCCGAACCGGCGCAGCACCGTCCACGTGGTTTCGTGGCGACCCCTCTGAATGAACACTTGGTGCAAGAACAGGAACCCTGTGAACAGGTGGAACAGGAATTTAGAACACAACTCAAGCAGGATCCCTATACCAATTCCTTTGAATGAAAACCTCACAACAGAGAGAAATTTGTCCTGGTCTTATGAACTGTCAGTAAAACCAACACCTTTTTTTTTTTTGGTGTGGACGCTCTGGCATCTGAGCTTACTGAAAGTTAGCAGATTGTGAAGCAAGGCCCGATTAGTATGTGACAGCTCAAAGCACATATACGCTAAATTGGTGTCACCGTGTGGAACTGAACCGATACCACTTGCAACTGCTTCATTGCAAGGGCGGTTAAGCTTGTGCCTTGGTGCTTGTTCCAGTGCCAGAGGACCAGGACAAACTTATATTGAGTAAACTTATCTGTAGCTGCATACAGATGCAGATACAGGGTGTAAGGATAAAAAAATATTGTAACTTTTGTGGCAACTAGACCCCATTCCTAGTTGACAATGACAATGAAAAAGTGAAAGAAGAGGCACATGCAGGGCCTTTGCAAAACACAAGTTAAACATGTAGTTTGCAAACCGAAATGCAGCATTCTTATTTTTTTCAGGAAGGTAACTGACATGTGGATAGGGACTACAAACATTGCATTCAATTCAGCATGCTTAGTAAAAAGAAAAATGATCAGGCAGTGAATGCGAGCTTTCTTTGCAAACCTATGCTTTTTGGAACTTATACACTTTAAAACTACAGTACAACCTCGTTATAACGAAGTTGAAGGGAGAGCAGTAATTACTTCGTTATAACCATTAGTTCATTACAACCAATACCAATTTCATCTATAGGAATTTCAAGGGGAATTGCGATTGCTTCGTTATATCCGATAATTCGTTATATCCGGGTTCGTTATAACGAGGTTCTACTGTATTGTATAATTCATGCACAGCCACCCGTAGAGTGCCATATAAAACACAACTGTTCTCATAGCACTTTAGCTGCACTAACATTAAAGAAAAAAAGGAGACAGATGATAGAGGTTGCGCATGTAATGTGTGGGATGCACAAACCTGACAGCGTGAGCCCATTGTTCTCCACGCCCCCCTCCAGGTTCTTGGCCACAATGGCCTTCAGGTCGTGGAGGGCTTTGGCTTCCAAGGGTGTGTTGAAGCATTTCCTCTGTTGAAAAAATTCACACTCATCATTGCATTCAGTGTACTTGGGGCACAGCAGGCCAGAACGTGATTCTCAAATCTCCTCAAAACAATTCCGCGCACCTCTAAAAAAATTGCTGCTTTGCACTACTTGTCCAAGCAAATCAACTCTTGGCCTTCTGCAAGTATGTCGTAAGCTTAGAGAAACTGCAAAGCACGGCACTGCGACTCACAACTGTCACAGCATTCAGTGCGACGTTCACGCTCCTTTTGACTGAACCCGCATCTTGAGAACTACCAGTTCATTCGGTTCAGTGCCAGTCCTGCACTTGTGCAAAGTCGACTCGGTACTCTCTCTACAAGCCCTTCACTACCCACACTATTGTAAATGCAGGGAATCCTGTAAACTTGTTCTGCACGACATCTCTACCAAGTGAAACGAACAGCAGCACACAGATGATGCTGTACTGCAGCGGTGAAATTAACAGTGCTGTACAACCCCTCTTGAACCAGTTCTGAAAGTGCAGGTGAATTGCACTGAACACTATCAAGCTTTTGTCAAGTTTTACGTTACATACTGTGCTATTACAAGTAACTGGTGCTGCTACAGAGATGCGATCTAGGGCACAACTGTAGCCCGGCAGACATGACAACGGTGAACGATGCATTTACATTCGAATTTATGCTTATTAGACGAAAAAAGGAAGGGCATTACTTTCAGCAAAGAACCTGCCCCTAGCGAACGGAAACAAAACAAAAAGCTGGGCCACTCACCTGAAAAACGTTGAGTTCCCGGTCGCTTAGCACGCCGTCATTGTCAATGTCGCATATGTGAAAGATTCTGGTCAGTGCTGCTTTGCACCGATCTGTCAGCTGTGTGGAAAGGCAGGAGTGCATGCATTAATTGCTTGATTAGCATCAACTGACTGTGAACAAGTGGCACTCTCTGCGCTACCCCACGGCCTCCTCCCAATGAAAACACAGCTACAAGCACTACAGTAAAACCTCGTTATAACGAAGTTGAAGGGGGAGTGGTAATTACTTCGTTATAACCATTAGTTCGTTATAACCAATATCAATTTCGTCTACAGGAATTTCAAGGGGAATTGCGATTACTTCGTTATATCCGATAGTTCGTTATATCCGGGTTCGTTATAATGAGGTTCTACTGTATATCGAGACATCACTTTCAAACATTCCCAGAATGGAAGGGGGAGGTGGATGTCATGCACCCCTGACCCTGCACCCCCCCCCCCCCGCCTTTTATTTTCCACCTGCTACCTTTCCATGTGACACGCATTTGCTACAGTTTAGAAAAGAGCACAAAAATAATGAAATATAGAGTAGAAGTTGCAGTACAAAATTGCGTGACACCAAGAGGCGGATGAAAGCTCACTCACATCCCTTTCCTGAGGCACGTAGAGTGGACCCGTGGGGTGAAGAACCGCTTTCTGTGCATAGTAGAACAGCTCCGAGATGTTCTTGAAGGTCTTGGCCGAGCACTGCGCGAGGGCACGACGGGGGAGTTACCGGTTAGACGTCGTCATCATGATAGTGAGAATTTGCGCGTGCAAAAGAGAGGACAAAACATGACTGACCTCAACACACGTCTCCACCTCCTGGTACTGGCTCATGATTGGCACTACCATCTGGTGATGGGGGGTGAAAACATGAATCACTTGCGCGTCTCTCGAATTTGAAGCTGTTTATCTACTATACCCCTGGTGCCTACACTGAAGGTGGTAGACTAAACTACGCAGGTGGTAGGCTAAAATTATGCCAAATGTGCAAGATACGCACATATTAAATGATGAAACAGCAGAGTGAATGCATCACAGAAACAGAAGAAATTCAAAATTTGTAGTAAATGGCTCAAATAAATGTGAAACACCAAGGAAACAGTGGAAGGTAAAGAAGGAAAGGTGTTGCAAAATATTAACAAACGCTTTCTGGAATAGATGAATGTTACTGAGAAGCTACTTGGTCAATGCAAGTTATTACAGTCCCACAACAAGTCTGCATAAAAATAAGAATGAGTGTAATATATGGAATGGCACTTCAACATGATTAATGCCAACAGGGTGGCCCAATTGGCAAAGCAGCTACTTTTGGAGCCTGTGAGATGAAAATTTCAGTTCCCCATCATGATCATCACCCCTTTTCGAACACTTTTGAAATCGATGTAAAGTACCACAGCACTAGAAATACCGTACAGTCTTGACATCTGAATTTTAACAATCACACTTTGCACTTTAAGAACACTCAGCTAGATCATATATCTATGATGTTGCTGTACTACAGGGCCAGAGTGAAAAGTGGAGACGAGAAAGCGAAGTGGAAAGTGAAATTCTTGACGAGAAACTGATGGTTTGCTGAGAAACAAAAACATTTTTTGGTGTTTGATGTGCCAATATGACAATATAATTATGAGAAACACCATTGTAAGAGACTTCAACTAAATTTCGACCACCTGGAGTTCTGCAACGCATACCTACTTCCGATTTCACCCTCAATGAACTGAATCAGATGTGGCCAGGAATCAAACGCATGTCATTGCGTAGCTGTACAATATCTTGGTCACTTGGCCACCACAATTGGTGCAACTGAATCAGAAAGACACACGTAGTTCTGATATGCAGTGCTCTTCAAATCCAGCTGCACCAACTCTACTCGTCCCGCTTGGGTGAAGTTGTGTTTATTACTGAGCATTTGCATTTAATTTCTTTGTGACTGCACAAACAACTACAGTAGAACCTCGTTATAACGAACCCAGATATAACGAACTACTGGATATAACGAAGCAATCGCAATTCCCCTTGATATTCCCATAGATGAAATGGATATTGGCTATAACGAACTAAAGGTTATAACAAAGTAATTACGGCTGCCCCTTCAACTTCATTATAACGAGGTTTTACTGTACATGCTCAAAACTTCAGGCGAGCATGTTGCACAGCCCACCTCTAAAGAGCTGTACTCCACCAGGTCTGCCTTGTTCCCCACCAGAACCACGGGCGTGCCGTGATCGTCGCCGAGCTGCTCCCGAATCAGGGGCAACCAGTAGTCGGTGATCTGGGAGAAATGGTAAGTGGAACGTCACCGGACTGAACTCTGCAAACTGTCATAAGGTAAGTGCAGTTCCTTCAAAGACTCAGGAGCTATGTGTCCTGTGAGATATTAATTGGACGTGCATACACACAAGACTACAACTTGCTGGCTGAATTACAAACCCATACTTAGGTGGGTTGCACTTAGGTGGGTTTTAACAGACAAAAACGGAGTAAGGCATGTAGTAAGGGCAGATGCAGTAAAGCACAGGCACACAATATGTGTGCCCTGTCTAGACAGTGCAACCCACCTAAGGCAGACAAATTAAGCAGAAACAAAGAAGAAGGAGAGGCTGATAGGATTAAAAATGTCCTGTTAAGTACATTACCCTACCACAGAAATGGAGGAAACAGAGATAAGATAAAAAAAAAAGAGCCAGTCAGTACAAGCACAATCGCAGAGGAATACTCCATGACCGTGACAGATGTTCATACAGTCTAGTAACATAAAAAAAAATGCAGCAGGTTTTTCACTCTCATGCGCACGCGAGAGGATTTGAGCCAAGGTTCAACGAGGTTTTTTTTTTTCTTGGAGTTTTCTGTCACGCAAGCCGTCAAGATAAGCCCGCAGAGAATGCGGGCTTATCGGACCTTTGAAGGATGGGCGGTGGCATAGAAGATGCGCTACCGTCACACACACAAGAACTGCATGCCACTGTTTTTTGGATTGCAACAAGAAATGAATAAGCATTTGTAGCGGCACAATTAAATTGCCCTGACAAAGCACATTGGGCAAAGCAATGATCTAGTCTACAGCAATAACACTATCTGACCAAACGCAGGCTCTTGCATTAGTGAAGCAATGAATATTTGAAGTGAAAATTGAAGAGAAACCTGCAGATCTTTAGCATCAGCCATATGCAATTGCCAATCACTGTGCCTCCAACAAGCTGCATTCAAGAACTACCGACCAGAAAATATTCACAAGACCTATGCCTCTTTTGGTACCACTAACCTTTCTCAAAAGGTGTTGCAAGTCCTTCATTACCAACTGGCACCATTTTTAACTAGCTTGAGTTTTCATACTCTTTAACAAGTGATTGTTTTGGACAAACAAGGTGATCTGCAGGTGGCCTTTGCTACTCACCTTGTCGATAGTGTCGTCGTCATCTACGGCATACACGACGCAAACCACGTTAGCCTGGAAGGCAACGCCAACAGATAACCATAAGTTTCTCGGTGTAAAACGAGTGTGCAGCAGTGAGCATTGAACTGTCACCAGCTCAAAGTTGGATTGCGCAAGTGATGTAAAGTACATTGCACAATCTTGAATATATAGGTGAGCAGAAATTTTTCTCTGGTATTTGCAAATTACACATCCATAAACTGTTGAGCAGACATGAGCTGTATACAAATTTCATTTGTCTGTAAAAAAGATGCCCACCATTACCTGCCACTTACATGTTACTTCGCGATATCAGCGAGGTTTGCCTGGTATAATGCCTTCTTGTACACTCGGTCACTCTGAAGTTATTTCTCAGGAAACACTCACCTTGCCGATTTCCTCAGCTAGGTTTTCCTGGCTCTGTTCTTGTGCTGAAAAACAACAACAAAGAATGCTTTGACAACAGCTGGATCAGAAAAATGCACATGTGCTGCTTTTCTGTCTCAACCACATTTACTGAAACCACACAGCGGGCACAGATGTAGAGAATGTCAACACATGGCTCTTAGTGGAGCAACTATGTCAGCATGTGTGGTGTAAATGACTAGGGCTAACAGAGGTAAAGATTTTAAAACATGAGGCCCACGAATAACTAAAAAGATTTTTAAAGAGGCCTTACAACACTTTTTGAACGCAGACACAAAAGAGTGATGATCGAACAAAGATGCTCCTCTAAACATGCGAGCTATGTGTCATTGCACTGCACCCCCCCCCCCCCCCATCCCATACTAGGGAACTCGCAATTCGGTTTCAAACACAGTTGGAAAGCAGCCAGTCTTCTTTCAAACAAATGATGTCACCAGGGGCACCGACTAAGCCGCTTGAGGCAGAAATAGCAATGGCTAATTTTATGATCACTGATGGATCATCAGCTATGCTCTATTTGTTCATTCTGAATTCAACAAATAATAAAAAAAAAAGAATGCATCTCTCTCTTAAAGAGCAACAAAAAAAGGCTGCCCCTTTGAAATGCCATGCAGCCACAGCATACAGTACAGGCCTAGGGCACTACTATTATATGATGCAAAAACAAGCATAAACAAAAGGCAAAAGGGAAACTAAGGGAGCAAGAGGCCTAGCAACTGCCCTTGAGAGTAGCTACAATAGGCCGCCTAATTTCTGACGACAGTACCTCGCTGATAGTCTTTCACGCACTTCCTGTAATGGGGCATTACTTGGTTGCCCACAATGATTTCTCACCAAATTTAATTACTCTAGCATTCAGTTGCATATTGCAAGGAAATATTGTAAAAGCCAGCTCTGGCTGATAGTAGTACAGGCTAGGTCACTGACAATGCAAATTGACGTTCATTATCTGCTACTATAAAAGAACACACAACCTTTGCACGATCTCTAGAAAATGATACAGTCGTCGAACATTTCTTTACAACTCAAGGAATCAAACAATCAGGACAACAAAAATAAATACAGTCAAAACACTCTATAACGAATTCAATATGACATGGAAATGGATTCGCTACATATACAATGATTCGTTATGAACGTATATTTGTAGCGCTGTTGTAATAGCAATACAATTTGTAATTTAGTTCATTATAACTAATACTTCATTATATCCAAATTCATTATATGGAGGCACGACTGGCCTCACACGCACTCGAGAAGTCGACGATACGGGTCGGCACTTTCTCCGGCGTCACATCGGCGGGGATGGTGATCTCCTCGGCCCTCGGTGGGACGTCTTCGGGGAACTGCTCGCTCACCAGCGACAGGATGAGGGACGTCTTCCCCACGCCGGCTGCGGCAGTTTTGAATGTTAAGAAAGCATGAGAAGGGTAAGCATGCGAGACATCCTAGAAACTGAACTGGGGCTTCCTGTGTACTATGACCAGCAGTGACAACATATGAAGTTTGCAATTATAAGAAGGCGTTGAGTGACGCAATTGAAATCGCAGGGAGTAAAATATAAGAGACCAGTGTTTGAACACAGTGACCTAGTACATGGCTATGAAGCAATTAATGAGTGAAAGCAAGAAATGTAGTAGATATTTTAAAATAAAGCAGTATGCTGCAGGGCAGTTAATGTTATCGTGAGAGAAATATGCACATGTTACAATGATAACGATGTATTAGCCTGAGCTTTGTGAACGGTACTATCATCCCCGCAACACAGTTTGCCAATGAGCTTGGCCAAGGGCCACGTGGTCAAATTTTGTGCAGTAGAGTAACAGAGATAGTTTTAGAGAAGATGCACGTGCATATTATGGTAAAATGACAGATTGACAACAAATTAGAATGTTTATCACTTGTGATGCATGACGGTACTCTTGTCAGTGAGGAAATGGCATAGCAATTGACTGGAATGGTCCAACACTGTAGAAAAATTAGAACCAATGTGCGCTTTGTGGCAGTTTTCTGGTGCTAAATCTAATAATGGAAGTGAAAATATTTTTCTACATTTGCGACCAACCTACTTAATGTTCATAGATCTGATGCACAGGAAAACTGTAATGAATTTCAGGTCATGGCTCGGTCATGAAGAAATCTGCTTCTTTCTTGAGTGGGAAAATCGACAATGAGTTACCATAGCTGCGACTCGCATCTGCACTCTTGGCAGCTCCTACCACTTGGCTTGTTTTCTGGCTTGCACCTTTGTCGATAAAAAAAGCCTTCCTCAAACACAACTCGTTCCTTTTGCATCCCCGAGTGCAATGCTACAGCTACATATCTGGAAGCTTGTGCGTATTTACACTGATCGTGTCGTGAAGTTGTTCCCGGGTTTCCGTACATACGGTTTGTTTGTTTCTGCGAATGGAGCAACAAAGGAGACAGTACACTTTCAACACCAACAAATTGTTTTTTTTTCTGTATTTCCCTGCCACACTTATCTAGACCACCAGTGTCTAGCTTCAATCTCGCACGTAGCACTTTTCCCATGGCTGTGAAAAAGTCAAACTTTGGAGTGCAATGTTTCCCAATCCTTTACTTCGGTCTCTTGCGCTATCTTGCCGAGGTACGACAACAAACACTGGTATCTCTACCTTTCCTTTTTTTGACACTCAGTTCCTCTTTACCAACTGGGCCGCTAGTCTTTCACACTCTTAGCGGAGATTCTGTGACTGATATTATCATGCTTGTAAAACCACGTGCAACACGAAGCTTTGTAGCAGACACGGCACCAGGCTTTCTACAACCCCCTCTTGACCCATATGATGCCACGTTAAACCTGCACTGGCATCATTACCTATCACACAGCACATTTGCCAAAATATCAAGCATGTAAGACTATTTATGGAATTTGTTTACAAAAGACGGCCCAATCAGGCTGTCAATGCCTGTTTTGCGTTTGGAGCTGTCCACTTCTCCTTTATTTCATTATATATATATTCACGCGTAATGTAGACTTGGCTGCCATAAGCAAATGCAGACCTGGTCCTGCTGAGGCAGCTGAAGCTTTTTTTTTTTTTTTTTTTTTGCAAGTTGGAGGAGACTAGGCAAGATTTGTAAAATGGTACTTGACAAACATGCAACTGTGGCTATGTAACGACCCTCACATCATAAGAGACACCACTTAGAAAGATTTGCCACAAGATTTGTGGCTCTTGCGAAGAAATTCATGTGCCACTGTAAACTACGAAACATAACACATAGTTTGTGCCAGTCAACACCGTCAGATTCAGTGTTTTTTCCCGCAGGATAGAAGAGCTCTGGCATTCTCTAAAGCCATACTACCCACCACCTGGTGTTAGAAAAGGCCGTGTTCCAAACTTAGTGGTACACGGCTATGTTTTCAAATAATATGTTTTCGTTTACTCTTATATGACTTGTTTGTTAATGCAGTATCTATTTTTTTTTATACTGTTGTTGCTCACATAAAGCCCCTCATGGTTCTTCAAATGGCCCCAACTAGACTCTGCCACTTCTGTTCCAATTCACTGATGGTGCCGACCACTCCAAGGGTCCACCCTTGCCCAGTCTGCATATGAAAGTGGTCAATGTACTTTGATTTTTATTTCAAGGAATTGCAGAGCTGGGCTATGCTTGCTATGCTGTAGACATGCATCGCTCCTGTGGTAACTGACCACTTTTGTGATCCTTCAACCATGTTTACTATTACATGAACTGCGACTACATGTACCACCTGACATAACACACAGGAAATGACATTAAGCGTGAAGCAGATGTTACTTTACAAATTCCCATGTACTCCATGCTGGAATGGCCAACAGTTTCATGTGCAGCACACACAGCTGTCATGAAGTGTCCGCATGCCTTCCTTGTGTTTGTGTGCGCTTTGGCGTCAAGAGGCAAGCGATGTGCGCAGTGCTTGATAGACTGGACAATTGCCTACAATCGGAACAGAAGGCCTTAGGCCACTGCTCTCAATGTATTATCTATAGCTGCTCTGCTGAAATCCTCGTATCTGCAGACTCACATAACATATTGAAAACAGTGTGCACTACAGCTGGCATGCATACACAATTTACTTTGTTTATGCTTTTTACCCTTTGGCCTGCCAGGCCCTTTTCCAAGTTTGCAGGCGTGGCAATCAGAACTTCTGTACATTATTAATACATTACCATAATTTAATGTATAAATTTCTATGTCACCTCTTGAATTCCAATGCTAGTTCATGCCAGCTACTCTGGAAGTGTCAGCTTTGTATCTAAAGCTGAGATATAGATGAGACGATGTACTCCTCAAAAGTGTTGGGTAGTTTATTGGTGGCGATATTTAGCAAAAATGGCATGACTCAAAACAATAAGGTCAACAAGGCACTGGTGACTAGCAGAGTGTTGCACACGTACATCACATTGGTGGTGCCACTGCCAGGACAGTGCTTATCAATTGCAGATCCATTAGTGACAATGCCATTACTGTGGAATGTACTAAAAAAAATACATGACAAAAAGACATCCCAATCAATCATTTTCCAGATATTCATCAACCAATTATGAGGTGTGGGCCACAAAGCTTCAGGTTAGACACAAAGTCAATGGCTCTTTCAGTCACTACGTGGAGATGCAACATTTATTTTTTAGTGTACCATATCGTGATGACGAGGAAAACCATTCTGAAGGTGGGGCTGAGTAATCCTCTGCTGACCAAAAATGACGTCTAAGTGATCACTGTAGGAAGTAATGGAAAACAAAGGCAATAAGAGGTGCACCAGAAGATTGCACTGACCAGGTTTGTTGCACTGCCAGGTTTTTAGCATTGGAATGCCGTCAGCTCAAGAATGCGGGCGCATCGGCTATTCACAGATGTTCTAGTTCTTCCAGGTCAATGCCCGCGGTCAATTCATTTCTAGTAATTATTAAGACTTGACCGAAGTAACTTAATATATTCACGGTGCAGATGCCAATGTTTCTCCCTGCAAATCTGCGCCACACTTAATCGAAAATAAACGAATTTAAAGTCACTAACGTCGCTAGATCCCCATTAGTGACTGAAGGGGTGAGCAAAAACCCCGCACGCCCTCGTTATCACGAGATATCTAACGTCCAAAAGAACAAAACAAAGACAGCAAACAAACAGTCGCAGGACGACGCGGGAAAGCTCACGTCGTGTACTGCGCCACCGAGATACCACCTCTAGACGCCCGCCACAACCCTTTCGGAGCTAGGAACCCCCCCAACTTGGCGACAGTCCAGCACCTGACACATGTGCGTCGCGTCGCGCGCTACCCACACGGAAGAACCGCTGCCGGTGTACCGGTTTGCATTGCTTCTATGTTTAATGCACAAGTGTTGCGCCATGCTCTCAACCTTAACTACAACCTAACTGCCCAATGTTTACACCCACGACGTCTTGCGTCGCGTCCCATGTGACCAGAGACCATGCGGCGCAAGCCGCATAGTTGTGGATTGAGGCAGCGCGGCCAGCAGCTGGCGTCTCATACAGAATCGAAGAGAAGTTGGCGCTACTTCCCTACCTTCGCGAGAAACAAGGAACTTAATAGCGATCTGACGTCGTCCTGAACGCGACGACACGAACGGGCAGCAAAAGGAACTCAGTTTCGGTTATCCGAAAGACACATGGAACGAAGCACGCACGCGAGCCACTACATTTCGGATGTAGTACACCAGTTCGTAGGCTAATAAAAGAAAAAAGATGTAGAAGGCGTTCCTCAACATGCAACGAGCTTCCAGCTCCGTAAGCATAAAAGCGCGCACGGCCTGTCCATGCGTGAGCGATCGAAGCTAAAGCGCACGCAATCTGTGTTGGTGAGATGACGGTAGATGGTTATCTCAATGGGGCATTAAACTTGGCTGCAGGCGTTCTTTAGGAAGATCACACACGACCTGTCAGTGTCGTACGACACCCGGACACCCCCGCCGGCTTTTGGATGCAAGCTCGCGCCCGAAAGAGACCGAACGCTTAACCAAATAAACAGTCGCCCGCTCACCTTCCCCGACGAGGAGGATTCGGACATCCCTCTTGCCGTTAGCGCGGACCATGTCGGCTGGCTCATCCGCCGCAGGGCCGATAATCCCAGCACACTAATCCGCGACACATTTAACAGTTCGTTAGGCTGAAAGAATGAAACACCGTCGACGGAACCGCGGGTCCAAACGCTCCAGCGCGCCACTCATATTCGCAACACACACACACTCGCACGGCTTCGCGAAGGTCGGCTTCGGCTCTTCGTACGGCCCTCGTGTTTAGTATCTCGAAGGGTTCACATCTCCGCTGCCACGAGGGTTGTAATTTGAAGCCGGCTGCATGCAGTTTTGTTGCCCCTTTCTTTCTAGCACAAGGTCAGAGTCCACCGACGATAGCGTGCGAACGAGGCACACACACCACTTTACGGCAGGTACGCTAACGTTCGCTGCCATGTAAAAAGAAAGCAAACGCAGAGCCGGTGTACAGTGTTGCCGGCAACGTCTAGAACTAACGCTAAGGTGCGCTAAGGTGTGATTACATAACAAGTGTTATCCAAAGCACAACAGTTATCACGTATACTGCATGCAATATTTCGCAGCTCTGATATATTGGGGCCTTCAGCACACTAATTTGTGGCTTTCAGAGTTTGATTTCGTTATTTGGAGTACTTCAATTATTCGAGAAAGTCGTGGCTCTACGGTAGTGAAATGGTCAGTAAGGTAAGACAAAACCTAAAGCACAGTGACCTTCTGTACTATCAGTGATCAGTTAAGCTGACCGAATGGTCTACGGAGAGAAGAAATTTCGGTTAATTGTTTCCCAACAGCCCCAACGACATTGAGCTACTCAATATGGCGTCCTCCATGCGGTTTCGTTTTACAGTGGGCCCATCGGCGCTGCGCGCGTTGTTCGCTCACTGTTGCGAAAGGAAGAAGCCCCAAAACAACCGCGACGTGCGCATCGCGTGACCAAAGCGGCCGTCGGCACGTTGCTCCGTAACTCGACTCAACTACGACGCCGATCCGACGCGACGTCAATCGACGAGCGATCGACTTTCTTTAGTTGCTCGTGCTCCTTTGCGTGCAGCGTCTCGCTTCGCCCTTGAGGCACGCCGTAAACAAGGTCCATTCATTTTCCTCGTAAAATCATGCAGCGGGTCGCCGCCCAGTTCGGACGCCTGACGGCGTTGTTTCGAGAAAGGCCCCTGGTCGCGAACATGGTGTCGTACCCGGCTTTGTACGTCGCGGCCGAGTTCTCGCAGCAGACGATCCTGATGCGCATCGACGAGTCGCGTCGGCGTCGAGGGTACGATTGGAAGATCATGTTGCGGTACATGGTGTTCGCGACCACGGTGTCGGCGCCCTTCCTCCACTACTGGTACCGGTACCTGGACCGCGCGATACCGTCTAGGGGCACCAAGGAAGCCATACAGAAAGCGCTGGCCGACCAGGCCGTCTCGTCGAGCATCATCCTGGCCGTGTTCTACCCCGGTGAGTTATGCCGACGCTGTTCCTATTTTTTTATTTAAAAAAAAATTGTTAGTGCTCGAATTGTCGACGTGCCGCATGTGAAGTGCAGAGAAAATTTGTGACAAAAAGAAAGAATGTTCGGAAATTTTGATGTTTATAAAAATCGCATAGTTTCGTCTTCCATTTGAATTTTGAGAGCAGCTAGCAAAAATGGAGCGTGTATTAAAGCGACGTTCACAAAGCATTCGGGATGCACAGGGAACCAGCTCCTTGGTTGACGGGGAAAAAGAATTAAAGCAAGCGAGTGAGGAGGTTCCAGTGGAAAAGACGACTTCTGAAATAATGTCATATGCAAAGTACGGCGAACGACATGACAGTCAACCGCCAAGACAGGAAACAAAAGCACCGCATCATCCGACACGGAATGGAACTTCCGCGCTTCTCTCATCCCCGTCCTCCTTCAACCGCATTCCAACTGGTCAAGCACACATCCCCGCTGTCTCTGACGGCCAGCCCCGCCTCCTTAAAACTGGTTCCCTGCGTGGCACTCTGCCCGTGTCTCCCACCCTCTTGCTCCTTCACCTCCCATTTGCCCGACAAGAAACATCGGTTTAGTAAATTCTTTCTCTCTCTCTCTATCTCTCTCTCTTTCGGTTGGTGTCACTGCCAAATTCTTATCAACTTTCCAACATGTGTATCTTCAATTTCGGCGTGCTATAAGACAAGCACGTGAGTACAAAAAAAAAAAAAAAGTATGAACGAGGAATGAAGAGAAGATGCTTGTTTTCGGTTACACGTAAACGATCTGCGTTTTCTTCTTCAGGGGATGAATTCACAAAACTCTTATTTCGTAAGTGAGCTTTGCCACTTGCCGGCCGGCTTCTTTAGTGGTGCGCTTAGGCGGACGAACAGGTCGGGAAAGGGGTGGAAGGTCCCCCTCCCCCCCCCTCTCCCAATCACCTGTTAGGGGCTGCCATATATCTGCCTCGTATACCTTTACAATGCAGTGCATTTGGACCGAGATGGCATCGGTAGGAGAGGGTTGGAAGAGGAGGATGTGGCGCTGCAGTGGACTTTCGCCTAATGTCCCTGTACACCTACTACAGTGTAGTACACCTTACTACAGTGTGCTAGAATGTGTATATTCTAGTACACTGTAACCTTACTTTCCCCATTCCACCCCCTTTTTTTTTCCAACGGAGAACCTTGACCACGCCTATGATGGTATGTCCCTGATCAGAATTCCTTGAATTGTTCTCTTAGCAACATCTTTTTCTTTTTCCTTTTTATGGCAAGTCGTTTTTGTGAATACGGACCCTGTATTTCGTGGTTCAGACCATGCTTGGCCATTGCTTCGTAACCAGTAAATGTAGTTCCGTGTATATATTTCTCAAGGCAGTGCAATCGACTGAACGGAATGCTGTGAAATATTACCGCGTTTGAAACGTGCGGTCA
Source organism: Hyalomma asiaticum (assembly GCA_013339685.2). Taxonomy (NCBI): domain Eukaryota; kingdom Metazoa; phylum Arthropoda; class Arachnida; order Ixodida; family Ixodidae; genus Hyalomma; species Hyalomma asiaticum. The sequence goes on from CM023490.1 coordinate 20,340,201, forward strand.
AAGCGGAAGTTTTCCATATATTGTAGAGGAAGTTGACAGCGTGGCATCAAAGCTGCGTAGTGCAGCCGGAATTTGGAAAAAGCAACAAATAACGGAAGAATGGCGAGCTTGAGTAATACGGGTAAGATTGTTTGTATGTGAAGGCCCAGGAATTCAGCACCAAATATTATGTAGATATTTCGGTCACACTGTCAGACCCGAACTTCATGGGGAATTTTTTCGGAGGTCGCCATCACCATAAAAATATGTACCGGCAACTGATTTCTCGTAACGTGATTATATATATAAAAAAAAGGAAAACCTCATTTTTAGTCCAGCTTAAGAAAAAAATAACAGTTGTGAAGGTAACGAAACCTTGCGAAATTAAGTATTTAGCTCATACTTCTTGCCTCACAAGGTCACCGACATGTTCTCGTCTCGTGACCTCCAAGTTCGCGGTTTAACGTAAACATAATTTGACTCTCTAATTAATATGTGCGCTATGGCTCCTGCCAGCCGCTTAATGAATATTTCGCTCCGCTTTACAGAAACCAGCGATCCATTTTTTTTTCCCTCCTTCAAGCTCAGTGTAGTGGTTTACCCCCCGCGGCTGCAAACACCCATACGTACGGGCCTCATTCTGTAATCAATACCCTGCTTCTCCTTAGTTTCGAGTTTCACTTCTCATCCTGTCGTCAATATCCGACTTCTCTTTAAAAGAGACCTCTTGCTGTCGTCAATATCTGGCTTCCATTGAGCGTAGTGCACACCTGGATGTGGCGTCAATATACGGTCGACTTCTCGGGATTTTAAGCGGACTACTGCACTGAAATGCTTCATATATGCGACGTGCGCGCGTCGAGTGATGTATACATTATCGACAGTTTAATATATACAGTATGCGTTTGCGGTATGGCATACCCGGATCACCTCTCTGTAGTACATGTGTGCGAATACTGCACTGGTATTTTAACTTTCCTCTTTAAGTTCCTTTTTTTTTTCTTGTTTTTCTGTGTCGCGACGCGGTCGCTTTTTTTTTTTTTTTGTAGGTCTGCCAAGTAAGTTCTGCCGGGTGCCTGCGTAATAAGTTTGGAACAGGAAAAAGAAAAAGAACCAAAAGAAAGGAAGCAGACCGAGAGAGGAGGACGTCGTTAGAAAAATAAACGTACCATTGCTCTTTTTTTCAAATACGTTCAAGGCTGCAGACGCATCTTGGCACGACTCGGACGGTCGTTCCAAAAGCTGAAGCCAAAGACTATCGACCAAATTTCTTCGCAAATGGTTTTTTTTTCTTTGCTTTACTTTTTTTATGTGATCCGTTTGTTAGTTTGTAATTTGCCAGACACACGGAGTGAGCTTTGAGTTACTATAATGTTATTTTTTTAAAACACTTGTTTATTTGCGTGAAGAGCTGCGGCCCCCCTCGCCCCTTCAAAAGAAGAAAAAAAGTCGGTTGAAGGAAAAACGAAAAGAGCGAGAGACAGGAGGAGAAAAGACGTTACCGCTCGTGACCTGACTCGAATGACCGTTTTGGAGAGAGGCACAAATGCTCCATCAAGGAGGACCCTACGCAGTAGAGTTCAAGAATGCAAGACAAGGACTCGACAGTCACTGGAGGAAAGATGAAAAGAAGAAACAAATATAATAAAGTGCGGATCACATTCACAAAGAAAGAAAGAAAGGAAGAAAGAAAGGCCATTTTCGTCACCGCGTGCTGGCCCTGTGAAGTATCACGGCACACATACGGCGTAGTCCTGGAACGCCTCAACCGAAATCATCGCTCCGAGTGCTAACCAAAACCGGACGCGTTCTCGGAGGATGCTTCACTGCCATGCAGCGCTTGCTGAGCCAGCAGGCCGGTCCGGTACCAAGCTGAGGGTGGGCCGGCAAATATGCTTTCACTTACGCCAGGCTCGCCTGCGTGCATACACTTTCCCTACTTTCGCCATCCACCATCTTTTCCCGACTAGAGCAAGCGTAGAGAAGAAATGTAAACGAAACCAGAAAATAGCGCAACCGTGTGGCGTGGGGCTAATAGAGGGAAGGAGCGAAGGAGGGGGGGGGGGGGGGGTGAGGAGGGACCGTTGCTGTAGATATGCGTAGCGATTTCACTACCGCCCCCCAGCGCCCCCCTAGTACTCCGTCTTGGTTTCACCGCGGCAATCTGATCTCCTTACACACGCACACTCTCTCAATCTCTCCACTTATCCGTACGTCGCAGAGCACAGCCGCGCTACCGATTGGGTCTCCCCGTCTGGAGGTCGTATCAATGATTAGCCGGCCAGACTGGACGTCTCTCTTGCCCCGGGCACGTACGAATGCCGCCGCGTACGCAGTCGGCGGCGGTCGCCTCCTCAAAGACGTGCGCCTACTGAACTGTAACAGCGGAACGGCATCCCCGCTGGGTTTCGGAAACTGTGTCTTTGTGCGTGCTGTGCGTGTGTTTGTGAAGAAGTGAGTACTTCATTACCCGCGTGAGCGAGAAAAAAAAAAAAAAGCACCGGCTGTGTCGCAGTTGTTTGAGGTTGCCCCTGCTCCCCACGATACACCTGCGACACTGATTCCGCCGACAACGCCGGAGAAGATCGTGCGAGCGACGAGTTTGAGTCTGCCGCTGCCGTGCTGTGCTGCCGTCGAAGGACTGCGCGCGTAAAGCTTGGCGCACCATCTGTGAGAGCTCTCCGGCTGACAGGCGAGGGCGATTTCCTCACGTCACCGGAGCCATCGGCATGTGTGTTTAAAACGTCGTGCGCGCCCTGCATACCGCTTACATTCCCGGAGTTCGAGAGAGGGAGAGAGAGAGCGCTGTCGGTTTGGATTGTTTTCTTTGTTCGCTACTTTGCTTGAGACGTCACTTAATTCATGTTTTATAAGCGCTTCGGATGTGATATCGATTTTTTTCTCTCGTATAGCTCTGTGGCGTGTCTCAGTGGAGCCGAAGCGGCAATCAACGGTGCGCTTTGACTTGTGATGAATGGTGCATTGCGGATCCTGCCAGCTTGGTCTTCTCGTACACCGCGTACGTGTTTTTAGGCCGGTCATAGGCCCCGGACGACAGCGGTTATTTGAGCTGCTCGCGTGAGTGAGGTCCCGACGCGCCCTGCAGCGACTATCTTTACGATCGTGCTGCGTAGACGTGTGCGAAGCATTTCGTTTCTCGACGTTGCCGACGGAACTTACGTGTGAATCTTCGACTATTACAAAGCTGCACCGTCTCTCTCTCTTTTATTCTCGCTGCGTGAGAACGGGCAAGCTGTTTGAGTTACGAAACGACGCCACGACCTGCATCTCCAAAGCTTGCGCGTTATCAAATGCTCGCAAAGTGTCGACTGTGGATCGCAAGACTAAGCGGCACCTTCATTTAGTCGGCGCTGCAACTCAGTGCCCCAGTGTTTCAGCACCGAACTCCACTGCTGACCCGCTGAGAGACCATCCTGACTCAGTCGGAAGATCTTACACGCATCGTTGCATACGTTGTAGCAGTTTATGTGAGACGACAGTGCCTCGGTATAACCCGGTGTGGAGTGATTGAACGACGACATCCGGCTATTCGGGAATACTCCTCCTGAATACGGTGCAACTCTGAGTGCGATCGGAATCCGGGCCCTGGCTACTCCTCCCGGATACGGTGCAACTCCAAGTGCGATCGGAATCCAGGCCCGAGCTACTCCTCCTGAACGCGGTCGACTTCGAGTGCGATCGAAATCCGGGGCTACTCTTCCTGAGTACCGTGTAACTGAAAGTGCGATCATATCCTCGATATCCTGCATGCATAACCGGGTCGCAGGACCTACGTGTTGACTGACTACTCCAACAAGAAAAAGAAGTGCGCGAAGTGATTCCGCGGAGGCTTCGGCCGTCATGCAGCATGCCATCGCCAGGGTACGGACGCTGTTCAAGAGCAGGCCCCTATTGGCCAACGTCGTGTCCTTCGGATCCATGTACATTGGTGCCGAAGTGGTACAGCAGACCATCCTACAGAAGCTGGACCCGTCCGTGCGGAGCTACGACTGGCCACTGGTAGGCCGGTACGCCGTGGTTGGCACGGGAATATACGCGCCAGCGCTCTTCTACTGGTACCGGTACCTGGACCGCGTCTTGCCTGGCAAGCTGGTCGCCGTCGCGGTCAGGAAGGCTCTCATCGACCAGGTCTTCGCCTCCTCGACGCTTCTGGTAGCCTTCTACACGGGTGAGAAAGATGGGAGTATAAATAGTCCCCGCACGATGGAGTTTTCTTCAGAGCATGCAAACTCCTTGAGTGATGGGGAGAGAAAAGGGCGTACCTCGAGCGTTTACAGTTTCCTTGACACCTTTTAAGCACCCAAGTCGTATACGCGTCCTCTATAACGTCGTCACAGCGACATTTTAAATTGCAAAAGCAGTTTGCACCCTTTGGGGCGTAATTCGTCATACTCGTTGTCTATATTGTCTGCTTTTTGTTTGTTTAATATATCCAGTACACGAACGGCGTGCGTGTTATCAGCGTGACGTACCTTAGCAGGGGGCACAAGATGCACCTATCGAGTGTGCACTATCTTAGGTGTATGGCTGTCATGCAGGAGTTTCTGAGATCCTTAGCGGGGCGACTGTCCATGAGGAAAGGAAAAAAAAAAGAGTTTCAAGAGAGTTTACACCACCGCGAACGCTTGTTCAACGATACAGGGGTATTACAAGTCTTCTGCATAGATATCAGTGCCAAATAATTTGAGGCACTTTCTATCTCAGCAATTCGTCGCATATATTTGCACGAATACCCTTTTATTTGATGCCGTACGTATTAACTATAAATTCAACTCAGTCACAAACTAAGCGCATTCATCGCCGTGACTCAGCATTTCTGGCAAGAATGTAGTAAGCTGAAAGTCTTAGAAACATAACCCATTTCACTATGAATGCTTATAAACCGGCCCAATTATGACAGCATTTTGCAGCACTGAGATCGCCCCACTTTATTGGTGAGATACCAACCAAACAGACACAGCATACTACAAACACCGAGGAACCGGTGCGTTTTTCGTTATTGAAGGACTCTTGATCAAGTCTTGGATATCCTGCACTGCTCGGAACTCGGGTATTTTTCTTTTTACTGCGAAGTGCCGCGTAGATTTGGGGTCGACAACCTCCGTATCTGTAGAGGCATTTCAGATGGAGTCATGCACGTGGTCAAGCCGTGTTGAGGCGCAGTACGGCTTTTATTATTACATTTTTTGCAGACACATAAAAGCATCCTGCAGGTACTGTGGGGATGCGTCCAGCATTGTCTTATCGTGAATCCAAGTTTACACCCTGTCGGGCGTAATTTTGGTCGTAAACGTCGAAAATGGCAACGCAGTACCACACCCTTATAGGGTGCAGGTCCTGGGGGTTTATCCAGAATGCATATTATTTTAGGGGCGAAGCTCCTTAAGGCGTGGGTCGTGCGTCCATGGTAGTAGTAGTAGTAGTCGTCGTAGTAGGTAGCCACCGGCGCGTGCCTGCCGGAGGGCACGCACGCGCCGAGGGCGAGCGCGTGGCTCCCGGCGCTCGCCCTCGCCGCGAGCGCCGGGAGCCACGTGCTCCCCGGCAAACTCGACACCTTTAAACCTCCTTGCTCGACACTGCCCCGGCAAACGCGAGAGACAACGTTGGCGCAGGCAGCGTCTCCTAGCGAGTTTCTTGATTGAGAAATACCGACTGCTCGCGTTGGAGAAGCGTTCACCGGCAAAACCCATATACACACACACACACACACACACACACACACACACACACACACACACACACACACACACACATATATATATATATATATATATATATATATATATATATATATGCACGGGATCTTGACTTGCAATGAAGTGCCGGTGGGAGATTTCACTTGTGCATTGTGCATAGTTGAACCGTGAGGATTCGTAGCATGCGCGTTAACTAAATTAATCCGGAACTCGGCACGATCTACGATGCACATCCCGAGCTTCGCCCACTCATCATCATTCACTCCGTGGATATGCTGTAATTTTTCTTTAGAGGGGAGGGGGGCCGTTACCCACGGTGTTGGCAGAACGTGGTTTGGGGGGGGGGGTGGTATTCAACTGGGTGGGTGTAAAAGGGGTGTTGGAGTGTCTGTAAATCCCTGGCAGGCCCTCTCCCCCACCGAGAACACTCTTGCCAGCCCTCTCGAAACTGACGTGGGAGGCCCTAATTGAAACTGGATCAGGGCTTCAAAAAACAGCTCAACATTGTAATTTGGGCTAAGGGAGTCGCTCCTTCTTCCTGGGGCCACACTTAGGCGCATGTATAACTCCTCCTAAATAAGGTTGTCTCTACCTCTATACCCAAGTCAAATTTATTGTTAGCCGAAGAGATGCTGCAGAATTTAATAAATGGAAATCGTACACACAAGGGGTCATGATGCGCCCATTATATATATATATATATATATATATATATATATATATATATATATATATATATATATATATATATATATTTGTGTGTGTGTAACGATAGGGAAGGAGTCAAGGGCTCGTTTATTTGTTAGAAACAACTTAATGAACCAACAAACATTGAAGCCTAGGAAAGCATAGGGGAACTTATTGAAGTTCCTAATTGTGGTATTGTACTCTTTTGAGTGAGTAGAAAGGAATTAAAGCGGACGAAAAGACATACCTGCCTTCGGTAGGAACCGAACCCACGGCCTTCGGATAACGCGCGTTATCCGGAGGCCGTGGGTTCGGTTCCTACCGAAGGCAGGTTTGTCTTTTCAACCACTTTAATTCCTTTCTACTTACCCAAAAAAGTACAATACCACAATTAGGAACCTCAGTAACTTCCCCTATGCTTTCCTAGGCTTCAGTGTTGGTCGTGGCAAGATTCCGTCACGAAATTAAAGAGAAGTAATAATACGAAATAAAGACAAATTTAATCTTAATCTTCTGTCTTCTCAGGAACTCAGATGCCAAAAGCGGCTGCAATATAATCTTCGAGGAATACTTTATCAGTCCAAACAAATTCGATGTTTCATTTTAGGATTCCTTCAGAGAAAAATGCGGTATTTTAAACTTTTCTTTTTTCCTTCAGTTTTGGGTAAGTTCCGGTCTCACTGCGCGATGACGGGCGTTGGAAACGCAAGAAAATAATTGTCCCCTCGGTGGCTGCTGCTAACACTTCCTGTTCGGCAACTTCCGAGCAATCGTCGGCAAGCTACCGCCACATATCTGTTCCGCTTCACCAGTTCCGTATATTCCCACGTATAACAGTTCGCGAAACCGAGGGTTGTTATATAAATTGAGCGTATTCCAAAATATCCTAAGCCCTTAGCAGCGTAAAATATTTAAAGATATAGTTATGACAACGAAACTGTTTAACGCGCACGGCGTCGGGCCGTACAACTACACCACGCAGTGAGGAAATGCGCCGTTAAAAGCTTAATGCCGAGGTTGTGCATGAGAAGACGTGAGCCTCGATTTACGTCATCGTAAGAAGTAGTGATCAACGGTGGCGCCAGTGGTGGCGTCGGCCGGGATGAGACTGCCGGCAGACCTTCAGCTTTGTGAAAACTCGCCAAGCGCCTCAACGCGCTTGCACGCTCATAAAACATCCTTAAAGGGTCCCTGAAACGATTTTTTTGACATTGCGTCACTGATTAGGCAACACAATTGCGAAATCATTCACACCATAAATAAAGCGAAGCACAATGCGCTAAGGCAGCTATGGGCTTATTTCTGTCGCCTTCCTCCTTACCACTGCTGTTCCTCCTCAACTCGATCTGCTGCGGAGTGCGCGCTAGCGACGACAGCGCCTCCCGCGTCAGCCGCTCTGCCGAGCCTCCCGTAGTGACATAGCGCCCCGATATCCTCACTGAGGTCGCCCGCCTCGGCAGTGCTAGCCTCTGTAATAGAGCGCCGGCGACTCGTGTGACGCCGCCAGATGCCGCGATGATACCGTTGGCTGAAACGAAGGAGTACGTTGTAGAAGCACGTTGTTCGCAGCTAGGTTTTGAAAATTACGCGCACGTCACTTGGGTCGGGGCCAATCAGCGACCTCCCATTCGATCGCTCGATGGCGGGGGCGTTTGAAAACGCTTTTTGGCGAGCCGCTGCGACCTTTTGCGATACGCGTGTTCAAAACCTTATTGTAAATTACACACTTTACGCACAGCGCTAAAATCTGTCCTGTAATGGTCCTAGTGACCCGCTCTACCGGATCACCATGTTTGCACAAAATCGTCAAAACCGTTTCAGGGTCCCTTTAAAGGTGTTTTATTCCGCCTTATACTATATATACACCTTTTCACAGGAAGCTCCCTGGGTACCTCGAGGCGCCGCCGTAACTCCCTCTGGGCTGTGCTATAAATATGCGTGACACTTCCCCAAAAAAGCACTGTGGAGACCGCGACGTCTGCCTTTGTACTACCATGCTACAGCCCAAAATTAAGGTGCTCGCTCCGTTCTGTGAAAATGTCCATATAGACCTATTCCATGTTGGTAAACAGTGGTAGGCACCGGCGATATAACCGGGGCTTGTGTCGACGTCGCGGCGCGGAGGCCCCGCCCACCGCTTGCCGCGGCCCTGCACGGTCGCGCCACCGCCGCCGGCGAAGCGTGTGCGAAAGCTGCCTCCGAGCACGGGGCGTCGGAGCGCCGACGGCGTGTTTACAACAGTTTGCGAGGGGCAGCCGCGTGAGATGAAGTTGCGTTAGCTCTGTAGGAAGCGTTCAATGAATGTAGAAAAGAATGCTCCGACGCCCAGCTATGACAAGATGTGAGAAACTGATCGAAAGGACAAGCACCTTGCCACATGATGCGAATTATCGCGAGCTATCATGTCGGCATCGCTTCATGCGTATGCTTTATTTCGGTAACTAGCGCAAGTATGAACCACTTGCAACAGCGAGACTTGTTTAAATGCGACTTGAAGATGCCTCAGCTAAAATACTGTTTCGGACCTATAGCCTCCAATCCCTACACGAAATCCTCGCGCAAAAACAAATGTAACGGAATAGGTACTCAAGCATGCGATATTGGTGACGCTATAACCTATGTAAACGCGGCTGTGATAACGCGCACACGCAAAAAAAAGCAATAACGTGCCAAGGACAAGGCTCTCAAATAACCGCCAGCAAGGCGCATAGCCGCAGCTTGCGGCTCTGCCTATAGACCTATTCCATGTTGGTAAACAGTGGTAGGCACCGGCGATATAACCGGGCCTTGTATCGACGTCGCTGCGTGGAGGCCCCGCCCACCGCTCGCCGCGACCCTGCACGGTCGCGCCGCCGCCGCCGGCGCAGCGTGTGCGAAAGCTGCCTCCGAGCACGAGGCGTCGAAGCGCCGACGGCGTGTTTACAACAGTTTGCAAGGGGCAGCCGTAGGAGATGAAGTTGCTGTAGCTCTGTAGGAAGTATATAATGAATGTAGAAAAGAATACATCGGCGCTCAGCTATGACAAAATGTGAAAACTGATTAAAACGATCAGCAACGCGAAATCCTTGCGCACAAACAAACGTATCGGATTAGTTACTCAAGCGTATTGGTGATGCTGTCATCTATGTAAATGCCACTGTGATAACACACACACACGCACACACAAACAATTACATGCCAAGGACGAGGCTCTCGAATAAACGCTAGCAAGGCGAGCGTAACCGCGGCTCGCGGCTTCAGTTTCGATCGTGAAGGCGTAAAGTCTTGAAACGACGTGGCGAATTTCAAGCGTGTAGTTTGTTAGAGCAGTCTGACAATCGGAAAAATATAAAGCGCGTCACAACCACTACAGCATTGCCCAATACACTTCCCTTATGCACATGCTATCGCATCCGCAATATCGATTTGCAAAGGCATCGCTGTAATCGGCCTTTCGCTCACGACTAAGTGAATTAAGCTCTTATATATTTATTTCACTTGAGTGAATGAAATTCGTACGACGTATCTATAACTTCCTCACCTCTATAATACACGGCGACCGCGATTAATTCTGCACATCGTGCAACGCTAATGTAATGCGCGCTTTGCGGTAAGCGTGATCGCTGTGTCCACACTTTGTTTATGCCAAAAAACCTGGTGTTGAGTACTGCACTTGACAAACTTACGACAAGGATATTTCTCTCAAATGAAACAAGCCACACGAACCGCTAAATAATTACAGATAAGCTTAGCCGTGACGAAAATGTTTGGCGCATAACCGATGAGCCGGCATTACAGGTTCGCCCCGCGTTCCTTAAGATAGACATAAGCAGGAAATCGATAAAAAACCTATCGCACATTTCTTGTTCGTTGCTGCGCAAACAACCCCCGGCGCAGCTCATCGGTGCATAATTTTTTTCTTCATTCCACGGCGGCAAACAGCGCCCGCACCAGCGAAAACACAGCGGCTGCTACGGTAGGCGCGCCGGCGGATGCCTACCATGCGAAACCAAAACTCCCGACGACAGCGCCACCGCATCTTCGTGACGTAGGCCCGGTGGAATAGGTCTATACGCTCAGTTCCGATCGTGAAGGCGTGAAGTCCTGTAACGACGCGGCAAATTTCAAGCGTGTAGTTCATTCGAGCAGTCTGACAATCGAAAAAAAAATTTAAAGCGCATCATAACCACTACAGCATTGCCAACGACACTTCTCGTGTGTATGCTATCGCAGCCGTAAGCAATTTGCAAAAGCGTATATAGCTGTAATCGGCCTTTCGCTCACGGCTACGTGAATTAAGCTCTTATATATTTGTCTCATTTGAGTGAATGAAATTCGTATGACGTATGTATAGCTTCCGCACTTCAATAATACACGGCGACCGCGATTACTTCTACACATCGAATTAAGTTAACGTCGTGCGAGCTTTGCAGTAAGCGTCATCGCTCTGTGTCCGCACTTTGTTTATGCCAAGAAACTTGGTGTCGAGAATTACACTTGACAAACTTGTGACAATGCTATTTCTCTCAAATGAAACAAGCCGCACTAACGCTAAATAATTACACATATGCTTAGTCGTGACGAAAATGTTTGGCGCATAACCGATGCGCCAAACAGCCGGCATTACAGGTTCGTCCCTTTCCTTAAGACAGACATAAGCAGGAAACCGATAAAAACCTATCGCACATAGCTTGTGCGTTGCTGAGCAACCAACCCACGGCGCAGGTCATCGGTGAACACTTTTTTCTTCATTTCACGGCGGTGAGAAGCGCCCGCACCAGCGAAAACGCAGCGGCTGCTACGGTAGGCGCGCCGGCGGATGCCTACCATGCGAAACCAAAACTCCCGACGACAGCGCCACCGCATCTTCGTGACGTAGGCCCGGTGGAATAGGTCTATATGGACATTTACACAGGAGGGAGACGCGCCTTATATGCTTATATGGATATAGCCTTATATACTTATATGCTTATGTGCGTGCCTTATGTGCATATAAGGCAGGCTTTGGTATTTTACTCTACAGGTACCAAGCTCAAGTTTCGCATGTTTATATATCTACATTTATCTGCTGCACTCCACCGCGTCGCTGCACTTACCTCCTTTCGGCGCCCTTAACGTGTAGCCCCCATTAGCGGCTGCTCTCGAGCACCCAGCTTCTCGTCGAAACCTTGAGCACTATCGATAGCACAGTCAACAGCAAAAGTTTGCGGGACGTGAAACCCTCGAAAGGTCTGCATTACACCGGTTAGTCTCTGAATATAGCCTCGAATTAAATGTGCCTCGCCACGGTGGTCTAGTGGTTATGGCACTCAGCTGCAGATCCGAGGGTCGCGGGATCGAATCCCGGCCGCGGCGGCTGCATTTCGATGGAGGCGAAATGTTGAGGCCCGTGTGCTGTGCGATGTCAATGCACGTTAAAGAACCCCAGGTGGTCGAAATTTCCGGAGACCTCCACTACGGCGTCTCTCATAATCAGAGCTGGTTTTGGGACGTTAAACCCCACAAATCAATCAATCAATCAATCAATCATCAAAATCGAATTAAATGTATCGCAAGAACACCTACCGACTGAAACGTTTAATACGAGGCTGTGTTTCACGTCTCGTAAACCTTTTTTTGTTGACTGTACATCTCCACATTTTGTTCTTTGCGCAGCCATGAGTGCCATGGAGGGCAAAGAGGACATCTTCGCAGAACTCAAGGCCAAGTTCGTACCGACGTACAAGGTGCGTATAATAAGCCAGCCGCGTAATTGTCCCCTGTGCTTTGTGGAGCCAATTATACACTTGGGTGTACTCGGGACCGCTTTCTTTTACAGCAAAGCTGCCGTTATAGTGGATGGAGCCCGTGTCGTGGGCGTTTTCGGTAGCGGTCCGCGGGCTATTTATTGGCCGAGCCGACGGGTCGCTTTGACTAATCAGGTGTGGGTGTTTCAAATAAGATTCGCCTTGCATATGATATGAACGCCTTCGATTTTCTACCGAACTGAGAGGGAAAGCAAGCACGAAAGGCAAAAGGGATGCAAGAATTGAGAGAAAAACAAATTGTTGCCCGTGCGAAGGTTAGAACCAGGGTCCTTACTCTTCGAAGTCGAGTGTCATGACCGCTAGCGATGCACTTCGCTGTTGTTTCTTTGTCCACGCCTCTGTTAACGCGAGTGTTTCTTTGGTTCGGGCACCGGCTTCTGGAATGCGTGAACATAGGCGCACGCAGGGTCCAGCATGAGAAGGGGCCAATTCTCACCAGAGCCCCCCCCCCCCCCCCCTAGCGCAAACACCGCTTAGAAAATTATTTCGCGAATACATGCAATGCCAATAATTACAATTGACTTCTTGCATTTAATTACAATAATTAAATTTGGGAAGTCATAATTCTAGCGGTACGATTGCGTTTTCCATCAAAAACTGAAAGTTGAAGGCTGATTAATAACTTTCAGAAAATGGAAGGCTTACGCACCTCCGAAGTTTCACGGAGACCGGTTGTTTAGAGAAAAAGATTCTGAGACAGGCAAGTTGAAATGGGGTTAAATTGTGGCAGGGGTGGCTGTAAGTGACAAAACTGAAGCTATTTTTCTATACTTTGTTAAGTGTCAGAAATTTTGCGCCCTTCCCTAGTAATCAGGAGGTGCCATTGACCCCTTGCCCCCTCTCCCCCTTCCCCCCCCTCCTCCACCCCCCAGCTTACCCTCTCGTGCACGCCTTTGTGCGTGAGCGTCGTCAGTTCGCTTTTACAAAGGCCACAACTTTGCTGTACTGCGGATTTCACGGTGCAGAATTCGAGTTACTTCTTTTTTTTTTCATTCCTTTGCAGCTCAGCTGCTGCTTCTGGATTCCAGCACAGTGCGTCAACTTCTTCCTAGTGCCCCCGCACTTTCGGGTAGTGACGGTCGGCATCTGCTCGTTCGCCTGGGTCAACATCCTCTGCATCATGAAGCGCATGGTGAGGAAACGCGCGAATGCGCAATGACTGTGGAGGGAGCTGTGGTAGCTGCACTGTCGGAAAAAAGAAGGAGTTAGAAGGGAGGAACTGGTAGAATGACTCTCTTTTGCAGGTTCCGGACTACTATTCTACTCCGAATGTAGGCATAAAAGGGGGGCGTCGTCTCGCGCATAGCGGAATCGACTGCCATACGCTGCTTGGTCGTAGTAAGATGGAAGTCCTGGGGATATATGTTTACTTGAATCATTGTGCCGTGCCCATTGAAGACTGCGGAAACCCCAAGAGGAGTTCCTTAGTGTGGGCACAAGGTTTTTAAAAATAAAAAGAGCGGACGTAACAGGAAAGACATTACCTGAACGAAAGCCCTCGGCCTAGAACCATGCAATCAAGGGTACTTGCCCATACTTTAGGAGAACTGCTCGAGCTTGGCTACTTTCGCGATCGAAGACAAGTCTTCTTAATGCACATGCTCAGTGTGTAGTTCATAGCTGTGACTCTTCCGCTTTTCGTGCGCTGTTGATGTTTTCAAGAATCGTCTTTTTTGACGTCCTCATTCTTTCTTTGAAACTCTGCGCTAATATATACTGGATTCCTGCGAACGTTCTTCGTAGAAAGAAAATTTACACAGACTTCTACACAGATGTACACAGATACCTACACAGAGACATATATAGGGCGCGACATGTAGCTTCTTCGTGCTAAGTCAAGTGGTTCTAATAACACGAGATCACCGAATCTGAGCGTTGTGTTTAGCGTAATTGAGGAGGAGACCACTTGGAATCACCAAATGCTAAATACGTGTATCAATGACGCTCGTCCTTCTTGACCAGTACTGTGCAGTACCTGAGAGACACGTTTTGCTCTCGTTATGACAGCAAATTAATGCTTTGAACTGTGGTGCGGATTCCAAAGAACTGGGACTTCGTAAAATACATTTTTTTGCAAAACTTCCTGCTTTTATTCCGCACAAAATTAGGCCCAATTCTTGAAATTGTCGTAGTTCGGGCTCCGCAAGCGTTTTCGTCAAAAGTTGCGCCACGAATAACCATAGTCCTGCAGTGGTCAACTGGGCATGGTTTAACCGTTGAGATGTATCCCAAAGTTCTTGGCACCACATTTCAACCAAAGCACTCGCCTCCTCCTAAGGACAACTGCCATTATGTCACATCGACGAAGACAATAAGTCCCGTTGTTGAAATGTTGGCGCCACTTAGATGGATCCTTTGTTTGACTATGTCGATCAGTCTGGCTTCCCGTGGTCCGGTAGACACTCGTGATATGCTGCTACGGAGGCGTGGAATCCTTTAACTATTCGCCTTCGCGGCAATTCCAGTTCTGCATAGTCAATGTACGTACGTCACTTTATATTCTCACGGTCATTAAAGTCGCTCGTTGAGTCTCGCACAGCCGTTGGAACCTATATAGCCTGACTTAAGTTATAACCTAAACCTGTGGATCATCTTTCCTGTTTATGACAAGCTGCGGCAGTTCTGACATTATGAATGACTTTCATTCTCTCTCCTTTTTTTTTCTTTGGTGCAAACAGACGATTAAGACACCCGAGCATGACGCCTAGAGCGACTACCGTCGGAGGAATGTTCACGTCACCGCCGCTGGCGTCAAGGTGATCCAGGTTCCCGGATATGACGTCACCGCATGCATCGAAAAGAAACCTCTCACTGGAGCGACGTCATGTCCGGAAGAAACGTGCTTCTAGTCGTCCGGACGCAACCAAAAGGCGCGTTCACCGTAGAATGCCTTTTCTTCAATGGAACGCACTGACGTTCCGTCTACGGGGACCATCTGTCGCCATAACGAAGAAGTGCCTATTGATCCTGTTGACGTTTTTCGAACAATATGTATGCATGCTTGTTGTATGTTCTATACTCAGTTTCACTATACCCTTAAGCAAAGTGATAAGAGAAGTTGCGGATGTGCAGCGCACACGTGAGAGCGCTGCTGAAGATAGTTCAACTGCCTTAAACATTTCACTTACTATATAACACTCTTAATAAAATAGGAGACGGAATACACGCCATTAGCGTTAAAGTTGTGCGTTGTCACAGCTTCGGTAATCGTAGGGAATAATTGTCTCATCCGCGCATATATATATATACATGTACTTGTTTAATAAGCTTTGTGTATCGACAGCCTGATGAAGTGATTTTTAGGCAATTTCTTGCGCATTATGTTGTAACAGCAAGATGCATAAGAAAGATAGGATTCATTGGATGTTACCTGTGTGTGTACCGCTAATTGTTTGCGTATATGTAGTTTTCCGAGCGTTCTGTTGTAGAGACAGGGACATTGTCATTATTGGCCGACAACCGCTAAACGGATGTTAATTGCGGTGTTAAGGTGCTGTTGTATTGTTGCGTTACCGCCTACGCCGCATATGTACAACATCGTAATGTGCCTTTATCAGCTGTCATATTTAATTGGGCGCCACAGAGCTTGATGATTTGCATATATATACCGTTGTCACCTATATTGTACAATACTGTGGAGTCTACAGAAAGTATGCGACGGATTCACGAGCGGCATAAGACACCCTTAGGACCCACCAGGACCGTCTTGGTTGTCCGGGTTTTGCTGACACAATCGAACTGGTCATAAAAGGACAGAGAAGCTCAGAAAGGTCAGAAGGACAGAAAGGACAAGTCGTGCAAAACGCGGGCACAAAAGAAGTGGACAACACAAACGCCGGCGTTCGTGTTAGGTAACTGTTAACGAAATGAGTAAAGTTGCATGGACACTCGATAACTTCAACACTTGTGCCTTCTTACTTGCATGACGTCTTGCTGGTCCTGGAGGTGAGGTAATGAGCATGGAGGAAGAAAAAAAGCTAGCAGATGGCGCGACGTGACAGTCCTGAGTCATAAAAAGTATCAGGAAAGAATCATGGGTAAATAGGGCTTGGCCACGTGACAGGCAAGCGGTAAATTCGTGCGTGGTGAAGCAGCACTGAATGTTACCTGGTACCAGACAAGCTCGAGTGCTCCAGAAACAATGTGGGCCTAAATGTGCCCAAGAAGCACCGCCCACAAGGCCCCAAGTGTAATTTTTATGAAGATATCTCAAGCACAGCAGTGGACATGCCGTTATACATGATACTGTCGTGGGCGTAGGCAATATGCGCAACATGTGGTCGGTCCTATATGAGATGTACATGCGATATGCGCTGGTATATCCACACAAATAATCCGTAAGAGAAATCAAACGGGAGTAGCTGATAATGTACACTTGAGGAAGTGCAATTTGTCCACGTGAATCGCGACCTTCGTCGCCATTGGTATATTGCAGCAACAGGACGGGGCATCAAAGGTCTTGCTGTTGAGGACGGCAGAAAATTAGCGAGGCGACAATTGACCAGCACACGTAGAAAGAAGTCAATTGAAGCAGGGAAAGACCTAAGACAAGGCAAGAGAAACCTTCATCATCAGGGACGGCGCGAAGCAACGTCCACAACGGCGGTCGTGTAATTAATGATAATTATGATGATGTGACGACGTAGGCTGTTTGGGACAGGTCGCTCAGTTTGTCGCCGGTGCGTGCTGCGTTGTATAGAACATTGAGCCCCAGTGACTTCAAGTGCCTTTCATCTGTTTCTGCAGTTGATATGCATCTATGTCTCTGCCCTGATACATGAAAACTTCGACTTGCAGTGTTTATCCTATAGGTCTCTGCCATGCCGTTTCGCCTTTTTTTATTCGCTGCTAATAAGTGTCCTTTTACACGTGTTACGCGATAAAGGACCACAGGTGCCTACGTATGTATTCATTAGTGATGTTCTACAAACGCGAAAAGTGTCGCTCATTACTGTGAAACTGATATCGAGAGTGCACTACAGAATGTTCGCTTTCGCAAAGTGTGCTTATTGTTAAAATCTAGTTTCTTTCAAAATGAATAGCAGCAAGTTTGTTCCGAACTTGACGTCTTAAAGGGACCTTCACCAGGTCACATGGCAAATTTCGGTACCACAGGAGCAGTTTTTAGGTAGCCAATAGAGAGCGTTCTATCACAAGAATTTTTTCAAATCGGTTCATTATTAGCAGATATATAAATGTTTGAATTAGCGCGAAACCATCATTTCGGGAGGTGAGGGTCTGCTAATGTGGCACCCTTGCACGCTGTCGAGCTCGCAGCGACTGCTCCTCTCCCAGGAGGCAGCCGCGAGAAACAGCGCTTCCCGATTGGTTCAGGCATCTCGGTGCAGAGCGTCATCCCCTCTACCTCGGAGCGCGTGTACAAACAACGTTCAGTTTGAAATTTAAACGCTTTCCGCGGCGCGTAGTGGTGTCATTCTTGGCGTATGCACAATCGAGCATGCAGTATATGCGCTATGCTTGTCAGCTCAAAGTGACCATGGAGAACTGGTGAGGGGCCCTTCACGTGTGAAAGCGCATTTGCTTGTATCTATGGGGACTAAATGTTAGTCTGCAAAGTGTATATGAGGGGACAAAATGTTAGTCCTTAAGTTGCATCTGTCGGGACCAAATGTTAGTCCACTGAGAGAGTAACTGTGAGGGACTAACTGTTGAACCTCATGTAGTTAGTCCCGAAAGGGACTAATGGTTGTGGCAGCCCCCTAAGTCTCCAAAGGGATGAACGGGACACCCTTTTGACACCCTTTTGTGTTACAGTTGGTGCTTCAATCTTGTCTTCCCATAAATCAATTATGTAATAATTTAATTAGACGGGTTTGTAACTGGGATCATTGCGATTGAAGCAACAGCAAATGGAACATAAGGCTGTGTGCCTTGGTGAGTGTGTTTGAAAGCTGCGCTGAGGTAAGGCTTGGGTTTGTGCTCGTAGAGCTCATGTGTATAACTACTTTTCCAGCTTTACTTTTCATCATATAGCGTTGTGAATCAAGGTAGCTGACCAGTGAACAGGAATTTGAATTGCTAATTAGAAAAAGAAAACATATGAGTGAATATTTAAAATGGACAAAATGAGCTTTATTGCATACATATAGTTTACTATCGCGAACCTTACCCCCTCTGGCTAAGGGCGCATACCTAAGCAACTAACGTTGGCACAATCAAAGTTCTACTGACGTAGAGACTCAATAATTATTCATTTTTTTCTATAGGCCATATCGCAATTCAATTTCAGCAGTACTCTCCGAAAAAAATGCTTGCACAATTTCAAACAGTGCATTTTGTTGTTACGTAATTTAACGGCAATGAACGTTGTAGACACAAAACGCAGGTACAGCTTTCTGCATGGTCATTTCTCTCGGCGTTTCAAATAAGCGTTATTACAGTGTAACGAGAATGGTACTTTATCACGAATTCCAATAAGCCGCAGATGTAAGAACACTGTAATTTCAAAAACCAAGTTTCAGAGACTACATCAATGCACTTTGCCGCCCTTTTGCATTTGTTATATATATATATATAACAGCTTGATATATATATATATATATATATATATATATATATATATATATATATATATATATATATATATATATATATCAAGCTTTAACACGACCTTTTGTTCTCTAACGAGCACGGGAACTGTTAGGTGAAAGGAGTGTGGTCGTCACTCGAGCTGGTAACTGATCTCTCCATTTTATCTACTCCACTTAATATACACCTTAAACGGAATATACTTTTTAACTGGACTCCAGTGCGGGGAGTAAAGGTATGCCTGCTCCATCAAGAAGCGTCGTGCCTCGTACATGGAATCAAATGAGGGTGGACAATGACACCCCCAAGGCGGGATAGCCCGGATTTCTCTTTTATGAAGCTTTCTTCGTCCTACAAATTTCTGATTAACTCCATCTGGAGGAGTTTCCGAGAGGAAAGTCGTCCATGGCGTGTGCACATATTAGATTGCAGACGAGCGCTCTCGCAAATGGAGTTACAAGTGTGCAAGCAACCGCAAGATTTGACAACCTTCCGTATATTGTCCAGTGCGATGATTTCTGCGATGACGAATCAGTTATGCGAAAACGTGCATGGTGGTGTAAAGTTTACAATTTCTGAGACATCTGTATTAATCCATTATAGCTTCGTACTACGAATGGGCGAACAGCAGTGTCCCCTACGCTTGCAGTATAAGGTGCTTAAGTCTGGCTAACGGTGGTATGTCTGCATGAGTAGCTCGAGGAAAAGTACAGGCTGGTACACGTAACCATTGGAAAATTGGTCGTTTCATGCGAAGATAACTAGGTTTTTACCTTTGAAATGACGGTTTTTCTTTACGGTGTTGCGTGTTGCATTTACTCATTCGTGGTACGGTTTACTACTTGATGTGAATAAGAGACCTGAGCAAAAGACGACGTTTCAGCTACGCAGAAAGTGCTCTCCGTTCCGCTCATATGGGTATGTGTTGAGAGGACCGACGTGACGTACCGTCGTGCGGTTGTGACTCGTCAGAAAACTATATACGCACTTCGGCTCACGAGTCTCCAGACGTTGAGCTTATTAAGAGCTTTGCATATTCCAGAGTATCAATAAAAATTTTCATGGCGCTCCGTTTCTCATTTGTTGATGGCTCATGTCGTTCAGTTTCAGGATTTGGTCGCATTAATGGCCGGTTGGCTGCCGATGTGTCGTCGACGTATGCTCACCGTCAGCTGCAGCAACGTCGATGGGCTGCTATGCGGGCAGCATGTGAAACACCCGCGAGTGAACGATGCGTATCGTACTACAAAATGGTGCTTTCGCCCTATCTTCATATATACAGACATGTGACACTGAACGTTGATCACTTCTCGCTAAGTATAGAGTCGTACTTGCAACAATTCACCATGGCTTCGTTTTATTATAAACAGCACGAAATCCTTTTATCTCGTTAATAAAATTAAATTGTTGGATTTTAACGTTAAAGGAGCCCTTCAATCCGACCACGTCATTTACTCGTATACAACCAACGATGCCATTATAGTGCTGGCTAAAGATGGATAAACGATTGATAATGTTGGCTGGTGTTGACCATTACCAGTAAATGTATGAGTAAACGTATAACGCGAAAATGATGGCGTGTCCAGGATCATAGCCAGAATTTTATTTCAGCGGAAGGAACAAACTAATACCAGCTCGGCCAACCAAGCCCCGCTGTGGACATGTAGATTGTGAAGAGGGTCCGGGTCCAGTGCACGTCTTACAGGCGCCTCTTGTCGTCAAACTGCTCCTGACACCCCGTTCACTTCTACTACAGAATGCTGAGCAGGGCGTCGACCTATACGCTGCCGCCGCTGCGCCATAGAATGCATTATATATATAGTGTCGACAGACGTGCAAAGGTGCAGCCGCTCGATACGTTTGCGGGGGTACCTGTACACGAAAACGTGAATGCGCCCATGCGCTCGCGTACTCGGCGTCTCGCGTACTTCCTTTGGGAACAAGGGAACGTACCATCGCCTTGCAAACCTCTGGTGCATTACGACTTGCAGATGCAGCCATATACGGCCTTCGGTGCACGTCGATTGCCCGGTTGACGGAAGGCAAACGGAAGGCGGGTTAGCGCTCGCTTCTGCCATTGGGCACCCTAATTTCTACGTCACTGAAAAAGACAGTATGGCTGAAAGTTATCGTTCCACAATGCGTCCCCTTGGTTCTGCCAATGGCTCCTTAGGTACCAGTCGCGTGGTCGGGAAACCGCGTTCCGTGCCCTTTCCCACTTTTCGTCTCCGTGAAAGGCAACGAGCGCCGCGTGTGGCGCAAGCGTGCAACGTTGAGCATTACCTCTGAGATTACCGTAACACTAATTGCGGTCTCGGAGGCGTCAAGCACGGCACACGGCGCAACTTTTGCTAACAGACTCCGTGATATCTTTTGTTTTCATGTTCGAATAATGGAACAGAATATTGATTTATGGTAAGCAATTCGGAGAAACATGTTCTGCTTCCGCCGGAAGTGTGAAAGGCAACGAGCGCCAGCTCTCAGACTTGGCTGAACTGAGGGAACCGCAACCGCGATGGAAATGCGAGCGACGCGTCTGGCATCTAGTAAAGGAGGCATTGGTTCTGCACAAATGAAGTGTGCGCGTGCGTGGTTCTGCTCATGATGACGAATTCGGGCGAACCCTTCCTTGTGGCTGTCAAGTGACATCTGTCTACCGCACATGCGTTGACACTGTCAGTCAGGCAAAGACGCCAGAGATGTAGTCGAGAGGGGCAAGGCTGGTTTATATCTAATTAGTTTAGCTCGCCCCGTTCTTGATCAGTCCCCAAGCGGCTTTGGGGCATTCACATAGGAAACGGAAGACGTCTGTCGTGGCTGCTGCAGGTACGATATCTTTGCAAACAACTGTAAACATACATGCTATCGCCATTTAATTATAGCGTAACATTCTGTTACAACTTCGGGATGGTCTTTAATAAATTAAAGATTAAACAGATCCGCCACATGGCGGTGCACAGAGAAGAGCTCTGGAAGATGTAACCACGCAAACGTCCTCACGATGGAGGCTTACGCAAAAGGGAGTACCCGAAACTCCTTATTGAAGGAGTATTTGATTGTGGAATTTTTATGGCTTATTGGAAGGCTTGCGCAACTAACCTGAGCCAGGACTGATACATTACCGACCTCAGTACAGGAGCTAAGCTCTATCGAAGACGTACGGAACGATCCAATGTGCGATATAGCTAATGACTGATAAGCAAAACAGGGGTAGGGGGTTAGCGCTGTTGTTTTGTGGGGTTTTACGTCCCAAAACCAGTTCTGAAGGGGGTTAGCGCGTTGATGCGAAATGCATATGTTCTGTAGTAGTCTACTACCCCAGATGTGCGCGATGACCCTGACAAAATGGGCCATGGTGGACGCCTAGTCTGGCACCCTTACAATTTTGTCAAAGAAAGTAAATTTTTATTATTCCCATGACCTTGGTCGGTATATTCTTGCGACGAGTTCTACATATATGGCGGCCACTGACGAAGTGTGCCGGTGTCCAGGTGCCGTAAAAGGTTCTAGAGGCCTTACATACGAACCGTAAGCACTACCACACAACCACGATGCAATAGTGATTTCCCCCCTTTTTCTCCTCGTGCGTGTGTCAACAAGGATTTTAAAGAATCCAAAGCATATCTAGGTATCCACGCTGACAGCACCACACGGTCCACCGTTGTTAACTAAACTCGAGCATGTGGCACGTACGTTCATGTGAATTTTCTCCTTTGGCTACAGTGTACAACTATGCCGCACTGCAGCGGCAATACACACCACCAACTCCCAGTTTGTGGTGTTACCCACCTGTGCAATGCCTTAGCGTTTTTGAGGAGCTGCGCTTGCAATCAAAGCACAGAGCTGCACATTAGTGATTCCTTCAAACAGGCAGACCATACTGTGGATACATGTCTATAGACATAGACATTCACAACATTTTTGCTTTTACGCAACCACTTTATTTTACAAATGAGCCACACAAAAGTACGCACGCGGCAGCACTCCCATAAAAGTACTCTGCACAGGTACACCCGAAAATAGGAGGAACTAGACTGGCTCTTGACTAGAGACGCGCACATATGCGACACGACTGACTCGTACACATAGCCCGTGTAGCAGCAGTCTCTGGGAAAGGCACTTGATGTTTCTTTGTAATGGAGTTCTTTAAGAACTCCGTCCACTCTCTTCATTCATCTACCGTGATCACAAGGTTCTTTCACCACGTGCGTACAATATACCATACACATGCAATATGGCGGCGATGCGCCGCTCAAAAATTTGTTCCATAATATTATGCACATCTCACTTCAGTATTCCAAATGCAACCTTTAGCCCGCATAACCGAAATTCCTGAACTGGTATGGATGAATATGGGATAAACCTCGTCAGGGACGAGTGTTGGCTCAACATGTCAGCTAAACTATAAATGTTAAACTGCACTTACTTCACACAAAGGGGAATGTAAAGTATATGCTTCTCATGCTAGTACATTCTCTTAACTATTA
Organism: Hyalomma asiaticum; assembly: GCA_013339685.2. Classification (NCBI taxonomy): domain Eukaryota; kingdom Metazoa; phylum Arthropoda; class Arachnida; order Ixodida; family Ixodidae; genus Hyalomma; species Hyalomma asiaticum. The sequence continues at coordinate 20,363,406 of CM023490.1, forward strand.
GCTATGCTAAGATATTGATGCTACATAAGTTACCATATCACGCTGATATATTAGGAAGCAGCAGGTGAAGTCCGCTGAAAGAAATGTAAGTCTTTGTCGGTTGAATGTTGGTCAATATGCATGACAGTCCAGTGGGAAAACAGATGGGCCAAATCATGCATCAGGCCTGTTGTGAACACATAAAAGTGTGAGGTGAATACGAAATTCAATGTTTAGGCATTTTCGGAGTACAGTCTAACCAGAGTACCTAGCTTTACTTAGTGGCAGATGTTCACGGATATAAGATTGAAACATTTGACAAACGCTTCTGTGGCAAAACGTGTGGCATATGTCCTCAATGCCTTCACCAATGAAGGTGCATTTCTGTTGCTGACAATTTTTAAGCAGCAAAGAGAACTTCAGCGCTATGTACTCCATTATATGCTTTCAGAGTCGCATATGACATTAGTTCTGGCAAGTGAATGCAAGCCCCACCTCAATTTGGAACACAAGTGGGCCTAGAGATCATTGCATGGCAAAGAATGGTGGAGTTATTTACTTCGACACAATCTTTAACACAACCAGAGAAGACTATCCGCATGTTGTGTGCAAGAATTTGATGGCGTCATTACTTTGATTCACCAGTGGAGACAGCCACAGCTGGACATCAGTGTGTTGTGTGCTGTGGTGCCATGAAACAGCGAAGACGTGAGGTGTTCGGCAATGCAGTGTATATAAGACGACTAGAATGCACACGCTCCGCCTCCACGGGTGACAACCCTGTCTCTTCACGCCTTGGTTACACAATGCCGAAATGCCGCAGAAAAAGCACTGCTTATACACAGACCGCCTTATACTTTGTTGCGGAGAAGAGCGTCAACGTTTGTTTGCGGATCCGTGCAACCTCGAGGTAAATGAAAGAGCGAGATCACGACGCCACTGGTGACACCGTAACAGGCACACCGGCATCACCGGCCATCTTGGGCTCTTCCTCGGACTCGCTATCCGAGTTGGCGCTCGTCGGGTCCCACAGCAAGCGGTCGTAGCTGGGCGGACGGCCGGCCACAAACCGGCTCGCTGCCAACATGGCCAGTCCGCCGATGATCCCAACCACCGCACCCACCCCCAGCGTGGTACGGACTCCGAGCCAGGCGGCCACGCCGCCCCCGGACAGGGCGCCGATGCAGAAGCCCGCACCGTTGTGGCAGCAGCGCATCACGACCAACAGTCCGCGCTCGGTGCTCAGCCTGGTCGACGAGCGCCGGGCCCACCGCTCGCAGGCGACCCACACGAGCACGGTCGACGGCGGAGACAGGAGCTGCGCCACGGCCGCCAGCTCCCAGCCTGACTGCACGTAGCAGGCGCAGCGGGCGGCGACGCAGACGATGCCAAAGGCGAGCCAGGCCAGAAGGCGGCTGGGTAGGCCGCCGGCGCAAAGCAGGAACAGCGAGGCCACGTTGGACACGGCCCTCGCCATGAGGACGACGCCGAGTTCGACCTTCTTGCCGGTTTCCTCGAGATGCCACATGAAGAAGGCCTGCTCCAGGCCCGCCAGGACTCCCAGAAAGAAGAGGCCGCCTACTATAAGGGCTCCCTCGACGTTCTTGAGCGCCGAACCCACGCCGCGACAGGCACCCGAGGTCGCCTGGCGACGCAGCGGCTGGTGCGGCTCGGGAAAGAAGGCGGCCAGCGGCAGAGAGGCGAACACGAGTGTGCCAAATGCGGCCAGGTAGACCTCCTGGAATCCCCATGTCGGAAGAGGAAGGCACGGTGTCTGCGAGGCCAAGATGGCGACGGCACCCAGCACGAGAGCGGTTACGACCGCCGCGTACGTTTCGTGGCTGCGAGACTTCTCGGTGGAGTCGATCTCGTCCAGGAAGGCGAAGTACGACTCGTCCGCCACGAACTTGGCCAGCGCGAACGTGGAGCCTCCGAGCACCACGGCTGAAGCCAAGAGCAGCAGTGCGGCGTTGTCGAGGAACGGGTCGGCCATCCTCGAGCCGCTGTCGTCGTCGTCACTGCCGTGAGCCACTGCCGGACAGTCCGGACTCGCCTGATCACCCTGACAGTCCGGGTCCGGGTCCGCAGAAGGCATACCCTTCTTGTCCTTGACCGGTATGGTAACGCCGTCGAAAGGATGTGTCGCCATGTCCTTAGAGGCGTTCCTCGCGACATCGGGGGAAGCGGGACTTTGGGTATTCAGAGCTGTCGCAACGGCGATCGTATCGCTTCCTTCTTCGGACACATTCGGCGCCCTACGAATTCTCGAGTGCAGTCGTCTTTCTGCGGCCCCTGCCTCGTGTGACGACAGAAGGTAAGCCGGGCCCACAAGAGGCACTGCCGTAGGAAGTAGCTCGTAAGTCGGAGAGGGCGCCGGAGGCGGCCTCCCGCTGCCGTTGTTCGCTTCCCCTCCCTGCTGATTGTCCTCACCGTCAACGTGACCTCCATGAACGACGGGTTCCGATTCGTCCTTAGAGTCGAAGTGCGTGTTCTTGCCATTTGCCGACGGCGAAGAAGACTCGGACATTCGACAAGGCGATATCCACTCGCTCCCTGTCGTCGTCGGCGGTATCGCAAGCAGCGACATGTAGCAAACGATGGAGACGACGCTGCTGGCCAGGATTACGGAGCGCCAGCTGTTGCGGCGCCACCTGGGCAGCCACAGCGCGGCAGGAACGAACAGCCCGGACATGATGGCGGCCACGGAGAGCACAACGCCCGTCTGCAGCGCGGTCAGTCCGTGGTGACGCAGGAAGATGGGCACGAACGGGTCGAGGCATGCCCGCGCTGCGGCATCGAGGCTGAAGTAGGCGGTGGCGATCGTCTGAGACGATCGCACGTTGTACACGCTCATGACGTGGGGATTGCTGCGGACAGCAGGGGTTAATCAAAGGCTTCCGACGAAGCGCTTCTCTCTTGTTTTGCGCAGGGACTGCTGCAGGGGCTACACCATCTGTAAGAGAGAACGTTGAAATAGATTACACGTTTCAACACCGCAATGGTAAAACGGGCAGGGAACGATGTCATAAACAGTGAATTAACTATGCTGGAACAGCAGCGCTAACAACAGACAATGACCAAAGTCCTTGTCTGTTGGCTGCTGTTCCAGCCTAATGAATCACCACCAACTAGCCCAAGTTTCTCTTCCAGTTCAGTGAATTAACTCATTATTAGGCGTGATTACATTTGAGACCACGGTGTGGCACCGCTGCGTACGCGTGGAACTGCTAGAAGCGCTACAGCGCCAGGACGTGGCGTCCATGACTGTACTATCAATGGACAGACTGGCATAAGTCTGCATGGCGAATGCCGAGACCTAGCGACGGTTTTTAAAGGTCGAGAGCATTTATATTTAAGATGGTTCGACACTGAGAAACGGCTACCAAGGATGAAGATGACTGAACAAAATGGAGGGATACTATAGCATGTCTGCCCTAGAGAAGAAGTACTCTCTACGTCACATCCGTTCTGAGGAGGAAGGAAAGGGTAAGATGGCCACGATAACGAAAACAATCACGGTCAAACTTCATTTTTTGAACTTCCAAGCCTAGAATGGTGCGATGACGTCAAGTATTGAAATATGGGCTGCAATTTAGTTCCCTTTCCTCTCTAGACCTGAACTTCATTTCTTCTTTCTATTTCTCATTTCCTTTCGTCGACAAACGCACGAAGGCACGACGTTTTCTGTCAATAAACACGTGCATTTCACCACATAATTTCAGCAGTTCCTGGTAGCCGTGGTATCATGGCTATGGCGAGGTACAGTTCTTATTTTGCACTTATATTTTAGAGTGCTTATTTTTGTGGCATGCCTGACTCGTATCCGTTTGTCTATTCGGAGGGCATTCTTGCATCCATAATTACGGCATATCTATATTAACAAATTAACAGAAACTATAGGTTCTTAACAATGTCCCTCCGAAGTATCCTGTTGGTATATGCTGCTTCGGCAAACAGGACTCCCGATACCGTAACTTTATAAGGATTTCGTTGACATCTTCCATTGATCTTATCCTTCTCATCGCATGGCACGAAGCCGTGGCTTCTCTGAACACCACGGAATTTTCCACTCGTTGAGACCGGTGATAACATAAAGTTGACCTCCCGCAATTTTTTTTTTCATTATTCGAACGCCGCGTACGGGGTGACTGTGTGCAAGCTATAGTCACGTTCACCATTTGCTGCGGAGAACGAACAAACATGCACCATCTGGTCTCTGTCGACACCTTCCTTCTAAACAAGCCCTCGCGTCATGGGCGGACTTCATTCAGACCTCGTCAACGTCGTTATGCTAATTAGTCGAGCAAACGAACCTTGAAGCTAAGCTCTGCGATACACATATGGTTCTGTACTTACGAGGCTCCCATGCTCGCGTCGCTTCCACCTCATTAAGTTCTACGTGATTACGCACTCTGGGCTTTATTTCACTGAAACCGTGCTAAACTTAGCGAAGGCTCCCTCTAAAGCCCATCCCCAGCCGCATGAGAGGTCAATATACGGAGATCTCGTTCAACAACTATCTCTGCACGCAAACAGCATGTTCTTAGACAAAATGCACGAATATACTGAAGTTCATTGCTGTTCACTGCTTTTTCGAGTAATATGGTTCAACTTAGCAACTAGTTTAAACACGAGCACATGTATTATATAGCTCGAAGTAGGTGAATGCACGTCTTACTTATAGGTACATCAGGAGACTAAAAGCGCGAAAGTTAATGCGTGTTATATTCGATCTGTTGGTAGGTAGCAACCACCCTGGGCAGGCATTGATCCCGGGTTAAAACCCCGGATCAGGATAATTTTCCGTCAACTAAAGAGGTTCCCTTCCTGAGAAATCCGTATTAATTTCCTTGTGGCTTTGTGCTACAAAACGGTGGAAGCCAATTTTTTTCCCAGTATGGTGGATGTTGACAAAATATTACACCTTATATACCTATACTCCCAGAAAAGCTGAACACTCTACTCTATAAGACCTTCAGCGCATTCAAGGACGAAGCAACACGTGAAAGATGTGCCGTGGTTATTCATGTGCCCGTATTTTATTGAGTCCATCGGAGCTATTCTGGTGCACCGTCATGTAGTGCAACAACACGTTTCCAATCAGCCTCCATCTACAGACCTGTTGATTAAAGGAGACAAATAGGCACACATAAACAGTATCTCTCTCCCTCTTCCACGTTCTACAAAAATTTAGATGGGATACAGTGTGCACGATTTCCTTTTGCATAGTTTCGAAATCCCGGTATCATCTGAATATTTTCTTGTCTTTTTTGGAAGGGCTGCACACGTTAGGGAACCCGCAACAACAACAACAACAACAACAACAACAACAACAACAACAACAACAACGACGACGACGACGACGACAATAATAACAATAATAATAAAGATTGTGGCCAGCTTGCACTAGGGGCACAAGGCTAGGTCACAGCGAAGCTGGTGGCCTTTCCCCTTTGTTTTCCCCATCCATCACCATCACTTGCGTTTCTCACCACCTTGCTATACCGTATACTATACGTGGGTATGCCTACGCTCTACTGTCTCGCCTCCTTGTTTCCCTCTTCCTCACTCCCACACCACTCCTGTTCACCCTCACCTCCCCTTCCCACCCTCTTGTTATACTATACTGCGGCGCTGGTGGCCTTAATTATACCCTCCTCTATCCCCTCAATTACCTTCCGCACGTCCTTGCTATACCACGCCATAAATGGGCATGCTATGGTTTACCCCCTCCCCTCATCATTTCACTCTTTCTCACACTCGCATCTCTCCTCCCCACCCTCAATTCCTCACCCTCTGCTATACTAATATACAATGCTATACTTTACTCTCTACCCTGCTTCTTTCCCTCCTCCACAGCCTCACTTCCCTTGCCGCATCCTTGCTGTACCATAGTATATATATATGGATATGCTGCCACCCAAAAAACGTGGGTTCGATCCCGGCCGCGGCGGTCGCATTTTCGATGGAGCCGAAAATGCCGGAGGCCCGTGTACTGTGCGTTGTCAGCGCACGTTCAAGAACCCCAGGTGGTCAAAATTTCCGGAGCAGTCCACTACGGCTTTTTTCTCCTCTCTATCTCTTTCACTCCCTTTTCCCTAACCTCACGGACGCTTAGGCGTGCTCCCTGCATGGGCTGCAGAAAGTAGCGTCCTTTACTTAAGCGAACATCAATCAATCAATCAATCAATCAATCAATCAATCAATCAATCAACTGACCACTTGTAGGTACTTTTTTCCTAAGCAGCTTAAGCCCCTGGCGTGGCTCTTTGTTACAACACCTGCTTGCCTCGCAGACGGCCTGGGTCCGATTCCCGCTTGAACAGAGCTATAGCGTTCTTGCAATGTTTGTATAAAGGACTCGAAGGAATCGCAAAAGTGAGTTGCACCGAAAGCCTTCTGATCTTCTTGCGCGAAATGTTAACTATGTGCGAAGGAGAATTGTTTAAGTTTAACCAGAGAAGACACTGGGGCTTTGTTTCCGTTATTCTGCGGACGACAGACTTTTTAAACCTCGAGCTGGAACAGCTTCGCTGTTAGTAATGATAATAATAGTGTGTAAGGTTTCACGTCCCAAAATCATGATATGATTACGGGAGACGCCGTAGTGGAGGGCTCCGGTTGGTTGCTGTGCATTGACATCGCACAGCGTTTCGCCTCCATCGAAATGCGGCCCCCGCGGCCATGGTTCCGTCCCGCGACCTTCCAATCAGCAGGCGTTTGCATTTGCCACTAGACCGCCGCGGCGGGGCCGGAAACCGGAATATAGCAGTGTTCCTGTATATGCTCCCAAAGGGAGCATTCAAAGGGAGCAATTTTAGTGCCCCTGTAGCATATACAGGCCAGCTATAGAATAGGGAGCATATACAAAGGGAGCAATTCTGGGAGCATATACAAAGAGAGCATACAAAGGGAGCAATTCTTTGGGAGCATATACAAAGGGAGCAATTCTAGTGTCCCTATATATGCTCCCGGGGGCAGCATATACAGTGACACTAGAATATAGGAAGCTCCTGCCACGCGTCACGCATCGCGCCTGCAGTCAATGGCATCGTTTATTACAGGTCGCAGGCCGTGAGCGACTCATAAGTCGGCAACACAGCTGTAGGAAAGCACGAGCACGACTGAAAAAAAGGACGGCGAATGAAAACCGTAGTCGCGAGAGACGTCTGAATATGAAAAGACAGCGTAGGGGATCAAGACGTGTGACGCCGAGTTTTGGCGCCATACGCATCATAAAAGACCTTTTCAGAATACGGCATAATCTGCACGCCAATACTTTATGAATATGTAATTAGCAACGCCGTTGGCAAGGGACCCACTAACGGCTCGAACCCGGGATTGTATAAAGTTTGTGTCACGCGACGAGTCTCAATGCCGCTGTATTTTTCTACAACGAAGACGTTTCGGAAGGTTAAAGAAGAAAAGGTATACGCTGAAAACATCGCGTGTTTCCAGAGGTGAAAAGGAATGAGCAGGTCACTTACAGGCGGCGGAAAGGATGCGCCTCCCCCCCTTTCCAGTAAACAGGGAAAACTTACCCACCCTAAGGGCCGGGGGTGTTTTCGGGATTTATACACCCCACGGGCACTGGTAACACCTAAAGTCCCTAGATTTTTCGCTTTTTGGAAAAACTATCTAGGGACTTTAGTCACACCATGAGTAACACTCCCCTCAAAGTCATAATTCTGAGGTGGGTGCATTACGTATACTACGCATGAGGTATTTTGATGGAGCGAACGTTTAAGCACGTCAATCTCGAAATATTGATCACACAATAGATGAATTTTTCTCATTGTGCAGATACTAATACGACAAGCTCAAATTATAACAATCTGACAACGTGGCTGTCATTTCAAAGTGAGCGGCAACAGCACATAACGATCTGACAAGGTGGCTGCCATTTCAAAGTGAACGGCAACAAAGATAACAGTCATTCGCTGGGCGATTTTTCTGGCACCTCACGCGTTGTATATTGTTCCGCCTCGTCACTGTATTTCTGTTAAAGACCTCGGCGTATAGGCCGTCCATATACTGTTTCACTAGTTCCGGCGTGCAGCAAAGGCTACGAGGCCATCGAGCGCAGAATTTTGTCGAGACGCGACGAAATGCCATCGCAGATGCCATGGCGCGGAAGGACATGTTTAACACGTGTTCGCCCTTCTGATTGGCCGAAGAAACCTGTAGCTTCCACAGCGCTGCACGGAACTACTGAAACAGAGTATACAATGCAGACCCTACTGGAGCACACTCAAAGGTGCATTTCGAAAGGTCTTCGGGAAGACGCGTCGTGTGCAGCAGTGCGTCACGGTGTCACGCATGGTCGCCCGTGAATGCCACGGGCGTGGTTTGCGGTGTGCTGCAGCAGTCAGGCGAATACGGAGTGTTTTTTGTAAGGTTGTTGTGTCTGGTGCCTATATTCGCTGAAGACAGTCTGTCCATGTTTCGTGGTGGAAACTTTGAAGCTCAGGCTGCCGCTGTCGTTGATTTGGTATATACAACACCAATCGAGCATGCGTACGCTTCCATCAGCATGCAGCGCCCTTCAATGTCGCACTGCATGGAGAAATCTTCAATAACCGATGGGGTCTTACGTGGCAAAGACACGGTAGGATTATGAGGATTATGCCGTAGTGGATTAATCCTGACCACCTTATGGGTTCTTTATTGTGCATCTAAATCGGAGTACATACATGCTTTTTACCCCTCTTTTTGCATCTCGTCTCCATAGAAATGCGGCCGCCGTGGTCAGCATTAGATCCCACATCCTCGAACTTTGCAAGCGACACCCTTCCCGCTAAGCTAACGCGGCAGGTTGGCTAAATACCCGAGCTCAGAAGTAAATGGCTTCTACAAACACTCGCTATCACATAACTGTATTATACGCAATGCTAATCCGTGGTGCACGAGCCTAATGCGCAACGAATATCTTAGTTCAAAACGACAGTTAAACAGTGAAAATTACGAAGTACAGTAATGTGCTGGCGTACTGGAATTCAAACTATACCGCTACCTTCACCTCATCACGGCAGTATACTGCACCGTGACCCTGCAAAGATCCCTAGTAGAATAACTTTGGTGCCAGTGCGCACACACTATGTCTTGGTTTTACAGGCAAAACTCCAGTCATCGCATAGCACACGGGCCTCAACATTTCGCCTCCATCGAAACGCAGCCGCCGCGGCCGGGATTAGATCCCGCGACATGGCTTCGGTTGCTGCCTTATAGCTGCTTTTACGTGAACATCACCAAAATAAACAAAACAGAGGCGCAGCTGTCCTTCACCGGCAGTTAATCACACTCTGCGAAGGTCGCCTGCGACAAGAAAGAAAAAAAAATACAGAAAGAGAAAAGCAACCGCGCGAAGCTTCACAATACACGCATGGACAGTTCCCTTTATTTTTTCCTCCCTCTAACTGTCCTAGCCGGGAACGCGACATGTCAGACGATACAATACGTCACGCAGCTTGACGTCCGGCAAGGGGAAACCATCAGAAGAGCGCAGCAGCATTGCGTGACAGCTTTTAAGCGCATACCTTCCATAGTGAGAGCTACACAACTCGTCCACCCCGAAACGTATTAACCTTCACTACGGTTCCAGTATATTCTAGGGACCATACCTTCACGGAGCTCTCTGCAAAACCCTTTATACATTTAGGTGTACCGTGCCACATAAAATTCTTGGAACACCCTTAATTTTTGCAGGTTTTTGAAGCACCTTATGATTGAAGCTAATCAAATATATTCAAACTTTTCCAGTATATACAACGCAATAGGCTTTACTGTTTGCAGGGTACTCGGGATTGTTCGTATCCTTTTCGTACATTCACAAGAACTCCAAATATCAGAGCTAATTATGGACGGCAACATACTGCATTTCAGGTGCTTACTCTGTTAAATAAAATCAACGGCCTCATATATATAAAAAGTGCCATTTCAAAAAAAAAAAATTCTCAGGAAGTTCCTGATTAATAATAACATTGAAATTTCTTGATTACTGTTATGTGTTCCTATTTGCCTATGTCGTTTAGCGTGTGTCAATACCAGGATTATACTATATGCTTTGTTGTATCTGTAAGCATGCCCTGTTTTTTTTTATAGTTCGTGTATATGTTTTTGTTTTGCTTTATCTGGGAGTGATGAGCAATCACATCCAGTTTATTTTTTTCAATGTGTCAATGTTTCAATATTACAAGTGCGGTATTGTGTATATATGTGTATATATCTAATCACTCTTCTGTATTATACACATTACTCTGTATACATAACTCCATTCTCTTTTCTTTTTTAGTACATATTATGGCCTGCGTGCCGCACTGTATTGGAAGCAAAGGCCTCTTGTGAGGCTACAAGCCTCTTGCTTTTGCTCCATTTTCTGTCCTTTGTGCAGAAAGGAACAAATAAATAAAGGAACAAAGTTATTCTGAAGAAAATACCAATTTTCACAGAGCCCGCCGCTACGATAGTTTCGTTCATGACTTGCGGACAAAAGGTATACGGCTCCAAGCAATCAAGAACGAAGTGGGATACAATACAGCTCCCATACTTACGTCGTTTGCATCTCACTTCGTCATCATTAGCTTAGCGCGCATTGCCCTTTGTACCCCTTACAAGTGCTCGAATTGGGCGTACGAAGGACACAAATCGCAGGATACGCATTTTACGGGCGTTAGAGTGATCTAGTCTGGCAGTGCGGTAAAAGTGATTTCAATGCGAGTTTCTACGAAACTTGTCACGATGCTCAATTACGGCACCATTACAACAGTACGCTGCTGCGCTAAAACAAGTGCGCGAGGTTTCGCGCTGTGTGTTCGATCCACAAGAATACCTTTTGCCATTGAAAATTTTACCAGCCTTTTGCCGTCGAAACTGAGGCCTTCGAGTGTGCGGTTACAGGCAACAATTATTTGTAGTGCTGAGCACGTCTCGCTTCTAGTCATGTTACGCGTAATCTGCTCGCTAGTCTCGCGAAAGGTTGCTTTTCAGTTGCACGTAGTTTATGTTCAGTCAACGTGACTGTACATTTGCCCTTTCATATTTTACAGCGAGCTCAGAGAAAAGCGCAAGGGCGTAACGTTGTAATTATAAACCCTTCAAACTCCGATATGCCAAGGGTGTAATGTCGCACATTACATCCTCCAACGGAGTTCGTCGTCGCAAAACACCCTCTCTGAGTGGTGTTGGTACGTGCACAAAACGCCCACCGCTCCTGAGTGCACACTACTTTGCAATGATCCCATTTCCATCATAGTGCAATATGGCATCGCGATATGGTTCCAAACGCGGGTCTCACAGCGACCAAGCGCTGGGCAAATTACACCTTTCATGCACCGTTTTATTATGGAGTGGTATGTGATTCAAGTGCACACCTACTTTCAGTTGTGAGGATCTATACTCGGTTCACTTTCTTGTTCTGATTGAATACTATCTAAACGTGTCCTAGTGTGTTTCAGTAAATGGCATGCGGTTTTACCAAGGCATACTAGTGAAAGTTTCCACACTCGTGTTCCGAAAGTGAGCTGGTCTTCAAACTTCAAAATCCGCTAGGCAGCTGGGACAGCGTCAATCAAATGACACGGAGCGCGGTCTAGTCTACGAAGAGAGGGAGAGAGATGCGATATGATATAGGACTTATTTTAACTTTCTCTATATTACTGAGCGTTTGTAGCTAGGGTATTTCATTTATTCTAACTACTTGGCTCTTGGCCAACCCCCCAGAGTGGCTGTATGCGCCATCCAGTTTGTCTTACATCTACATTTGCCTGATCAGTCTTAGCCCCGCCCAGAAGGTACGTGAAAATGTCACCACACCAGGACTCAAATCGGCAAGAAACAACTCGACCGGCGGATGAGATATGACAAAAGCTCGCAGGGGCTACAACAATCCCAACTCGACATTGCCGAGAAATCGGCGCGGGTGTTCATTGCCGGGCAGGTGCTAGCACCTTTATGATGTGCACCTACAAAGCAGTCAAAGAAACAAACTTACACGTGTAGGTGTGGTTATTGTGCCGGCGCTTCCAAACGCCACAGATGAGCGATTTCGTAGTACGACGTAGCTGTAGCGGCGGAACGCAGTTCGTCCCATGGCGCGTCGCAAGGAGCTTGCGTTTTTCCGTCGCCCGAAAATGCTAGGTCTTAGCACACGCGGATACACACACACACGCACAATGTCACGATTCACGAAACGTTTGCTTCAGCTTTCGCACAGCCGCGCCAGCCAGAGTTGTACGAGAACATCGCAGCTGTTGGCAGCGGCTCGAAGAAACACAGCTTGCGGGAGATACGGGCGGCGGATGTGCGAATAGAAAACGAAGGAAAAGGCAGCTCCCCCACGTAGATAGAAAATATTACAGTGTGTCCACTATGCAACGTTGTTTCCCAGGTTTCGGTTTCGGAAACCCTGAGCGATATCTCCCTAACACAAAGTGCGCAAGCTGCGTGCAAGTATCCCACGCTTACAGGGTACACGCTACTCGGTCGAACCATTTTCAACGCTGTTCTTTATTGCTGTTTACTGCAGCGCTGAGGAGCTTTTCGTGGATATAAGCTTTAACGCTTTCCGCTCTCCCTGTGCAGTTAGGAGTGGGCGCACCAAGAGGTGCGAGCGAATCCAGCGCTTCCTGGATCATCACCATGGCAACCGTCCACGGCGGAAGTTGACATGGGAAGTGACGTCTCGGATGCCAGCGTGTCTTGAGGAACAGCAATGGCGGACAGCGGCGGCGATCGTGGCGGTGTCGTAGCTACCAACGTCGCACCTGCCGACACCTCGACGTCCGGCGACGGCCAAGAGCCGAAGAAATCAGACATGGGAGACGTGAGTGACGTCCGTCTCTCTCCTTTCCGCACTCTTCCTTCCTTCTGAGCTCCCAACGACGCGCTTAATTCTACGCTGTCCGCGATCCCGTCTAGGTGGTGGGTTTCGAGTTGTCAACGTCGTTCCATTTCTACGCGTTCGAATCCGTGGTGCAGTGTCGCTTTTCTAGGCGACTTTTGACATGCCCGTTCATTCAGCGGCGTCACTTTGGTACCCGAGGACTCAAACTGCCAGGCACGAGACGTAAGCGATCGTTTTCCTGAGCATCGGAAGCCACATAGCCTGAATTTTTTTTTTTTTTCCCCCGTAGTCGTTGCGGCAATCCTAGAGCTTCCGCCTGTATACACACCTCCTCTGGTTTAGGGGTCGTGGCGTATGCAATCTGCCTGGTTAGTCTTCGTGTTTTTATTTCTTAACCCCGTAGTAAGCCTTTGCCCAACCCTCGATGGCTTTCACCCTTCCTTTTTCCTTGTTTATAGCGCGTCCGCTACGGCACGCCTACTCGCCAGCGATCGCACACTGTTTACGGCGGCAACGTTTTGATGCCGAGCGCCCGTACGTTGTCGCATAGGCACACGCCGCACGATATGCCACTCGTGTCGACATAGATTTTTCTTTTGACGCGCATACTGGTAGCTCACGTCATAAGACGATGCCACATCAGCCGCCTGAGAACCGACGCATAAATAGGTCGCATTCGCGGGCGTGGGGCGGAAAGCGAAACTAAAAAGACGTAGGTAGTATGTGGACACGCCTGAGAGTTCGTCAAATACGCAGGGTGTCGTACGAGCGCGCGGTTTCACGAGCTCCGAACTTCTAAGCGTGATTTAACGATCGTTTTATTCTTTCTTTTATTTACACGGTAAAAGCTTCTCCCCCTCCTGAGAACAGCTGTGCGACCTTTTTGTTTGCGTGGTATGTAGAAAGAACTTCATTTCTTGTTTATTTTTTTTCCTTCAGGCGGGCGTTGCTTACATATTCGTTGAAAGGAGAGGGGTCTGAAGAGCAGCTAACGAGGACGGGCGAATTCAGGCGGGAAGTTTTGATGGCGCTTTATTTACGCGGGTCCTTGTGGGTTATACGGGAGAAGATCCATGTAAACACAAAATTTCTTACACGGAACAGCAAGCTTATACGGTACGCTAGTCTCTCAAACCCACTCAAAAACGGAGCTGGCCCGTTGGCTAACCCAAAGGGCCTTTGCGTGTGTAAAGCCCGACAACTTGATTCCATTCTAACCACTTGCTTTTGTAGAGACGGTAGCAGTTTGCATATACGAGCTTTTGTCATATGCTAAGGCGCAAAATATAAAACTTGATCCCTGCTAGATAAGGAGCCCACTTTAAAGACTAACTCAAATGAAGCTTAGGGCAGTTTCAGACGCTGTAGATATAAAACAGCAAGTTTAGCAAGAGCCAACATTTCTGGGATCGTCATTGCTATTCCCTGGAAGTGACACATGACACCTGTTCATGTCCTTTGGAATTAGGTGCCTCCTGTATTTGTCAGTGGTGGGCTGAAATGTTGGAAGGTGATGTGCTGGGATTTACATTGTATCATTGAGGCACTGCATGCATACACTGTGTCTGCCTAGGTACTATTTAGAGGCTGCTAACGAGATTGGATGACAGCCAGCACTGCAACTTTGCCAAGATTGCGTTCAGTTGTGTGCAGCACTCGAAAGTGCTCAATTGAGGCAGTTCATACATGTTGAAGCTGAATACTGTAACTGTGAACAGGAGAGATGAAAGGAGAATAAAGGGCTGGTTCATTCATGATTGTTATGAAATATCACGAGGTCACTGTGTCATAGACATCATGAAGAACAAACAGGGCTTCGTTTGTTTTTTATATTTCATTATCTATCATGCACTGCTGCTCTGCTTGTGTATAGCAGCTGTCAATTAGCCAATGTGAAATCTTCTTTCAATTGGTCTTTAAGGACTTTACTGGGTCCTGAAAATTTGTACATGAGTATATTTTGACCCTAGATTGTCAAAATTGGTCTTTAAGGACTTTACTGGGTCCTGAAAATTTGTACATGAGTATATTTTGACCCTAGATTGTCAAAATTGGTCTTTAAGGACTTTACTGGGTCCTGAAAATTTGTACATGAGTATATTTTGACCCTAGATTGTCAAAATTGGTCTTTAAGGACTTTACTGGGTCCTGAAAATTTGTACATGAGTATATTTTGACCCTAGATTGTCAAAATTGGTCTTTAAGGACTTTACTGGGTCCTGAAAATTTGTACATGAGTATATTTTGACCCTAGATTGTCAAAATTGGTCTTTAAGGACGTTACTGGGTCCTGAAAATTTGTACATGAGTATATTTTGACCCTAGATTGTCAAAATTTCCAGAGCCCTCCACCATGACATGCCTCATGATAGTATTGCGGTTGTGGTGTGTAAAAACCCCGCAACTATTATAATATTTCTCACTGATTCAGAAATGTCAGCTTCTTCAGTTCCAACTCTGCTGCTTGGGATTTATGTAGTACGCACATATTTCGCAAGAGGCTCCTGCTCAATGTACACTTATTTGTATGCTTTTTTTTGTTTACCTTTGTTTGTCGTGGCTGTCTCCGTGAGATTTTTACAAACAGCAGAGTGCTACAAATGCACAAGATAGAAGTTTACATGAAGATAAATGTTCAAACTGACGAGGGGTCATTGAATGAGGGATTCCACTGGAGCTGATGTTTCGACAAGAACTGTCCCTGTGTCGAAATGCTGGCTTGTGGTACGTGAGGTGCGTTGTGGACCAGACGTAATACTTTTGTTGTTCGTTTTTGCATAACTATTGGCTGTGGTCTGTTTGAACTTCCCTATTCATTTTTCATTGTTTTATTGCACCACCAGCCACAGGGCCTGAGGGCAGGCAAGCCCGAGCTGAAAGCATGCCCCGATCCCGTGCAGGAGCTGCTCAACATGGCAGCCGGCACCGTCAGCCAGATGGAGACGACACAGACGTTAGTCATTCCTGCTGCCACTTCAGAGAGATGGTGATAAGAAAAGAGTGCTTTGAAGGTTGCTAGGAATGTTCATCCTGTTGAGATTTAAACATACAGTTGAACCTCGATGTAATGAGCATAGATGTGATGGACCACCAGTTACAACAAATTGTATGAATAGTAATATTGTCATTAAAATGGTGAAAAAGTGCCATGAATTACATTTATAAAAAATTATCAGAATGGTTTAATGAATTTTCAATGTGGTTTGAGTGCACCTGCGAGCTCTTCAGGATTTTCCTGCAAAAAGTTACAAATTTGCACTCGTACAACAACTTTACAATGGTTTGCAACCTTTAATTCCACTAAAATGTTTATGAATAAATTTAGCGACATGCATTGTAGAGTTGCGTCTGTTCTCTTTCCTGAAAAAGAAACTAGCATCCACTATGTTGCCTTGCTTCCTTTTACACTGCTCTCACACATTTTGCATGAGGACATTAGTCCTAGACCTGTCTTTGTAAGTTGTGGAATTGTTTGTTTGTGCCGATTTTGCAGCATGTATGGTGCTTAAGATGGCACAATGCTGCTTTTTGTGTATTTCCACAGAAAGCAGTGTCTTGGTGGTGGCGACGAGGCAGAAGCCCGAAAAGACTCCCACAAGCATGTTCCTGGCCCTCTTCAGGCGTTGTGAGCATTCCATATTTTTCATTTTAAAGAAGCACCGATGTAACGTTTATGACTTGTTGTGCTTTAACGCTAAGTGAATGTTTTTTGTGCGGCTTTGGCTTGCTCAAATCAGAAACTCATTGGTCCTTTTACTGCATGACCAGATGACTTCTCTGCAAAAGCCTTTACGCATGCCTGTAAAGATCTTTTTCAAATTGCCCTATGGGACTCTCGAATGACTCATAATTCCACCTATTTACTTATTTGGATTTATTGAATTACTTGTAATTACTCCTACTCCTACTTGCACTCTGGGTCTCCTCAATTGCTCATAATTGCTCATAATTGCTCCTAATTACCCTCCTTGTTCCTTGAATTACTTGTGGTTGCACTTTGGGGCTCTTGAGTAACTTGTAACTACTCCTTTGTTGTTCTTTTAGTTCATCTATTGGCCGTTGTCATTTCATGGGATGTCATATTCTTAATACAGTTCACATTCTCGCCGCCATTCAGTTTTCATGTTTCATGACCCACGTGGTGCTTTTGCTCCAATAACCCAAATATTCATCTAGTCACCCTACTGATTGATTATCAAACTGGTTATGAGATGTTCAGTGCATGGCCTGTCTCATATGATATGATAGATATGAGGCAGCCTCATATCTTTAGGCCTTGTTTGTGCCTCAGCTTTAGACACCTTGTTAGGAGTGAGAAGTGCAGAAAAGATGTGCGCGAGTTCTGCATTTATAATATTGCAGTTCTCAATAAAGTATTCGTCTGCGGATAGCATGGCTGATATCCGTATCCAGGCGGCCTGCCCTAGGGGCTCGGGCCCCTCCTGAAATTTCGGTTGGGGGGGTAGTGTCAATAATGCAGCGTAGCGCTAATAGTAACATGAAATTTAAATGTAATAATAATGTGGCACTTAAAAAGCCACTTAATGTACATACAATGCAATTTTTACCGAAAATAAATTATGAAAATAGGTGTTTTTCTCAAATAGTCAAGGCCTTCAGCGTCAAGGCGCTCAGCAAATGTAAAACATCACCTTAATTACCCTGCCACAGTGGTATAGTGGCTATGGCATTGGCTGCTGATCCGAAGGTCGCAGGATCGAATCCCGGCCGCAGTGGCTGCACTTCGATGGAGGCAAAATGTTGAGGCCCGTGTTCTGTGTGATGTCAGTGCACGTTAAGGAACCCCAGGTGGTCGAAATTTCCGGAGCCCTCCACTACGGCGTCTCTCGTAATCATATTGTATTTTTGGGACGTAAAACCCCAGATAATCACATCAACATCACTTTAATATTTTTGATGACTGGTTCAACTTACAGCATACAAGGGGCTAAGAGAAGAAATAATCAAAAGAAGAGGCGTGCAGGACACGGACACAAGGAGAGCAGTGAACAACACGAACGCCGACTAACCGGCGTTCGTGTTGTCTAACGCCGACTAACCGGCGTTAGTCGGCGTTCGTGTTGTTCACTGCTCTCCTTGTGTCCGTGTCCTGCACGCCTCTTCTTTTGATTATGGACTGTTACCAACTCGCTCAACTTTCTGTCCTTTTGAGAAGAAATAAACCTGGGCAGCCCGCATGATTCATAGGACAGACAATCAACGATCCAATGGTCAATTACAGCAACAGAATGAATACTAAGGGATGGGAAACGCAGCCGATGACATTGTAAAGATAGGCAGCCTCATGAAATAAGTTTGCAGAGTCAACTGGGATCAACTTCACAAGATAGGGTAAATTGAAGATTCTTGATAGAGGACATCATTGTGTAGCATGCATGAAGATAGGCTGTTGCTGGTGATGGTGGTAACTGCAAGCTACTTCACCAATGAACGCCTAATTTTTCTTTATTATGCCACGATATATCTGCACTAATATGCCAACAACTGCATTAGTACTGGACATGAAATGAATGTTCTTTGTCTTTATACTTTTGTTTCGTACAGGCCTCTGTCGCTGGACGACATACGAGCAAGCCTGGATAACATTGTTCAGCAGCACTGTTTGGCACACTCATCACACCTGAGGAACTTGTCCGGGTGAGAAATAGTTGCACCTTTTCATCATTACTAATTCTAACGGAGGGCAGCTTTTTAAGTGCATCAAGAAACACTTAATCAGTTTTATTAAATACCTAATGAGACGTGATATTTGCACAGGCAGCAACACTTTTGTGTTTGTTGCATCACCACTGGTGTTAGCTGCCTTATTCATTGAATCTGCACTTTACAGCACATAAAAAAGAAATGTTTTGTGTGAAACTGCAAGACCAAATGCTTGTACACTAAGAAAACACTTGCCTACATGAAACCTGTGAAAATATCCAGTAATGTTAAAGCTATTGTTGTAGAAGTAGCGTATGTTGAATTGTACTACTCTTGGAAGGGGTAGGAGTGGCGAGCTCTCACGGCAGTGTGTGGCATGTTGCTGTGAAGCATCGTGTTGTTTCGAATAAGCACCATTGCAGTACAAAGTCGACCTATAGTTCATGAACAAAGGAAGCTTTAGCTTGTTTCCAGCATTTCTACCAAGATGCTTGCCTGTGTCATGGAACTAACAGCATTTAAGTGTGTTTCAAACACAGTGGACCAACCAAAAGTTTGTTTGAAAAAATTGAGGTTGTAAATTATAGGACTTTGAATTATTGTTAATTGCGTTAAGAGTGCGTTGCAATGTAGAATAAAATGGGGATTGCATTGGCACGAAGATGCACCATAGTTTAAGAGTATGCTGTAGTAACACTTGTAAGGACACCGAAAAAACAAGTTCACTTGCTGTAATGCCACTTTTCGGTAATGTGCTTGCATGAAACACGTTATTACTTGGGTGCTTGTGTACGTCTAGTGTAGCAATGGTGTGGCAGGGCATCCAGGGAGAGTATGATATTTTTTTTTACATCCATTATGTGTGCTATATCTATTGTAATCATCACGTGCCTATATTTGGGGATGTAGAACCCCTGACTCTACTAATAAAATCATGGCTATGCACTCAGTGTAAACTGTTGAACGCTTTTATAAATAGACACTGATGATATGATAAGAGACAATGTGGTGCAAGAGACATCATTCACCCGCATGATTGGCAGCCATATCCCTTCCATTCTTTTTGCAACAGACACGATCCTGAAGAAAATTGGGTATAAGGGCAAGATATCCTCAGTCTTGATGAACAGTCCATCTTGTAAGACATTTAAACACCAAATGCAGTGCTGTTGGCTGTTAACTGCAGTTGAATTATTGATTGTGGAAATAGAGGGATGTGATATCCGAGTTGTGTGACAAAGTTGTGGTTGAGGAAGCTTAAATTCTGTTCTGAGGCATACAGTCCACCAAGAAAATTGCCTAACATTAAGGCAAATGGGTACATAACAAGCCTGTATTTGTGGCCACCTTAGTTGTGTGCTCATATCAAAATAAGGGTTAGAAAATGAAAACATGGCGCCCTGCTTATGCGAGACCCTTTATATAAGGGACAGAGAGACTGCTTCCTGGTGTATGTCTGTTTATGAAGGCTTCAAACTGTTGGTGCTTTTCACCGTTACGGCTGTCACCAAGGTGTGTTACCAACTACACCATGCGAAAGTAGTTGGTGTCCTTTGTGACCTTGTGCAGTGGTTGGATGGGCAATAAGTTTTCATTTCATTACAAATGTTCTAGGGAAATGCTTCGGCGACTGGACGACGCTGGCAAGGCCGTGGTTGCCTCGCACTCTCTGGCCGCCTACCTCTCCACGTTGGAAGCCGCTGTGCTACGAAAGGTGACGGCGCGAATCGTCTCCGACACGGGTCTCTGGGTGTCGCGTCTCTTCAGGTGAGTTGTCGGCACTGGCTATATCGGTACGATACAAAATAAAAGTTAGTCCTAAATGATGTAATGTTTATAAATTGGGTTCGTTCTGTAATTAAAAATTGGGTTCGTTCTGTAATTCTGTGACAGTTGCATTACGATTTTACAAGATACCCTCTTTTTGTGAAATGATATTGGAGGTGTGATGACACAAGATTACAAAAAAGACTGCAGAAGCAAAAAGGAATGGTAGTAAAGTCCCAATAATACATCTAGGAACACCACAGTACTGCGCACTAAATGGTGTCATGCGCTAACTGTCAACTACAAATTTGAATTTCGTGATGTGCACCGCTCCTGCCAATGGTGAAATTGGTGCTGTAGCACAGTATACGTTGCCTTAGGCTCCCACTACAAGTCTTTTCTTGGTGCTTTCGTTTTACCAAAGCACACCAAGAAATTGCGGCTTTCTTGCACGACTGTCCTGTGGCGTGCTACATGTTTCAGAACTACATACATGGTTTGGGCCAAAAGTGGCTGAAAGAGTAGATAGGCACATGCATCTGCCTTCCCTAATACAGTAAAACCTCGTTATAATGAAGTTGAAGGGGGAGCCATAATTACATCGTTATAACCATTAGTTTGTTATAGACAATATCAATTTCATCTATGGGAATTTCAAGGGGAATTGCAATTGCTTTGTTATATCCAATAGTACGTTATATCTGGGTTCGTTATAACGAAGGTTCTACTATATATATGTGCATGTCTGTACGGCGACCTCCTACTGAGCAAAAGTGCACTGCTTACTGAAATGTACTACCTGCTACCTACTTTTGCGAGGAGCTCCCGGCTGGTTGCATGCATTGTGTCACTCACTTGGTCCTTGCCATCACAGCTGGGCCGCTTGCTACATCTCATGCTTTGCTGTCGTAGTGTAAGTGCAGTGACATTTCCCAGCATCTGCACCGCTCCCGATTGTCACAATTGCGATGAAATTACCAAGCCAACTCTGCTTCAACAAATGGCTGTCGTTTCTACAAAGCATTATGCACTTTAAAAGTGGTCCTGTACAAGGAGATCGCAGTGAATTGACCGTGTGCAGTACGCCTTCTAAACTGCATACACCACACACGCTGTTGAGCACATAGATGCTTATTGTGATTGGGTTGCTGCTAATACTGATTGCCGGCAATATATTTCTCAGAGAGATCCTGGACCAGCATAAGCTTTTTGTCTACATGAAAGCTTTCTTTTTGATAAATCTGCATAGATTTCTTTCGTAGCATTGCGATGCAAATGAATGAACATTTCCTACTTCTGTGGGCCTCACTTCACTTTGCATGTGTCCACCGAACCAATCAGCACCCTTGATTATTTGAGCGATGCCGCTTCTGTATTTTCTAGGGACCTAGCCCACTGTTTTGCTCACCTTGCTTTCATGCTTGCAGGTTCTTCGACTCGTCGGTGTTCTTCCACGAGGAGTCTCGGGAAGGGCTAGTTCGTGTGTGCCGCCTCGCCCTGCATGCCAAGTACCCACGCCTGGCCCAAGGGGAGGGCTACCAAGCGCTAGCCTCGCGGCCCCCGGTGCTGTATATCGGAGCGCATACCCGCACCAGCCTGGGACACCACCTCTGTTCGCAGGTGAGTGGTGGGGCATGTCATTGTAAGGCCAGCAGGTCCTGAAATAGGGGTTCGCAGAGCCTGGTCTGCAAAGCCATTTTGCAGGGGTCACAGAACTCACGCCCTCCCGAAAAAGAGATGTGTTTTTGTTAAGGCTAGTCTGTTTAACCTGATCCATTCCCAGTCAGTTCCTAGACCTGCTCGTGGAACTGTGGTAGAAGTCGGCACAGAATTACCTTGATTGCTCTTGGTCACCACCTCTTACATGCCGCATGTTATGTTAATTTATTACGATAATTTTATTCATTTTTGAATGAAGTGAAATACAGTAGAACCTCGTTATAATGAACTCAGATATAACGAACTATTGGATATAATGAAGCAATCGCAATTCCCCTTGAAATTCTCATAGATGACCTGGATATTGGCTATAACGAACTAATGGTTATAACAAAGTAATTACAGCTCCCCCTTCAACTTCGTTATACTAACAAAGTATTACTGTAGATTAAAACTTGGTTTGTTATTCTAATGAATCTTCTGCTGGTGTAAGAAAGGTGCAAATGCGGGATCTAAACCAAAATTACTGTTTCCTGCTGTTATGCCTGCACAACTGTCAATGGATGCTGCTGATTTATATGAAACTGTAGCGGGAAAGACGTACACTAGTGAATCATCCGTTGCGCTTGCCTTGGTATTGTTGGTTGCTCGTGCTTGGAAGGTGGGGGTTGCATTGATTATTGGTGCTGCACTGCTGTCAATTCTGGAAAATCTATGCCTTAACAGTTGGTGGAGGTGCTGGGCACGATCATAGTTAGATCAAATGCACACCTTTACAAAGTTGTAGGTAAAAAAACAAAACACACAATTGGTGGCTGTTGCTGAGGCACCAACTAGCTAGCACAGGTCTTGGGGGCGCTCATGTCAAACAGCTCTGAACTGCCAAGTTGGGTTTGTCTGTCATTGTCCTTTAGGCAGCATTTCAGAAAGAAGTGTTTTTTTGCTGGTAGTTTTGCTGCTATCTTTTGCTGTTTGCTGCTATGTCTGCCTGCCTACATATCTTGGTAGGGAGATAAATGGCCATATGTTAAATTTGCAATCCTGAAACATGCTACATGTGGCAGTCGACCTATTATTTTGCAGCTGGGGCTTCCCATCTCCTGCCTCAGGATGATTCCTCTCACAGGGACGCCTGGCTCCCTCTACCAGACGGTATGTGGCTGCCATTGTTTTATACCTTGATAAACTATCACTGGGACTTGCCAACCACTACCACACAGAATTGGCATTTATACCAAATAGTATTGCAGAATTTAATGTCATCATAGATGTGCATGTTGCAGCTAATTCTTTGCGTTGTGCATTCTGTCGTCACGAGAATTTCCATTTTGCAAGCTCCCGGTTAGAGAGGCTTGCAGCTGGGTTATAGTACTTTTGTGTTGCAGTGTGTACTTCGTTTAGCTCAGCAATGTTTCTACGATTGGAGGTGTCATCACTGGAGGTACACATGCTTTTACGTTGCATGTGATGCTTTTTGTTAGGTCATCCTCTCAGCTGTCAGTATGTCTTGCCTCTGAGCAGAAGGCTGTGGGTTTCACATTCAGCTACAGCAAAAGCATCCCATCTCAGAGTTTTTTATTGTGCATAGTAATAGGGTTACAAATGGGGACTATGCAAACATAGCGAGGCAGGTCCTATAGTCAACAGATTGTACTGGAGGCCTCCTGTTAGAAATGAGTAGCATGTGTAAATATAATGCAGCTGTGTACAAACGCATGAAGCAGTGTATTAAACGAGTCCTGTAGGAGCGCAAATTGCAAAGACACTTATGTGCTTAGGTTTAGCGGAACATCAGAGAATCCCAGAATGTGACATTGTATGCAGGATTATAGTCTTCACAGACAGCTTTGGAATGGGGAATTCCATGAGTGTGTGATATTGCCACATTGTTAATAGGTTCTAAACGCTTATAATTTGACATTTTGCTTTAGTTCCTTCTAAAAATGCAGCATGGGATGAGTAAATGTTAGTTCGAGGAACACGAGGCATGAACTAGTGTCCACTTTATTTTAAAGCACCGCTGTGTTATTTTAAAGCACCGCTGTGATCTGTTAATTCATGCTCTGTATGTACTTAAGATTATTGCTTTTGAGCTATTGTACCAGAAGCGCAGAGGCTTGCTCGATTTGGTACATCTCAGCGTTATAAACTTAAAAAAGGTAGATGCATAGCCTTGGTGGCGTGTCATAGTACTGCAAGTAAAACACAAAAATCACTTGTGGTCTCCCTCTGTTTCGGTGTCTCTTGCAGGATACCTGCAGTTGGTGCTATCGCCACACAGCATAAAAGAAAAAGTTGATGCTAGATGACAACGAGACACACTTGTGTTTTGAAACAGTGAGGAAAGGCGCCAAAGATGTCAATCATTACGCCCAAGAACATAGCAGCTGTTCTCACAATCCTTCATTTTGGCTCGGTGTTTTTGTCCTCCAGGACCTTGTAGCGCTGGAGCAGAGCATGGACGAGGATGTGGCGCAGGGCCGGGTGCCAACGCTGGTGGTGGTCAGTGCTGGCTCTCCGGCCATTGGTCTGGTTGACCCCCTGCAAGGACTACAGGACCTCTGCAAGCGGCACGAGGCCTGGCTGCACGTCGAGGGCCACGCACTTGCTGCACTCTGTCTCGTCTCTGTGCCGAACTTGGTATGTGAGGCTGAGCAGTGGCATGTTTTTTGTTAGTGATTCTCAAAAGCATGCATCATGCGCAGTCCTCAGTAGATGCATGTGCTCTGCATTGACACGTTGAGTTGTTCTTACGGGAACATTTATTTGCCTACTACCGTATACAGTGGAACCCCGCTGTTACGTTCCTCACTGCTGTGTTTTCCCGGCTGTTACGTTTTTTTTTTCATCGGTCCCAGCATAGCTCCCATATGGTCCCATGTATTGTGAACCCTGCTGTTACATCGCAACTGTGGGCCTGTTCCCGCATGATGCGTCGCAACCTGGCACGGAGTACCCGCCCAGTCTCGGTCACGCTTGCAGGAATCGCCGCCCGCTGATGACTGCCGAGATAGCGCGAGGCTCGCCAGCGCTATCTCGGATCGCTCGGCAGCCGAGCGACAGCAGAGCGACACCCCCTCCTCCCACCTTAGCGTCTTTTCATGCTCATTAAAGACGGGCGGGGCATTTCCTCCCCGCTTCGACTGCAGGCGTCCTGATAGGGGTGATGTTATCGCCTCCAAGCAACGGAGATGGGCCTGGCGCGTTTGATCTCTGCTTCAGCCGTTTTCGTCGCCCCCACTTGCGCACTTTTATTCTAGTGACCGTACTTTGGGCTCTGGGGGCTTCCAGAGAAAAGAATCGGAAAAAGGGACATCACACTCACAGCCCCTTTTGCGTATGACTGCGCTCGCCTGCGCAGCGAGGAGCGTGGCTGCACGGCTGTCCAAAATCTGTCCGTGCGCACGCCGGCGGGCTGGTTCGAGCCGGACGGTGAGCGCAAAATATGCGAAGAATTTTTTTTTGCAAAGCTGGCTAAATATCAGCGGGTGCGCAAATTATGCGGGTAAATACAGTAAGCAAGCACTGAAGACGGAACGTGAAAGTGCTATAGAGCGATTGCGGACCCGACGTGACCAGCCGTACTCGCAATCACAAAGCACGCACGGGGTGGTGGAGCAGGATGCGGTGATTGCAGTGACGGGGTGACTTGCCTCCAAAATTGGCGCGTCACGCTGGAACTAAACCTCAATGATCACAGTTTTGATTGCGATCTCTGAGGCCATACTTTCTCTCATCGGGGCACCGCAGGCTATAATGGCGGCCCATTCACTGTGCTCGACAGCCGCGAACGGAATCCGAATTATCGAATTTAGAGCTACAAACCGTCCGAAATATCGGTCGTTTTAACACACTAAGTCTATCGGGGCACTGGCGGTGCCGCGCGGCTGTCCGAATTATCGGTCGGCGACTTGGATGGCTCACCTTGCTGAAATAAATTGTTTGAAGTCAAAGCGGCCCTGTTCTCATTTAATTTCGGGGCTTTCCTCACTCTTGCGTTTTCCCAGGCTGTTACGTTTTTTTCCCCTCGGTCCGCTGAAAAACGTATGAACGGGGTTCCACTGTATACTCGTGCAAGGGCAGCACGCCTGCATTGGAGGGGAAAGTTTGCAAGAGAAATTGAAAATGTCCTGCCAAAAAAGTTTAGATTAATTGCAGCTAGGTGACGCAGCCAATTTTTCTGCTTCCACCAACTGCACCATTGTCATCATGACGGTATGCTGGCAGTGCGTCTCTTCGGATCGGTGTCACAAGCCCCGTTTGAGCCAGCACAAGTGAGAAACGATGGGCCAGCAGTTGAGATTGTTAACTGCAACAACTAAGCTGCAAGTGCTTGAATGTGCCGAGCAGCTCGGCAGGCAGGCAGCTGGACACAAGTATGACATAGGTGAGGAGCACATGCATCAGTGGATCCAACAGAAAGAAGCCCTCACCGTTACCAACAAAAGTCGAAAGGCATTTCGTGGTAAAAAGCACAAGTATCCATAACTTGAGGATGAACTTGTCAAACATGTCATCAACACTCGAAGGGGTGGCTGCTGTATAAACCGACATGGTACACGTGAAAGCCCTGGACAGTACAAGCCTTCAATCAGCTGTCACTGGCCTGTTACGTGTAAGAGTTGAACTAAGCAAAAGATTTTTTTTTTTAAATGCGTCCCTTACATGAGCATATATAGTATACATTTACTTGAAGTAACTTCAATTGCTGAATTTCTGTAGAGGGGTGTGGTGGCTCCAGGATACACAAATATTGAGCCTTCATCTCCCTCACTTGTACGTACTCATCATCATTGACAGCATCATCATCATTTCGTGTACGGCTCATTCAAACAAACAACAAAAGCAGGTACACTGCTATGAATGCAAACCTAACAGCAAATAATGTGTAGGTGAGCCTCATTAATTTGAGCTCCGAGAGGATAGAAAAACTAAGTTAATGGAAGTCAACTTGCGGGGGTCCCGTTAATTAGTGGTGCAGTGCGTATTTGCAATATTAGAAGCGCTTGCGCAATAAAGTAGACTGTACTGTGCATCTTTCAGAGCGCAGTGTCAGTGATTAAGTGGAGTGGAAGTACTACAGCATGTATAATAATCGGTTCGAGATGTGAACCCAAAGGAGCAGGTGTACACTTCTGCACCACGAAATGTGGCACGAAGCTAGCACCACCTGCAATATGATACACATGACCCATGAATAGCGATACATGCACATGAAAGCACCAGCACCCAAGAACAACTGGGCGAGTAATACATTGGGCCCAAACCGACCACTACCTTCAGCATCAATCTTTCCACGTTCCGTGGCAGTGTGCGTGCAAGAACACGAGATGCTAGCTGCAGCGTGCATCCAAAAACACAAGTGCACACGTTATGTATGAAAACGCATTTATTCGTGCAGCCCCATCATTGAAATAATGAGTTATCTGTAATTGGGTGCGCCGTTTTCAACACAACTCTAACAGCATGGGCTGGAGCTGATCCAAGAGCAGTGTGTGCGTTTTTGTGTTCTCCTTACAGGAGAAGTGCTGGCGGTACCATGCTAGCACCACTGTTACTTCCACCCCAGCCACTTTAGCACAATAGCTTGTCCGCTCCCTTTCTCAATGCTGCTGGTGGCGCTTTTTTGGTGCTTTGTCTTGTCACCGTGGCAACGGATGCATTGAACTGTGAGCAGGTTGGGGTGGGCTGGTTTTCTGCTTCACGCAGGCGTCACACGCACCACAACTGTGTGCGCCGTTCGCAAGCGCACCTCCGCAGTTCCCTTCTGTCACTGGTAAGGCGATATCGCCCACCGATGTCATCTTTCTCTCTCTTCATTAGGAAGAAGAAAAGTAGCACCCAAGGGAAAAGGCTAGATGTTAAAACGTCACGTGCACACGTGTGTATGGATGACACCACCAGCAAGAGACATTGCGTCTCTGAAACTCATTGCTCTAGCTTAAGAAAATAGAAGAAATGAAAACATTTATTCTAGATTTTTTTTTGCAGCCGGCTCGTACTGGAGACAGCGTGTCGCTCCCGCTTGGAACTTGGCTAGGCCTACCATCTGTGCCCTACATTGTATCCTTTGGACAGTTGTTAACAGTACAGAGTGCACCGTTTCATGCAAGCTGCAGTTGTTTTGATGTACCAGTAGTACAGCGGACACCATATAGTCATGAATGACATAGAATTTGACAGTACTTGCTCACGGCTGAGCAATTTCTTGTTCTGCACAGAACAGAACATATTCTATCTTTAAGTAGCCAAATACAGTAAAACCGCGTTAGAACGAATGTGGATATAACGAAGTGCTGGATATAACGAAGCAATCATAATTCCCCATAAAATTCCCATAGATGACATGGATATTGGCTATAACGAACTAATGGTTATAACAAAGTAATTACGACTCCTCCTTCAACTTCATTATAACGAGGTTTTACTGTACTACCAGCAAGATGCATTGGCAGCTTTCAGCTATTTTTACTCCACCGTGACAGACGAAGGGAAAGTAGAATTGAAATTTTTAATCCCAACTGACATTGCTGGTGCCTGTAATAGAGTGCAAGTCATGCTTGCACTGGCAACCACCGGCACATGTGCAAGGCTCTCACCGCTTATCGCGAGCCTCCTTATATACTTGGCTACGTTGCTGAATAAACTGCTTTTTGTTACCCGCTACTCATCTGGCCTACATGTCGCCAGTGATGTCGAGGCGCTTAGGGGGGTAGGTAGCAGTGTCAAACTCATAGTTGTCTCTGCAGTTCTGGATGATTCGGACATTGTCTCGGACTTGGGCGTGAGGGACGCTCGTCCCGTATTGTCTGCGTTAAAGCTGTGGTCGCATTGAAAGGCTTGCTGCACGGCAGAAACTAACTGCCGTACCCCACTTCTGACACCATGTAGGCCAGACGAGTAGCGGGTAGCAAAAAGCAGTTTATTCAGCAACGTAGCCGAGTATATAAGGAGGCTCGCGATAAGCGGTGGGAGCGTTGCACATGCGCAGTGGTTGCTGGGCAAGCATGACTTGCACTCTATTACAGTACCAAGAGCACAAAAAGAAAAAGAGGTCACTGTTAGGTTTTCGTTTTCTCTTCTAGCAGTAATCAATGTCATGAAAGGAGTTTTGAAAGGATAAATACTAGTAGACTAAGTCAATCTTCTACATCAGGGTTACTGGCCAGAAACAACTGTGCGTCACGTAATGATTTGGTCACTTTTAATACTGGGCTTTAAAAAAAGATTCAGTTATTAATCTAACCATCTTGATAATTAATCAGTGGTTCAATTTCTAAGCCCTTCAAAGCTTCCAACTCTAACTTATTGAGCACGCATTTGTGGGCTGTGTGTTGTTTTTAGTATCACTACTACAACTTGCAAAGCTCCACATCTTATGGAGCACATGTAAGATTGAGACGAGACAATCTTCCAGCACCGTAGCCCAATTCCTCAACTGGCTTTCTCTTTATATCCTCACTCCTCACACCAGCCTAGCTACTGCACTGCTTGAGGTCTCGCCAAACCTCTTCTTTCCCAGGGTGATCGTATCAATGTCACTGTCACTATAATCAGTCTCTTGTCTCTGCTGTTTGTTGCTTCTCCTTGATGATTTGTGAAGACATTGTACAAGACGAGCGAGGCAGCCCTGGCTCACGCGGCCGGCCTGAGCTCGTTCAGTGTGCACAGCAAGCTACAGTGCCTCCCCCTGTGGGTCGGGCTGCAGAGCCTCGGACACCAGGGACTTCTGCAGCGGGTGCTACACTGCTTGCGTCTGGTAGGCAGGATCTTCACCACTTTTCGTTCAACAGATGCGCAAGTGAAGGAAGTCATGGAAGACTCCCGTAGCTCAGAGTGCGAATTTGCTGGTACTGTTTCATGTGCTAGAAAAACTTGATTGACAGCCTTTGACAATGAACTTGTGTCAATTGACAGTATCGGTGGCACTATGATGAACTATTTTTTTTCTCCTGTCTGCCTTTTCCTCCCCATCCACAGTGTACAGTAGCCAACTTGGCTCAGCTTAGACCTCTCTGTCCTTTCGTTACCCTTCTCATCCTTCCTTGATGGCAAAAGCTGTTCCGCTGTGTCATCAAGGTTCTTCAGTGTTTTCGTTCGTCATTCTTTTACATCCATTGCTCAGGCATTTAGTGTGACATTCTATTTCTGACATCTTATTTTGGCTGTTTTACATCTGACATAGATTGTAACGGTTAACATACAATCACACATGGCTCGTATTCACAGATTTCTGGCCGAAGAATGCGGCTATGAGCCACCCTGCCACTTTATTTTCGTTAATTGTGATGCAAATGGCAGGCATGTCAAGTTATCGATGTCATGACCTAGCAGTCATGTTAGTCTAATCCTTCCATTACAACATTTGAATGTCTCAAGTCAGCAAAACGTTTTCAATTTTTATTCAGCATATGTAGACGCTGGGTGCTGGAAATCACATTCCACTTTTCAGGAGCCAGTTAAGGCTTATGCCTTTATATCATTTTTTATTTTCTTATGTTCAGCTGTGCAGGTTTTATAGCTACGACATTTACTTCGTGTAATCAGTTCAGAGTTCATTATGAACAGGACTAAAAGGAAGATGTTAATTGGGAAATATGTCACTGTCTTTTTTTACTTGTGCAGAGTGAAATGCTACGGGAACGGCTGGACCAGATTCCGGAGATTGAAGTCGTGGTAAGTTTGGAGCTGGTCGTCTCTATTGTGGTAGCCGTTTAACCAAGTCAGTTACTGTTGCCTTTTGGAGGGTGTGTTCGTTCGTGAAGTGTATAGTTATGGCATGTTCTATATAGTTGGTTTGGGCCAAACAGCTAAATACTGATTTTGTCACTGCTGCTTCACCAAAGTGAAATTGAGATGCGACAAAGGGATTGCCTGTAAACAGAGTCTCTGTTGTGTCATTGTACACTACCTATTAATGATGAATGTGAACATGTGGTGACATTGAGCGGCTAGTTTGTCACGTGTGTACTAGTTATTAGGGGTGTGCGAATGCCTGAAATTTCAAATAATTTTCTAAAAGCCCTTGCTATTCGATTCGATTTGCACTGAACTTTTACTATTCAAATTTGGTAATTAAGGAAAAAAATATATGTCTCATGACAGGTGGCCCATTCCTGCATGTAGTACGCTTCACCGGATGACACCCCTGTACTGCGGCGAAACTAACGCTCGTGTACGGTGGCAGAGCTAACACATGTACTGTGGCAGAGTTAACGCATACTGCAGCAAAGCTAACATGCATGTACTGTGGTGAAGTTACCATTCGTGTACTGTGGGAAAGCTAACAGTCGTGTAATGCAGTGAAGTTAACTCGGCTTTCTGTTGCACAATTCTCTGTTGGACTGTTGTTCAGGGCTTTGGAAGGACACTGGGGGAATACACTAGTCACGTAATAAATTTTTTGCCCATGTTTAGCAGTACATTTCTCCGTAATTTGACATGGTATTATTAAAATAATATTTGAAAATTATTTGGGAAATATTCTATTCACACTTGAACATAAATATTCGAATTTGCTTAGCACTCAAAATTCTGATAATCGCATAGCTCTACCGGTGATTCGTGGGGGGTTTTTTTTTTTAAGTTGTTGGCAAAGGCTGGTTGAGTACACTGAGTTATATGATCCTTGATCATAGCGGCTTGCTTGATGGCTGTTTTGCTGCTGAGCGTGATGAATTTCTGTGTTCCATTTGAGCATCCAGCGAAGTGTCGATTCCAAAAGTGCTTGTGATAAACAAACGGCGGTCAAAATGGAGAACAGTACCATGCACTCTTACATAATGGCTGTGCCAGTTTGGGACTACGTACTGCACCAATGAACCATTCAATTTATTCCAAGTGACCATGGGTACTCGGTGATGAGGGACAGAACATTGAAATACTCATGTGCACAAGTATGCAATTAGTTTTTATATTAATTAAGTTCTTTATGGCATGTATCTCTTATGGCCTCTTTACTATCTTGTGATGTTAATTTCATTCCGTTGTCAAATTAAAGTTCTTCATCTGTCTGTCAGTCAATCAGTCAAAAGTACTGCAGACTGCACTGATTTTTTTGAAGTGAGCAGCCTTGCCTGAAATACTTTGTTTTGGCATGTGTCAAGCTACTACATTATAGAGGAAATATATATCCTTCTATGCCTATGACTACAGCTACTGTGTTAATATGGTACTAGTATCCTAAACACCAGTGATGTCTGTTCCGTAGGGCAGGCCCAGGGCAGTGTCCAAAGAAGGCCAGGTGCTTTCTTTGGCTGACGTGGTCACCAAGTCTGTTGGAACTCTGGTGAGAGCCGTGTCTATTGTTTTTCTTTTGTTCTGATGTTTTGCATCACTGATGTGCATGTGCCGTATTTACACAATTGCAGAACTCAAAAACCATAAGTTGGGGGTCAACTTCTGATTGCACTTGTAATGTTTACCATGAGCTGTGACAGAGGAAACAAAATATAAGATACAGTACAGCAAGTCGATGACTTCATTTACATTCTAGCTTAAAAGTATAGTTATCTTGCATGCACCATATAGTTAATATATAGGGCATGCATGGCTTTTTTTCTGAAGGGGGAGGGGGAGGTTGATTGTAAGTGTAAGAACACTCATCTAATCAACAGCTGCCCCCATGGCAGCGAATGGTGATGGTTTGTTCGGGGTTGTCAGTTATCGATGGATGAGCCCCTCTTCTGTTGGCTGTTTGAGACGTTTTTCTGACAGCCGCTTGTTCCTGTTGTGCTTGATTGGCAATCCGCATTCTGTGGCACACCTGCAGAGGATCATAGAAAGGCCCAACCAGTCGGCCCCAACCACCCAGAAAAGAAGTTGTGATGGAAGAGCGCAGCCTGAAAGGAAGATAACCATTAATCACCGAAAACATGGTGATTACTTCATGGTGTGAATGATTTGCTCTAGTTGTAGCACAAGCACTTGCATAGTGTATTTGTTAACTTCGTTGTCATTGATTTTATGATAGCATGTTCAATGTTAGAAGAGAAAGTCAATGTTTCATTTGTGTACCTTGTGCCTTAACTTAAATACCCAAACATAAGCCTGATGCGGATTTCAAGGCACTTTCTTGGTGCTTTGGCCACATTGGCTCAGTGAAATTACATGAAACTTCTGGCATCAAGTATCTGGCTCCCATAAAGTGCAATGCAATTAATTTTTAGTCAAGCGTAATGTTGTGCCTAATAGCAGTCGCCTTCAAAATCTATGACGTCACAGGGAGTTCGCGCAAAGACGTCAAGACGTCGTTGCCACCTGGTGTTCTCTTGCATTTCTCGCTTACTGAGCACTCTGTAATAGGCAAGAGTGGTGCTGCTGGTACTGTGAATGGGTAATTTGCCAATACATGAAAAATTGTCTTGCTCTTTCGTGTCCCTTTAACCACTTATTTTCACAGTTGGTTAAGTTACGGCGATGATCAAGCACCTTGGAGGTTCGGCAACCACTTGTTTTTTCAGTATAAGCAGCAGCAAGAGCCAGCAGCTTGCTTGACATTGCTGTTGCAGTTGCTGTTCGATGTCGTCGTGCCTGTGGTGACGTTTCGGTACCTGCCCGAAGAGGCCTTGCTCGAGGGGGTTGAAGAGGAAGAGGAAACTCAGGAGGAAGAGTTGACGGAGGTCTCGTCCGAGACCGAGTCGAAGCGCAACACACCGGACGAGGCAGCCTCCGGGGAAAAGGCCGAGACGGACGCCCTCTTGGATGACGAGCCCTCCGTGCACGACACCTCATACCGCAACAATCTCAACTCTTGGGTGAGTGCTTTTGAACTGCGGAGCACTGTGTACTTAGTTTATTAATCAGCAGGCCAGCTTGTGGGGACATTTACTATTGGGATGCGGCTGCAGTTAAAACTGGTGATAATGTATTGCGAGTGTTTGGGACACTTGCCTATTGAGTGCGGGAGACCACATTGTTCGCCGTAGGTGGTTAGTAGACTAGCCAATCTCTAGTGTTGCGTCTGAATGCTTGTTGCACAATATTTGCTGCATTTCAACTAGGGGTGTGCAAATACAGTAAAACCTCGTTATAACGAAGTTGAAGGGGGAGCGGTAATTACTTTGTTATAACTATTGGTTTGTTATAACCAATATCAATTTCATATATAGGAATTTCAAGGGGAATTGCGATTGCTTCGTTATATCCGATAGTTCGTTATATCCGGGTTCTTTATAACCAGGTTCTACTGTAATTGAAATTTTGGATAACTTCCGAATAACATTGTTATTCGATTCAATTTGAACTTTTACTATTCAAACTATTCGAAGTTAGTGATTAAAAGAAAAAAAAATTGCTATGTCTTGACAAGTGGCCTTATTCCCGCGTGTAGTACGCTTCGCCGCATAGCATTCGTGTACTGCAGTGAAAGTAACACTCGTGCACGGCGGTGGAGCCACCTTATATGTACTGCAGCAAAGCTAATGCTCGCATACTGCAGTGAAGCCAACACTTGTGTACTGTGGCAAAGTTAACATTCGTGTACTGCGGGAAAGCTAACACTCATCTACCGCAGTGAAGCTAGCTCAGCTTTCTGTTGCACTGTTCTCTGTTAGACTGTTCTTCAGGACTTCCGAATGACACCGTGGGAGTACACTAGTCATGCAGTAAACATTTTTTTGAACATGTTTAGCCGCACATTTCTCCATAATGTGATATGGTATTAGTTCAAAGAAATATTCTAGGATTACTAAAAGAATATTCGATTCAGTTGACACTTGTACATACATATTCGGATTTGCTTTGCACTCGAGATGCTGCTATTTGCACCACTCTAATTTTAACCCCTTTACTATGCCTAGTTATTCTTTTAATGCACTCTGTGTTTCTTTTTTTGATGATTGCTGTGTACTGTCCCCCTTTGTGCAATAGTACTCCTATTCAGAGTCTGAAATACATTGAAGTTATCATTGTACAAAACATTGTGCAAACTGTTCAGTAGCATGAAGATTGCGGGATCGAATCCCGGCTGCGGCGGCTGCATTTCGATGGAGGCGAAATGTTGAGGCCCATGTGCTGTGCGATGTCAGTGCACGTTAAAGAACCTCAGGTGGTTGAAATTTCCGGAGCCCTCCACTACGGCGTCTCTCATAATCAGAGCTGGTTTTGGAATGTTAAACCCCACA
Organism: Hyalomma asiaticum; assembly: GCA_013339685.2. Classification (NCBI taxonomy): domain Eukaryota; kingdom Metazoa; phylum Arthropoda; class Arachnida; order Ixodida; family Ixodidae; genus Hyalomma; species Hyalomma asiaticum. The sequence continues at coordinate 20,398,440 of CM023490.1, forward strand.
AATCAATCATGTTCTGTAGCATGACACATCAATGTATTCTAGCTGGCAATACCAGTGTGTCATTGGCAAAAATGTTCATTGAGCAGAAGGGGGCAATATACAGAGGTAAACTTAGATCACCGGGTGATGCGCTCCAGTTGCAGTGAAGGTAAATGACGGTGATGAGGCTACAGTGATCGGTCTTACGACGCGGTGGTTTTCTTTCATTTGCAGCTGGCTCAAGTTCTCAATCGTGACGTTCCTCGTGCAGCACTGGACCTCCTCGACCTGGACCCTTACGGGGCTTGTCTTCGCTTCTGTCCACTGGAGAACGCACATGGTAAAAACAAAAACGGGCTCCCGTTACGTCTTGATTGTGTTTATGTACGTGCTAAATCTGTATAGACTCGAGTTAGGGCTGATTTCTCTTTTTTTTTTTTTCACCCAAATTTTGATGAGGTGGTGCTCTGGCCTACTGGATTGTGTATTACAGTAAAACCTCATTATAATGAAGTTGAAAGGGGAGCCGCAATTACTTCGTTATAACCATTAGTTTTTTATAGCCAATATCCATGTCATCTATGGGAATTTCAAGTGGAATTGCGATTGCTTCGTTATATCCAAAAGTTCGTTATATCCGGGTTCGTTATAACGAGGTTCTACTGTATTTTTTCCTGCAATGCTATTCACATGTGAGAGTGAAAGGAGCGAGGAGGAAAGGAAGTAACTCTTCAGTGATGTGTTTTTGCTAAAGCTCCATTCGCTTCATCTGAACTTCAACCAGTTCATGGCGGCGCTGTGCTCCGGCATTCGTTTCACGAATTAACATGGCGGCTTTGCACCGTGGTATTCGTTTTGAAAAAGTGCAGTCACATTGCAGACCTAGTTGACAAATTGCCTGCACCTTCTCGCGAGGTAGTGCAGAGTTTGTGCAGCACAGGATGGCTGAAACCGCAGTGGACGACAAAACCGGCTATATTCATGTGTATTTCAATGGTGCCCAAAAAGTATGCCGGTAAGCTTCTTCCTGTAATTGGAAATGACTTCCAATGCAAGCGGCGCCGATTTTCACGAATCACACTTGCCACAACTCGTGAGACAACCGAACGTAGCAGAGGGCTTGCACGACGTTTGCACTCCCGCATTCGTTTCAGCATCGCGCTACTGCTGGCGTTGTTGAAATGTTCCCGGCACGACAGCAGCACCCGCAAGGCACCACCTTGAGCCAGTTCAGGTAGTGCAGGGTGAAACGAATGGACCTTATTTGCAATGATGGTGTTGTGGAAGTGAGCATTTCACTGGCATCACTCGTCTATAAACAACCCCACTATGCCTGACAACGAACAACCCTGCTACACCATTCTGCATGTACAAAAAGCATTTGCCTTCTTCCTCTTCTCTCCTCCTATACCGCCCACTTTGCTCTCGCATGTGATAGCAGTAGTGGAATTTGAAATGCACGAACAGGCAATTTGGTGTAATTTTTCTACCTGCCTGCATGAAGTGCACCATCATCTTCTGCTTGAAAGAAAACGCTGTCCTCTTCATGGTGACTTTATTCAACCTTATCATTCATTCATGCACGCTACACAATTCGCTGCTCGTCCTTGTAATTTATTTATTTTATTTATTTTATTTGACAATACTGCTAACTCCTATTGGAGTCGTTGCAGAGTGGGGTTACAATGATGAGTAAAACGTAGAAGTTTTTCAGGGAAAACAGTAGCATAAAATGAAGACAATATAAAGTAAAAAAACAAACAACTCGCTAAGCAAAACAGTAGTACAAAGTACATAATGACAAGATGAAGCAAAGACAACTCTCTCAAGCAAAAATGTAAGGCAAAAGGCATAAAATACAAAGGAAGGAATCACTGCTGTTGCTGGTGCTCATGCTTAGTTCATCCTTCTTTAAGTCAACTTCCACACCACCCATGACATTACAGGTTGATGTTACTGTAAAGCTGTTAACAATTACTTGGGGTACTGTCAGTTGAAGCACTAGCATTACTACTTGGAATACGAGTTGGAAATTTTGTTTGTAAATTTTTGTTCTTCATTAGATCCTTGTCCTGTTCCAAATTTCTGGTTGCCATGTTGGGGGTTAGCTGGGTTCCTGACCCTGCACGTTTGCGGGTTTCTCAATGCAGTGTTTGGCACCACGATTCAGGATGTGGAGGAGTTGCACAACTGTCTCCTCAAGCACCTGGTGAGTGAATAGCCACATAGTAAATCATTTTGCTCCAAACCAGTATGCGCATGGGCATTTGCATATTGTGAATTGCAGTTGGATCTCAGTTGAAGCCATTAAGTATTTAATGTCAATTGGAAAGACTGCCATATTTTCGCGATCGTAAGTTGACCCATTTTGTTGAAATTTGAAATCCAACGTTGGGGAGTTGATTTACAGTCTGAAACCTTAGTGTGCACTGTCAGTCAGGTCTTCTCTTCTGGCGGAGGAGTTGGCCTACACTTGAGCCAACTTACAGTCATGTAAAAACAACACAGTAAAAGACGGTAGAAATTGGCTAACATTGTTAAAGTGATGTACAAGTGGCCAGTCTCATTAAGTGGACTTGTGCTGCAAGGCTTGCCGACCAGTTCTTATCCATGTCCGAAGTGTCAAATTGATGGTAAGTTGTCTTTAAGGGACTGCATAAGAAAACGGAGTTCCCCTTCCATGCATACTGCAGGTTCCTTTTTAAGGCTTAGTCTGTTTTGCATGTGAGATATCAGACCTTTTGTTGATTTGAGTACGACAACAGTTGCCAGTACCTTTATCGCTGGTTGTAGAGGAATGCCTGTGTGGATTACTGCTTTGACAGCTATTCTTATATACCTGTTACACGTCCTTCCTAAGTACTCAGTTTCTTTTTCCTTTTTTATTTCTGTTCAGCTTTGCTTAGTAACATACGCTTAGCTGTTGATATTGGTGTTACATCGTGACCACCCTCGGCTTTAAGTTCAGCCCGGGGTTCCATCACGAAATGCACACTTTGTTCACCAGGCAATCCTGAATGCGACGGTTCGACAGAAACGAAAGTTCCGTGAGGCCCTCAGCAAACATGCCAACCTGGAGCTGGTCGAAGTGTGCCACTGGGCTGGTCTGGGAGGCGTGCGGTTTGTGCCGAATGCATACGTTGGACGTATGGACTCTCTCGACGAGAAGGACAGGGTCCAGCTCAACCAGCTCAACTCGGAGCTTGTCCTCAAGCTGAAGAACACAGACTCGGCCTTCTCCCTCGGTAAGCCGTACGTTGTGGATCGTCTCACATGGGCGACTTTGTAGATGCGGCGATGCGACCTGCTCCGGGAGCTTTGATGCTAAGATGTTGCACTGCTGAGGTTGAAAATTTCGTTTGAACCCCAGCAGCACATCTTGATCCAGGCGAAAGGCAAAGACATACAGCAAAACCTCGTTATAACGAAGTCAAAGGGGGAGCCATAATTACTTCGTTATAACCATTAGTTCATTATAGCCAGTATCCATGCCAGGTATGGGAATTTTAAAGGGGAATTGCGATTGCTGCGTTATATCCAATAGTTTGTTATATCCAGGTTCATTATAACGAGGTTCTACTGTACATGCACACAGATATAGGTGCGCATTAAAGGAAACCGAGGAGGTTGGAATGGATACAGAGTCTCTCCTATTTCGTGGCTCATGGCAATATCATTGTTTTTTTACATGAATTCCCCGGAATCGTATTTTTTCTTGGCGAATGAGAGGTTGTGGGTTCAGTTTACAGTGTTTGCAGCCGCTTAATGACAGAGGTAATGTGCAAAAGTGGTATTTCACTGCCACCTACAGATTTCAGAGTCAAAGTAAGGTGTGCTACTGAAGTCTTGTGCTCAATAAAAATTTGTTGTAGTTCAGTGCTCTTCCCCTCCACTTTTCTGTCTTCATTTTATTGACTGTTGCACTGTGTATCCAAGTAGCACTTTTCCTCGAGTTGTTCTGCATGCATCTCTCTTTCGCCCCGCCACGGTGGTCTAGTGGCTAAGGTACTCGGCTGCTGATCCGAGGGTCGCGGGATCAGATCCCGGCCGCGGCGGCTGCATGGAGGCGAAATGTTGAGGACCGTGTACTGTGCGATGTCAGTGCACGTTAAAGAACCCCAGGTGGTCGAAATATCCGGAGCCCTCCACTACGGCGTCTCTCATAATCAGAACTGGTTTTGGGACGTTAAACCCCACAAAACAACAACAACAGCATCTCTCTTTCGTTTTTCCGCAGGTGAAAGTGAAGATGGCCTGTCCTGCGTGCGCTTTGGCATGGTCACAGACGATCTTGACATTGAGGAGCTCGTGGGGCTCGTTCTGGGAGCTGGCATCGAGCTTGAGGAATCCACAAAGGTACTTGCACAGCTTCACATTATGTGCACCATGATGCTGTCACGCAGTATTTTAGTCTTACTGTCAGAGTCTATAACTCTGGCATAAGCCAATGAGTTCATGTGCAGTTTTTATATGCAAGAACATGTCTAAGCATACCTTCCTGCAGTTTGTGAAGAGCTGCAAATGACGGTTGGTGTCCAGGAGCGCTGTATTTTCTCACATACTGTAGGCACTGGTTAGTGTTGATGAGTGTTGGCCAAGCATGTCTGTTGTCGGCCAGTGTTGGCTAATGATGGCTAAATATGGCAAAATGACTGGCAGTTTCGGCTAGCTTTGCCTTGCATTTGACAGTATGTCATCTAGTACTGCTACTTAATGGCTAAATGACAGTTGGTTTTGGATAAATGATGGTAAGTGTTCCTTAATGATGGTTGATGTCAGCTATTTTGTTATAACTGCAACATTGACTCAAGTCTCAATGAAACGCTGTTCCTTCATGTACACACAGGTGGTAACTCGAGTTGTTTCTGCCTGAACTTTCTTTTTCATTCTCTCCTCTGATGACAGGCCCTTGAGTCCATGTCTGAGCTTGTGAAGCAAGGCATCCAGGAGGCCAGCAAGGGTCTCCAGCAGGAGAACGAAGAGAAGATCCTCCAGGAGGTGAAGTTCTGAGCGCAGTGCTCAGCAAACAATTCTTTTTTTGATACTGTAAAACTAGCTTTCGTGCAGGGAAACTTGTAAATCTAACAGAGATGCAGACAGTTTTCTGGTCTGGGCTTCATGGTTTGTGTTTTATGGTCTGTGTTTTATGGTAGCACTCAGCTCATGTGTATAACACATGAGCTGAGTGCTAGCTTGCACAGATTGTACCCATGTGTGGCTACTAGAGTAGCTGATTCAAACTAGTGGCGATTGCTTAGAGGTGTAACGCTTTTGCTGCTGTGTTATGGTGGTCGCTGACGCGGTAGTGGTCTATAATTCCTGAACGTTCTTGACAAGGAACCTCGACAAGACAGGAACCGCCGTAAGTCCGAGAAACATTACCTCAAGCTTCTTGCATTCCACTAAAGTAAGAACGTGCTTCTGACATCACCTCTAAACGATTGCAAATGCTCTTGAAGAGCCATCGTGCTGGTGTTAGAGTTCTCAAGTGCTGGACTTCTGTCGGCTTGCTAGAACTGGACTGATAGCATCCAGCACTTGCAACGCGTTTCGAGCAGTCGGCGTCTGCATCTTACCCAGGAGGATGCGAATAGCACTTGCCAGTGAGCTGATCATGGCCACGACTTGTTTGTCCTCAACTTTTGTCGGATTTTCTGTTTTCTCGAGCTCTTTTTTTATTGGACCACTAGTTGCTCAAGCACTGCGAGTACAATTTTGGTAGTGTGGATCGCTGCCTGGACAATTTTGTTTTTCTTTCTTTCTTAGGGCCTTCTGAGGCACGTTCCCATTGTGGGCTCTCTGTTCAACTGGTGGTCGCCGACTTCCAAGGAGAGTGGCATTCGTGGGCGTAGCTTCAACATCACGTCTGGTAAGCAGACGGTATTCACTATGAATAGAGAAACATTTGAAGGATTCAATGTCAGTGGCTTAAGAATGGTGCCCGCATACGTTGAATGAATCTGAATGTAGTGGCAGAGGCCATTGTGAAAAGCATGCTCGAGTGTCCCACTGTTTGTGTATTGTTATTATGGTAGGCTGGTCATTTACTTCGGATATTGTTTCTTCAGTGTTACCTCATCCTCATCTAGCTTCGCTTGTGTTCAATACAACAGTTCTCTACAGTATTAGGACATGACCATGATTGATGTGGTATGGTGCTTACTATACCATTGATCCTCTGGGTACAACTGAAGCACCTGCTGTTGCATGTAAGCCATGAAACGTTTCTTTCTTGCATATGGGCCTGTGCTTAACTGGAGTTTTATTGGCTTGAACTAAGCATTCTCAAGCTGTATGTCATCTACGTGAGGTTTCACGGCCTGAACTAGCATTAATTATCGTTGCAGCATAGTCCACCCTTGCATTATGTTTCTCCCAGTGTCTAAAACCGTAATAGTGATCTAATATCATTATTGTTTACTTCATACCGGAGTAAATTCTAGTTTCACTTTTTTGGTGCCAGTATTCCTTATGGGACATTGTTGTTTCCTGGTGTCATAATATGGCTGAGGCTATGAGAACAGGATGTGGCAATGTGGCCAGTTTAAAGGGACATTGCAGTCTCCTGGTCTGCCTTTCTGTGTGAATACAGTGGAGTCTCGTTGATACGATCCTCATGGGAGCGGGAAAATAATAAGTGCAATCTGAAAAATGTGTCAACCGTATGTCAATACATTGCGCCTAGGGGTGTTAGCAGGGAAGAAGAAACAAATTATTGTGAAAAACGTGTTAAGCAGGATTGTATAGAGATTTCACTGTAAATGTTAGGACAGCTGCATTGTGCAAAGGGAGGGTGTTGGCACATCGTCCACCATCATACAGCGAAATCTTGTTGATGCAATCTCCATAGCAACTGGAAAATTATTCGTATCATCCGAAAATCGTGTTAACCGTGTTAAAATGCATGGCATGAATGGGGTGCTGAATGGGGAAAAAAAGGTATTTTGCTAACAAATATATTAAGCGGGAGGATATGAGCGGGGTTTCACTGTATATGTGCTATCATAAGCCCTCAGAGGTACTGTAGGGCTCTATTGGTAGCTGAGGTGCTGGGGTGACAGTACGTTACCAAAGGCTCCTTCGTTGCCTATTATGAACCCCGAACCGATGTAGGATTTCCTGTTTCAGCTACACGCTGGCACCTCTCTATCTCCATCCCGCCACGGTGGTCTAGTGGCTATGGTACTCGGCTGCTGATCCGAGGGTCGCGGAATTGAATCCCGGCCCCGGCGGCTGCATTTTTATGGAGGCGAAATGTTGGGGCCCATGTGCTGTGCGATGTCAGTGCACGTTAAAGAACCCCAGGTGGTCGAAATTTCCGGAGACCTCCACTACGGCGTCTCTCATAATCAGCACTGGTTTTGGGACGTTAAACCCCACAAATCAATCAATCTCTCTCTCCAACAGGGCTCGTGGAGAGTACGGAGAACATCTACAAGTACCACATGCAGATCCAACAGGGCGACAACACACCGGTCCTGGCCAACAAGCCTCCTCCGCAAGCCCAAGTGGTCGTGCAAGCAGCGAATGCCATCGAGACCGAAAGCACAGCACTGAGAGAGCGCAACTCAAAAAAAAGGGACGGCGGTTGTGGTGAATAGCGGGACGAGACTCGGGGGTTTAGTAATGGGGCAAGGGTGCCGCAGGTTCGAGCACCAGTGCGCGCACAACCACACTGAGCAACGTACCAGCGCACAGAGGAAGACATTTGGCATTGTTTGGGCCACCAGCTTTCCGAGTGACAGTGCAATGTTTTGTGTAGTACCACTGCATTTGAGGCAAACTGATGAGCACAACTCAAAATATGGAGGAGATACCGGTGATGGAGTTTGGTATTGGGTACCACCAGCCTACAGGGACAGCTACCAGGTACTGGCTCGGAAAGAAATGATTCGGATCAGTCTGGTCGCTTCTTTTACTTTGACCGACTTAGACAGTGTGGGACACCTCGGGGCTCAACAGTTGACAGGAGACATGTCGGCGCTAATGCATTTTCTTGCTTGCTATGCAGTCATGGGAATCCCATGGGTCTGACGGGGTAGAGCATGTAGGCATGCCGTGGTGAAGTCTTGTTTTGCTTGGGTAAATTGTTTGGGTTGTTTTGTTTGGGTAAATCAAATAAAGCTGGTAGTATTTAGTCCTAATTTACTCTGATGAGCTACTGGTGCTGGTTGCCAGTTAGTGTTGTGAAAAAAAAATTGTGCGTGGTCCATTGAGAAATATTTTTAGTTGTAAGCAGTGCAACTGTTGCATTTACAAAATGGAGTTGTCGGCTGCTGGTACCAGCTGGTAAACTATTTGTCGCTTTAAAATGTCAGCACTAGTTGTCAGCAGCTCCTTGTCCTAGGCAATCGCTTCAAGTCTCAACTGCTGCTCGCATGTACGAAAATGACTAGCTCAAGTAAAGTATTACTGGTGTATAGAGAGCCCCTGGTACTTGGCTGTAATGTTGATTTGCTTTGTGCTGTTTTACACACTGCTCCATTTATTCAGCGTGTTACCGTGCAATACTTTTGTGTCAGTGCTTGGGAATGGCTTATCCTAACCTGTGGTACCATATGCAAATTGCACGCCTTATTGTTTCGGCTTTGGATGCAACAGGTGCCAGTTTTGTTACCAATTATGAAATGTTTTATGCACTTGCAGAAGGTGTTTCAACATGGTCATTTACTCCAGGCCATTGGCACGTTGTCTTAGTGCATTCTCTCGGTACCTCACCTGCACCATTTTGGTGTCGGTTAAGGATGGTAAGCTTGCTGCAAGGCTTCGCTACCGGGAGGTTTTCGTGAGCTGCTGACAGTGAAAGCTTACAATTTTGCCACAAAAGATCCGAAGACAATGCATTTTACAGTGCCAAGCACCGCTGATGTGTTTGCGCCTGTACCTTGGAAAAGGAAGCGCACAAATATAGTCTCGGGCACTTTTGGACGTAATGTAATGGGTGTAAGAAGGAAGTGGCAGCCGTGTGGTGTCGGAAAGCTGGTGGTTCGGCAACCTACGATGTCTGTGCTGCTGGTGTGTCTGCTCCCGTGAAGCAATGCATGTCATCTGAACATATCATTTCTGACGAACCTGGGCATCATGCCCATACTTTTTTTTCTCTCTCTTTCAGTTGGGACCATCTTTTTGTAGTTCCCATTTTAGGCATTGGGTGCTCCTCGTATTACCGCTCACTTTCTCATCAACGTTGTCTCTCCATCTTGTTCCTCTGTTAGCCATTTTTTTTTGTTTCCTTCACTTTTTGTTTCCTTCATGGGGCAAGCAAGTGTGGAGCATTTTTGTTTTCTTTGCAGTGTTCATCCTCGTCACTATTTTCTCCTTTTTGTTGTGAGGGGCTGTGCTTAGCTTTATATTTGTATTTAAAGAGCTTTAATTAAGACCTTGTCTACTCCAGAGCGAGAGCAAATGAAGTTCCTGCTATTGTCTTTTTTTTTTTTTTTCATCCATCTCTTGCAGGCAGCCTGCATACGTCGCCTTAAAAAAACTGTTGTGATACATCTAGTCAGAAACACACTTTTTTGCAAATAAACTGACAGCTTTTCAAATCTGTGTGCCTTGTCTGATTTCCGACAAGTTCGTAAATAATTTATATGAATTCGAAGGTGTTGCAGTCTCCCGCAAGATTTTGCAAGGTGGCTGTAAGACTGTATAGGAAATTTTGATTTACTGCACTGGAAACTGAGCTGTCGTGAAAGCAAGGGTGAATTAAAGCAATGCTAATCAACGAGACCACATGTGACAAATGCGGTGCTGTTTCACTGCTTACACTAAGCGAATGCTTACGAAAGAAGAACCGCATCTATGGCAAAGATGTCGCGTGTTCGATTCCCAGTGTGGGCGCGCGGCAAATGTGTTTAGTGTGAATGTTAGATGCGTAGCAGCTTATGGTCGAACCTGTTCTGTCCCTGCGCCGTCCACACCCCCGCTGCGCATGCGCGACAGCAGGCGCAAGCTGGCAAGGAACGAGAATGCGCCTGCGCCCGCGCGAGACAACGCTGACGCAGGCAGCGTCTGCTAGCGAGTTTCTTGATTGAAAAAAAAAAAAAACCCGACTGCTCGCGCTCATCGGCCACCCGTTATATATAGGCACTGGATCGTGACCTGCAATGTAGTGCCGGTGGGAGATTTCTCTTGTGCGTAGTTGAACCATAAGGATTCGCAGCGCTCGCTCTAAGTAAACTGGCACCCTGCACGATCTACGACGTGGGAACGTAGGACCTCATAAAGACCAGGAGCATAAATGACGCGTGTGTAAATATACACACGTGGTGTCACTCATTTACATGCATGAGTGGGCAATGTCACGGGTTATTTACGGTAGCACCGAAGGATTCCCAGTCCCACTTGTCGTGGTTCACTTCGTGGAGATGCGTGAAATTTTTATTGACCTTTTCGATAAAAGCTCGTGTTAATTGCAGGAACTGGTATTGTTGGCTGCAGGAGGAGGAATAAACATTTATTTTCAGAAACGGCGATTGTCGCCCGAGGTGGGCGGCTCCCTCAGTCCAGAAAGCCGTTGGCTGATGCCGCGGCCCGTGCCCGGTCCACCACACTTCGCTGGTCCTCCAAGCTCTGGGCCACTAACATTGCCTCCCACGTTTCTTCAATCACTTCTGGGGGTTCTGGAGCGCCATCTTCGGAGTTGTTTTCGCGGTGTGGGCACACCAGGACCATGTGTTGGAGAGTGTCCGGTACATTACAAAAACGGCATAAGTATGGGAACTCTGTGGGGTGGATCCGGTGCATAATAATTCCATGTATGTATGTGTTCGTTTGCAATCTGCGGAGGGACGTGCCTTCTTCCTTGCTTAATTTGGATGTGATTGTGGATATTGGCGCCTTTCCAGTCGGTAGTGTTGCAATATGTCGGAATACTTGATTGGAATGTCCTCGACCCTCGTCGTTTTGCGGAGCCCCTGTGGCAGGAAATCCCGGCTGGTATGCTCTCGGGCTGCAGGAATATAAATATATTCGCAACTTACATGCGTACACCAAGATGATCTTTCTAAGAAATGTTGTGGCACTTTTGTGTCCGGAAAGAAAGAGCCCAATGCCACAAAGAAAGGAAACCTCCACACAAGCATCAAAACATGGAATACATCGTGAAAGCGCTACCACACAACACAGAGGAAGAAGAGACTGGCACAGGCGCAAACTAACAACTGATTTATTGAATGCAGATCAACAAGTATATATACAAGCAAGCTGCGCAGGCGCATCGTCACAGCGATCCTTAGAACAGGAAACAGAACAAAAAAAAATCATTCAAACAAGGCGCGTCAGAAATTGAATTTCGGCTTTGTACGGCGCAATGGAAGTGTACAGCGCAATGGAAGTGTCGCTGACACTTCCATTGCGCTGTACAAAGCCGCTGTACCCCGCTTCTCCGCGCCGAGTTGTTAGTTTGCGCCTGTGCCCGTCTCTTCTTCCTCTGTGTTGTGTGGTAGCGCTTTCACGATGTATTCCATGTCTGAACACCAACTTGCCCAACAGTCCACTCTTTTGAAGCATCAAAACCTAATGATGGACGAAAGGCGCCTGTGAACAATGGGCCTCTGCTACGGCATCTCTCTTTCAACTCTTTCATACCTTCCCCCCTCCCCCGGATGTTGAGACGTGCTCCCGCAAGGGCTGCTGAACCATGGCAGAACATATGTGTCCTTTCCTTAACCGAACCACCACAACAACGCCCTCCCAGGCGTTCCCGGTAAAGATCAAGTTGCAACTGCTTTCGAAAGCGCCGTTTGACGCCACTAGAAGCCCTCTTGTGAAGTGCAAACTGCATAATCAGCATGCGTGGTGTTTGATACAGCTTCGTTGCATTCACTTTTGCAAGGCGCGATGGCGGCCAACTTTTTGTACTCATTTGTTCGTGGTCGTCGATTGATAAAGTTTATTTCCAACTCCCGTCCCCGATCCTTTCACATGCGTGCTTCATATGCGTTATACGTTGTGGTGTGGAAATATGGTGGGCGGAAGAAAGGTGGAAAGTAGAGGGAGAGGGTGGTTGTGCAGCGCTCAGAATATTTTGGAGGGTGCTTTGACACCGAAAGACCACCTCTGGCTGCGCCCCTGCCCAATGGCGCTATAGCATTCGACTGTTAAGGCGAGGCTTCAACGTCCCCCAACATTTAATAGCGGAGCTGTTATACCGGCCGAAGGCGCTCAGGCGTGCGCAGAAAGTGATCACACTCATGAAAGTAGCATGAAATAGGTGCTTGTGCACTTCTATGAAATTCCCAATGCGCGGCATTTGCGCGTGCACTTCTCTCTTCTCTTGCGCACATGCCCTCAGCCGACTACTACACAAAAACGGAGGCGTTTCACCAGACGCTATCGTAACATAGCAGCGCCACAGGTTTGCCTAGCTTCTCCAAGCCGTGGCGCTGATGCCTGACGCGCGTAGGCATGCCACGGCTGCGGATGCGGAAGTGACGTCACCGCGCCGACCCTCGTAATAAAATCTCCATATCTACGGCGCGGCGACAGAATACCCCGCTTCTCCGCGCCGACCACATCGTCAAGATTGTTGGTTGGTTGGTTATTGGGTACCTTGGCGCAACCCACTCTGGGGGATCGGCCATGAACCGAAAAAGAGATTTGTGTGGGAGAGAACTACTAATAAAAGATGGGGCGACCGAAGAAGTGCGTCACTTTCGAAGAGGAGGGAGCGCGGCGCGAAACCTGCCGCGCTTCCTCTTCTACTACTGAGAGCGTGCTACTTTGAAAGCGTGTGAGACGACTTCAGACCGACGGCGGGTACATGAAGCGGCGGCGAAAGGTCGGCGACGCGCAGATCCGTATTGCGATCCCATGAATTGTGCAGAGCCATCGCCAGAATGATCGGGGCCTGCGAATCGCACCACCGAAGTGCTACGAGGAGGATGACTGGCAATGATAAAAAAAAAAAAAAAAAAACCTAACGCTATACACACTATAATGCCTGAGTGTTCTTTGCGGTTGCTGGTGGTACCGCTCAAAAACTTCGCGAAAACTTAGCGCAGCCAAGATAAAGATAAATGGGACCACCAGCTTCCTTGTCTGCAGCCTTCACACCTCAGGGCGAAGCTGCCTGCTAATTTGTTCTCGCAGTGTTATTATTGCGATAGCAATTATATGGACAGTCTTGGATGGTTTTTGCCGTCCCCGTCGCCGCCGTCATGAACCGTATATGTATAAGGATGTATATATATTGCTACGGTATCAGACGGGCAGTCAAGGTATGAGCCAGGCAAGGGTGGAAGACGACGAGGACGATATCTTGTCTAGCGGTTGGACGCCATCTTGCCTCGGCTGTACCAGCTACCTAGCGCTCCGCGCTCTCCTGTAAATAAACCTTCGCTCGACCTTTCAACCGTAACAGTTTTGTGGTGGAGGTGCTGGGTACGCTGACCACGAAGACGGAGCTGCTACCGGGAATCCTACGACGAAGCCGACGCCTCGCTCAACTGCCGCCGCTGGAGATGTCTCAAAACGACAACGACCCGTCACCCCTGTCCTCTCCGGCGCGGTCTACTGGCGTCTGGAGGCACACGATGGAGCCACGCTCTTTTTCGGGTAAATCTGGTGAGGACGTAGAACAGTGGCTCACACATTACAAGCGTGTGAGCAAGTACAATGGATGGAACCTGTCCGCTCAGTTGGAGAACGTCGTTCTTTTTCTCACGGATACCGCACTTCTGTGGTTCGAGAACCATGAGGATACACTAACGACGTGGGACCGCTTTGTTGCCGACATCACAGAATGCTTCGGAGATTCCACCGCGAAGAGGAAACGGGCGGAGCGCTAGGTAGCTGGTACAGCCGAGGCAAGATGGCGTCCAACCGCTAGACAAGATATCGTCCTCGTCGTCTTCCACCCTTGCCTGGCTCATACCTTGACTGCCCGTCTGATACCGTAGCAATATATATAAGTCCCAAAGAAAAGTAATTCGGATAAATGCTTCCGACGCGCCGAATCGAACCAGGAACCTCTCACTCCGCAGCGCGTGACACTAACCACTACGCCACAAAGAGCAGATCCATCAGGAAGCTAACGGCAAGCCTTATATACCCACCCTTTAACGCTGGCAGGACTCAGAGACGGCAGGCGCTTATCGCGCTTCTTCATTACCAGCGAGATGGCGCGATGAGCGCAACGGGCAGCCGCCTTTGCAACAGGAGCGCTGTTCGAACTGAGAGTATCCATTGTGACAGCTTATTCACGCTCGTTCGGTGTATATCTGTGCGTTCGTTTCGTGCGTGCTTCACTTGATAGTTCGCGCTCATCTTCTGTTTTAGATGCGAAGCAGCTCTTTGACTAGCCTGTGCAACGCTCTCCCTCCGTACGTCCGTACAACGCGCCGCAACGCGCTCCCCTCGCCGAAGGTGTTGGAGCGGTGCCAAGTAGGTCACGCCGCAGCTGCGCGTCGACGTCACGCTCCCCTCGCAGTGCGCGCTGACGTCACTCTCTCCCTCGCCTGCCGCGCGCTCGTCGCAGCGCCCGCAACACCTGCCGCTACCGCCGCTCGCTACACCGCCGACTCGTCGGTTCACGCGCAAAATTAACACCATCTTCCCAAGGGGAACCCTGATAGGATGCGAAGCACCCGCGTTAGCGCCGTTCAAGCCGTGACGCCACCCGTGCGCAACGCTGCTGCTTCGCATCCCATCAGGGTTCCCTTTGGGAAGATGGTATTATTTTTTGTTCATTTAGCGGCCTCCCCTAGCTTTGTGTGTAGCTTTGTGAGACACAACGTATAAAGCCCTTCGTACCAGCACGCGCTGCCCACGGGAGACGCTCACTTAGCAAGTGCATGTTTGCTACAATTAATATTGCTCCTGAAGCTGCGAGCCTCACTTCGTATAGCATTACAGTTTGTTGCTATCGCATTCATTGCTTCGCCCTTGCAGCGAAACTGTGACTTTCTTTTTATTAAAATAACAAAAACAGTTTTGTTCGCAGTGTATACTTACCAACAGTCCAGTACTGCTTACAAACACCCGTATCTGCAGATCACTGCTATATATTCCCAACTATCCATAAGTACTCGAGCTGTTGTCTGTTAGGGTAGAGTGATGAAGATGACGAATAGTGAGCGGCTCGAGACACACGCGATCCGTGCGCCAGAAGAAGAAGAAGCAGCAACCGACTGGCAACGTCCCCAAAGGGCTCATCCTCCTTGAAGCAGTCGTCTTCGCCCTAATTGTATCAGAGCGCAATCTCTTCGGTCATCGTCCGAGGCCGTGACTATGTCCAAGCTCTCCCGTCACAGTTCCAAGCGGAGGCGGAGAAGCGAAGGCTACTATACGCCACCGTCTGAGCTCCCTGCAGCGGCCCTGGAGACGTCGAGCGACGGAAACGCACAGCGGAGTACGCGTCCACCCGACCAGCAGCCGCAGACCTCGTCAGCAATGCAGGAGATGGCGTTGATGTCCTCCCCGTGGCAATCGCCGGCTTCCCCGCAGACATACGATGCGGCTTTCAGCGCCATAGCGCCTTCGTACTTGGCTTCGCCGTCTGACTCTCCGCCACCGCTGGTTACACTACTCGTGTCAACATCCACTGGCGCCTCCAGACGATCGTCGACGCATTCTTCATCACGCTCTGCTACACTGCCAGCGTCGCTTTCGGCAAATAGGACGTCCCGTTCGAGCGTGTACCCGAAGCCTACAGTTTCGGCTGCGCGTCTTGGCTCGCTTTCGGAGACATTCTTGTCCTCGGAGCAACGCACACTGTCGGCAGGCTCCCTTACTTCTGAGCGGCATCTAAACAGCAGGCCATCGTACCCGGCGGTGGTGAAGCACAACACGTTGCAGAACGAGCTCGTGCCATTGCAGACCCAGCCGTCCAATGTCCTTTCTAGCTCCTGGACAGCTAGAGCTCGGCAGCTGCTCGGCCGTTTCTGCTCCTTGTCAGCAAACAGCAGCCGCGACGTTTTCCGGAGGTACGCGCAACAGAACCGCACTAGAATTCCAGAGGCGATCGTACTGCCACCGTGCGACTTAGGCGAGCAGCCGCCCGGGTCGTCCTCAGCGTCACGTCAGCAAAGCCTGCCGAACGAGAGCGTGCAATCCGTTACTCGCAGTGCTCAGTCCCAGTCGCGCACTTCGCTTAGCCTGCCTCAGGACGCCTCGTCCGTGCCACCACCGACTGTGGCCAACAGCAAGATGGCGAGCTGCTTGCGGCGTGAGGAGGCTTCTCTTCTCGTTGGCAGGCGCGGTGCCTTCCAAACGACGACGTTCCACTTCGGCTTGCTCGTAGCCTTCATGATGCCCTTTCAGACGCTGCCGGTGCAGATTGACCAGCATGATACCGATCACTGGTGCGCCAGGCCCAAGAATCTGCGCAACATGTCTACAGAGGAGTGGAAGCGCCAGATGGTACCGCGCACCGAGAACGGCGATTACAGCCGGTGCCGCATGTACGCCGAATGGAACGCGACCGATGTTGCCACAGTGCCGTGCACGAGCTGGGAGTACGCGCCCTCCGCATATCACTACTCCATCGTCGAGGAGTTTGGCTTGGTCTGCGAACGTGCCTGGTACCTGCCAGTGAGCTGCTCCGCCTTCGCCAGTGGGCGCCATCTGCGCCCTGCTCATCACGGGACCCTTGGCAGACTGGCTGGGCCGAAAGACGGTGATGCAGTTCACAGTGATGGTCCTGCAGGCCGCCGTCGGGGTGATTCTGCTGTTCGTCATGCTGAACACGTTCATAATCATGCGTTTTCTTCTGGGAGCCTCGACGGCCACGCTTTTCAACACCAGCTTCGTGCTCGTGGTGGAAGTCTTGGCACCCGAACGCCGCACTCTTTACGCCATGGCGGTACTGTTGAGCAAGGTCGTGGGTACCATCATCGCATCCACAATGATGATGGCCCGGTTCAGCTGGTACACACTGCACCTGGGAAGTATGCTACTTTCCCTCATGATGCTGCGCACCGTCGCGGGCCTCACAGAGTCCCCGCGCTGGCTGCTGGCAAGGGGTCGGCTAGAGGAGGCCGAAACGGTCATCATGCACGCGGCCACGCTTAACGGCGAGAACCTGTTTGACGTGCGACGCCAGTGGGCTCGCCAGCGTCGTGAACTGGAGCACCGAGACAGCATTCCACAGGGTAATTTCTGCGAGGCAACGCGTTCGAGAAGCCGATGGCGGTATAGTGGAATCCTTTACTTCTGCTGGAGCGTGACTGCATTTACGCTTCAGGCGACGTGGCTGAAGATCCATAACCTCGGGTTCTATCCGACGGCGCTCGTAACGCTCTTCGCACTGCTCTCCGTCCCAGGCGAACTCGGTGCCATGGCGTCCGCCGCGCATATCGGTCGCAAGACGTCCCTCTCTTGGGCGCTGGTGATTGCCGCCATCGCCCTCTTTGGGGCTGCCGCATGGGGTGACGCCAACGTGGTCTCCAGCGTCACTCTGCTGACCCTGGCAAACGTGGGCACGGACGCATCGCAAGCCGTTCTCACGCTGTACACCGCAGAGGTGTATCCTACAGTGATGCGCTGTTCAGGCCTTGCAACGTGCACGTGCTTTTCTGCGGCGGCCAGCATTGCCGCGCCTGTCGCCGTCCATCTGGGCTTTCTTCGGGCCTCGTGGTTGGCGCTGGTCGTGGTGTCGCTTCTAGGAATCGCCGCTGCCTTTTTGGCGATCCGGCTGCCGGACATAAAAGAGTGTGCTGTTCTGCCGGACGAGCTGTCGGACGTTCCGTTCGAGGCGGCACCGGGGAACCCTCAACCCGTGCCTGATAACACCAATGTCCCTTCGCCGGACATCCAGAGCAGCGACAAACGCCGGACATTAGGACAACGCTGACTGTCCTTTCTTTTTTCTACGCGACACGTTTCGTCACTGTGTGTGTTAGTGCGTCTTACCGTTTCGGGTGCGTATGTTCCGGCAAACCAATGGCGATGTCTTCACGATGCATCTGCCGTGTGATGACGGTTTTATTTAGCGAATAATATTTCAAACAACAGCGCTCGGCTTTAGCTCGTGCGTTTTAAACGCCGTACTGTGATTACCTTCCGCGGTCATGGCTTTCATATGGTATGCACTTGCATGCTGCCTCTTTTGCGGCAAATTAAGAGGAATACGAGTGCTTTGGCTGTCCGCCAACATTGAGCTCATGCGTTAACTTTTGTGCCTCCGAAAGATATCGCCAGCACATATAGGAAAAATAATCTTTTGTGCTTCAGTAAGCTCATGCTGGTTGCCAGCAGTGCGTTTTGTCTGCCAGATATTTCAACGATATAGCGCGAAGCAGCTCGTGTCACAGAAAATCCGGTGTCGGCGCAGGCGTCCACAGCGGAAATAACCCTCTCAAACAACCGCCACAGTGACCTGGATCACGAAAGTTAGTTGAACTTGTAAAAGCCTGATGAAGTGTGGCCGACCCAGCTTTTCACCACTGGTGCAAACCTGCCCTATGCACCAATGGTGCAAAGCTTGCACCACTGGAGCAAGCTACCCGCATTTTTTAAATATCTGCTGAAAGTGAACCAATTTGAAAAATTCTCGCGGTACAATGTTCCCTGTTGGGCACTTATAACCTCCAGCGTATAACCGAAATTTTCCATGTGGCCTGGTCAGGAGTCGTTAGCGGTTGGTTGTGGTGGGGTGAGGGAGTGGGTGCTCCCCAGTCTTAGTACGCTACATGACGATAATAGCCGTTGCGGCGACCCCGAGACCCTCGAGCATCTCCTCTGTGAGTGTCCTGGACTGGCAGAGGAACGCTCAATGGTCATCACAGCCAACAGGAGACAGGGTCTCCCTGCCACCAAGATGCAACACCTCCTCTTCCCGTCTCGCCCCATCTACCAGCACTCCGGAGCTTGGTGGAGTTCCTGGACGAGATGGGTGTTGAAGCGTACCCCTGAGTATGGGACCCTCGCCGCCTCTACCCCTGCCGACTAGCCTGCTGACCGCAACGCGACGTCCGGGCCTCTGCACTTTTTAAAACTTCTATCTTCTCTTTTCCTCCCACTTCTCCCTTCCCCTAAGGCGCTTAGCCGTGTTCCAAGTATGGGAGACAGAAATTAGCGTCTCTTCCTTTCTAATGAACCACTACCACCACCATGATGATTATGCACTGCGGCAAAGCAACACTGTGGCTCCATTATCATCTTTAAACATTTGTCCGCGAATGAAACCGGTTTTCTGTACGAGTTATGTTCACATTAGTAATACCGTAAGACGAATCCAAGTCTTTACATTTTGCTGATAATTCGCAAGAGATGGCAGCTGGCAGGCAGACGATCTGCCTGCCAGCTGCCATCTCTTACGGAGGAGGAAGAAGAAGAAGATAGCATTTAATGAGAGGAAAGGAGGAGATGTCGGCCTGGAGAGCGAGTCTCTGGCTTGTTACTCCTCAAAGGGCAAGGGGAAAAGGGATAGATAGAGATAGAGGGAGGTATGAGAGGTGACGATGGTAAAGTACAATGAGTCACTATACACGTCCTGTAAGCGGACGTGCACCATGTGCAGTAGTCTTTAAAACACAGTACTAGAGACGGGCAGGAAAGCAGGAAGGGGAAGGGTAAATAATGTCGTTGCTTTTTACGGTAAAGTTTAGCAAGGAGATGCTAAAGTGAATTTGGGGTGAGGAGAACTAATGTAAGGATGAGGAAGAGGAAAAAATGAGTAGATGAGAGGGTAAGCCATTGCCATGTACAGTCTAGTATATCAAATGCTGGCAAAGCGAGGGTGAGAAGCGACGGTGAGGGGAAGGAAATGGAGGAGAGAGTGTAATATATAAAGAGATAAAGGAGACGACACGCAGGTGCTGTGTGTCGTCTCGTCTTTCTTCGTCTAGTGTGAGAGCGCTGTCCTTACCCATGATGAACCAACTAGCTCGAAATGTAAACTAGAAGCGAAGCTCAGGGGAAGATGGAAATCGATGGACAGATCACAAAATACGATTCAGAACAGGGAATGTCGCAGGAGCCAAGTTTCTACAAGTCCACTTGTCGAAATGTTCTAAATCGTATTTTGCGATCTTTTCATCGATTAGCTCGAAATGTGTTATTCAAGATAAAGGTAGATGACAGAGAGAACAAAGAAGAAAATGTAGAAAGACGTAAGCAAGATGATGCTGAAGAAGAAGAAGAGGATGAAGAAACGTGAAAAAGTACCGAATCTTCGTTTGCAAGGTGGCGGTGGCGCTTGCTTGCCAGCTTTTTCTTGTTCATTCCGCTGTTTACTCACATTGGACAGGTGTGGAAATGGCTTCACATTATGTTATAGCAGACCTACTTTTCACGAATTTTATTTTTGCTCTCCTGAGAAATAAATCATAATTTTGAATTTCACTCGATATTCCTTGTTCTTTTTCTGTTTGCGTTTTTTACTTTGAAGATTCGGACTCATTGCATAAAATTTCGGATGCATGCGAATCAACCCACATTCCAAACTCGTTTCTTTAGTACTATATTGCCTGCGGAGATTTGAATATGCGAGAATACTTACAGTTTTGAGCTTCTCCAAGAACATCTAATTCTCTTTCGCGACAAAATCAAAACGACGGTTAACATTATGCATTCTGCGCGCGCGTGTGTCTGTTGCAATACATTCCCTTTCAACAAATTCAGAAAAGCATGGGCATTATACATTCAACGAGTGCGTGCATTGCAGTAAATTTTCTTCTAAGAAATTCACAATGAACCACATACCAGCATACGACCTGAATATTTTAAGAAACAATACACAGCCACTGATTCTCTTGCAAGCCACGCAAACATTACGAGAACTTGAACGCAGCAGCAAATCCCAGCTCGCGGTATACGCAACCCATCCATATCCCCCGGGGCGTTTCTTCGGCACGGCTTTTATAATACATGTACACACGCACTCGATTTTATTTCTCCCACCACCCGTTGACTCTCGTTTCACGATGAGCGCGTGTTGCCCTAGATCGGCCGGTAACCCCGTTTCCGGAGCAGAGCCGAAGCCCCGGCCGAGTGCGTGCGTTCCGTTCGTGAGCCTCCCTTGGAGCGCCTCTGTTGCGCCCGTAATAATGGCTCGGTCAACGCTGACGTCACTATTGCGTCAAAGGTGACGTCACTGGGTCGGGTCACGTGGAGAGCGTATCGATCCGGCCCCTTTTCGCTATGGCGTCCTTACTTCGCGTGCCTTGGCTTGAGTTGTCTGTGCGTCGTTGCGAGAGTTGGCGTGGTGTTCGCGTTTGATGTGGAAAGAGGGAGGGGAGGTATCGCGCGAAGAGGGAGTGGGGAAGGGAAAAAGAGGGCGCCCCACGGGCAGAAAATAGCAGCCTCCGCTACAGGCATCTCTCTTATAGTGGTATATAGGGGACGCGTTTCGAGTTTTTACGGCCAGTTCCCGTGGTTCGTTGTGTTTGTGCGTCACCCCGATCCGCTGTTCTACTGATTACGCGACACTGTGTCCTTTGTTTTTTTGCAGTACCTTTGGCTTCGTTCCCATCGCTTGCCCCCTCTCTTTTGTTGTTTAGTATTTGCGTTATTATTTACATCTCGCGCCCTTTCACATTTTGTCGTTGTGGGCGCGACTGCGACGCTTACGTGCCGTTTATCTGCTGGTCCGAGTTTTCTTTAATGCCGAGTTGGCGTGCGGTATATCCTTCTCCTACTTGTCGTCTGCTTCGTTTCGATCTGTGGCCTGCTTGCTGTCGTCTGTTTCTTTCGACATTACCTCTTGCCCCAACTTTTCCTTCCTTTCCCTAATTTTTTACTCTTCATCATGTTTGACCTTTGCCACTAACGCACAAAACTGAGTCCATCTGCACGGCCCGTACGGAGGTCTATCCAGAATTTCGGTTTTGTCAGGGTGTTACTCTTGGCGCTACCAGAACACGGGGGTTAGAAGGTGGGAGTTTATAGGGAGTTATTTTCGCTGCAAAACTTTTAAAGGGTGTATGGATCCACCTGGGGCGGGGCTTGGGGGGCGGGGGGTGTTGTATGAGTCCCCATGGCCGGTGCTCACCCCCGTTGACGATGGTGTTCGTTGTAAGGTGTGAGATTCTGGCTACGTAAGCTTGGGTTGGGGATTAAGTACGAGAAAGTTCGGCAATATTGCTCAATGATGTTACGAAAGGGAAAGACTTGGTCGCTCTTCGTGCGTGCTCACATGTTCTTGCACATTACTAAGGAAACTCAGACAAGAAGCACATGCAGACGAGTATTGTGCATCGCTCTCATCTATGCAATTCTTGTATGTTTTGTCAATAACTTGCTAGCGGCATTAATGCGTTACCGGGATGAAGAGATTGATCTCTTCGCCCAAGGCGCAGAGGCGACAGGAAGGGAGGACATGTGGGTGTTGAGAGCATTTTTTTTTATAAAAGGGGAGGAGTTTATTGGATAGTTTGCGCAACGGGTCACAGCTTCGGCCTGGAATAAGATCATTTTTCTGAGGAAAAAGGAAAACAATAATAGCATAGTAAAGAAAAGGCGTGCATTGCACCACAACTGACATTATTGACCGATGACTCTATGATAACGGAAGAATATTTAGCAATCTCAATGTGGTTGACATTTTCGTCTGTTGGTGCAAGCGCAATGGTCATTGCAACTGGTATCACGGGTCGAACAGAGTCTCAACCACTTCATTGTTTCACTTCATCAGTGTCCCGTTAAGGCAAGTGACATTCCGGCGTAAAGTTCAAAGGTGACTCTCTGACCTTTATTTTCTCTCTCAACACCAAACTCGAGATGACGCAATTAACACTAACATATATGTCAAACAATAATTCGTCGCTATGAATGTACTCAGGGTTTCACTTAACTGACTCATGAAAAAAAAAAAGTTCTCGAAAGTGTTCTGATATTGCTTACCGCTCTTCGTAGCGTTCAGAAAGGATACCTCGCAGTAATCTTACATTTCAGCGCAAGCTAGCACCACATTACCTTCAATAAGAGCACAAAAAAAAAAGCTTGAAAAGCTTGAGTGTTGCTGGCGAAATTGATGATGATTACACGGTTCGGTTAAGGAAAGGACGCAGTTTTTTCCTGCAGCCCTTGTCGGAATAATAATAATAATAATAATAATAATAATAATAATAATAATAATAATAATAATAATAATAATAATAATAATAATAATAATAATAATAGTGATTCGGTTAAGAAAAGGACGCTATTTTCTGCAGCCCTTGTCGGGAGCACGGCTCAGCATCCGTGGGGGTTACGGGAAATGGACTGAAAGAGGTAGAAAGGAGGGAAAAGTCGTAGGGCTCTGGAAATTTAGACCACCTGGTGTTCTTTAACGTCCGCTGACAACGCACACTACACGGGCCTCTGGCATTTTCGCCTCCATCGAAAATAGGACCGCCGCGGCCGGGATCGAACCCGGGTTTTTCGGCGTTTGCAGCTGAGCACCATAATCATTAGACCCTCGCGGAGGACTGCGCAATTATGAGATTTGCTAATCGTTACAGAATGTTCGGTTCCTTCTACGCGTTCTTCGAGGCACCCATACCGTCTGCATGTAGTGAACTAAATGAGCAACGATGCTAGAAATACGGTGGGAATAGAGGGAGAGATATCGGCAATATGCGTAGGTAATGTTCCAAGAAGCGTGTTAATTAACGGTCTCTGGAGTTAATTACTCACGAAAGCGCGAGCAAACGTTATGCGTGCTTTAAGAGCGTTGTAGAAATCAGCTGGCTGCATACTGAATGAACTGCGATGGTCGCCCGGATGCAATTAGAAAAAGAGCAAAAGAAAAGGAAGGCAGAGTATAAAAATTACGGAGGAAAGACGAATGTTGCCAAACATTTGGTCAGCATTCCACCGAAAGATTACATGCGGGCGCGGGAGATGGTGTAATTTTCTCTCAGCGTTACACCTGTGGTTTTTCTTTCCATTGCACGCTGCTTGTTCCTGAATTTCATTTCGAGTTCTTTCGTTATCCTCTAGGTTTCTGCACCGCACGTTAGTACCGGGAGAATGAAGAGATTAAATACTTTTCGCTTTAGTGACAGCGGCTTGTGTTTCGCATGCCTTTAACAGGCAATACAAATGGGCTGCCCTGCCATTCGCAGTCGCCTTTTAGGGGAGGACCTCTTCCGGAATGCATTGCAGCTGGCTGACCATGAAGAAAAACTAACATTAATTCAGTACAGCTTTTATAATATTTGTTATCACTCGCTTTATGCTGTGTTGTTTTATCAATACGGTTATGATCTGACAAACTGGACTAGACTGTGTCTTCCCAAGAGTAATAAACATTGAGTTGATGGTTTACTAGTCTATTTACTTAACGTTCTTATGCTTCCACTAAAGCACTATTACTGAATGTGCTTTCTTCTTTGGATATTAGTTGTTCCATTCAATATTTGAAGCTGGACGTTGGCATACGATTAGTGTTCGAAACGTTCGATATTCGCAAACCCCTTAAAAATAGAAAATAAACACAGTACGTTTCATAATGCCGCCAGTGAGCTTCCAACACACATCCGTGCTTTCGGTATCCCTAAAAACAGCACGCGCTATGTTTTGCCTTAGCTTGCAACATTGATGCTTAATAATTTAGTCTATGCTATGTTTGCGCAAGCCACTGACCCAATATTTCAGCGGCGGCCATTACAGGTAATACTGTGGCAGTGGTGGAGGACACTTCTGTGCACGCCTCAAAAATGATATTCTTGGATGATGGAACCGAATGAGCGGTGACAGCTTGCCTGGCGTTGAAAAGCGCTGTGGTAATATTCGAAATGCAATGGAAACATTCAGGACGTTACTTCAGAGGTAATAGTATGCAAGGACTATTCGCGTGGTATATATGATTCTGGAGCCGTCCGTTGTGCATGCATGCTTAGCGCCACAAATTTGTTCGCCACAGCGGGCTTCTCCGCAACAAATGTGTGTGTGCGGAAAAGCCCGCTTTCGCGGGTGATAAACCTGTACACTCGATGTAATAGTTTTGTTCGTATGGAGGTGGGGCATCAGTTTGCGACAGGACGGGATTTACCACTAGAGTGGCAGGGACATTAACAATGAATCCATGGATCGCGTTACAAATATATTGCAATATTACATATATAGATCGAGTGCCACCGCTAACCTGTAGATGCAAAGTGGGTAAAGCTCATCGAAGCAGCATGACAATCTTACGCGACGTTTATAAGGACGCATGTGTTTGGATTTGGACTGGCAGTTAAAATTTGTAACATGGAAACTAGTGTTGATGTGGAGTTCGGAACTCGGGCTCCATTGCACTAGAAAGCCAGCGACCCCTGAGCAATACTTGCGGTTGAAACGATGTTGCTCTAAACATGACCATTGCTCACTACAGGCTGTACAATTTAACGATGTCTTCCGAAGCGTAACAGAATATAATTCGAACTGATTGAGAGTTTGCTTAGAAGCTCACATCCATGGTGTCAAGTAACTTACCTAGGAAAATGAAATTTGTTTTAAATGACGCGTTTAACGTTCCCTTTCAAGGGGGGCAGCTTCGGGCTAGTCATCATCATCATCATCATCATCATCAGCCGCCTATCTTATGTCCACTGCAGGACGAAGGCCTTTCCCAATGCTCTCCATTCTTTCCTGTCCTCTGCGACCTGATTCTATTTTATGCTTGCGTATTTCTCAATTTAGTCACTCCATCTTACTCTCTGTCGTCCACGGCTGCGCTTACCCTCTCTTGGCATCCATTCCGTCGTTCTAACTGTCCATCGGTTGTCGAGCCTTCTCATCACGTGACCTGCCCATGTCCATTTTTCTTCTTTACTTCGACTATTCTCTCAGCTACTCCTTTGGCTAGCAGGAAATGTTATATTTAAGGGTTCATCATGAATGAGTGGTGTGTAGTTCCTCTGGACTACTACTTCTTCCGCCATCATCCCAGCTGTCTGATTACTACCCAGATCTCTGTAGAACTCCTCGGTTGCTTTAACTCTAACCAGACACGAGGTTTTCTGCGATGCTGGTTTCAGAAATAAGTGCTCAACAGCTGTGAAATCATCGACGGAAACTCAGCAAAGAGTAGCGGTTATACCTCATGTGCACGAGGTGGCGCATAATCTTGAGGAAGTGGTCAGCAGGGCAGGCGTTAGGCCGGTGTTTTCAGCCAAAAATAAGTTTGGTAGCCTGTGTCAGCAAGTAAATCGGGAGAAAAAGACAGGAAGTTGTAGCAAGAAGCATAAGCAGGAGTATGTCGATTGCCGTGATGACATTGTATATAAGATTCCTCTTTCCTGCGGTCGTTTTTATGTTGGACAGACGGGGCGTTGCGCCAATGACCGCATGCGCCAGCATGTGAATAAAGTCCTTAAACAAACCAGAGATAGTCAACTGTCTCTTCACTGTAATAAATGTGGCTGCCAGCCACCTTTCATAATACAATGTGTTCTTGTCAAGATACCATGATGAACACGCGCGTCTGATTTCTGAAGCGTATCATATCTACAACAGCATGCGTCAGCCTCCCCTCTATTGCCCTCCTGCCGAAGGAGATGACATTTCTGTCGGATTAAGCATTTCTTTGCCTTTGCGTAGGTCGTTCATTTCTCTACTTTTCTTTCTAGTCTGTTCTCTAGAGATTGTGGCGGAGCATATATATGCGCACTGGAAGAATAAAGCACATTCGGTTGTTAGACAGCGCTGTGGTTTGTGTCTTTTCTTCGTACCGTCTCTTACCGCTGTTTTCGCAGGAAGTTATGTACTAAGCAGGCCAAATGCGTACCCCTTTGACGCTTTGATGTTTGAGCACTAACACGCGTGACGTCACATATCTTTGACGGCATGTGCCGAGTGAAAGAGAGAAAGCATTTATTTCCTAAACCCTTGTTCGGGCCCGTGCTTCGAAGTGAGGCGTCAGGGCCCCCCGCGTTATGGCGAGTATGTGGTGAAGGCGGGTTGTCCATGAAGAGGTTGTTTCGCCAGGGTTGGCAACCCAGGCCTCCCATGTATGTATGTAAGGGCGAAGGGAACGGCGTTGAGGTGTATTGACTCTAGGGCAGCGCCAGTAGGTGTGGGGTAAAGTCGGTATAGAGCCGCACACTTGGCGATGAGGCGTATATGCTGAGGCCTACATGAAGTATTTATCGGCGAGAAATACATACGTCGTGTTCTGGGAATTGATTGATTGATTTGTGGTGTTTAACGTCCCAAAACCAGCTCTGATTATGAGAGACGCCGTAGTGGAGGTCTCCGGAAATTTTGATCACCTGGGGTTCTTTAACGTGCACTGACATCGCACAGCACACGGGCCTCAACATTTCGCCTCCATCGAAATGCATCGCCGCAGCAGGGATTCGATCCCGTGACTCTCGGATGAGCAGCCGAGTACCATGGCGTGGCGACAATCGACAATGCAAGGCCTCCCGCTATGGAGTCCTTACATTAGCTCCTCAGGATTCAGTAAAGTTCATTGTCTGTCTGTCTGTCTGTCTGTCTGTCTGTCTGTCTGTCTGTCCACGACAACCGAGTTCTCGAAGTATAAGCTACCATTCTAAACCACCCCACATTTTCACTTCAGTGTCATTTTAACATCTCTATATGCAGAATTAAATGCGCTTGATGTCAGAGAGAGCGAGTATTTTTCTTTTCAGCGCTCACGCTCCACGGCACGGAGCTGCACAACTCCGCAAGCGGTCTGCGGTCGTCGAGTTGGCGACAACGGCGAATCAGGGACGCCGGATACCGTCGATTAGAGGCATGACGCGGCCATCGCAAATTGGGCAACCGACCGTGCACGCGGCGTTATCTGAGGCGAGGACGCGCGCGCAGCGGGCAGACTCGAAGCGGACGCGAGCGATGTCGAAGTGGAAAGAAAAGTTTTTTTTTAAAGGAGTACTGACACGACTTTGCGGCGGCGCAAGAAGTACATTTTTCGTTTTCTAGTCATGCATTGTAAACGCTGTCCACGCACCGAAGCCAGGAAACACGTACAAAATATTTCAGTTTGGTTTTAAAGTTTTCGTCGCCCAGCACTGTAAGCCAGCCTCAGCGCAATGGACACTACGATGACGTATGAGCGCAGTCTATTAAAAATCGCCGAAATCGCTGTCAGAGTCACTGGACGACCGTGAAAGTGTCGTTGTTTGCGTGCCCCAAGTGTAACTGACCACAGGCGACAGAGTTGCAGCGACGGTATCGCGAATTGCTGTCTCCACGTGACTCAGACGTACGTCCGACTGTGTTCACAGGTCACTAGGAAACCGCCCCCTCGAAATCGAAACCGAAAGTGGGCTTTAAGGAAGCCCTATTAAAGATATACTCATTGCCTTGCGAGGCACCATGATACTCTTTTTGGGGTTCTCCAAGCCAGTGCTTTCATTTACAGCAATAATACGAGAATGTCAAAAATTCGTGTCAGTACTCCTTTAAGGGGGAAGCACCTTAGGGTCTCGGGCTGTAGGTGTTTCTTGTCGTCACTGTAGATCAAGTTGTCAATCGATCGTCAAAAATACAAGTGTATAATGGGTAAGGGCGGTTCGAAATAAACTAACATGACTTAAACTAATTTAAGATAAATGAGTAGTCCGTATTTAATTGCATTAATAACAGATAGTTGTTAAATTCGGTCTCGAAAATTTGTGTGGGCTCATCCTGGAGGCAGTGAAGTCAGACAGTGCGTGTGCATGTGTGGGTCAATCCTAAAGACCATGCACGCAGACACTGTATGTGCAGGGTTGTCGTGTGACAAGCAATTCTAACGAGTTTTTGCTAATGTGCCCGGGCTGTCGGCGTCTAATGTCATCGTAATGGCCACGGTACAAGCAAACCCATTAGCAGCGGCTGATGTGTTCCTGTAGGAAACACCAGCGCATCACCGTATGCTTCGCACCTTACCAAGTTTCACGTTAGTGGAGCTGTCATGATCTTTTTCTTTTTTCCACGGCGCCTGTTTTGACGCGTATATCGAATATATGTCACGTGAAGGGATATTAGACGCACCAGGACAGGTGCCGTGCAGTGGGCGGTTTTGTAAATAGGCAAGACATAGCTGGAATGAAATGCAGAAATGGAGGTGGAAACAATAAGCACAATTTTATAATAAGTGCTATTATAAATTCACGAAGGCGAGATGTTGCGGTAGAATCTGGGAAATGATATGCAGCGAAGTTATTTCATTGCGTCGTCAATGACTACGTAGTTTCTACATCGGCAGGGGCAACAGTGTCCAACATTTTAAGCTAATTGTTGCAGACACACCAGCGAAAGTGGATGTTTAACCGAACTTGTTGACCACATGGGGTTCTTTAACGTGCACTGACATCACACAGCACACGGGCCTCAACATCTCGCCTCCATCGATATGGAGCCACCGCGGCCGGGATTGGATTCCGCGACCATCGGATCAGGAGCCGAGTACCATAGCCACTAGACTATAGCTACTAGACCATAGCCACCAGACCATAGCCATTAGACCATAGCCACAGTGGCGCGGCCTAGCCATTCAGATTCGCTCATTTTCGTGACCTCAAGAGCTATCGCGTATTAAACGAGTCATGAAGTACTTTCCGAACACAGAAAACGGTGCCGATAACTAATGAGAACTTCTGTGGATGTTTGAACGAAATAATATTGCAGTGGACACATCGAAGAATTTTCAATTTGACGGTTCCTAAAATAGCCGGAAATCGCCTACTCTTCTTTCTACAAGCTACGTCACAAGGACCTCCAACCAGGTCCCTTGAAGAAGAACTAGCACTGGCTGATTTCGTTATTGCGGAAACGTGCTCAGTGGTGCTTTGTTTCTTCCTCTTGAGTTCAGGAAATAAAATAAATGTGTATATCTATATTTAGGAAAAAGGAAAAAAAAAGTCAAGCGGAGAATTCGCCGCCCCAGTGACGTAATTTTAGAAAAAAGTGCAGTTGAAAGCAGTTACTTGTTGAAAAAGAGTGTTTGAAAAATGCCTTTAATCTCTTGAATAAGAGCAGCTGAAAAATACAGTCACTACTGCATTTGAAAGCAAACCGCAAGTTCCCCGCTGCGAGCAGTTCAATAATACTTGGATCACACGTCCACAAAAGCATCCACGGCTGACAGGCGCCGTCATCTAGGTTCAGAAACTATTGCACGTGCCCCTTAAACTCCAGTCAGACAGATACGTATTCCTGTTGTTGGTTTTAAGCCGACGAATCGCTGTATACTAGGAACACCTTCAAGAGTTGACGTTTCCACAAGAGCGCCCGTCTTCGCATTGTGAAAATTTGAGCTAGTTGGTGATGCAGGATGAACACAGCGCAACCAAAGCATGAGACTACAAGAAGAGAGAACAGCGCTGTGTTTCGTCTCTCTCCTAGTCCCTGTCCTCCCTTGCGCTGTAGCTCATCAGACCTGTCCTCGTCAGGGCAGAAACTGCCTTCCATAGCAGTGAGTGTATCCATGCATTACCCACTCCTGCTCCGCCTTATACGTGGAGGAGGATAAAAGGGCAAACTCGCAAGCTTGCTCTTCTCCTCCTTCCCTTGTCAAGGTCGTTGGACATTGAACGAAGCGTACATAAACATGCTACTCGGGAAGACATTTGATGGCCTGGCCAAGGCAGGCCAGGTGTACATACAGCGCAAGCAAAGACAGGGACTACAAGTGGAACGAATACTGTGGATACTCATGTAGCGTATATTTATGATTCTGCAGTGTATGAATATCATGGTGCTTCTTTTGCGTTCACACGTATGTCCTCCCTGCTGTGATCTCCTGTGAGATTGGCAGTATTGTTAAATAAATAAATAATACACTATTAGTGTAGTAAATTCCTTTGCTGGCGCTGTACATATGCTCTTCATGTATCCCCAACTCGCTCAAATTTTCACATTGGGACAAAAGACCGTTTTGTCGAAATGTCGGCTTCTGAAGACAGTCCTTCTTCGACAGTCCCTGGTCACCTCAAGCCTCCACCTTTCCCTGAACTTCTTCCTTGTTCGATTTCACTTAAAAACTTGCACGGTCCTGGTACAAGTATCGCGAAGACGTCAGTTTAGACAGAGACAACAACAGACTTTTATCTTTCAGCCAACCCATACGGTATTTACATTCGAGGAGAAAAAAAAACACACACACACACTGAAGCTTCGATCGTGGTCCAGCTGGGGTGGTCCTTCTATGTAATGATAACTGATGGGATTTTACGCGCCAGAACGACCACATGATTATGACGCACATCCCATAGCGGAGGAATTAGGTGTAATTTCGACCACCTGGGGTTATTTGACGTGCACCTAGGTCTAAGTACACGGGTGTTCATGGGAATGTGGCCGCTGTGGCGGGAATTCGATCCCGCGACGTCGTGGGGTCCTCCTACGGAGGCGAAAGGTTGGTTCACCACGGTTGCTGTACGAGTTGCGAATTTAGTGAATTACTCTATGAACGAGCGTAGTCGCGACAACGCAAGCGCGAGGAATGCGTAGGTGGCGGAAAGCAATAATGTTTCGTAAGAGCTGCTATAGATTCAGGAAGCGTGCCACTACGCTAGGCTCCTTGAATAAATATGTAACGAATTTCGTTTGGATAGAGGCACTTACTGCTATTTTCCTGACTTCGGCTGTATGTGCTTACGGAACCTGAATGAGTGTGTAGAAAAATAAAAGAAAAAGAAGGGGTGGGGAGGGTTGAAGGAATGTCCGAGCGGGATAACGTTTTGTTTGGCAAGAACGTATGGACGTCATGCAAGCCGCCCACCATAGCACGAAGTCGCAAAATATTATGCGGATTTTTCACGCACACACGCAAAAAAAAAAGAAAGGAAAAAGAGCTTCTTGGTTGTTGTTGTTCTCCTCTTTGTCCAGGGTTCGAACCCGTGACGTAGGTGCCTTTCCAAGGCCGTTGCTCCACCGTCTGTGCTGCCCAGGAGCCAAGTAGCAAGCAGCTCGAGGTCGAAGAAATCGACAACTCAAAGCACGTAGGTGCTGAAAATGGCATATCAGTCCTGCGGAAAGGCGCAGTGTTGGCAGCTGGTGCACTGTAGCTGAGATACGGATAAGTCCACATGGTTTTTTTTTTTTTTGCGAGTTCGCGCCACGAACGGCTGCATGACGATCCCTTCCTTTCACGAAGCTTTCTCCGCGCCGCTGGACTGCGCGAAACTGACCAGTCATATTCACGACAGACAGACAGACAGACAGACAGATGGACAGAGGGACGGAGGGACAGAAGGAGGTGTGAAAGAAAGGAATGATGTTTCTTGGAACTCTAGAATACGGTAAAAGGCAATAGAAGTAGACGAAGTGGTAACTTGTCGATGCTGCATGTCGAACCGACGTCTCCCATAATGCACTAGGGGTGTGTGAATAGTCAATCTTATATCCGAATCGGATGCGAACTGGATAGTGATGAAACTGAATCGGATACGAACAGAATACTGTTCGAAAAGTTTTTGAATGATAGGGCAGATATTTTCAAAGCAGTCAGAGAATTCCACAACATTTTATTCGAAAGAAATATTCATGAACATTGACAAAGGAGCATCGTGATTAGATTTACCCGACAAAAATACGGTCATGTAGACAGGGGTAAGCTTGCATACAGTAGTGGCTGGAGCGCTTGAGATATTAAGTAGCCGTAGGTGGAGCTTGACCGTAGGGTAACCATCCGCTTGCCATTGACGGGACTGAGGCCTATTTGCCATGACTGCTCTCTCTCAGTTTTTTAAAGACGATAGTCTTTCTTGGGATACTTGAATGCAGAAATTTCAATCTGTCTGTCACACGATTCAGCCGCCCGGCCAAAGTTGAAGCACTTGCCTAACGCCCAGCCATCTTGAACTAGCAGCTGCGTTCATACTTGCGAACATAGCCGATCAGAAAGCAAATATTACGCATAAATGCGGCGCAACATCTATAAGTAAGTATTAGGCGGTGTGTTCCTTTACTAGAAAATACATAGATACGTAATTCTAAAGACCCTAGTGTTTGTTAGGCTGCGCTGAAAATGCCAGGCTACGCACGAAAAAGGCCTCTGCCGACGATTTGGTGCTGCCACCTGGCAGTTGCCCAGGGATTCTGCACAAGCTCATGTTTCCCGACGGCGCTGCCAGGTGGCGTCCATATCTCTCGCAGCGTAGTGCGGACGGCAGAAGACTATCGTCTTTCGACGACATTTGCAGTGAAACACGCAGATACAGTGGGCAATTTTTGACTAGGTTTCAAGAGTGTCAGGCGACAGCATCTGCTAGCTCTCCTACTTCCTCCGTGCGCGAGAGCGTGGTAGAGAGGGTTCCGGCGCATCGTGAAGGGTCGGCCAACAAAGCTGCTCAAATCATGATGATGATAGTAGATTGATGAAAGTTTCGCTTCCGCGGTGCCGGAATTTTACGCGAGAATGTCTAGATCTGTGGGTCAACATAGCTTTCCCAGTCCCGTAAAAAGATGGACTGGGGGCTACATGTTTCGTGGTGGTTCAGTGATTGAAAAAATAACCCCTCGCAATTCCGACGTTCTCTCCCTTTCAAGTTTTCTCATCGGTGCTGAGTATTCGCCAACTACTGGAAAAATATTCGATATTTCTAATATGTGCTATTCGATTCGAGTTACAAAAGAAATAGAACGCGATTCGATGCGTTATTCAAAAATTTTTGAATGTTCTCAAGCCCCTACAATGCACCTTACTCTTTCATTTCCTTCCTTCTTTCTCACTCAATCATTTCCTCTGTGTCCTCTTTTCATCCATCTATCTCCCCATGCCAGTGCATGGTTCCAAATAATAAACGCGCGTCTTGTTTACCTTCCTGTTCGACAAATGCTAGTGCCAATGAGACGCGGAAGAAAACGAAGAAGAGAAGGCTCGACAGAGGACGCGTCTGACCTTCTTTTGTTCTGGGAACGTTTCTGACCTTCGTTTGTGTGGAATGTTATAGGTGCCAATAAATCCCAGTACACAATGCTTTGCATGAAATATCGCATGTGCGGCGGAAAGATGCGGAGGTTTTTACGCAAGGAGCATTTCTTTCCGGAGGTGTCATCTTGTTGAATTTCACCGCGTTGTTGCGCAACGTTGAAGGAACATCGTCGAGAGCTGTTTGAAGTTTATACCGGGAAATCTGGCACCGAATGGCGTAAGCAAACACTTTTCGCTAGATTTCGATACATCGTCAGGCATTGTCGCAATATCGTCCGGATGTTAGGAGCTGTCTTGCGCATATTCGTGGAAAACCTGTCAATGACAACGTTGGCGTCACTCTAAACGCAATATTTGGACAAAGCACACTGGAAATCTTTTGCCCTATACGGGGAATGGTGTAATACCACACGACTTCCGTTTCGATGGACGCCTCTTCTCTGCGCACAGAGTGCTTGGACTGCGGTCCTTCCCTGAGAAAATGAAACTGATTCGCAAGGCTCGAAGAGATGTTCTGGTAGACGCTAGACTGTTTAAGGGTGAACGGTAGTTAGTGCGCATTTTTGATTTCCTCTGTGTTGCCGTAAATGTTTGTTGGTGTTATTCTTGTAGCTTTGTTTTCAGTTTTTCCGTTGTTGTGAACTTGCTATGTCAATGCTTTGCCATTTTGTTGTAGACGTTTAAGAATACGATGTTGTTCCGGTTCCGATGTGATCTTTTTTTTTTGGTATTTTTGATATTATTGTGTAACATTTTCTTTTTGCGCCTATGGATTTTGTACCAGCGGCTCTAGTTGTAGCCCCGCTTCTTTCCTTTCTCATTTTATACAGCATAAGAATAGTGCCATTTCTTCCCAAAGTTAATAGCAATATCATTAAAGAAAAAAATAATACTTATTCTAACGAATTTCAAGCGAACTTTTGCATAAACCGAGGCCTTACATGTATATCTGCACGATTCTTGGCCGATGCCCCTGAATGGGCACATGCTAATTTCGTTATAATAATAATAATAATAATAATAATAATAATAATAATAATAATAATAATAATAATAATAATAATAATAATAATAATAATAATAATAATAATAACTAGAATTCGTGTTTCGAGCGGCAATTTTTTCGCTTTGTGTGCCTACTGGTTATAACAGCTGCTACACTCGTATGCTCGATATATTGCGCCATCTGGCGGTGACAGCGTGGTGACGTCACTGTTTCGCAGTATGACAAAGAAAATGAAAAAAGAAAAAGAAAAATCGGTTTGTTAGTAGAGCAGCGGCTAGCTCAGCACCGGCTGCCAACGGTGAAGCTCCGAGCAAGCGGTAGGCTTACTGCGCATAGACAGCACAAGCGGTGTCTATGAGCTCGCAAAAAAAAAAAAGAAGCATGAAACAAAAAAATGCCCACACGCAGTGACACGCAGGCGTTCCTTGGAGGAGGTGTCAGGCGTCCTGCGTGGAATGAAAACGTTACGCACGCGCGTTGGCTTAGGCGTGCTCGGGGAACCTGCCAACAGCTGTTTTCTGGCGGCGGGCTCGCTATCAACTCAAAAGAGCGGAGGTGATCCAAGCAGCGCGTGTGCTTGGAGCCCCGAGTTCCGAATCGTGCCTCAGAGCGGCTGCGATCGCAGGTTGTGGAGACAAGAAAAAAGCAGAAAGGGAAAAAAAGAGTCCAAGAAAGCAAAGAAGACGTCAAGACAAAGCGTACGGGCGACAAACGGAACGTGATAAACAAGCGCGCGAACTATTTTCTTTTTTATAGCTCGCGCGGAGGGATACGCTAGCACACTTTGTAGCAGACGACTCTGGTGCCGCGAAAACACTCGAGCAGACGACATTGCTTTTGAAAAAACAAGGATATATCTATCTGCATCACTACATTTTAATAGGCACACCGGCTTTTCACAAAGTGGATAACTTTTCACAAATCACTGCAAATCGTTACTGATATCTCCTCAAAGATTTGCGGTGATATTCATTCGCCATGCCTTCGAAAACAGGTCGACCTTGTGTCTCGTTTCCTCAAAACTTCCATTTTATTTTTTTCCACCGCTCTCCGTGTTCACGCAGCATATTTACCCGTCGTTTCTTTATCCACAGCGTTTCTATGAAAACTGACCTCAGCTACGAGAACTACAGAGTTGCAGTTAACAACGAACTATGCGTCAGTATTTCTTGAAAAGAAACAGCCACGGACTACATTCCAGCGCGCGCGCGCGCGTCCTCCTCTCTCGCGGAGGGATACGTGCCGGAGCGGACTCTCCCGGACCGTATAAAGCCCTGACCCGCGGTTGCGCGCGTTTCAGCGCCGGGCTCAACGGCTCTACGCCGGCGGTGCGGGCTAGCGTGCGGGCTAGCTGGCGCTCCAAATCCGAAGTTGGTGGAGGACTTCGTTCGCCAAAAAAGCCCACTGAAAGGACAACACCCGATTGCTGCCCAGACCTCTCTTTTTGTACTCCGGCCGACTACGTTCAGCCGTGCTTTTCATCATCATTACTTTCTGTCAACGGTGTTTCGCTGCCACGCCAGTTTTTGTATTCATCCCCGTAGAAGACTCTGTTTGCCGTTTCGCTTCGTCTCGTCTCTTTTTTACGGTGCATCCGCGGAGAGAAGTCGTTCATTTGTCTACTCGTGTTAAGCCAGTTTATATATATATCTATACAGTCGGGTTCTTCAAACGCCTTCGTCTTCTGTCTCTGCTCAACGGCTGATCGCCGCCGACTGCCAGCTGTGTTTCCTCTGCGACCTCTGCTAGACAAGCTTAGCCGCCTGTCGCTGGACTCCCGTGGCACACTTTGTTCTTTGGATGCATTCCGGTGAGTTGGTGCTCTTTTTCCTTATCAGAAGATACGCGCGGCTCTTTATCTCTGTGGCGGTGTTTGTAAACAATAAGCCATGACAACAATAGCTACCACCCCCTCTCCACTTTCTCTAAGCGCTCGAAACCTCCTCGCGACCATTCATGCCGGCGTTTTCGTGAGATACTCTGGTGACCTTGAATATTTCACGCCCCCACCCCCCTCGCCACCTTTCTCTCTTGGTTATCTGTTTCGGCGTATCGCTGACGGATTCTGCGTCGACGTTTCAGATAGCATCGGGATTTAGGCTTACGTCTCTTCCGTTGATAAGGATTGCTCGAGAAGTTCGCGAAGATCAGGACAGGTCATGATGTCTTCCTTATCATTGTTGGTGTCGTCGCTACCAGGTAACTTCGCTCGCGGCTTCTTTTATCGACGTGCGGCTCTTGTACGCGGTCCCGATAGTCGACAGTCCCGTTTCCCCACGGGGCTTATCAACTTTCCCGATCTAAGTAAACAAACGAGGTGCATATACCGATAACGCACTGCTTACATACGGTACCGCTATAAACAACCAACCATCAACGCGGCCATCAGCGCTGAACGCGGCCTTTTGCTGTTTTTTCCGAGGTGTTTTTGCCTGGCATAGTCCCCTGTGGGGAGGGGACCTTGAAAATCGAGAGGAGCGCGCCGGGTGGCCACTGTCTTTTATTTATCTCTCTTTCTTACTCGGCTCGCTCGCTCCAATCCTCGCCCACATATAGAGCGATCGATCTCGACGCTCCGCCAATGGCTGTCGCCGGGATAAAAACAGAGTGTGGCGTCGGTGGAGCAGTTCGGACCGAGTTTGGAACATCCGAGAATAAAGGGCACAAAGTAAATCGAAACAAAACTGGGACGGCGCTTCATGTTATCCCTCTCGCTCTTTATCTTATCCGCCTCTCCGTATATGCCCGAGTGCAAAGTGATACATTTCGCCAGTATGCTCCCAGTTTGTGCTTTGAAACGTTCTAGAAAGAAGTAAACATAAGAAGGAAGGCAGTAGGATTGTGGAACAGCCTGTTGTATCTATCCGACCGTTATCTTATCTTAGTCTTGCCGGACATCTGTGAGCGATATGTACATCAGTAGTGTGTTTTCTGTACCGTGTATTTAGGGAATATTCGGGAACGAATCGAACGCGTGAAAGAAGCAAGTGAGCTTGTATACAACGGTTAATCTCGTCGACATCGTCCTTATCTTATCTCGACGTTTATGGATGGCGGTGAGCAAGTAAATGCTTTTATAGTGACTTTTTCGTCCCGCCTTTTGTAATTGCAGAAACTATCTGAGAAAGCAGGAGGCATGTGGAGGATGCGGGGGAATTAATATTACTGTTTATCTTATCTGTATAGCCTTTATGTTATCTCAATGTGTCTGGATGCTCTTATGCGAGTTGATTTTATTGCAACTTGATACACAGACACATGCTTCTTGAACACATGTTTCAAACCAAGAAAGATATTATCTTATCTTATTCATGGGGTGCTGTGATAATGATGAGAGCTTTGATTTAATCTTGATAACGGCGCTACTTCTTGCGCAAATGTTTTTGACACACCAGTATTGTGCTCAGGCAAGGTGTGCTTGCAACGTTGCAAGAACACGAAGATAGTGAGTGAGCTAGGAACGCACGTTATCTTATCTACGTATTTCCGACGCTTGCTTGTGAGTGCGCTAGCTCGCAGTGTTTCGGACGCTGGGGAAATAGCTTGAAAAGACAAAATAAGGGAGCGAGTGGGCGAGCACACTTTCTCTTATCTATATTATCGCTCTTATCCCTATTCCTCAGACGGTTTGTGCGGGAACACACAGTTCGGTAGTGTACTGCTATAGTCTGCGCTTTGGAACGCTGGAGTAAAGCATAAACATAAAGCAATGGAGTCAGCAAGGAGGGTACTTTATCTGGTTTCTCTAGCTCTTATCTATGTCTTGGGATGCTCGTATGTGAGTAGATACTTTGAGAGCGTGCTCACGTAGCGTATGTTTTCCAACGTTAAAGACATGAACTAATAATTAGAAAAAGGAGAG
This sequence comes from Hyalomma asiaticum, assembly GCA_013339685.2. Classification (NCBI taxonomy): domain Eukaryota; kingdom Metazoa; phylum Arthropoda; class Arachnida; order Ixodida; family Ixodidae; genus Hyalomma; species Hyalomma asiaticum. The sequence goes on from CM023490.1 coordinate 20,437,029, forward strand.
AACGACGATATATCGTATCTGTCCCATCCTCATCTTATCTCTGTCGTCCCGGACGCTAATCCGATAAGACGACACTTTGACGGGCTTGGTAAATACATGGCGGGCGTCTGCAGTCTTATAGGTTGTGGACTACTCAAAAGACAAACTTTGGTTCTCATTTACCTCTCTAGGGAAGCTTTTCTGCAAACAGCGATAACAGTGATGAGAATACGATTATCTACTTATGTAACCTTCAGTCGCAACTTGTGCTTGAGATAGTATACTGAGAAGTTGGAAGAACCTGCAAAGGACTGGACGAAGGTACAGCTTGGAAAGAGAAATCGAAAGAAAGAGGGATGCTGTATGTTATCTTTTTCTGTCTTCTTGTTCCATATGAATTGTCTGTAAAATAGGTTCGTGTGATTACATTTGGATTAAGGTGTGGTGCTTGAGTACTGATGTGGACTTTCGATAACCACAGAAACACAGGAACTTAATACTTTATGTTTTCCGACTCTTGCCAGTAAGCATTTGACTAATAAGATAAATTAATGTTGCCAGACGCTGACTCAGGCTATGTAAGTGCACTGATAATTCAACGAATCTGTTGCAGCATATAAGGGCTAAACGAAAGCAAGCAAAACCCCGATGATGAATCCATTCGAAGGGTATCTATTTGCGTGTTCTCCCGAAGAGGCAGCCTAAATTAGCAAGTTTAGCGGTTTGGTGCTGGCTGAACCTTCTGAAAGATGCGCAGACATTCTTAATGAATGAATGAATGAATGAATGAATGAATGAATGAATGAATGAATGAATGAATGAATGAATGAATTTTTATTTCCGCTGAGCAGTTGCGGAATGGAGCAGGGTGAGAAAAAGCCGTAGAAAGACGGCTTGAGAAACCTCAACCACCGTACTTGCAGTGGAAAAGTATCACCTGATAAAGAATGATACGAGATAATGCATCGTTCTAGAGATAATTAGAAGCAAAGAAGAAGCAAAAAAAAAAACGGGAGGGGCGCTTCGCCTTGTCTCGGTATTTAATTAACTTATTGTACGGATTCATGATCTTTGGTGCTGAGTATAGTGACAGCGGTGTGATTTGTGAACGAATGCATGGAATGTTTTGATAAGGAAAGGCGGACAAATTGACAATTCGAATGTTACGCTATCTTAAGCCTCGTTCGCTTGTTATTCAGTCCCCAAGTGTGCAACGATACACTACATTCAAGGACGACTGTTATATACGTATTTTCCTACTATAACGTTATTCCTTAGCTTCGACGGCAGCTCCTATGGTTCATTATCTTGTTTCCTTTTGTTACACGTAACCCTTTGAACAAGTCAGCATTGCTACTTGTGTTGGTGTAATCGTTACTGTGGCCGTTATTGCCGTTGTTTTCACAGGTTGCCCTCAGCTGTAGTGCTTGCTTATCGCGCGTGCATTTTGATTTTCGATAGCAACTACTTGCTTGATACGAAATTCCTATAGTCATGTCAATAAAACATACAGGCTGACCCGATCAACTAGCGATCTTACATGAAACGCAAGCTCTCCACGACAGTTCGTGCATAATTAACGCCGAACGAACAAAAGTTGCCTTTAAACCGAGTTCATTTATGGCACTGGACTTCCATTATCCATACCCGCACGTCATCAGCCAACGCAAGAAGGGCAGTGTGACGCATTCGAAACGCGCGCTGACGTAACCGACGCGCCCTCGTCTTGTTTTTAAACATTAGTTCGCAGTCTTCTTTTCTCTTTAACCTAGCCAGCCAGCCTAATCGCCTAACCTGGCATGGAGGAGTGAGGGGAGGGGGGAGGTGCTGCTGCTGCCGTTTTGTCGAGCTGTCCTTGACCGCAACGCTGCCGTAGATGTTTTGTAGACGTAATCAGGCGAGAGCTCTCTGCCAAGCCCGAACGCTGCTCGAGCCAGACCGCGGCTCACATCTCGTCGGGGAAACTGCCACGTCCCGACGCTCGGAACGCGATCACGGAATAGACCTCAGGCCTGTCTTTCTCTCTCTCTCCTTCGGTGTCGTGTAGAGCGAAGTGCTACGCGGCGCGGTCCCGGGATGCTATAAATACGCGAGCAAAAACGCCCCGCTGCCACCACTTCGTCGTCCATTCGGCTCGGTGTCGGGTGTCCGCGTGGACGTCTCGTAAACGTATATCCTTAGCCCACTTCTAGCTCTCAGCTTTCGAGTAACAAGTGCAGTGTAGTTGTTGATTCACCCACGACACCAGAGAAGTACCGCGTTACTGTATTATTTGTCATGTGACAGTTGCTCAACTGTTGTAAATAGTAAGATCAGATCAGCACATCGACACTTCTTAGACGGCTTTTTCGTCTTGTAGACGTGTTTTAGACATTTTATAGACATTTTACAGAGACTTAGGTTGTACAATGGAAAATCGTGGAGAATTTTGTGCATGCAGATTGACTTCAAGCGTATAGTATAGAACTTATTATTTAAGATGTTATGTTAGGTAATATACATTTGCATGCTATGGTCATACTCTACGATAAGATAATTTGCCAAGAGATTCGGTAAACAAAGACGTAATTACCACATTGTGATTAGAAATGTGTTTTGGTATTGTTGCAATGCAAAAGCTGTCAACGAATATGTTTCTCGTTTGTTACCATTCGAAAGCTTAACGTTCTTAGATACACCGCCCATATTCATTGTAAAACAAGCAAAATCGTCAAATCTTCGAAATTGTCCGATCAATTCTGTATGTACACAGAGGAAACACTTTACATACAGTTTGTCGCTAATATAATGCACAGTTTGTCGCTAATATAATGCGACAAGCACAGTCGTTGATCATATGAAAATTCTGCTATCATCTCTCAACCCGGCGTTGTCTTCAGTGATATTCCTGGGCAGTTGCAACAGAATGTCAAGGGTAATTTACCTTTGCGTTACACTAGGGCCGATTGAGTGCGTTTTGCGGTGAGAAGCTATGAGACAGCTGGAAGAACAGCTGGGCACAGCTGAGCGGAGCTGTGTTATAGAGCTTCTCAGAGAAACAAGCGTGCGCTTCAGAGAAGACAGCTGTGTGCGCGGAGGCTGCTGCGCCTTTCTTTTCCTTTTTGTTTTCTTTTTCAGACACAAAGGGCAAGCACTTCTGCATATGCTTGATTTACTTTTATTTTTCTCGCTTCATATTTTGTTAGTCGCGACCGATGTGTGTGCTGCGGTCAGCTCCCCTATATACGCGTGCGGTTTAATAGGATAGATCGATTGTATCGACGTGTACGCGACTGGGCGAAGGTGTACTCGCTACTGCGCTTGCGCGAAACTGGGGATCTGTATCCCCGGACAGGAAGTAACAGTAAATTTCTCACTAGGATAAATTAAAAACTGGAAAAAAAGGGAGATAAACCACGTGCGCACGGACATTCAGCTGTTTGAATACATGCGTTAGAATAACAGGGAAAGGATGCAGCGTAATCAATCAATCAATCAATCAATCAATCAATCAATCAATCAATCAATCAATCAATCAATCAATCAATCAATCAATCAATGTCATCTTGAGATGCAATTACTGTAGTGTGGATATCAGTAAGGAAAAGTGCCAATAATAATTTTAACGAATCACATTTCTTATGCCTTAGAAGTTGCACCCATTTACACTAACTGCTGAATGTGAACGACTTATAAGAAAGGAACTTTGGCTCTGCAGAGCTCGTCAGGTGGCGTCTTCATCGGTAGTTGACGTATTTTTCTTTCTTTCTTTCTTTCTTTCTTTCTTTCTTTCTTTCTTTCTTTCTTTCTTTCTTTCTTTCTTTCTTTCTTTCTTTCTTTCTTTTCTCGTATTCCTGCGCAACAACCGTGGTTTAGTGTAGAGGCAAAATATTCCACTCTTGTAGTAATCATAGCAAACCACGTCATCATCAGCATCCGTAGGTGTGGACTGCTTTGTAGTTACAGGGCTCGTTGGGAAGGGGGGGGGGGGGTTGGCTTTTATTTATTTCAACAAGACGTGGTTGCGCGTACATATTTGCGTAGTACATGCACTGCGTGCACAGCGGGAAAATCCCGAGGAGAGGCAAAAACCTATTGTATTAATTACGAACGCTAATCACACGTACAAAGGAACATACTTTATCAATGTGCTAGCACGGCAGCGACATCTTTGCCAAAAAGAAAATTAAGAAAAAAAAAGGGCAAAATAAGAGCTAAGCGGCTGCCGCAGTGATTGCGTATGCTGACGGAAGATGGCGCTTTTGTACTCGCGCTACTAGAGTTACTGTATATGCTACCGTGTCTTTTTTCGCCAGTTCTCACGAAGTGACGCAGGGTGTCGTGTTCCGAGCTGTCAAGAAACACAGTGTTCCAGTTCTTTTTTTTTATCTCTGTCTTCTCGCTACGCGTGAGCGGATGTCTCTCGCTAACGAAGGTGACGTCAGCCACTGTGCGGACGTAGGATCGTGCCTAAGGTTACAAAATGAAAAAAAAAGAGCAATTGCTCGAACTTTTCGCGTGAGAGTGGCGCATCATCTCAGTAAAAAAGGAGCACACAGGGGACAGCTGCTTGCAGTAACTGGAGATGTGCGCTATAAAACGAGGCAATAGAAAGTATGAGAAGTAAAATAAGACTCGAGAAGAAGGCGTTGAACGAGAAAGCGCTCTCCGGCGCGAAGCCGGAACGTAGCCCCCCCTTTTTTTTTGACGTAGACGACGGAGACCTTTTCTATTCGGTTGCGGGACGGATGATGTCACATATCTCTGCGTGTGCGAAGCACTTTCATCGCTGGCTTGGTTACTAGCTCTTTTGACCAATGGCTAGCGGTTGCTAGTGTGTCTAAGCGATAGTTAGTGTCGTCTAGCCTTGGTTAATGTGTCTAACGGATTGCTGGTGATTGGCCCAACGCTGGCTTGCTACTGGAGAACGACGGTTAGTATGGCTACGTTTTTGGATAGATAATCGAAAATGTTGGCTTATATCGGCTAATGTAGATTTTAAGCTGTTATAACAACGTTGTCTTCGTTAAAAGCTCAATACACTGATGCTGTCGCGTATATGCCTAGAGATCAACGTGGTTTCGTTGGGCCTGAAATTTTTTTGTCGTTATTTGTACGCTCGCCAGTACTTTCTCTCACTTTCCTTCTCATTCATTCATTCATTCATTCATTCATTCATTCATTCATTCATTCATTCATTCATTCATTCATTATACAAAGTATACGTATATAAACATACCTAACTTGAAAACACTACGAAAGGAACAATTGCAAAACAATAAATTAAGAACTAAAAAAAATAGCACAGTCCTAAATGCACGAAAGATACAAGTAACATTATGTCATAATTTGCCAGGAAAATATGTGTCCGCTCATGTTGCGACGGTGAAACGTTCCTACATATAATTCACGATAGAGACGCCGAGAGAAACATTGGGTGCCGTTTCTCATCCGTAACGTCGAATCGCGCGTTCGGGTAAGGCGCCGCCGAAATCCAGCTTCCCTGACAGCGCGGCTGCGGGCAGATCGCGCAGCTGGCTTCAGTCACAGAGCAGCCGCTGCTGTCAGAGAGACTCTCAATAGGAGGTCCGCTAACAGTATATGACACGCAGCCCTACAGGGTTGCAGACGAAACCGCATAGTAGCAGGCGGAACGACGCAGGGAGGCGTAGCAGAAGAAAAAAAGAATAGGACAGCAAGCAGTAGTAGCAGACGACGCGGTGAGAAGACTGGGGGCGCTGCCAGCAGCGAAACTGCATGTGAGAGAGATAGAGAAATAATGCGAGGGATATAAAAGGGAGGAAGCAGATGACAACGGAGGGAACACCAGGAAGCTGAGGATGAAGTAGTCGAAGGCTAACTAAACGGCAAGACAGATGTGGTGAGGAGGAAAGGATGAAGAGGGCAGTGGAGAAGGTGTTTCTACTCTCTCTTTCTTTCTTTTTTTTTTCTTGCTCTAGAGTGGTGCGGTCCCAGCGCCGAAACTAGGGCAAATCGATGCCGAGCGGGCTTGCTGTGGAACAAGGTCGCATGGAGGTCAGGCCGCACGGCCCGCCTGAGCTCTCCCCCTCGCCCATTTCGCGCTGTGTTAGTGTCAACATTGTTCCAATCAACGCGCCCCCAGCATTTCGCCGCTTTTCCGTGACGTCAGCAGTGGGAACCAGGGCGCGCCTGCGTCGGCAGGTCTGACGTAGAGCGACGCGCTATCTGCGGGAGCGTGCTTTCGTCTTCCCGGGGACGATTTCGATTTGTGCGCAGTGGTGCTGGCAGCTTTAGATTTTTTCTTAAAGGCTACGCTCAAAAAGGATCATCTGTTAGCTGTGAATCAGTTGTGCCCGCTGAAGATGTACTTTGCACGCATTTCTCGCATGGTCAGAATCATCGAAAGCGCGTACTTGTGAGGTGCCCGGTAAATTATGCATTGTTATTGATTGGATTAGACTGGTAAGATTTACAGAACGTGGAGTCCAACGCACGAACATTTGTTCAGGAACGTGCGATATCGGAAAAGATATACCAGGAGAATTCATATCTAGAATAACTGAGCGGAGCCTATTTAACCACTCGGAAAGATGGGCCTAGTGAGAACGTTGCACCATTAATAATAATAATAATAATAATAATAATAATAATAATAATAATAATAATAATAATAATAATAATAATAATAATAATAATAATAATAATAGCGTGTATATGATCACTCACTGAAATTCAGAGCAGGCTGTCACCAACTATTTCCAAACAGCATTACCGAAGAACCGTAGAAACATTTCTGGAGGGTCTATCACGGGCAACATTAGAAGCAAACATTCCAAGTGTCTTGAAGACATCGACGGTATCACTGGTTTGTTCACCCCTTTATTTTTTGATCCCCTAGTGTGGAATTCCCCCTATCCTTCCCCCTATTTTTGATCCCCTACCTTGGTGTGGGATTTCGCCTATATTACGCGGCCGCGATGGTACAGTGCTTATGGCACTAGTTTGCCGACCCGTAAGATTCGATCCCGGCCGCGGCGGTTCAACTTTCGATGGAGGCGAAAATGCCAGAGGCCCGTGATGATTTGGACAACTCGGGCAGTAAAGAATTCAAGTCAAGATTTCCGAATCTCTTTGCTACAGCGTGTCTAATAATCGTGGGTTTTGCATGTAAAGCCCTAGCAAATATCGATCATACCTAATTAAAGTTGAATCAAGAACCGCTTCGCGCTCGGTCGCTATAGGCATAAATTGTATCGAAATTTATCTGCAGGCCGTCTTTAACGATATTAGCGACATGGTGCTCTATGGCAGCTCCCTATTGAGAAAATTTGGAAGCAAAACGGCGCGCTGATGGCCTGATTCGAGGAGTGAGAAAGGAGGCTTAAAACTTGCTTTGTTTGGGAAGAGGGGCCACTGCAGTTACGTAGCGGCAAAATCAATCATTCAGTTGCCACCAGTCTAAACTTGCTTTATCTGCGGATGTAAAGGAAGCGAAGCAAAGCGAAAACGAAACTATACACCTTTGCATAGACGGATGAGACGGGAGCAGTACGGATGAAACCCACTTTGAGAGGGAAGCAGTTATGAGAGTTAGGGGACGCACTGCACACACCGATACGTTTAGGCTACTTTTATTACTTTCATGTAGGGTGCCGAGTCATGTTTTCTTCAAAGCAGGCACGTTTTCGGCCTCCTGGCATCATGTGACAATGACGACGTGCCCGAAGTGTCCCCTTTGAAAAATCGCAGAGTCAGGACACCATTTACAGCCGTTATGCGTGCAGCTAAAGGTTAACGCACTGTTGGCTGTCAGCACTGTGTGAGCGAGGAAAGTTCTTATCGTGAATGTTTAAAGATTGAATGAGACGAGATGGTCATTGCGTTGGTTTTTTAACTCAGCCTCAAGGACAGACAGATACAAGTATGCGGTGAAAAATCCCCACCAAAATTGTTGAATATTGCAGTGCTACTTGAATAAATAAGGGCGAGCCACTGCAGCGCTGTTGTTGATGCTGCTGAGTTATACGCAACACAGTATGCGTTCGCCGTCATGTGAGAGATGGCACACTAAGTACCCGAGGAATGCAGCTACGCTTTGTTTAGCTGGCATCAAGGCTGAGTACAGCAATTCTAAAGCAGCCCGGCTACGTAGAATAGAAAAGGCGTTCCTACTAACGAGATGGCAAAGCACAGCACTTAAGAAGATGCAGTTGTATAACATATCTCACATGCATAACAAAACAGTACATCTGCTGCTTTCCTGATGCTTCCTATTAACCAAATTCGCACATCGCCATAATGGCACGGAGAATTATGAGTTAGGGTAGCCTAGGTTCAAAGGACGACTAACAGGCTATATCTCCTTCGCAGTAGAGCGTTGTCATAGGTGTAATGTGTATGACATTGGTATGAATACTGGCCAGAAACACTTCTTTCTCTTTCTCCCCCTCCCGTGATGTGTTCATGAAAAGATGGAAATGAAGCAAGCTACCCGTGTGAAAGAGTGTCTTGAGCCCTACTTTACTGTCCAAGTTGTCCAAATCATCACTGAGAGTGCCTCAATACACACATCGCCTTAATCCAGAAGGCGGTCTGCAAGCTCGACGCAGATGGCATCGAAGTTTGTTGTGCCGCGGAGCCATATGCCTTACTCGTCACACGTCAGCAACGACTTCATTTCCTTGCCGTGACGTCGCACCTCTTCTTGACTGGAAGTACCCTTTTTTCGAATGATGGCAGTTCCATCATCATACAGCCTGCTTGCCTTAGATTGTTAAGTTCGCAGTACTATGAGACCAGCGCTAGCTGGTCGCGATGTTGCGTTTTTTCGCCTGCGATAACCGGTGTTTGATAGGCCCGCACGTGCGTCTTACGTGCACTTGCCGACAAACTTGCCTCGGGACACGTGATGAATGTCATGTTTTACTCGGTTCACGTCACAAGTAGCTTGCCTGCACGCTCACGACGTCAAACCACTCTTTTTCCCACATTGACGAACTTTTCGTAGGTCCTGGCTGGTGCTTTGAGGCATGCTTACACCTACCCACAAGCTTGTTTCAATTCATGCGTGCATGGGCAATTTTATATCGATAAAAAGATAGCTGAAAAGGATGAATGACAGGGAATATCGCCAGAGTCTACTTTTCGGCAAGTGGACCGGTCTTCGGTCAAAACAACCATTGCCTTCCTTAGCGTCGGGTCAAAGACTGTGGCTACCCTGACGAAGATAAGTCAACTTGTTGAAATGTTTGCTCCTAGCGACATTCCCTGTTTTTTAACCGTTTTCAACGATTTCTCCATATCTTCAAGCCTTCATCTGCCTCGGAACTTCTGTTCCAATTACCTCAAATTGTACTCGCGACACGTCACAGCTGAGAGTGATTACTCTTCATGACGTCATGCACCGCTTCTCTTCCTGCCGCAGTGGCCGACTCCTCGGAGGTAGGCGCGGGTCCCGGCAGGATGCAGGTTGAGATCCAGGTGGCTCTCAACTTCCTCGTCTCGTTCCTGTACAACAAGCTGCCCCGCAGGCGGGTCAACCAGTTCGCCGAGGAACTGGACCGGGCACTCAGGCGAAAGTTCCGGGGACACTGGTACGTTGGCATTTTATGAACGATTTATATTGCGCTGTTTTGAAGATGCGAATACAGCGTTGTCAGGTGTACGGTATGCAGCGTAGGGGGGGGTCCCGATTTAATTTCAACAACCAGGGAGTCTGAGCTGTACACACATCAATACTTGCAATCACTTCAGCCGACCATGTGGCCTGAAACGGCAAGACTCCGCAGTCTAAACTGCAGCATTTCACTGGTTTGAACAACCACTTCAAGTTTTCCAGATTTTTTTGCTTTTTTGTTGAAGGACGTCTGGTCTTCACACACTCGACCCCGGTTATGCCGTCGCAGCGGCGCCGCAGCTGATTCAGTATAACAGAGAAAACGCTATAACGAGAGGCGCGCTTGTACGCGTATTTCGTTTATCGTTTCGACCAAGATGACAAACTTCAGACTATAGTTTCGGAATCGCAATAGCCGCTGTACTTGAAGTGGTTAAGGCCGGTTTACGCTCAAGCCGCACTACCACGCTATAGGTGGAGGCAGCCGCACCGCGAGCGACGGAGAAAGAGGGCGAGATGAAGTTCCCTTCCACACTCTCTGGTGGAGCGGACGCCGCCCCGTGCGGGACGGTAAGGCGGCCTTAGCCTTGCTGTTTTCTTATTGCATTTTTCTTCTATCGCATGAGAGGAAGAGTCTAACCACAAAGTGTCTCTCGTAACATGCTCTTGCTACTATATCTCTAAACGGTCGCTCAAAGAGCAGGAAAGTTCATTATTTAATGGCGCCGAGACGTGCTCCCGCAAGGGCTGTAGAAGCTAGTGCCATATTTCCTTTCCTCATGATCACCTCCCTCTCCTTATTTAATGTAATGACCCGGACACACGTACACAACGTCATGTGGCGCATCAGGTTAGGAAAAAGGCCTTCCCGTTTGTTTACGAAATTAATCGCATCGCGGATTATGGCGGTTTATGGATGGCAAACAACACACCCTCGCTTCATTACGTATTTACCTCGCAAGCGTTTCTCTCGTTCATTGTGATGCGACGGCCCATTTAGACTGCTTTTACAGCAGATACATGATTAGAAAAATCGCGTGCTCGGCGAGGTAGTGGCGCCCTCTCTTGCGCATCGCGGGTATTGGCAGGAAGCGTGAGCACGCGACAGGAGAGGGAACGGTCGTCGACAAGGCGAGCGCCTAATGCGCTACGTGCTTAAAATCAATTGTAGTGAAAAAGGCACAGCGCCCGTTGTTTCGCCTAATTCTGTATGCGCTGTAAGAACCGTCCAAAATGAACCTTGCCAGCTCGCCCAATCGTCAACGCGTACAAGATGCATTGCTCTCATACAAAGCAATACTAATTTTCTTAACAACCCGCAAATGGGGGAGAAGGTTAATAATTTGTATGTGATGCACCGAGCTTCGGTTTCAACACACGGATGCATTTTATGCTCATTATCATTCGCGCACTCCTTCCCGCTGCAACTATACTGTCACAGTACACACGATATACGCAAACTCGAGAGGAGGCATTCCGGCAAAAAGCCTGCAGCTGATGTATCTGCAATTCTAACGTGCACTATCTCGTGCACTGCATGTGCAAGGCATCTGTATACCTCAGTGTACGTTTCCAGTCGACTCGATGATTGCTCCATGCGTTTGCAATTCTAATCAGTGTTACCGAATACACTGTTATACTGCTGATTATGAAAAGTGAACCCCTTCGACGGACTGGGAGGATCTAGCGAAGAGTGGAGAAACACGCTAGTAGGGAGCCCTGACGAAGGCCGGTTCACTTGTCGAAACGTTGACTCTAGCGACTTTTCTAGTTTTTCATAGTTTGAAACAATATGACATTTGCAGTTTTTCATAGTTTTCAACGATCTGCCCATCATTTGAACGTCAACGGACACTCTGGAGCCCACTGTTGAAAGCACTCTGTTTCGCTGCTGAGAACGTCGTCTGTCGATGTCGACATTCTGCGTAAAATTGTTCCTAATTGGCTGGATACGTATCCAAAAACAAAGGAAGAAAAGAGGCAATAAAACATCGATTGTTATCATGACGATCATTTGTTCTCGCAGATTTGAAAGCGACATAGAGGTCGCAGCGCACGGGTGCCTAGCATGTCTCTTGCACACTTTCAACAATTGCGAAAGTCGTCAGAGGCAATGGAAACGTGTTTTGCTCGATGAAGCCCTAATCGATGTGCCACTCGAATAACGAAGACATCTACCGTATTATCCCTCTCCCAGAGTGGCCAGATTTTCTTACTCCGAATTTTCATCGTGTATGGCAGTGTAACGCCACACATGATGTGTTTTCCATCCGCACCACGGTGCCTCTCCATTAGACACAGAGCTTCGAACTTAGTTTGCATTCGATCATGAATTCCGAACCTCGGCGGAGGCTGCGGGGACCTGGCGTGCCGAGTAATTTATCTACCTCTGCAACAATCAAGACCTCTATCATATCTCTGACGGTGACGAGTTTTATTCCCCCTGCACTGGACACCATTTATTCATCGCCGTAGCGTTGACGAACTTCCATCGTGATGTTGCTTTTCCGGGCCAGTCTAGTGCTTAGAATCCTGTTTGTGCTGGATGAACACCAAATGTCTACAAGAGGTATACATACGCTGTTCCTGCGGGTGACCTTCGAATCTATCTGCCACACGACTAACCAAGACGTCTAATATACCTCCTGCTTTGGTGCCATGTATACGCTGCCGCACTGTCGCAGCTCTTATCCCGTGATGATGGCCCTTTCGGTCGATCCATGTGCAGCGACGCTTTGTTGCCAGGTCATGCGACATGCGTGACCTTGTGCAGTCGTAGAAGGCGTGTTTGCCTTTGCTGCTGTTTTCGCCGCGAACCTTGACCGGTGGTAGCCTCGCTGTCACTAGCAGTGAGTGAGAATAAGCACCGGCATGTTGATCCTGAATAATGCCTGTCGCAACGTAACGCTCAGTGGGAGATTCGGTGTGAGACAGCTTCAACGTTAGAAGGCCACTATGCGAAGGAATGATGCGACGGTTTGATTTTCACAGAAGTGAGAACCGCTGCATTGGTCCGGTGTGCTCACTGCACGAGTGCACAGATTAAACATTTTAGCAGCGTTTATGCGTGTGTGAAGGTTTGACTTAGTATGTCTCATATAACTAACACCTCCCCAAATCTTCGAGGGGAAAAAAGAGTATTTTTTATGGAGACAACACTTTTTCTGGGCGTCATTTTCAGCCGAGTGAACGTGATCTTATAGCTGGGAGAGGTGACGCGAAAGAAATCTTGAAGTAAACGTTAATAGTTATCGCTAGCTCCCCTGTCAGGTATTTGGGCGCCCACAAAATGGTCAGAGCACATAGTATTCGACTAGGCCTCTGACGTTACGGTTATATAGTTTGTGATTGTTGCCTCATACAGGTGTACATTTTGACGCATCAAGGAGAAGCATGTTGGTAATGGGTTAACAAGAATCCTATGGGCGTAAGACATATTACGTTACGTTAGCTCGGATAACTCTGTGTAAAGTTAGTTACCTTAAGTCCTACGCAGTAACGTAACGTAACTGTGCGTTACGTTACTCTACGGCACGTTTGGATAACTATTCCCCCTGGCGTACCACGTTCCGAGGTGCAACACGCGAATAGGACTATATACCTGCACGAAATGAACATGTGCACACACATGTTTTTTGCCTGTTATCACCTTTGCCCCTTCCACCTCAGCTCAAAATGTGTTTTAGAGCTATTTCAGAGGCCCACAAACGACCACCACATGGAAACGACTATAGAAACGAATAATGTCGGGAACTACGCATTGTTATCTGGGGGGGGGGGGGGGGCGGTGGCGTTTATTTGACATGTTATCTCTGTATGTGTTACAAATCAACGAAACCGACACGATACTTGGGTACTCGCAGGTATCCGGAGAAACCGTACCGGGGCTCGGCGTTCCGCTGCGTGAAGACGTCCCCTCCTTTGGACCCGGTGTTCCAGATCGCGGCTCGTGAGAGCGGCGTCGACCTGCGGGATGTCCGGGAGAACCTGCCCCCCGACCTCAGCATCTGGATAGATCCCGGGGAGGTGTCCTACCGCATTGGCGAGAAGGGCGCAGCTCAGGTACGCCTGCCTCTAAAAAGGATGAGGATATGTTGTGGATTGGCCGTGCTTTGAGTGAGTGGAATGGACAGGGACAGAGCACCTTGCCGACCAAATCACCAGGCAGGCACTGTAGTCTTGTCATACACGACAGTTTAGCGTTTCTCAAGGATATGAGATTTGTTCTGACCATTAAAGGTCGCTAAGGTGAAGTACGCTGTCACTATAATCTGTTAGGTTGTTATCTAGAACTTCATTGTCGTTACGTTTGTCCCCGTGCGTTCCATATCAGGAGATAACTTGGAGGTCGAAGTATCATACTAGAATTTTGCGCCGAAATTGGAGTGCGTGAATGTCGGTGCGATGTCTCTAGACAGAGGTTAAGGGGAAGGTTGGATGAGAAGTTTTCGAACGGGGAACGTCGTACCCAAGTGGGGAGATGCATCGTTTTATTGGGGAAAGCGACTACCCGCAAGGTTCAAATCTGCGATGCCCAGCTGTCGAATTATGAACAGTTCTTAAGCACAGTAGCTGGCGCAGGCCATTCCCAAACAGCCAATTGTCACTCCTAGCAAAAGCCGTAATTCAAAATTAGGAAATGAGGTGAAATAAATGCAAGCAAGAACCTCACACAGTCATGGCCCCTCCTAGCTGTTTTACATTTTCAAATTGCACACTGTTCTTGGCTAAAAAATTTGCAGTGTATTTCCTCGCCAGATACTAAGCAAGCTTCTTGGGAGGAGTGCTTAGTGACCTCTTGTATATATATTGCACTACGCGGATCTAACAAAAGCAATGTAACCTTATGAAAAATAAGCCTATTCTTAAGGTTGAAAGAACAGACACACTTTATAGATATATAAACAATATCAGAAGCAGCATAGAACCACAATAATAGTGATCACCATACTGTTCAAGCATACAGAGAACAGCTCCCTGTAACGAGCCACCCATACTTTGGTTGAGCAGTCTTGAATCCTTGAGTGCCTCTTTACATGCTAGTTCATAGTAACGTCCTGGCTCATCGTAATACATCTACATTAGGATGAAATTGACCACCATTCTAATAGATTGCCTTTTAGCTTGCAGTATTCTAGTCGATAACACCCGTTTACGCCCTTTCCTTCCAATAATCTTCCGTGCAGGTGCTTCTGGGCGGCCCTCAGTCGTCGGCCTCCGAGTCGCGCTGCTGCTCGACGAGCCCCGGCTCCGCCGACGACGCCCTGGTCGCTCAACTGGCCGGCCTGGGACTAGGTCCTGGTGCCGCCATGACGCCCCTGTCTCCCGGCTCGGCCGCCGCCCAATCAGCCACTTCGACACCAGCGCTAGCCGCCGTAGCGGCCGTGGCCGCCGCCGCAGCCGGTCCATGCACCAATGGTGTCCCTGGCGCTGGCTCTCCTGTCGTCAACGGTACGGGCACGCGCTCCCTCACCTTCACCACGGCCAGCTTCGCGCAGACAAAGTTCGGCTCGACCAAGCTCAAGACAAGCTCCAAGCGCGCCCAGAGGCTCTCGCCCACCGAGCTTAGCCTTCGGCGAGAACATCAACAGCAGCAGCAACACCAACAGCAGCAGCAGCAACAGCACGTTGCCCGGGGGACGGCTGTGCCGTCGAGCGGCAACCCTCTCTCGCCGCACGACCTGTACGGAACGGCAGCCGCGGCGGCGGCAGCAGCCGCCCTCCCTGTTGATGCGTTCGGCGATGCGGCAGCTGCCGTCGTGGCGTCTCAGGTGGCGGCGGCAGCGGCTGCCGCGTCCTGCCCGCCGCCGCCCCCCACGACGGCGTCGCGGTTTGCCGCAGCGGCATCTCCGTTCCTGGCTGCGGCGGCGGCGGCTGGTGGCTCACTTCAGGGACATCACCACCACCACCACCACCACCATCCGCATCACCACCACCATTCGGCGGTGTCTGGGGCGGCCGCCGAACTCGGAGCTGCGCTCCAGCAGCACTTGCTGCTGGCAAACTAGTCGGAGCAAGCGCCACTACTGTTCTTTTCTTTTTTTGTACGTTTATTATTTTTTTTTTCGTAGAGGGCCCACACTCTCTCGTTGAGGAAAAGACGAGCTGCCACCTGGTCAACTGAGGGGTTTAGGTTGGTACAGGCAGAAACTAGGCCACACTGGTTCATTTATCATTATTATTTTTTATGTAACCGCGGAGGAGGTAGAGGGAACACGGGGAAACAAAGAAAACGTAAGCAGGACCTCTAGACGCCCCTGAATAAAGGGAGGATAGTAGCGTTTGCCTAGCCATTGCTGGGATTGTTGACGATAAGCTTTCTTGCTGTGCCGCTGTTGGTCAGAGGCCTAACTGAAACTCTTTGCAAAAGGGGCGGGTAGCATTGCTTTGAGGAATCCGTTATCCGGAGCAAACGGACAGTTTTGTATTTTGGTCCTTTTTTCTCGAGCTTGCTCCCGCTTCCCTATGGTTTCTTGCGCAGCTTAGGCTTGCGCCTAATCTTGCAGGTATGTGAGGGACTCTTGAAGGACGGAGTCAGACACGGTACTCATTGATTGCTCCCGGAAATTGAAGAACTGCGGTACTTCGTCGACTTATAACGAAGAACAACACAAAACAACAGAACTGTGGCTCCTTGAAAAGTACTCATGAGGGAAGTACATCGTACAAAACATATTTTCACCTGTTATATTGTGCTTATTAAAAAAGGACAGTGAAAGCGTTTTAGCGAAAGCTTCTCAAGCGAAATGAATCTCCGAGGTTAGTGGAGTACGTTATGATGGCTCACAATGGGGGCAGAACTTTTCCTTGACCCCACCATTTGTTACAGCATCTACGTGATGACAATGGCCATTCGTCTTTTATTGAGATCGTTATCGTTTCTGCGGAAGATGCATTGTTCGAATGTTACATCGTGGCTGTACGGGTTGGCGTCGGCCGAGATTGTTGTTCCGGGTGTTTCCATGAAAACAACAGTGTTTTTGCCATTGCTGTTGAGTTTCTCTCGTTTTGCCAAACGTTCTATGTATCAGAGCATACAGGCAACTCTATTTTCTCGAGCATTCTGGGAAAGAACTGACTGTACAAGAAATAGTCCGGTCTCATATGCTCTATACGTCAGGTTATGGTTCTAATGTTGAGCCACACATTGCCGAATTGTCCCAGCTAAGTATTAGCCCTTCGATTTTCTGAATCTGTTGGTTAAATAATGTCGCGAGTGCGGCAGTAGTTAACGAAAAGAAATGAACTGCAGGCTTTAGCCTCTGTGGTAGCCACAACGTTGTTTCACAAAGAGTGCACAAAGCGAAAAAAAAAACATAAAAAGAAGGCTTGGTTCTTGTGTGACATGTCTATCACATGACCATTGTAGAAAAAAAAAGCCTTTTATTTCTCTGATATCCTTTACTTTCGTTGTGCTGGATATGCGTGACAAAATAGTGATGTCATCACTGTTACGAAAGCTTTGCGAAGAGCAGCGTTACGATCTTTGTCGTGTGAACCACGGATGTTCTCTCCGTCAGTTCATGTGTCTCAGAATGCATGTACTTCAGAACAGAGAAGGACGCTGTGCATAGCGTTGCATTTTCCTGCTGTAAATGTATACCTCCGCTATCGTATTAGACACATCGCACAAGCTCTCTGTTGCAAGGCCAATCCTATATAGAGCCTGAGAGATATATATTCGTTGAAAGAAAGACCAAGAAAAAAAATAATGTCTATTTTTGACGACTCGTATGTTTTCCAGACGTAAAAGTTTTAGAAAGCTGTAGTAGTTGCTGTTGATGTTGAAAGATAAGCTGTTGAACATTTTGGGCGTCTGGAGGTTCTTCCACGGTATGCAGAAACGAACGCCATCTGCCAGTAGAGTCGCCAAGATGTCATGGCGGCGTCAGAGCGGGACTACTATTTAAAAGCAAGGAATAAAAAAGGGACCCAGGTATTGGATGACATGTGCTTGGCACGAAAGAAAAGTGCAATGGATCGTAGACTCCATCACTGAGATTAGGCTTAGACAGTCGACAAAATGGCGTCTGCGAGCAGGTGGCGGCAGTTTCGCCAGTGTGCATTAACTATGCCGTGGTCGGGTCGCAAGAGTTGTTGGGTGCTCATCTCGTGGTCTCTAATATAGCGCCCGGTGTTGTTTCTACAGCGAAGGCCGCCGCAAGTCATGGCCGCTGTGGCTTGCGGGACGATAAGATACAAAACACGCACCTGGCCTCAGGGATCGCAGGCAGACGCGTCATTTACGCATGCACAGCAGACGACCGGGATTCTTCCATGTCGCCTGCGGCATTTCTCTTTGCAGAAAGCTCGCATAATACCTTGCTAGCCGTCAACCATCTTTAGAGCTTCGGGGATTCTCTTCGGTGCAAATTATTTTTCTGCGATGCAATATTTGGGGGAAAGAGGTATTCTCTGTAATTGTTACTAACGAGGCAGTCGAGATTAGCACCCACTGGAACTAGCGAGCCTAGAAGGCCTATAGCCATCTTTGAAAAAGCCACCCTCGTTCAACTATTCTGATGGCCTGACCGTTTTGAAGAGTGAGCCAGTGATCCTGCTTCTTTTTGTATCGTAAAACACTAGCGTTCGGCAACGGCCCTATACGACGGGGACAGGGTCTGAGCATGCCACTTCTGACGTCATGCACTGCCTCCGAGGTGACGGTGACGTCACACCCGGCGCAGCGTGCTGCCGGTAAAGTATGGTCTGAGGAGAAAGAGGGCTGATGGTTCAGTCCTCCGCAGGGGCCAGAAACTCGAATCGAGAAGTTTTTGCTGTGACGTCACCCCGTCACTCGGAGGCCAGAGCTGATGAAGGCGACGCGTTGTGACGATACAAGAGGTCTAGTTAAAGTGCAAAAGCTACGACTCGTTCATTACTGCCGTGACGTCACTTCCGCCCAATCGCTGCCGCGGCGTGTCACGTGTCCCCCTCCCCACAGCCAATGGCTCACCACCGGGGCACTAGGCGGAAGTGACGTAGGTGCCCAGGCTCTGCTCTCCTCGAATAGGCGGCCGCATTGCCGTTGCCATGGTTCCCAGTTTCCCCATTTTTAATTGAGAGATACATATATACATATATATTGTGGACAACCTTTCTCACTTGCCTTTTTCCGTGTCGTTTTTTCTGTACACGTTTTTTCTACTACGAGATGTGTCGGTGTGTTTGATACAGAATGACCGCGCGATGACCGGGTTGTATGTACTTCTCTCTACACGACACTGCCGCTGGGAGCGCTGTAAAGCGCGTTCGCTACGATCGTGCCACGTTCGTTACGGCATGGACTCATTACACTCGTTGCGTGGCATAGAGTCGAAGTGGCAGAAGCCCGGTCCACAGTGAAGTTAGGGTTCGCTTAAGCCACTGAGGACTATACTGTTGCCACGTCAATCCAGACGACAGTAGGTGTTTCCTAGACGCAAGCCAGAAGCGCAATCAAAAGGCCGTCTGTGTTTGCATCTAGAATACAAAAGAGACGAAAAGAGTCGTTGCTGTTTTCGGTACAATTGTTAAGCCTAACTTTTGGTATCAGCGAGAATATAAAAAAAACCATCACGTCTATTTCGAAATTGGTAGTGATAACTAAAAGATAGAGCCTAACGCAAATGGAGAATACGCTTAAGTAATAGGGCGTGCAAGCTCCATCCTTCGAGGTTAACATTGCAAAAGACGTTTGTTTCAGACGACAGGCACTGCTAACTATTTACTGCTTTTTGCCCAGACGCGCTTTGCAGCAAACCGAGCGGCACTGTCACGTAGCATCGTACTATCGTTGTCGTCAAGCTTCGTCGTTGTAATCGTCATATTTTTTATATCTATACCGAAAGAGTATAAGAGTTTTTTAGGTTGTCGATATTTTTAGTTCGTTCGGGGTCCGCTGCATTTTCAGGGCAGAGGGAGCGTCAGTACAAAGGTCGGATTTCGGTACAAGGCACTGTGCGCGCGCGGTGCGCGCGCTGGTCGTTTTGCGCGCGAATGTTGGGCGCATTACGTCTCACCGAGGCGCGTAATGGGGAAGGAAGTCGCGAGGCACCGAAACGAGACTGTAGTGAAGACGGAACAGTGAGACAGACGGGGGTAGAAGAGAATCTATTTTGGTGTGCAGCGCAATAAGCACGGGGGGCGGTACGATCTCCGCAGTCTCCCCCGGCCCCCTCCCCTCCCCGTAACACTTTTGCTTCTGGGTCCGTAAATATGTACACGCATATATACGCATATATCTACTATTATCTATCTACGCCCCCATCGTAACACGAGGGACAAACCGACGCCCTCCCAAAGAAATCCTCGACGCGGCAGGAAGGAACTGTGGGAAGGAGGGAACGTCGGAACTCTTTAATCGTTCGAACCTCCAATCTCCGATTTGGGTCGTCTGGCCTGCTAACGATGACCTCGAAGTAACAGTGCTTTGGAGGCTCCCAAATCCCGCTGTATTACAAAAAAACTCGCCATCTCGTCAGCCCCGAGGACTAGTCCACGAGG
Source organism: Hyalomma asiaticum (assembly GCA_013339685.2). Taxonomy (NCBI): domain Eukaryota; kingdom Metazoa; phylum Arthropoda; class Arachnida; order Ixodida; family Ixodidae; genus Hyalomma; species Hyalomma asiaticum. The sequence continues at coordinate 20,457,070 of CM023490.1, forward strand.
TAGCTGCGGATTCTATCAGTGGCCCAGACCTATCGACGCTTCAACATGTGCCATAGTGTGGAACACGTCATTTTTGTCAACTGTGATTGGCCCACCAGGCAGCTACGCATTCACTGACTGGCTCAGAATGAAAACCGAGGGTGTACTGGGTAACGCTTCGGTTTTCGAACTAAAGCGATACTGACAATTTCTAGCCAGTGTCCGTGTTCCAACAGAGAAGAAAAAGGTTCTGGAGTCCCAGTCCTAGGCGAAAAAATACATACAGAATTATTGACCATCATATTGCCGCGAATAAAAGCGCAACAAGCAGGGATTAAAGCGAGAAGTCCTAGCCGATGCGACCGCTACCTTGTGTGCAAACGTAAAACAGGAGTGATTGTCTTGTACGTTAGATGATCTTTGACCTAAGAGAAGCAGCGAATATCTGCAGATACCTGACAGGTGATGCCCAAATCATGGCGGATACGTAGGAATTTTCCTCCCGCTGCTGGATTTGGCATTCGCAGCGCACGAAAGGCATAATCGGTGAGAATCATGGCTTTCAACCCGCACAAACCGTAGCTGGGATGCAAGTTCTGAAAGCGCCACATGCAAGACCCGCACGAAGGACAGTGCGCCAATTGACGGAAAAGAGGCGCTGATATTACACCACGGGTTGTGTGATTCGGCACGATTAAAGAGTTCCGACGGGCCTTTAACAGGGCCTTCCCCCGAATTCCGTTACAAACCGCCACACGGCTATCTGCCCGTCCGCGCAGAACTGCCCCCGCATAGTCACCACGGTTGGCAGCACACAACGGAATCGCGGGAAAAGTTGGCAGTCACCATCAACTGCTGGCAGACGACGACACGCTCTGTGCGGCGTTCTCAAACAGCGAGGGGCCACGCCGACGTCGTTCTTATTTTATTTAATTCTTTCGAAAACATTCGTTGTTCGCTGCAAAGAAAGGGAGACGTCCTGTACTGGGGAGCTATTTTCGTACGCCAGCTGAAGAATGCTAGGCCTGTCGGCAAGCTGGGGACCGCTGTACTGTGTGGCCGATGCGTCGAAGGGTCGGGTCGTCTGGTTGACGTGGTTGTGTTTGCGATGGTCTCCGTTGCTGTTGTTGTTGCTGTTGTTGCGCGCGTCGTGCGGTAGTAGGGGGCGCTACGAGCCGAGGTCGTCCTCGTGTTGCAATGAGAGTGATGATCTGTGCGTTGGAAAGCGTTCATCTAGCGCAAGAGCGCGGTGGTAAAGGGACGGTGCCAAGACGAAAGGGGAACGGAGAACAAAACAGTAGGTTTCTGTGTCAGCGGGGGATGTTTATCTGGAGCGCCCAGGAATTTATGAACCTGTACGCCTCGCAGCTGTCGAACAGATCTGTAAAGAGGGACAGTGAACCAAAAAATAAAAGAAAAAGCATGTTGTCGAAGCTTATAACTGTCGCAAGATGCGATAACACGTGTCTTGAATGACATCCTGGTTGCCCTTGCAAAAGACGAACGGTTATTCGAACATTGGGCACGAGCCATTTTGGCTTTCTTTTGTGCTAACCTGTCTTGTCGTCTGCTTCGGTTGTGTCACATATTTCACTTTTATCGTCTGTTTCCCTTGTAGTCTGCTTTATTGATTTTCAATATTGCCTTTCCAGTCGTCTTGGCACCGTCTCGGCGTGTATTGCGCGAAATGAAAGAGATAAGAGAGGGAAAGAGTGGAAGCAAGAGACGAGAGTGTGATATGGAAGGAAGCGCAGTGATATCCACGTCCTAAGATTCCAAAGGAGTTAAAAAAAAAGAGATGCATATAATACACAACAGGAAGTCCCTTTTATCTTTTGTACTTTGACTTAGTGCAGACGATACGCGCCTCGTTGCGTTTGTCTGCAGACGAGGCAGCCACACACTGTCTGCACTGTTTCTTCACATCTTGTTACATTTTAATAAGTTTTTAAATAAATGTTGGACAAAAGCGTATCAAGCGTGTCTGGTGTTCCTTGGTGGCGTTGGCAGGAGGCTTTTCGATCCTCCTGGACCAGTCGCTACCAGAAGTGGAAGTACGCATGTTGCGCATCTCGGACTTCGTGCCTTGTTACGAGTACAATGAGCGGCGTCTAATACTCGGAGGCCAAGGCGTGCTTCAGGTTTTCGCGGCTGAATATCGCGCTTGAGGTGCGCGGAAGCATAGCCATTTAGATTAGTGGCTGTTACAAGAGGAAGCCGTCAAAGGGAAGCGAGTTTGGACGGCCACGTATAAGACTATAAAGAACAGCTTGCGCCTTCGTCCCAGAAAAATGATTGTCATCGGACTTGTTTGCATTTCTTTTTCTTGAAAACACGGCGTGCTCATCACTTTCCTCTCACGAACGTTATCCCATGAAGAAAGCGTGCACACCATTTGTGGCTTAGAAGTACTGGACGTGCGGCGATAATGCGAGGAAAGGCAGGCGAGTTGGATGACGATTATCACCAGCGCGAGACAAGGTGAGTTAGTGATTAGTGGGCAAAGCTTTCGTCCGATAATGGAAATGAAACAGGCTGAGGATTGAGACGATTATGATTGTCGTCGGACACAAAGACGCCACAAATGCGTCCTTCCTCTTAAGTGTGATTAGTACGTCGAGATTTTAATTGACAGCAAGGAATACATTGAATTAGGTTATGTGAGCACGGCTCTGTTTTGAATGTGTATTTCCTGTTTGCCAAAAGTATGCTGATCACCGAAGATAACCAAGGCTGAGCTCACACCAGTAAGCTGATAACCTGAAATTTTCTTTAATTAGACGCACATTCCAATACAATCGTGAACGTTTAGGTGTTTCAGTGCGAAGAAATTTTCTGGAAGTTGCCTAATTAAATGCAATACACTTCCTTTATAACATAGGACATATTGTTTCCTTACCTATAAACGACTGGACAGGTACGGTCACATATATGAAGAATTTGTGACGACACACTGCGTATTCTTTCGCAAAGTTACGTGTGGCGCCGTTACATGGCCATCGTACTTGTGCGGTTTCTTGCTTACCAGACTCCCTTCTTTCGTGGCCACTTAGCCAGTGGAAATGCAAAAATTTCATGGCACGCTCTGCTGCCATGAAGGCGGCAAAATCCTCATTACAGTGCGTCTGACGCAAGGAAAGCGGAACAGCACATTATCTAGTGTTCAGGTGCCAGAGAAGGTAAGACCTACCTCGTTAGTGAAGAGCAAGCTAAACTCTTGTTGAAATTTCCATAGCAAATGCGTGTGTTGCTCGACCGGACATGTCGAGGTTATCTCGGCAGTCGATGACGTGCTGGATTATCAGCGCCGCAGTCAAGACCCCACAATGCAGAGCATCATTGCTTTATTATCACCCAAGATAATGAGGGAAGCGCTTGACGACGTAAAACAAAAGCGAGGCGCTGCGATTCTTGAAGGAGACCTCAGAATAGAAGCACTCTTCAAACCAAACGTGGTCGTCTAGAATAATCCAGAAGTGTAACTCGAAGAGCGGGAAAGAGGGGCCATACCAGGAAAATGCTGGTCAAACAGTTTTCAAGACAGAACGAAAACGGAACATCCAGATACGACCAACAGTGGAAGAGTGACCTGCCCAACTTGGACGTCAATGGCCGACCTCGGCTTGACTGTTGACCCGAAATACCTGGGTAGCGATTTCGATGGAGCCGGAGGTCGTGGAGGCCCGTGTACTGTGAGCGCACGTTAAAGAACCCCAAATGCATGGTCGAAAATTTCCAGAGTGCTCCACTTCGGCGCGCTTCGTAATTATATATTATTACTTGAAATATTTGCGTGAATCCCGGACGTAAGAGTCCGGTGAAGCGCGAGAACTTCGATGGTTTTCTCCTCCAATCTGCTATCATATGAAACTTCGTAGACAGCGGTTCCCATGTGTCGCTGCCTTGTTTGGCTTATCACACTGACCAAAAAAGCGAGCAAGCGGGCGTGAAGGCGTCGCAGAAAAACTGTCTTTTGTACTAGTACGCGCATATACCGGTTGCACAGACACAAAAAATTACCCTCATTTACTCGGCGGAATGCTCGGTTTAACTTCTCAGAACGGGTGCCTGGTTGAACGAAAGTGAAGACCCTGCCAACCGAAGCAGTTCCTGAATGCGATGCGAGGACACACAGGCAACGAAATGGTCACGTTATCACTGCTATTTAAACGAGCACATCGCTGCGACATCTGCAAGTGAGGTCGCGTACTCTTGAACAGACTCGCTTCTGAACTGAATGTGACGGCGAAGTCGGTGACGCTCAACTACCAGGTGGTATCGAAGTGCTTGGACAGTGTCGGTAACGCGGAGTACTGCACGTCCAGCGTGGCTGCGATCCCTTTGTCTTCCTCTGGCTTCTCTGCCGCCTGCGAAACAGCGTGAGTGTTGAAAGTTCGTTGACCGTTGAATTCTGTTGACAGCCGAAAGTTCGTTGAGGGCAATGAACACGGTAAAAGAGCCTTGCGCAGCTCTGGGGAAAACTCGGAAGCGCCAAATGCCAGCAGGTAGACATCGAACATGTCGCGTCTTAGCGATCACCGCTGCTCAGGGCAACACAGTGTCTGGAAGAACAGATCCGGTAGAACGATTCCGGCGAAGGCCATCTGATAAGTGTGGCTGGTTATCTTCGAGGAATTATCCAAGACTTGGCGGTTCTAACGCCTCGCTACCATTGTACATACCGGTTCAGGGACGTAACCAACACGCCAACTTCATGCTGCATACTGAACACCTTTAGTGTATGTTACACCGATATATACTAGTCACAGAGGAAGGAAACGTTAGAGAGGCCCTCAGGAGAGGCTTAACTGAAAGCGCTCTGGTAGTCACGTACTCCCGCAAGAGCTACTGGGGTTCCCTGATCTGTTGTTGTTGTTTTGTGGGGTTTTACGTCCCAAAACCAGCTCTGATTATGAGAGACGCCGTAGTGGAGGCCTCCGGAAATTTCGACCACCTGGAGTTCTTTAACGTGCACTGACATCGCGCAGCACACGGGCCTCAACATTTCACCTCCATCGAAACGCAACCGCCGCGGCCGGGATTCGATCCCGCGACCCTCGGATCAGCAGCCGAGTACCATAGCCACTAGACCACCGTGGCGGGGCGATTCCTTGATCTGGCCGTCGTGTCATGCGGCTCGTCTGCGCATGTGCTGCATGCACATGCACATGCACACGTGCTGCATGCAAGTGCATCGCTAGCGGTACATGCGCATACTAGATTGTCTGTTCGCCGTGCTTATCGCAGCGCTGACGGCGCATGCGCATGAGGTCTGGGAGGTGAGCAATCGGTAAAAAAAAGAGCATCTGTTTGCTTCCGGCTTCAAGAATGTGACGCAATGGTTTCTCCTAAGTCTGCATCCATGATGCAGTCAGGCCCATGTAAGCACTGAAACCGAAACCAGGTCCGTACCCGAGAAATTTGCTTGAACATATAATTATTCATTAATTTGGCATTTATTATAGCGTCAGCAACATATCGAACACGAGGGTAAGAACAAAAAGGTGCAATTTAGCAGCTTGACAAGGTCCTTGTCCGTATCCTTGACAGCCAAAACAGCATACCATGCATAGGTAAACATTTTTGGTTCACATATGTAGCACTTGGGCATCACTGAATTGTCCCATGAAGGGAGCCCATTGAAGTAGGACGTCATATACTTATGAACGCTTACATAAATGAATTCAGCGCTGGACCAACCCAAAGTAAAAAAAAATTACAGCATATCCAAGGAGTGAATGATGATGAGTGGGCGAAGCTCGGGAGGTTCATCGTAGATCGTGCCGAGTTCCGGATTAATTTAGTTAATGCGCACGCTACGAATCCTCATGGTTCAACTAGGCACAAGTGAAATCTCCCACCGGCACTTCATTGCAAGTCAATCAAGATCCAGTGCCTATATATATATATATATGTATATGTATATATGGGTTGCCGGTGAACGCTTCTCCAACGCGAGCAGTCGGTATTTCTCTATCAAGAAACTCGCTAGGAGACGCTGCTTGCGCCAACGTTGTCTCTCGCGGGTGAGGGCGCGTTCTCGAGAACTCCTTTGCGAGCTGGTAGCGTTCCTCTAAGAAAGAGCGTTTCCATAGCCAACGCGCGCCTTTCGCTCTCGAGCGCGTGCCTCCCGGCTGCTCCCGGCACGCGGGTTACGCCTGACGCGTGACAAGGTTAGACTAAGAGGAGCTTCGACCCTAAAATAAGCATACACACGACGGTGCAAAACGTGGATATTTTAAAACTTGATCGCGCAACCATTGATCGATTTCTGGCGTTTTACGTCCAAAAACCGCGGCACGGTTATGGGAGACGCCGTAGTGGAGGACTCCTAAAGTTTCGATCTTTCTTAGCGTTCACTGCCGTCGCACAGTACACGGGGCTTCAACATTTCGCCTCCAATCGAAACGCAGCCGCCGCGGCCAGGATTCGATCCCGCGACCTTCGGATCAGCAGCCGAATACCATATAGCCACCAAACCAACGTGGCGGTGGTATCGTGCAAGATATTGAACGTGCTATTCTGTCACCTTGCCGAATACGACCGATGATCCGTGTGTACACTTCGTGTCGATACCTTCAGAACTTACACATCTGACCATCGGTGGTGCACAGAGGTCTGTGTGGTGGTCATCGGCAAGTGCGCCCATGCGTATAGCTTACCACCGCCAACAGGCGCCTTCACGATAAGGCTCTCGGGCTATGTGCTCGGTAGCGGGCGTTCACGCAAACACGGCTCTCAAATGCGCGCTCTTAGCCGGGCAAGCAAGACGTGGTGCCCTTCCATACGCCGCTGCCTCCTCACACGGGACCTCTTCGACAAGCATTGCAGCGGCTTGACCACTTCGAGGATCAACTAATGTTCCTTCGTGATAGCCTTTGGTGTTTTTAGATGAGAAGCTTATGGCGGGGGGGGTCTTTGACCGTCCCTCCTTCCCTCCCGCGGTGTTCCACACTCCCACAGCGCATGCGCGTCCCCTCCCACTCTCTCTCCTCTACTACGCTGCCCCTTTCTCTCCTATAGGAATCCTCTACTCTACGGAGCGGCGCGCACGACAGGTGGTGCGACAGCGGCATACTCCGCTGGGGGCGCCACGGTAGTTCCGCGGTATGAAAATGACGGAGGCGCGCGCGCCTCATTCTCTCTCCTGTGCAGTGGCGCGATGAGCGATCGAGCCATCACGCAACCACCGCGTTCTCTCTCTTCTCTTATACATTCTCATTCGTCCTCTCAATAAAATTACACCATCTCCTGCTCAAGCTAACCATCTCCCCGCTGCTTCGCATCCACACATGGTTCCTTTTAGCGGGAGATGGAGTAATTTTTTTTGTCACGTGAGTTATTCCGTTACGTTTCTTCTAGACAGTGTGTTATTGCGATAATACAGATATGTAGTTTGCATTGGTGATTTATTAGCGTGTTTTCTTAACATAAACATGTGGTTAATAAGACCTTATTTTTGAAGGCACAATCTTATTTCGATATAGCATATTCGACATTCGAAGCTGGACATTGACAGCCGTTAGTACATGAAAAAGGTTGCCTAACTGTGTTTCTTGTTCTGATTAATATTAGGTTAAAAGGTGCATGCTTACGAAATAGCTTCATAAGGGGAGCGCATTGAGAGGCCTGTTCCTCTAAACGGCGAAGAAAAATTTGCTGAATAATGAGTTTAACACCTCGAGCGTTTTTGCTGGTCTGTCATGGTAGCTAGCGCATATGTTTCTCCTAGCACACGGCTCCATCGGCGGTGTGCTAGCTTAGGGATGTGAATACACCGAGTTCTCGCCAAGTAGAGTGGTGTATGCTATAACATGTTTTGAGAAAGAATAATAATTCTGAAAAAAAATTACAGCATATCCACGGAGTGAATGATGATGAGTGGGCGAAGCTCGGGAGGTTCATAGTAGATCGTGCTGAGTTCCGGATTAATTTAGTTAACGCGCACGCTACGAATCCTCATGGTTCAACTATGCACAAGTGAAGATCCAGTGCCTATATATATATATATATATATATATATATATATATATATATATGGGTTGCCGGTGAACGCTTCTCCAACGCGAGCAGTCGGTATTTCTCAATCAAGAAACGCTGCCTGCGCCAACGTTGTCTCTCGCTGGTGAGGGCGCGTTCTCCTTCTTTGCGAGCTGGTACAGCGTTCCTCTAAGAAAGAACGTTTCCATAGCCAACGCGCGCCTTTCGCTCTCTCTTTGTCTCTCTCTCTCTCTCACACACACAAGACAGCAGAGGCACGCGCCGGGAGAGAGAGAGAGAGAGGCACGCGCCGGGAGGCACGCGGGTTACGCCTGACGACTGACGCCTGACGCGTGACAAGGTTAGGCTAAGAGGAGCTTCGCCCCTAAAATCACGTAACGCATTGTCAGTGACTACCACGTTAGACAGACAGACAGACGTTGGGACCCTCACTTGCCAAGGGCGATCCTGGGTAGTCGCGGGCCGCTCCCACACGGCAACAGAAAGACAGTGGCCTTCCGCCCTCTCGCAGGCCTTCTGGAAAGCCAGGAGTTGGTCTTAGAGATCGCCGTCCTTCAGGGCTTTTTAAATGCGGAGCATTTCTTAGTCGCACGATGTCGCGCTTCGGCGGCGGCGCCGTCCACACCCCCACTGCGCATGCTCGGCTCGTCTCGTGCCGGCCCACCGGGCGTTCAGCAAGCCGAGCATGCGCAGTGGGGGTACGGACCTCTCCCCCGTACTCCTCTCCGTCGAACGCGGGCGGTGTGTATATAAGCGGCGGAGCGCGCGTTCGGAATTCAGTCAAGGGCGTCTTTGTGGACTTCTCCCCCGTACTCCTCTCCCTCGAACGCACGAGAAGCAGCGGCGAAACGTGAGCAGCGAGCTTTAAGACCCCAGGTACGTGAGCGAGAAGCGGCGTGCAAACGTCGTCAACGAGACGCGGCTCCGGACGCGGCTCGTGGACGCAAGTGCCTTCATTCAATAAATAAGAATAATAAAGACGAAATAACAATTAAGCATTCCCAAACCACACCCAATTACGCAACATTCACGCGATACCCCACCACTCTGCGACGCATTTACTCGAGTTCCCCCCGTGGGAAGATGCGGGCGGCATTTTTGCTGGTCTCTACATTTTATAGTCCTCTATCGCGTGATGGAGGACGTTGCCAGAGCGTGTGATGCAGAGAGCTACACTCCGTAATCCTTACAGTGCGGTTCTACGTCCGGTGAATGGGTCAGAAGGACTTTTTAGACTAAGGTACATGCGTTCCGAGAAGTACAGCACAGGGTAACCAGAAAGCGAGAAGACAACAGGCCTATGCTAGCTGCATTGATTAAGGTAAAATGACAACTCGCAATCAGCTTATTTCAGCTACTCATGAGGCTCTGCGAAAGATAAAAAGAAAACAATAGAGTGCCCAGCAATAGAGTGCTATACGCAGTACCGAAATCAAACTGAAAGGAGTCGTACTCCCAGCTGTCTCCCTTGCCTGCTCTACCTGATACTATCAGGCTAAGTATAGCCCTCGATAAGCTTCGAAACAGCAGTGGGCGGGGCTCTTCGCACCACTGTGGCAAACGTATATAGGCGACAGCGAGGAACGTAAGCATGTACAAGGCCTACATCCATCTCTTCGGCCGCGTCGCTATGCCTGCGTGAGTGTCGTCTATGATCAATCTAACAGAGTGCGATCGACGCACACGAGCTGACGTTGATCGATATCGAGCCGCGCCAAGTCGAGCCCGTGGCTCTCAGGGGCTCCGGCGGAGCTCTCCAGGATATTTTGTTACGCTCCTCGGCCTAGCAGACGTAACAACACGCAGACGACATTGCTCAAGCGTTCACGGCCAATTAGAGAGTGCTTGTATAAAGACTGCGAAAGGGGTGTCCGTGAAGTGTATGTATAGACTGGTTTCTATATATATGTGGGACGCTGGGTTCAAGCCTATACGCAAAGCTTGCCTGAGTGACGTCAGCATAGACTCCCAGGCAATAACCAGTTGGGGGGACATGAATTTTTGACATACCAGACAGCTTACACAAGTTTTTTTTTTTTTCGTAACACCCACGGGCTGCAAAAGTTATAAGGCAATCGCCAGTTTTACCAGCACGGTAAGAGGTTGCTTCAGTAAAGAGCACGTGCACGCGTGCTTCCGTTATTGCTTTTCGCTTCCAAATAGATGGTCACAAAACATACGTGTTTTGTGACCATCTATTTGTTGATGTTGACCAACATCAACAAATCTTTGACCGGCTTCTGCTGCGCCGTCAGTTTTGCTCGGCATTCTAATACAGTCTGTTCCGACAGCCCCCTGATGTCAAGACGGGCCAGCGTGGCCGATATGTGATAGTCTATGCGCGCTGTAGCAACTACAACGGCAAGGAACTTGTTCTATAGTTTCCTATGCTTTGTTCCTATAGTTTCCTATAGTTTTCCATAGCTTGTTCTATAGTTTATCTCTCTCTCTCTCTCTCAAGTCCACTGTTTTCGTGCCACATCTCCAGAATGCCAGCCCCAATCCATCAGCGATAAACAACACTGTTCCGAGCTGACGCCATCAGGTTCAGGGACGTCATGGTGCTAGTTACGAACGCCTCAATATGGTGTCGCCACCGATCATTTATTTTCCTTTATCGGGCTCACTGCACCAACGCTCCCAGTGAGCCCCACCTTTCAGGTGTTCCAGACCTGGTGCACGATGATTAAAGTCTACTCATCAATTGTCAATGTAGTGGCCCCTCGAGCGATATATTTGACTTATGACGTAGTTAAAGCATGTGATGTACAATGCGTGCGATGTATACCTTCATATATGGAAGATGATTGCCCTTCCTCCATAATTGATTAGTCGGCGTATCAGTCTGTATTCCTATATCGTAGTTCTATATTCCTCATAACGATGTTTACGTCATACTGTCTACAGATATGCGCTTATGTCTAGTGTTAAGGGGTAAAGTTAGGCCTATTTGCACGTGCAGTTAGGCTGTCTGATGAATAACGAGAATTAGTGTGCAAGTGCAGCATTACGTTAATGCTGTTGACAGGAAGTGAGGCGTAGATAACTACATTTAGAGATAAGAAAGAAGGAGAGAAGGTTCAATGAAAGCTGAAGACCTTAGCATCTATACGCGATCATATCTAGTTAAAGCACTATTTCATACAGCCACTGTTATCAGGCCTGTCTAATAATGTAGTACCTGGCACATCAGTCATAACAGCGTATTCATAAAATATGATGGATAGAAGTTTCAATGGTTGCGGTTGCTTAATCGCTGCAAACGTTTTTACAGTCTGTAATTCGCAGCCTTCCCGATCTTTCTCTTCTCATATCCCCAGCGAACGGTAGCCAATCAGACGAGTTAATCTCGCGAGCTCTCGCAACGCTGTTTCCATTCTATCGCCCTGGTCAATATGAGATTTTTTTCTTATATTGGCAAGGAAAAAAAAGAACGCTGTCGAGAAGGGCTCTCCGCCCCATAGGATGTCGAGGGACAACACAGAAAAAAGTTAGGGAACAAGCGAAAAGGAAACATTAGTACCTCATCATAAATCCCCATAGTAACAGGGAACAACGAATCTCCATCGTGCAGATGGTGCTCGCGATGCGAAAAAAAGAAAATTGAACGATTGGAGCGTGAATCCCTGAGGAAATGATGAGCAGCAGTATCGAGCTGGCGCGTGTTTCATTGCGTTAGCATCAACCGCCATATAAGCCTTATAGTAACAGTGCGCCGGCGCGTCTGACGCAACGTTGTAGCGGTGCGGAAATGGATGAGGACCAGGAACAGGCAGCACGCATTGAGAGAGAGAGGAGAGAGAGAGAGAGAAAGGAAGAAAGGGAGTGGCCGAGGGGAGACCTGGAAACGGAACCTTATACTTAACACTGTTTACCAACACAATGTCGTAAACGGCGAATAGGAATCATATTCGGGAAAGAAAGGTCATATTATTCCTGAACATCGTTCCGTATTCGCTCGCTTATTCAACGACTCTTCTTCCTTTTTGTTTGCATTCTCTCGCCGTAAGGGAGTAAAAAAAAAAACGGCATTTGGGAACCGAAAATGGCCATGTCGGCATGAATATTTAGTAATGACTTCTCTTTCCCGTGTAACGACTGGCGATAATAAACAGTGCCGGAGAGCTACTAGAATCGCGAACGATGTACGAAAGACCGCAGGGAAGGTGGAAAACGTGTCTGAAATGCCAAGGAGGGAAAGAAAGGGAAAGAATGGGAGAGAGTGTTGGGAAGGAGGAACTAAGGAAGGAGAAATGTCGTTAATCCCGGGCGCGGGGGCCCGAGACAAGCGGTGTTGCGCAAAACTGTATCACAATTCCAAAACAAGCCATCTCACTCACTACCCGCACTGCTGACGAGGGAGCACCGCGCTAGGGAGATGGGGATAGAGAGAAAGAGAGCAATAAAAGAGGGGAAAGGAAAGAGGAATGGGAACATGCGCGAGCTCAACAAAACCAAACCGAACACAACCTTCAAGAGTGCTGCGCTGTGAGCTAACGCGTTCCTTTGCTCTCGTATTTTGAAGCCCCTGTCCCGGGCGCCGGGAAGAAGCGGGAAGAAAAGGAGGTCGAGCGCCACTGCGCATGCGCCGGGACAGGGAGGTAGGGAGAGCGGCGCATGCGCACCGAGGCCAACCTTGACCCCGCGCCGCGGCAGTGCTTTGGGGACGGATCGATACCCAGTCCGCATAGGCGACCCCGTGGCATTTCGGCGACCCACTGGCCCTTGGCGAACACTCCGCTATTCGGTCGACGCACAGAGAAGGCTCCCGTATTTTTTTCCCTCCCCGTTTGTTTTTCCCGTGAGCGCTGCTCCTTTGAGCCCCCCAAAGGCACAGTACTGCCTTAACTCCCTCCTTATCTCACTTGTTTTCTTTGTCTACGTTGGCTCCCATTGAGGGGAATGGATGGTATTGCGAGATCCCCTACGTGGGTCCTGGGGATCATACCGGGATGTATATATTAGGGAAGCCGTTTGTCCCATTCCCTAAATGTCTCGACGCCCCTGACGCTTATATGGGCTCCGCTGCCGAGGTGCGACCGGGGGGCATTAAAGGTGCCAGGAGGGTTTTATTTCGTCATAGCTTAGGAATGGTTAACCTGACCAAATCACTCTAGTTAGATGTGCGCAAGGTTCCATCCGTCATATCCCTATTCTCTTCTCCCTGACCCTTTGTTGTGCGTTTCTGCGTAGAAGGTTAGTGCTACCGCACCTGTTCTTAACACTTCCGTACATTTTGATTACTACTTCCTTGTTTATTATAATTGCCGGCCAGATTGTAAAAGCTTATCGCCGTCAAGTCAGTGGTTAAGGTCACTTCCTTCGCTGCCCGTTGCCGCCTCCCTTAACTGCCGTTGTGTTCTTTTTTCCTTTTATCATTTCCACACGCCCTCTTCCTCCGAGGACGACCTCTTCTTCTGTTTGTAAGAGGACGTCACTGTGTCGCCATTATAAACGCAGTTGTCTTACGTTTGTGAGCAAATGTTCTTATTAACGTTTAATTATAGCGAAAGTCTCTACGCAGGACAACTGTTCAGTGACATTATGACAATATTTAATTCTTATGCAGAAAGATAACACGAATAAAAGGAAGCATACATAGCGACTTTTTCGCGCGGCAAGTGAATGTATCTAGATCTTTGCTTTAATGTGTCATATTGCTATATTATTGCTATCAATTCTCCCTCCCTCCCCTCTCTCTCTCTCTCTCTCTCTCTCTCTCTCTCTCTCTCTCTCTCTATATATATATATATATATATATATATATATATATATATATATATATATAACGAAAGGAAAGAGGGTCAAGGGCTCGCTTTATTTGTTAGAAACAAGTTAATGAAGCAACAAACGTTGAAGCCTAGGAAAGCATAGGGGAAGTTATTCCAATTCAATGTTTGTTGCTTCATTAACTTGTTTCTAACAAATAAAGCGAGCCCTTGACCCCCTTCCCTTTCGTTATATATATTGTGATCGCTAAGTATGCAGTTCATCGTCTTCGTCTGTATATACCCATCATGCCAATCATCATCATCACTGGGTTTGGCCGCTGCTAGCTGAGAGGCTGTCTCGCGCGCCAGTTTTCTAATAAAACTGTCCTACCGCCGTACTGGATGTCGCCTCACAAGTGGTGGAGGTGATGGGTATATACTGATGAAGACGATGAACTGCATACTTAGCGCTCACTATATATATATATATATATATATATATTATATATATATATATACTGAAGAAAGGTTCCCTGGGCTTGGTTGCGAATACGAAGATATATATATATATATTATATATGTTCCTTTGCTCTCGTATTTTGAAGCCCCTGTCCCGGGCGCCGGGAAGAAGCGGGAAGAAAAGGAGGTCGAGCGCCACTGCGCATGCGCCGGGACAGGGAGGTAGGGAGAGCGGCGCATGCGCACCGAGGCCAACCTTGACCCCGCGCCGCGGCAGTGCTTTGGGGACGGATCGATACCCAGTCCGCATAGGCGACCCCGTGGCATTTCGGCGACCCACTGGCCCTTGGCGAACACTCCGCTATTCGGTCGACGCACAGAGAAGGCTCCCGTATTTTTTTCCCTCCCCGTTTGTTTTTCCCGTGAGCGCGCTCCTTTGAGCCCCCCAAAGGCACAGTACTGCCTTAACTCCCTCCTCATCTCACTTGTTTTCTTTGTCTACGTTGGCTCCCATTGAGGGGAATGGATGGTATTGCGAGATCCCCTACGTGGGTCCTGGGGATCATACCGGGATGTATATATTAGGGAAGCCGTTTGTCCCATTCCCTAAATGTCTCGACGCCCCTGACGCTTATATGGGCTCCGCTGCCGAGGTGCGACCGGGGGGCATTAAAGGTGCCAGGAGGGTTTTATTTCGTCATAGCTTAGGAATGGTTAACCTGACCAAATCACTCTAGTTAGATGTGCGCAAGGTTCCATCCGTCATATCCCTATTCTCTTCTCCCTAACCCTTTGTTGTGCGTTTCTGCGTAGAAGGTTAGTGCTACCGCACCTGTTCTTAACACTTCCGTGCATTTTGACTGCTACTTCCTTGTTTATTATAATTGCCGGCCAGATTGTAAAAGCTTATCGCGGTCAAGTCAGTGGTTAAGGCTGCCCGTTGCCGCCTCCCTTAACTGCCGTTGTGTTCTTTTTTCCTTTTATCATTTCCACATGCCCTCTTCCTCCGAGGACGACCTCTTCTTCTGTTTGTAAGAGAACGTCACTGTGTCGCCATTATAAATGCAGTTGTCTTACGTTTATGAGCAAATGTTCTTATTAACGTTTAATTATAGCGAAAGTCTCTACGCAGGACAACTGTTCAGTGACATTATGACAATATTTAAGTCTTATGCAGAAAGATAACACGAATAAAAGGAAGCATACTTAGCGATATTTTCGCGCGGCAAGTGAATGCATCTAGATCTTTGCTTTAACGTGTCATATTGCTATATTATTGCTATCAATTCTCCTCCCCTCTCTCTCTCTCTCTCTCTATATATATATACATATATATATATATATATATAATATATATATATATAACGAAAGGAAAGAGGGGTCAAGGGCTCGCTTTATTTGTTAGAAACAAGTTAATGAAGCAACAAACGTTGAAGCCTAGGAAAGCATATGGGAAGTTATTCCAATTCAATGTTTGTTGCTTCATAAACTTGTTTCTAACAAATAAAGCGAGCCCTTGACCCCCTTCCCTTTCGTTATATATATTGTGAGCGCTAAGTATGCAGTTCATCGTCTTCGTCTGTATATGCCCATCATGCCAATCATCATCATCGCTGGGTTTGGCCGCTGCTAGCTGAGAGGCTGTCTCGCGCGCCAGTTTTCTAATAAAACGGTCCTACCGCCGTACTGGATATCGCCTCACAAGTGGTGGAGGTGATGGGTATATACTGATGAAGACGATGAACTGCATACTTAGCGCTCACTATATATATATATATATATATATATATATATATATATATAGATATATATATATATAATACGCAGCCTTCGAAATCGGATCCAGCTATTGAATTTATATATATATATATATATATATATATGTATATATATACCTATATATATATATATATATATATATATATATATATATATATATATATATATGTATATATATATACACTTGGAAGTCGATGTATTTTCACAGCACCACGATTTACTTTGATGATTTTACAGCAATGCAGTCATATTTGTAGAATACGGCATAGATTGTGACGTGTAGGAAGAATAACCTTAAAGACCGTACTGTGAAGTCACTGTCATTCCGGAAAACGCGTCACTGCTGAAGTGTTTACGTAGCGCGCTTGTCATGCCGCGCCGGCGAATCGAATCCCAGATGACGGAGTAACCCGAAAGACGCATAATCATGCCTCCAAATTGATACAGCACAAGCCACATGTAGCGGTACTGTGTCGGCTACACCGATTCAGCGCACGCTGCCGGCGCGAATCAAAATATAACTGAGTTGGATTGCGAAATACACTGCGCCGCAGTGCAACTGACAAGCGCGGTGTTTCCGAAGTGAAGGAGTAACGGAGATAGAGAAAGAAGGAGCAGGAAAAAAAGAGAAACGACCATTGTGTGTGTGTGTGTGTGTGTGTGTGTGTGTGTGTGTGTGTGTGTGTGTGTGTGTGTGTGTGTGTGTGTGTGTGTGTGTGTGTGACTGAATACTTGCCGAGGTACGTCGAAAAGTAATTCACTTTATCGTCCGCCTTATACTTTACGACCGACTATATCTTTCTTTTTCCCGAAGAAAAAGAAAAATAAGGAAGTGCGCAAAAACGATGAATGAAAATGAATGAAACGCGTCTTTCGAATAAAGCCGGCGCCCGCGGATACGGGATGGCTTTTTCGACGCTGCATAATAAAACGAACCCGGAGACGTAGAATCGGTGCGGTCAAAAATAGCCGCACGCGAAAGAAAGCGGCGCGTTTGCAGGGAGCGCGCATCTAGTGGCCATCCCCGGCGTGGATGGATGGACGGATGCTATGAGCGTCCCCTTTGTAACGGGGCGGTGACATGTGCGCCACCAGGCTCGTAAAAAAATTTAAGAACATTTCTTTATTTTTCCCCCTTTCTCTTTAAGTTGTCCTCATGCCTTTAAATCTACTTCAATTAAATCGATCATACTATATCAAAAACGCAAATTCATAGCCTAGTTCTTTGCCCCTTATGGCAGAAAGTCCTTATTTTTTTCCCCTATAATTATTTTCGTTCGTTCTCTCTAGTTTTCTGCCACCAGTATTCTAACCGTCTCTTACTTATTTCAATCGCGGGTATGTTCAGGTTCCCGTTGTTCTCCCTAAAACCGAAGGCTTCATGTAGGGTGGTGCCCAAACGTACACCTGGGTGGATATTTCCGCATTCAATCAGAGCATGCTCCGTTGTTTCCCTATTTTCCTCACAGCATGTGCATTTTTCTTCTTATTTACTGAATTGCGCTTTATAACTACGCTTTCTAAGGCAGCCCGACCTCGCTTCAAACAGTAAAGCGCTTTCTCTTGAATGATCATACACTGCCTCCCTCTTTATTTCGTTTTTGCCCTTTCGCTAGTTATTCAGAGTCTGTTCTTTTTTTCCCGCGCGAGCCGCTTAGCCGCGCCATCTGTGGCGGGATTTGGAAACTCGGTTTGCGTGGGAGTATAGGCACGCCCTTTTCTTCCGTTAAGCTTTACTGCTTTATTTTATCTATTTATCTTGTTTTTTTTGTCAGCGCGATTCATATTTTCAACTAATCTTCTCTGAGCACCTTGCGTCTGGCACGGCGTAGCAATAGTGTCGCTTTCGCGCCACTAAACCCGACTTAACCAACTTAACTGACTAATCTTCTCTGTCGCATGGTTAAAGAATAGAAGTTTTGTTTTTATGCGCGAGGTCCCAAAGCTAATCGGTGTTGCTATTTGCCTCGAAACTACGAAGTTCGCTATATAAAGAACTTATTTATGTACATTGACTGCTGAACATTGTTAGCTTACTCTGAATCCCCGTCCTAGCGTCGTTGTCTCTTTTTTGTTTGCGCTGAAGTAAGCATCGAGTACGAAGCATTATCATCATCATATTCTTCTTCACCTTCATAATTATCATCATCTAATTCATGACGTCACTGTTTGGAGGCGTGGTAGTGCCAGGCGTTGCAGCAGCTGTGCCATAGCTGGTTGCCATAGCTACGGCGCGGCTGGCTTTTCGTGACATGGACGCACAAATTACGGCTGGCTTAAACAGCTTCGCTGTTAAAACGAGTTATATCATATCTCTCACCTGAGCCCATGAACAACGTCAACAATAGCGAAAGAACAGGAAAAGAGCACATTACGTCGTGATGAACGAAACCGAGTCTACGGGGACAACAAAGGGGGGGTCGCTGACGGTGCTGACCGGCTCCCTAGGATGCGTGGTTGCGCAACACGAAAGACTTGTTTCGTGCCAGCGCTCCCCATCTCCCTTTGCCCTTGCATCTCTTTTCTTGGCTGACGGATGAACCACTCCATTGAGAGGACAAGGCCAGACAGTAAGCCCACGTACACAGACAAGAGGGGGAAAAAAGGAATTCACTTCCGCTTTCTAGGGAACGAATGAAAGAAGAACAAAAAAGGCTCTGTCCGATTGGGAAACCAGCTCGGCAGGGAACGATTTCAGATTAGTGAGACTGCAAAAGAGGAATTGCAATGGTGGCGGCAGCTGAATATATATCGAAGGAGTATGTGCAAAACCGTTTTTGTTTGGGTGGGTGGCCATTACCGTTCTTTTTTTAGTCTTGTCTAGTCTCTCCAGGCCCGGAGGCAGCTCAAGGGCATACACCTTTAGCAGGTCGGTTCCAAGTATAGTACTGGGCTCTTAGGAACGTGAAAAATACATGTTCTTTTTTGTTTAAGCATATCGGTTAGGTTCTTGGAGCAGGACGCCTTTCATGTGCATCTTTCCTGCATCTGCTTGTTTCTTCGTTTCATCATTGCGCCTGAGCATGTTCAGCAAGCTTAGTCATTAAGTCGCCCAATTAAGTCAGTCTCCCACCAGAAGGGCGAAGCAATGACTGCGACAGCAATGCATGTTATACGAAGTAAGACTAGAAGCTTTAGGGGCAATTTGAATTGTAGTGAACGTGGGGTTATTAAGTAAGCACGCAGGTGTACTTAGGTGTGAACAGACTCGCACGAAGGGAATGAATGACCACGACATGCCGCTCGCAGGAGAGTGATAGCGATCAGAAAAGGCGCCCTTGGGCAGGCCATCAAAGGTTATTTACGTTCTATTTTGCTGCTGTATGCGGTCAGTATTGCGTGTGTACCATGCTGTGCAATTTGGGCAGAGGAGAAGACGTTCACTTTACGGCGAGGGGGAAGATAGCGTACGTAAACGTAGAACGCGAGCAGCGGCTTCGGCTCGCTGTCGACTCTGCATGACCGCGATACGGGCCGTAGTAAATCAGCTCACACCGCGCGCATCTGTGGACGCGCAGCCCGAGGCACATTTGCGAGCAGATGCTGCAGGTGTGGCCTCAAATATACTTTGAATGACAGTGTTACAATGATTACGTGAGAAGTAAATCGCGCCTTGCTTCAGCGCGAGTAGCATTTTGCTGGAGTCCTTGTTCGTTCTTAAATCGCTCAGTACGTTCGTCGAGAGAGTGCTATACGTCGTCTACGCACCTTTGGTTCGGCACAATTTATTACTGTTTAGTTGCTGCTGTCACTTACAAGCATACGGTAAAGTGCACTCGGCATAGTTCTGAAATTAGCCGAGAACCACCGGTGTGCAAGTGCAGTGGTGTAGCGATTTTATCTCGCGATTTTTGACTGTTGATAACACAGACTATGTGGTCTGTCTGTCTGTCGCTGGTGGACAGCAATTATAATCTTACGCGTGGACTTACGGCACAACGCAGTTGTTTTTCGGCGCATAATTGCGGAACTGTCACGTAGCGGTTCCACTACGAGCCTTAATTAGGCTTAAGACGCCCCATTACTGGACAGTTTTGGTCTACCACCACGGGAAGTTTCCGCGTCTTGAGTGAATTGTGGTACTCAGGCAATTAAACTCTCCGCCAGAAAGGATTAAAAGGGCACTAAAGTGAGAACGTGAAGTGGTTCAGAATGACAACTTATATTTTGCTGATCTCGATGGTTGGTAATTTCGCAACTTTATGTTCGGTATTGGTTTAGAAAATGAATGTAAGCGTTTTAGTTTTGAAATTGGCGCCAGAAGGTCGGCCTCAGTGCGATCAGAAGGCCAATTTTATTTTTGCGTCCGCCAAGGTGGTCTTAGTGGTTATGGCACTCGGCTGCTGATCCGAAGGTCGCGGGATCGAGTCCCTGTCGCGGCTGCTGCATTTCGATGGAGGCGCAATGTTGATGCCCGTGTATATCGTGCGATGTCAGTGCACGTTAGAGAACTCCAGGTGGTCGAAATTTCCGGAGCCCTCCACTACGGCGTCTCTCATAATCATAGCGTGATTTTTTGGACGTAAAACCCCAGAAATCAATAAATCATATGCTGCCTGATTATGCAGTAAGGAGACCCCGTCGTCCCTGAGTGGTACCATGATAACGCTGGTCACCTGTGATCTTGCTGTTAAAAGACGAAAAGGAAAGTAAGGTGCTAGGATTAATGAAAAGACGACAACAACAACAACAAAAAA
Source organism: Hyalomma asiaticum (assembly GCA_013339685.2). Lineage (NCBI taxonomy): Eukaryota > Metazoa > Arthropoda > Arachnida > Ixodida > Ixodidae > Hyalomma > Hyalomma asiaticum. Next base: position 20,477,696 of record CM023490.1, read on the forward strand.
ATTGGCAGATCCCACGCGCAGTGGGAATCAAGGAAATGCGAAGCACGCATCAGGAACGTAAAATGGATATGCATTGTTGTCTCGCTATACCGAGCTTCGTACATATGAAGTTAACGAAACGGCCGCAAGAGCACCATGACTGTGGCATGTAAACCATGCCGCTCATACACGCATGTCATGATTCTAAAGTTATGACCTGCCATTTGCGTTCTTCATGCAGTCGTGTTGTGGCATAGCAATTTTGGTCCCATTAACGAAACGAGCGCCATGTAGATCATGCCGCTCATGACATGCTTGTCACGATTTTCATGCTATGACATGTCATATATGTTTGTCATGCTGTCATGTTGTTGCATACCAGTTTTCGTATACATCCCATTTACGAAATGGCCAAGAGAGCACCAAGACCGTGGCATGTAAATCATGTCACTCATGGCATGCATGTCACGATTTTCGTGTTATGACCTGTCATTTATGATTGTCATGCAGTCATGTCGTGGCATGCCAATTTCCGTACACGTCCCATTAATGAAACGCGTGACATGTAAATCATGTCGCTCATGACATGCATGTCAGGATTTTCATGTTATGACCTGTCATTTATGTTCGCCATGCAGTCATATTGTGGCATACCAATTTTTTTATACATCCCATTAACGAAACGGCCAGGAGAGCACCGAGACCGTGGCATGTAAATCATGCCGGTGGCATGCAATCATGCATATCATGCTTTTCATGTTATGACCTGCCATTAATGTTCGTCAGGTAGTAATGTAGCGCCATACCAATTTTCGCATACATCCCTTTAGCGAAGCGGCCAGGAGAGCACTAAGACCGTGGCACGTAAATCATGTCGCTCATGACATGCATATCAAGCTTTTCAATGTTATGACCTGCCATTAATGTGCCTCAGGCAGGCATGTTGCGCCATACCAATTTTCGCATACATCCCTTTAGCGAAACGGCCAGGAGAGCACTAAGGCCGTGGCATGTAAATTATGCCACTCATGACACGCATATCATGATTTTCATGTTATGGCCTGCCATTTATGTTCGTCAGGTAGTGATGTTGTACCATACCAATTTTTGTAAACATCCCATTAGCGAAACGGCCAGGAGAGCAGAAAATCGTAGGCGGCTAGATAGATAGATAGATAGATAGATAGATAGATAGATAGATAGATAGATAGATAGATAGATAGATAGATAGATAGATAGATAGATAGATAGATAGATAGATAGATAGATAGATAGATATGCTCAAACTCGCCGAAGTTCGCTAAGAAATGCTTCGCATTTAAAACAACAACAACAACAACAACAACAACAACAACAACAACAAATGTCACTTGAGGGACCGAACAATTTACCGATTAAGACAAACAGGGTACAGCATAGGCTGCAACGAGGTTAATCCAATGTTTGTAGTCAAACGCGGATAGCGATTCTGAAATATGTCGTTTATATGAATGCGAATGTCGACTGCAAATCTCGAACGACGGTTTCGCCATAGAGCTGTAATTAGATTAGCATATTCGGCGGACGTCTTGGATGGCGTCCAAGGAAGATGAAAGCCTGTAGCATTCGTAGCCTCACCAGAGCGTCCTTTGTCGAGCCTTCCATCTACAAGGCCTCCTCCATCGATCTTTTAAAACTTTTTTAAGCGCTGTTGATTTGTTAACTGCAGCGAAAGCAGGGTTCCGCGGGAACGACGTTAGTGCAGCACATATATGGCCGCATCCACGTGATAAAGATTTGAATTGATATCTCGAATCCGTGTTTGCAAGTTCCCCAGCAGGACATAAGTTGGTCAGAGAAGGCGAACAAAACTTCTATATAAGAAATAAAACATAAAATAGGATGTGAACTTATTAAAATAAGGGTCGGATATGGTGCTAGCACGCAGAATTTTGATGGAGTTTATGGGGCGTTTAGTTTAACTTTATGTGGCACTTTATGTGGCCTTTGGAAACATAGCTCGTGAACCAAATGCTATCGCACAAAGTACAAACGCTTTCCCGTACGTCAGTGAGACCGTGAGGCAAGTCACCCCAATACCTCGCGCGATCCTGCGAACCCAGTGGACTAGCTGTCGTGGTCTCTCCTAGTTCTCCGTAATGTCATTGTGCTCTTGTATTTTCTTTTTTTTCTTAGTGCAGTTGCGTTGTGTGACGAATGTACAGCGTGGTGCTAAAGGCCTAGTCAGGTGACTCATAACGTCGCCTTTCGTCTCCTGCAGCACGACAATCATGTACTGTCAAGCAAATAATAATAAAAGAAAACTGAGCAGCCCAGACTCCCTAGAGGAAATTATAGAGTTAGGGATAGGAGGAACGCATCGAAGATTAGATAATTCCCATGGGGAGCAGCCCTCCATGGTTCTGGCTCCACAGAAATTGAGTCAGACATAAAAGGGTGCCTGTCCGATTAGCACCAGTGCGTCGAAAGTGACTTGGCTCCCAGTATGGCCAGCAAGGAAGGTATACCGGGTGGCGTGAAAGGTACCGAACACGTAGAGGTAAGGAAAGCGTTTAGCCCGCAGTGGCCGCCATGCAGAAGCATGTGTCCTAGGAGAAGGATTAGGAGGCTGATAAACTTCGGCGAGCCTGTCACTGGTACTATAAACAGAGACCAAGACACTTCCTTGCCTTCCTTTTCTCGTATGCCAAGCGTTGCATCCGTTGTGTACAGTAAAACATAGTTATATCGAAGCCGAAAGACCGCCTTCGTAGCTCAGTGGTAAAGCATCGGACGCGTCATCCGAAGGTCGTGGGTTCGGTTCCCACCGAAGGCAGGTTTGTCTTTTGCCCCGCCACAGTGGTCTAGTGGCTAAGGTACTCGGCTGCTGATCCGAGGGTCGCGGGATCGAATCCCGGCCGCAGCGGCTGCATTTCGATGGAGGCGAAATGTTGAGGCCCGTGTGCTGTGCGATGTCAGTGCACGTTAAAGAACCCCAGGTGGTCGAAATTTCCGGAGCCCTCCACTACGGCGTCTCTCATAATCAGAGCTGGTTTTGGGACGTAAAACCCCACAAAACAACAAACAAGTTGAAAGGGGAGCCGTAATTACTTCGTTATAACCGTTACTTCGTTATAGCCGATATCAATTTCATCTATGGGAACTTTAAGGGGAATTGCGATTGCTTCGTTACATCCAATAGTTCGTTATAACGAGGTTCTACTGTATTTGTTGATGTTGTTTTACTGTTTGTAAAAAATATTTACAATGCCGCTATATCGTTCACTCTTAAAGGCAAAGCTTAAAACGTCCGCCGATATTTTTTATCGCAAAGTGGCAAGAATGCGTTCAGAAACCAGTGTGGGCGATTTTGGGGCGATTGCGCCGTCCTATCGGGGAGCTGTTGCATCTGCCCCAGTAATGGAACGTAGGCGGGGTGAGGAATGGACAATGTGGAAAGTGAATAGCTAGAAATGACTCGAGTGTGGAAATTTCAACGTGGCGTTCGCGGGGGCTTCTTTCATTAGATTTTTCTCCCATCAGACACCTCCCACTAGAAACACAAAAGCCGCATATCGAAAGCCGACAGTTATGCAAATAGTCTGTGCACAAATTCTCTTCATCGTTCTTTATTTTTTTTTTTTTTGGCGGCGATTCAAGCAGAGGCTTAACTCTTGATAAACTGTCAAGCTGTCAACGGGTGCACGCAGATTACACATTTAAAGCGAGGTTTTGCGGTTGCGATAGCTGTACGGACTTACCGGACGTACTTCGCCAAATGTCTTCTCAACAATTTTTTCCAGCGGGCTCTATTGTAGTGGGAGGGACTGGCCAAACCAGATGGCTATAAAAGACACTCGGTCTATGAATGACTGCAAATGTTTCAAAAGGGCAGTGACTGTTTTTTTTTGTATTATCTGTTTCGTAAGGCCATTTTGACGCATGCTGACGTGGTGCGTCTTTGTTGTCGTTGGTGGTTGTCATGGAAATCACGGGAAGATTACATAACGTTTCATCAACGCTCCTAGCGCGTCCTGTCAACGTGCCAGAGAACGTGTTGCGAAGTTTTAAACTCCGCGCACGTTTCGTGGGTGCGCTGCGAGGAAACGTGTCTGATGTTTCGAACGAAAGCTCGCTAGTCATAATGCAGAAATTGGCTTGGGTAGTCCATTTTTGCTTGCTACACAGTATACACTTTCATTTCTGCAGAGCTAGTTCTGGACAGAGCCGCATGTTTCGGGGCGTTGACTGACTTGAGTTTACTGTTTTCGGCCTCGTGTGAAATTAATTTGAAGTTTGTTGCTGCTATTGTTATTGTTTGCAGAAAACTGCAACGCTGGCTGGAGACGCAGGCACTAGCGATGGAGGTGGTTAGGTCTACCTGTGACGCCGAAGTGCAGCACAGATAAATAATTAGGTAATTCTAATTAAATAGGTAATTGATATAGTTGCCGTCGCCATTTCGCCGGCAGCATTATGAATGAACATGTTATATTTATATTTTGTTTCTTTCTGCTTATATAAGAATCACTAAATGCTGTAACACATTGTCACAACTGATTTAGGTTTCATGTTTTCACGTACATATGTATTATTATTATTATTATTATTATTATTAGTAGTAGTAGTAGTAGTAGCAGTAGTAGTAGTAGTGTGCGCTAGCACAGAAATGTTACGGTTGTTCCGGGGTACGTTAAATAAAAGACAGATCGATCGATTGATTGAATTATTGTCAAATAATTGCACATACCTTGTGGCTCACTCCCGAAAGCGGGATAGTATCATTTAAGAAAAGGAAGCATCATCATCATCTTCGGGGAACGGCAAAAGTTTGAACGAATAAACGCTGGCCTCCCAGTGCATAATGTAACGAAATGCGAAACAGTGGCACCTTACGAGTAACTACAGACTTAATCACCCCACTTAAAAATGCATTATCTCTTCAAATCCCTTATTGATATCTCCCTCTCTCTCTTTCACTGCAGGAACGCCGGCAGCAGGTGTTCCGATGGTGAAATTCGCGCACTATTAGCAGTGAAAGCCCAGCTGTAAAAGCGGGTTGACGCGCATTTATTCCTCCATTACTAAGCAGTAATAGCCACCACTGATCTCTACAGTTACGTTATGCGCTGCTCGTGCTCGTAATTACTCGCGATATTCCAGTACGGCTAAACCTGCGAAATCAAACGGAACGACTCAAGTTGGCTTTTCCGCAATATAACACTCAATGCGGAGAAGCCAGAGTTGACGTCCCCGTGCTTGTGATAGACGCCAATGCAGGTAAAAGAATCAATCTAGCCAAGCTTATTATGTTCCTTTAGTGTCCCTTTAAAAAACTTAATGAAGTATGTTTTTTTTAACAGCGGGGCTGTTGAAGCTCGTGTTCTGGCCGTGCTCGTCTCCGCTAAAATTCGCCTAGCTGGGAGAGGATTCGGTACTTGCCCTGTCCAATTGCTCACACTGCTACAACTGAGCGATTGCGCGAAGGATAGATAGATAGATAGATAGATAGATAGATAGATAGATAGATAGATAGATAGATAGATATAGATCCACTACCCGCACCCTTGTACTCGGCCTACAGCCACATGACATTGATAGTGTCGGTTCTTCATGATAGTGATTGTGAAGGAAAAGAAAGAAAGAAAGAAAGAAAGAAAAGCACGAGGTCAGGCCGAAAGGAATAGGGGACGTGCGCTTGGCCTCCAGCCACTACCAACACCTTGCTCTCAGTGCACTGCTACATAATGGCGATACAAATAATGCTATTGCTAGGTGATAATGATAGTGAGTTTGACACCCTTCCCAGCTCCACTGTTTCCTCAGATTTCACAGACATGGAACTGGCTTGAATTCTTTTGGCAATATCGGTAGTAATGCAGCGAACCCAGATGTGCAGTGTTCTTTTTAGACAGAAGTGCGTGTGCATATGTGCGGGTGAGCGAGAAAGCAGGAACAGCGGACAATGCATATGATCTAAAATACAAATACAAGCGTAGCGATACATTCATCTGTGGTGTTGTGTGCGAAGCTCCCTCGCCATATCAAATTCGCACGTTTCAGTCGAAAAGTGCTTGCTTGTTTTCTTTCCAAAGATTCCAGCACACTTCTAAGCAAAAGTATGCCCAAGGCTCTGCGAACGGTCGTATAAAAGGTACTATACTATAAATGACGGGTATATTATGTGTTACTTTTCGTCTGTCAATGCCAGCATGGTACGGTGGACTGTCGCTCTGTTGCGTGCATACAATATGCTGTGAGAACACACACACACACACACATCTCTTTTTTTCACTTGGCTTTCCCGCAAAATTTTCTTTTGGGAACACTTCCCCTTATTTCTTTATGGTGCAATTGGCTTTAAACCCGATATACCTCCTTGTGGCGCGGGCTACCCCTTTTATTTTATTTTTGTTGCCATACCAAGGGGACAAATTTAAACACACACACACACACACACACACACACACACACACACACACACACACACACACACACACACACACACACACACACACACACACACACACACACACGTGCGCCTACTCTCTCTCAATCGAAAATCGAACGCCCGCACAGAAAAAACAGACGCGCAACGAAAGGAAAAACGACAGATAGAGTCAACGACCAAAAAATAACGTAGAGCGCGCTCTCGTACGCCCAAATACCTCGAGGGGCCGAAAAAAGAAAAAAAAACACAAAAGAGAGCCGGCCCACCGTGGAAGCCGTCGTCCGCGCTGCCGCCCGGGCCCAACAATATCCTACAAAGATGGCGGAGAACGCGCTCTAGCGCGCCACTCTCAAGGTCAACGCCGCCTTTCTCCGTTCCCCTTTTCCCTCGTCAGCTTACCCATTTCCCCTTTTCTCCCACAGTGGCGCTTCCCTCTCCTTTATACCCGACACACTCCCTTGCATGCTCCCTTGTTTCCAATTCCGCGCAGCCGCGCGTCCCTGAAGAAGGTGCGCGCGCGCCCGCGTGAGCGGCGCAGCGCAGCATTCCTCCGCGAGCCAAAGTAGTCCCGCATCCGAACCCGGCGGCGCTGCGATCAGAACACCTGCACCACGCGGCCTTCAACTTTCGCGGGGGGGGGGGGGGGGGGGGAAGAAAGCGTCCATCCGGGGAGCTTTTGAAGGAGCGAAGCGTCGCTGGAGGCTGCGTGACACAATGTTACACCGGTTATTATGACTTTCCCTTTTCCCGTGTCTCCTTCAACATTCGCTTGCCCGAAACTGGCAGCTTCGGGGACGCGCTTGGGATTTGCGGGACGCCACGTTCTGCACGGAACTGGGGTGCGAGTCGCTGCAAGCGCCACGTTTCAAGGTGACGAGGGAATAGGGGAGAGGCGAAAGGGGATTCGGAATCGGCTCTGAACGTGTCGTATGTGTTAGAGCGCGTGTCTAGGATTGCATCGACGGAACCCTTCCCACTCTATGCGCGCTTGCGCCATCTCTGCAAGGGACCCTTGTCTCTTCCCCTCCCCCCATTCCCCCTTCGTTCTCTCCCGCGTTTGTCGCCCACGCGAAACGCTGTGGCGTCCATGGAACAAAGTTTGTTTACTCTCGAGGATAGGAAATAGCGTTCCGGCACTCTCGCGCCCCTAGGAGGAGCGCGGACTGCGGGCCCGTCTCCTGTGTCGACGGCGCGTTGCTGGTCCCACGGCAGCCCGATCGATCGAAGGGATGCGCACAACAGCACGGTTTAGCAGCACCTTTTACTAAAGAAAAGCGAAGAGCAGGTAACAATAAATATGGGTAGACAACTATCTCACTTGATTGAGAACGAAGGAAGACTGCGTTGTTGTTACAATACTGCAAGCCAGCAGTGGCGGAGGTTCTCCAGAAATCGTCCAAAATAGCTGACACCAGTCAATAGCTACCAAGCGCGAGTCCATGTGAGCCAGTGCAGGCAATGTATACACAGCACCTATCTAAGAAACGTGCCCATTTTTTTCACTTGGTTACAGCGCAACATAGACGAGGACACTAGAAGGAAATGAACAACACGGCGCTGACTCGCAACTGTATTTTTATTGGAAGAAGGTGACAGATATATATGTACTGACAGCATTACATCGAGACATGCGCAGAGCAAGAGATGCACCAAGGAAGCGTTGTCACACTTTCGCGATAATCAGGAGTGCAATAAATACCTAAGTTCTTTTTCATGGAGGGTGACTGATGGTTCGCTTATGCACGTGCTGTCCCTGATCGTTATATGGTAAGCCTCAGCGATTTCTCTTGTCAGTTGGTTAGGATGCTTGAAAATGACGGTGGTTTTGTTAAAAATGGGACGACAACCGCATGACCTGCAATGCTCCGGTAAATGAAGACGCGCGACCCCTTGAAGTGACAACTCATGCTCCCTTAAACGAACATTCACACATCGTTTCGTTTGTCCCACGTACTCTCTGCCGCATGATAATGGAATGAGATACACAACCTGTTTTATACCCCTGTCACACTAGACGTTTTAACGTCATTCGATTCGAATGACATTCGGTGCAGCGAATGTCATTCGACCCGCGGTTGTGCTACACACGAAGAAGTAATGTCATTCTTTTACGATATCAGTGACGATAGTTCCAAAGGAACTGGACCTAAAAGCTGCAGAGCGTAAGTGCAGAGTGGCTGAAAAGTCGTCCTATTTTATTTAAAATAAACGCAGGGCTTTGCTTCACTGAATTACACCAACAGAATAATTTGCAGCTGATACGGCAGCGCTCAAAGGGGGCGCTGACTTGGAGCAGCCGAACCATTCACTTACTGTTTTTGCAAGCAAAGCGCGTTAATGACAAACACAGACGCTAAATTAAGACGCAGTGTAATAAGCGCTGCGCTCAAGCAAACGGCGTTCGCGATTGCATCCTGTGGCGAAATACCGAAGCCTGTCAGACGCCGCTGATGTCGAGAGTAAACACATTTTGTTACGGCTTGCCTGGCTGTTTTCTTTTTAAAATGACGAATATCGGCAAACGCGCTAAAGTAATACCATTTTCACATGACGTTTCACAAATTAGGAATGCTCAGTGCCGCACGTTTACGTTGTCTCTGGGGTAGAGAGTACACATTCGGTCCCACTGCGAATGCGAATGAGTTGCTCGAACTCATTCGATTTCAGAAGTCATTCGATTCGAATGATGTTAAATGTCGCCGTGTAGCAGCGGAATAATGTCATTCGATGCGAATGTCATTGCGTTCGAATGACATTAAAACGCCCAGTGTGACAGGGGTATTACACATGTGATGTACTTGTTCGTTTTCTTATGATTTACAGTGCAGTCTCCTTTTACTTGCTTATTCTTCAGTGCATTTTCAACAATCGGGCATATGCGCCCTACCTTATGTTTAGCAGAAAACAGAACATTCACGCCGTACCTTGACCCTACGTTTTTGAGCCCATGCGCCAATCTGTGTACATAAGGAAAAACCGCTCTTTTGCTTTTTTCATCACACTTCGATAGACCACCTTTGTCCTTCACGAGCTTAACGCTCCTGACCATGGACTCGCACGCAGAAGAAATTACCTTGTCGGGATAACCCGCATCCACTAAGCGTTTAGCTTGGTTATTAAAGGCAGAATTCGACACGTGCACACACGACTTCCTCAGTGAAGCATTTAAGATCGTCTTCGCAATGGCCCTCTTCACAATCTTAGAGTGACCAGAATTATAGTTTAAGATAGGCTTAACTGATCTTGGATCATATATCCAGCACACATGATTTTTACCAAAGATTAGCTTTAGGTCCAGAAACTGAAGCTCGTAATTTTTAGGGACTTCGGGAGTAAAGGTGAGGCCCATACCGTGCTGATTAAACAACGTGAGAATTTCATCAACGTCTTCACGATGAATGTCATTTTGGAAGAATATCACAAAATCATCGACGTAGCGGAAAACGGCACTGCAGCACTTGCTGAGGTGACCCTCCAGCTGCCTGTCAATGTATCCTAAAACAATGTCACTAGTGATAGCAGCCACGCACGACCCTACGCAAACTCCGGACTTTTGTACATAAAGACTCCCCTGCCACGAAACAAACGTACTCTCCAGGTAAAAAGGCAAAAGTTCAAGAAAAGATTCTAAAGAAATGCCGCAACCATCGATAAAAGATTCTTCATCGTTGTCATACACTATGCAATCCTTTATCGGAATCTTTTATCGATGGTTGCGGCATTTCTTTAGAATCTTTTCTTGAACTTTTGCCTTTTTACCTGGAGAGTACGTTTGTTTCGTGGCAGGGGAGTCTTTATGTACAAAAGTCCGGAGTTTGCGTAGGGTCGTGCGTGGCTGCTATCACTAGTGACATTGTTTTAGGATACATTGACAGGCAGCTGGAGGGTCACCTCAGCAAGTGCTGCAGTGCCGTTTTCCGCTACGTCGATGATTTTGTGATATTCTTCCAAAATGACATTCATCGTGAAGACGTTGATGAAATTCTCACGTTGTTTAATCAGCACGGTATGGGCCTCACCTTTACTCCCGAAGTCCCTAAAAATTACGAGCTTCAGTTTCTGGACCTAAAGCTAATCTTTGGTAAAAATCATGTGTGCTGGATATATGATCCAAGATCAGTTAAGCCTATCTTAAACTATAATTCTGGTCACTCTAAGATTGTGAAGAGGGCCATTGCGAAGACGATCTTAAATGCTTCACTGAGGAAGTCGTGTGTGCACGTGTCGAATTCTGCCTTTAATAACCAAGCTAAACGCTTAGTGGATGCTGGTTATCCCGACAAGGTAATTTCTTCTGCGTGCGAGTCCATGGTCAGGAGCGTTAAGCTCGTGAAGGACAAAGGTGGTCTATCGAAGTGTGATGAAAAAAGCAAAAGAGCGGTTTTTCCTTATGTACACAGATTGGCGCATGGGCTCAAAAACGTAGGGTCAAGGTACGGCGTGAATGTTCTGTTTTCTGCTAAACATAAGGTAGGGCGCATATGCCCGATTGTTGAAAATGCACTGAAGAATAAGCAAGTAAAAGGAGACTGCACTGTAAATCATAAGAAAACGAACAAGTACATCACATGTGTAAAACAGGTTGTGTATCTCATTCCATTATCATGCGGCAGAGAGTACGTGGGACAAACGAAACGATGTGTGAATGTTCGTTTAAGGGAGCATGAGTTGTCACTTCAAGGGGTCGCGCGTCTTCATTTACCGGAGCATTGCAGGTCATGCGGTTGTCGTCCCATTTTTAACAAAACCACCGTCATTTTCAAGCATCCTAACCAATTGACAAGAGAAATCGCTGAGGCCTACCATATAACGATTAGGGACAGCACGTGCATAAGCGAACCATCAGTCACCCTCCATGAAAAAGAACTTAGGTATTTATTGCACTCCTGATTATCGCGAAAGTGTGACAACGCTTCCTTGGTGCATCTCTTGCTCTGCGCATGTCTCGATGTAATGCTGTCAGTACATATATATCTGTCACCTTCTTTTAATAAAAATACAGTTGCGAGTCAGCGCTGTGTTGTTCATTTCCTTCTAGTGTCCTCGTCTATGTTGCGCTGTAACCAAGTGAGAAAAAAAAAATGAATCCCAACCAACTGGCCCAACTTGCCGTTTTACTGCCATATAAGAAACGTGTCTGCTTGAAAAAAGCTGAAAATGGGGACATAAATTACCTTTGACATCCTTGTAGACACCCTCACACGAAGTTCCGAAAACTGCGCGGGAAGGCCTTTGGGGACATTATAGACAGGCTTACATTATGGTATCCAAAGATTCGTCTCTGTAGGAAATCACCTCGATTTGCCGGTCACTGCGCATGCGTCATGCTCTCACCACTCCCTCTTGAGTTAGCGTTCCCAACCCCATGTAAGAGTAGCATCTGTAGGGGCAATATGAATTGTAGTGAAGGTGGGCTTATTAAGTAAGCATAAGTTGCATAAAGTACCATGGTCGAGCTGCAGAGACAACGGCCCAGCAGAGCTGCGAGCTAAATCATCTTGTTTTGATGTCTTCTGGCCGCGCTGCACACCGCGAGACCGCGCTAAGCGGCATGCACTTTTGCACCATCGAGAAACTTGGCCCAGCACAGCGCCGTCAAGCGAGCACTTTCCTTCCGGCCCTCGTACACGCATTCGCGTGAGCGCTGTGTGGCGAGGGCATTGGCGTCGTTGCGACTGTATGAAAGGCGCCTGGAACGGAGCACGCTATAAAGGCGCTGCTATGCAGTACGCCGCACGTCTGATGGCTGCCGAGATAGCGCGCACCCTTGATGGCGACCGCGCGACGTCCACGGTTGTTGCTCGAGCGACAGCCCCCTCCCACCCTATCGCGTCTTTTGATGCTCGTCGGGCGGGCTGTTTCCCCTCCGCTTCGACGCAGGCCTCCCGAGCAGTGCGATGTTACCGCATGCGCGCTCCGAGCGACGGAGGTGGGCCGGGGTTCGTTAGATCTCTGCTTCAGTCACGTTTGTCCCCCCGCTTGCGAGCTTTTACCCGCGGGTAGAACGTACTATGTGCGGGGTGTTGTTATCAATTTGGACATTACACGGGACATGACGACAACGGTGACGGCAAAACCCCGTCGATACTGTACATATAATTGCTATGGAAATGAAAGTGGACCCACGCGTGCTTTCGACCCGCCCACTACCTGCACTCTTGCTCCTCAGCCCACTGCTACACTACAGTGATAGAGAACTTGTCACCCTTGACCCACTTCCACTTTTAAATGTCACAGACGTGTAAGTGACTTAAGTTTTGTTTCTTTTGTCCTCTACTGCCTTCCGGAAACTCTCTCTCTCTCTCTCGAGGGATCGCGAACATATAAGAGAAGCCGTTATGCGGAAGTAGTGTTTCTACATCGAAGTTCGCGATTAATGCACCATGGGTATGATCAGCGTGAGTTTCGCCCTCGGGCAGACGACGGAAGCAGGCGTGTGTGTATGGTGTCCCCTTTTTTGATCATTGTCATATGTTCGTCGCTATAAGCAGAACTCTTTAGTATGTCGCTTCATCCGTGGTGATATTTTTCTTTTCGTTTTTTAGCTAGCCATCTCTATTCATTTCTTTTTTCTAATTCACCTTTCCAGTACATGCTGGCCAATCGGACACTCATCTCCTAGGAACTTACGCCTTTCTCGTTCTTGATTTGTCCGTGTGTTATTCACTGTTCTGTTAGTATATTCGCTTGTTTCGCACCACGTCTCAACCTCTGAGTTCTGTTAGCTGCTTATTCGGAGCAGTACCGATCTTTGGTTATCTGCTGCTGGATGCTTGCCGAAAAACAAAAACAAAAGTTGGGCAGATGTTACATTCCTGTAACACAAGAAGAACGAAGGCCAAGTTGCACGTCAGCAACGCCGCATAATCTAGGCCTAATAAATACCCCGAGGTGCCTGCATCGTCACTGTGTGCTTGTAGCACGTTTGTAACGAGAGGTGCCGGAGCCCGCGGCCTTGACACTGACCGAGAGAACGCCCTCCGGTCATTTTCATTTGCTGTGCCCGCGGATTCGCCCGGAGCGCCTCGCCAACACGCACGCAGCGTTCGCCGGCAAAGGTTACGTCACGTAAGAACGAAGATAAATCAGAAAGCGGGAGAAGAAATAAAAAAGAAGAGATGGGCGAAGCGGAAGTCACGATGACGGTTTGTCGTTGTGCGACTATTGTAAGCAATGAACCAATGGATAGATGATAGGGCAGACGTGACCGGCCCGCCACATCACGTGTCTCTGCTCTGACGTCTGTAGCTGTAGCTGTGCGTCGTGACATCATTTCTCGTTTAGCCGGACCGTGCATTTGGTCCTGTGTAGATGCCGCTGTTTTTTTTCCAAATCACGGAGAATGGCCGACTGCCAGGAGTACAAACGCAAGAGCAAAGCAGGGGAAAGAAGGTGCTTGCAAGCATCCCATAGAGAGATATAATATCGTTTAGCTGGCACGACTTCCTCACAGATCTGGATTGCTGTTCAGTGCCGTTTTTCTGGACGAACTCGCAGCCTTTTTTTCGCGACAGATCTGTGCATATTACCGATAAAAAATTGCAAAGGTAACCCTTAAAGTTCACCTAAGTGTGTTGGATGGAGCTAACTTCTATAGCCCTTAGTATGCTTTTGGTCGATTGAGGTTGACTTCAGGCTGACTGCGATAGACTTTCGATTAATATTTGACTTGCATCTACGTGACGAATGTGGCTATGAGCCAGCGTGATTTCTTTCTTTCTTTCTTTCTTTCTTTCTTTCTTTCTTTCTTTCTTATGACTTGTATGATGTCCAATGCGGTGCGCATCTGCATCCGTTTAAGTAATTTTGAATTGCCATCCTGGTGGTTAAGTCTCTGTTTTCTGTACTAAACTTATGCCCTGGTTTCGCATCGCCTTCATACAACTCTAAACTTGATGTTTTGTTATATGATTTTCTTAAGCGGATTCTTCTTCCTTTTCTTTGCCCCGTCACGGTGGTCTAGTGGCTATGGCACTCGGCTGCAGATCCGAACGTCACAGGAACCCTATCCCATCACCATCACATTCCTCCTGGGAGACTGCGCTGACCAGCTCAGCGCCGCGGGAGCAGCGTCGGCTGATCCAGCGAGCACGTGGAGTGGCGCGAGCCAATGGGGCCCTGAACTAAGAGCTCCACCCTACGAGGAAGATCCCTCTTTTCATTCAAATAAATGTTTTCTCTCTCTCTCTCTCTCACAGGATGGAATCCCGGCCGCGGCGGCTGCATTTCGATGGAGGCGAAATGTTGAGACCCGTTTGCCGTGCGATATGTCAGTGCACGTTAAAGAACGCCAGGTGGTCTACATTTCCCGAGCCCTCCACTACGGCGTCTCTCATAATCATAGCGTCGTTTTGGGACGTAAAAGCGCAGAAATCAATTTTCATTTTCCTAACGAACCCCGCGCTGAGGTGAACCGGAGGGGCTGAGCAAGGAACCACTGCTGGGCGCTATCGCCATACGGTAGCATGAGTTCCTCCCACGAAACACAGAGCTTTGATGCCTCCCTTACAAACATGCCATATATGGCGATATCAGGAATTGGGCATATCTGGCTACATGAGGCACGTGTCCGTGTGTGACCGTATTTGCCGAAATCGTGATAGAGGCACATGCGGCAATAAAAGACATGCAAGAGGAATGTCATGGATGATTCTGATACGTATTGAGCAAATACGACCACACACATACGCTTGCCGTATATAGCCAGGTATGCATATACGGCTATATATGTCGCGTGTCCGTATTTGGGCGTATGAAGTGGAAGACTTGTTTGTGTTATCTAGACGATATTGTTATTTTTTCGTGATCCGAGGATCGCGGAATCGAATCCCGGCCGCGGCGGCTGCATTTCGATGGAGGCGAAATGTTGAGGCCCATGTGCTGTGCGATGTCAGTGCACGTTAAAGAACCCCAGTTGGTCAAAATTTCCGGAGTCCTCCACTACGGCGTCTCTCATAATCAGAGCTCGTTTTGGGACGTTAAACCCTACAAATAAATCATTAGTAGTAGTATTAGTAGCAGTAGTAGTAGTGGTAACAGCAGCGGTAGTAGGGGTGGTGATAGCAGTAGTAGTAGTGGTGGGGTGGTGGTAATAGTAGTAATTGTAGTAGTAGCTGTAGTAGTAGCAGTAGTAGTAGTACTAGTAGTAGTAGTAAAAGTACCGGTAGTAGTGGTGATGATAGTAGTAGTAGTAGTAGTAGTAGTAGGAGTAGTGGTGGTGATGGTGGTGGTGGTAGTAGTAGCCGTCAGTGTCGTTCGCAGTCTGGAGCATAAAAAATAAAGTAAAATAAACTTTCTTGGCGAGGTGGCATTCGGACCCGTGTACCAATTGTCCAAAGGCTAGCGTTGTACCCACTAGGCCAAACCCATGCGCTTTGCAGCAGGTGCGTTTATGGGAACCATATGATTGCGTTGTACCGGCGATTACAACACGATTAGCTATGGGAGAGAGAAAGAAAATGAAAGCAAGGGAGAGAGAGAGAGAAAAAAATGAAAGAAACACATGGTCGCGGGATCGGATCCCGGCCGCGGCGGCTGCATTTCGATGGAGGCGAAATGTTGAGGCCCGTGTGCTGTGCGATGTCAGTGCACGTTAAAGAACCCCAGGTGGTCGAAATTTCCGGAGCCCTCCACTACGGCGTCTCTCATAATCAGAACTGGTTTTAGGACGTTAAACCACACAAAACAAAAACAAAGAAACACACAATGAGAGGTAAAAAGAAAGGAAACACAAGACTCGGGTCTCGCGCAGAAAAGAGATTCTTAAAAAGAAGATCTTCTTTTTAAGAATCTCTCTTTTCTCGAGAAAAGCACAGGATGGTAATTGTCTCTCGTCGAGGAGCACACCTCAACCTTCCTGTCCGGGGATGGGGAAGGGGGAATAGAGTCGAGAAAGGAAGACAATGTTTGAATAACGGTGAGAAGGAGGCGACACGGACGAAAGGACCACATAATATGTAGGGCACGGGGACACATCAAACGCGACACGCGGGAGCACACAGACTGCTTGGTTAAAACCGCCCGCGGCCAACCTCATGACCCGCACGGGCCCTCGTCCTGCTGCCCACACCATTGCCCTCAGCCATGCCTCAGCCCACTATAATAATATGATAGTGATAATGGTACAGCTACACGATAATGGTACCATGAGTGACAGTGATCGTACAGCTAGAGCACGAAGAAGTTAGACGAAGAAAAGAGCAAGGAAGGTGAAGACGAATCCCAGACGCGATACATGATGATCGTGGTTCGAATAAGGAAAGGACGCTAATTTCTGCAGCCCATGTAGGGAGCGCGGCTAAGCGTCCGTGGGGGTGGGGGAAAGGGAATGAAAGAGATCCCTGTCGGAAAAAAACAGATGTTGGACATGCTGGAAAACGCTATAGTGGATTAATGTAGTGGGTGGTGCTGGGTGATGCCGGGTGTTGGGGGTGTTGGGCAATATGGGTGGATGGTGGGTGACGGGTGAGATGGGTGGCAGACGGGCAAGCTGGGTCGTAGCGGGCAAGCTGAGTGGTAGGTGGGCAAGCTGGGTGTCTGGCCAGCGGCAGAGGCAGAGAGCCACGAACTTCTTGGATGGACATACTTAGGAATTCTACTTTTGCTCATGCAGGTACATTACCAAACTTACAATTGATGGCTGAAATAAACCACATAAATCAAGCACAAGGAAGTTGTGGCCTTGTCGCCACACATTGTGGCCCACACATTCTGTTCTAAATATGGTAAAAAGCCATAGAGAAGAGAGAAAGGCCGTAGTGGAGGGATCCGGAAATTTAGACCACCTGGGGTTCTTGAACTTGCACTGAAAACGCACAGTACACGGGCCTCTCTGGCATTTTCGCCTCCATCGAAAATGCGACCTCGTAATCGCGATACATGGCAACGCGTGCCGTAACGGGTATTGCCAATACACTCCTCTCCGCTAGTTAAGCAACCGAGAAGCAAAGAATAAAGCGAGGCTAACGAACCAATAAGCAAGGCGATGTCCTTACCTCAGCTGTTTGCCCAGTCCTCGCGATGTTAGGTCAGCGAAGCTGCTTCGATTGTTTTGCTCGCACTTTTCAACGTCTGAATAAAAGACCTGCTTCTTGACTGAAACGTAAGAGCGCGTTCTACGCGATTTACTTTTTGTGCAGTTTCTAACTTCACAAACCACCAAAACTAACGCAGGATTCGCACGACCACCAAGGAGGTGCTGGCAAACGGGAAATCCAGACTGTTACTCTGGGGCTTCGGCTCCACCAGCGGTGTAGTCGAAAAGGTGCTCCCTGTTTTCGTAACGAAAGTTGATATGCCAATGAGAATAATATGTCTGCAGTTGCGGAAGCACGGCGTCTATATATGTAGATTCTCACATTAAAAGATATTACGACCTGCTATAAGGAGAGGCATCGCCAATATTCAACTCGTGCAAAGAGGCTGGGCAAAGCTAACGAACTCGTCTTATTCCGTCTTCTCGCGAACACTTTACAGCACCCGGAAATCTTGCAACATTTCAATCCTTCCTTCACTGGCAAGTCCAAATTCCGCGGAGAAGTGGCCGACACCTACCACGTGGTTTTGGCTTGCCATCCCAACTCAGTTTTTGCCCCCAACGCTAACCCTACACGAGTCGACCCTACTTAGTTGCTTGGACCTTCAAGCCCAAAAGGCCTCGGTCCGGAGGGCTAAACTAGCGGCTTGTACCAATAAGGTCCTGAAATAGGGACACTACCCACTGCGCTGCCCCTTCGAGGCTACAGCTAACAGCTCTCCCACTTTTAGATGCGAAGCAGCTTATGGTCGGGGCTATGTCCCTCTCTCCAACCGCCGTGTGGCGTCCACACCCGCACTGCGCATGCGCGTCCTCCTCCCTCTCCTCTCATTGTCCTCATCTCCTCTCGGCATTTTTCCTCTCCTCTCCGAATGGCGCCTGTTGACTATGGAAACGCTTTTTCTTCGATGAGCTCTTTACCAGCTCGCAAGGAACGAGAACGCGTCCTCTCCCGCGAGAGACAACGCTGACGCAGGCAGCGTCTGCTAGCGTCAAACCGATGCAAACGCGGTGTGCAGCCCCCGTGCTGCTTCTCATCGCCTCATGGTCCCCTTTAGCGGGAGATGGTGTAATTTTTTAGGGGCGAAGCTCCTCTTAGTCTATCCTTGTCCCGCGTCAGTCGTCAGGCGTAACCCGCGTGCCGGGAGGCACGCGCTCGCCCTCGGCTCTCGCCCTCGATGCGTGCCTCTCTCGCTCTCTCCCGGCGCGTGCCTCTGCTGTCTTGTGTGTGAGAGAGAGAGACAGAGAGAGCGAAAGGCGCGCGTTGGCTATGGAAACGCTCTACCAGCTCGCAAAGAAGGAGAACGCGCCCTCACCCGCCAGAGGTGAGGGCGCGTATATATATATATATATATATATATATATATATATGGGTTGCCGGTGAACGCTTCTCCAACGCGAGCAGTCGGCATTTCTCAATCAAGAAACTCGCTAGGAGACGCTGCCTGCGCCAACGTTGTCTCTCGCGGGTGAGAGCGCGTTCTACTTCTTTGCGAGCTGGTAGAGCGTTTCCATAGCCAACGCGCGCCTTTCGCTCTCTCTCTCTCTCACAAGACAGCACGCGCCGAGGGCGAGCGCGTGCCTCCCGGGAGATACTGCCGGTTACGCCTGACGCGGGACAAGGTTAGACTAGGAGGAGCTTCGCCGCTAAAAAGTAATTCGGTTATGCGAATGGGGCACATTGATGCTATAGCGTTCATTCTTTAAGGCGACGCTTCAAGAGGCGCTAACACAAAAGTGGTTTTCAGCTTATAAATTATTTTTGAGAAATGTAGTGCCGCAAATTTTGTCGTTTTGTGTTCGTTGTTAGCAAAGTTCAAAGTTTCCTCTATGAGGTAGGTAGGTAACAACTTTATTAAATACAATCTGTAGTGGTTGGGCCCCTAGACGTCCGGTGATGAATTCCGATAAAAAAAAATGACATCATATCCGCGAGGTGAATGATGATGAGTGGGCGAAGCTCCGGAGGTTCGTCGGTAAAAACCGTGAATCTTCCGTGAATCTTGCCCAGTACATCATCAAAGACGTGACACACTGTGTGTCGCCATGTAGCGCTCTCCTATCACACTTGAGCACGCAGCGAGCGCCTCCGCGCCATCTATTGATCAACTCACGTACTAGCTAAGCAGCACCGCAGCACTCGGACGGACGGACGGACAGACAGACGGACGGACGGACGGATGGACTGCCATACTACGTGTTGCCATACATCTGAATGAAGTGGGCACCGCAGCGCCATCACGCCATCTAGTGAGCACTTCATAAAACTACAGGTGGCTACATACTATGTACGGAGGAGGGGACCACCCACGCCCTAAGGAGCTTCGCCCCTAAAAAGACATTCAGGAGATGGCGTCACAAACCCCGTTCCCTTTTTGTTTTTATTCTCGCCAGACTGCCTCACTCAAAATTTTTAAAACACGCCACGTTAAGTCTTTGGGTTCCTTACAACGAAATCTGTATCCCTTTCATCCATACATAATGATGGTAGACGCTGTCAAAGTTTGTGACGTCACGCATGTTAGGCCAGGATCGAGCCCGCGGTCGATCCCTGCCGCGACGGTCGCATTTTCGATGGAGGCGAAAATGCCAGTGGCCCGTGTACTGTGCGTTGTCAGTGCACGAACCCCAGGTGGTCGAAATTTCCGGAGCCCTCCACTACGGCCTTGTTCTCCTTTCTATCTCTTTTCTTCCCTTTCCCCTTTCCCCATGAATGCTTGGCCGTGCTCCCGACGTGGACTGCAGCACCATAATCATCATCAATCATCACCGAAGTGCTACTGACTGAGGTGGTACTCTGGTTATGGCTGATGTGGGTTGTTGCTGACCCGAAAGACGCTTGCGCAATCCCAAGCACAGTGGACGCATTTCAATGGAGCCGATGTGCTAGTGACTTGTGTGCTTAGATGTCATTATTTCATCATGACGATGATCATCATCATCATTAGCAGCAGCAGCAGCAGCAGTGGCGTGCGCGGCTGCCTATTTTAAGTTTACTGCAAGACGGAGGCCCTACCCAACGATTTCCATTTTCTTGTGCCCTGAGTGAG
This sequence comes from Hyalomma asiaticum, assembly GCA_013339685.2. Taxonomy (NCBI): domain Eukaryota; kingdom Metazoa; phylum Arthropoda; class Arachnida; order Ixodida; family Ixodidae; genus Hyalomma; species Hyalomma asiaticum. Next base: position 20,498,190 of record CM023490.1, read on the forward strand.
TTGACTCTTCTTTACGCCTGCGAATTTCTTAATTTCACAGCCCCATCTAACTTGTCACGCGGAGGAGAGATAACAAATGGACAGTGTGAATGGCGGAATGGATACCAAGAGAAGGAAAACGTACCAGAGGCAGGCTTAGATTTAGGCACGCGTTATATAACACGGCGTGGCCTAAATTTATTATGGCGGCCTCTTCTTCGCACACTATCTATCTATCTATCTATCTATCTATCTATCTATCTATCTATCTATCTATCTATCTATCTATCTATCTATCTATCTATCTATCTATCTATCTATCTATCTAAAATCCGGTGACAGCTGTTGAGAAATGTACTGCAGGGTCTCAAAAACACGAGAGTGTATAATATTACCCGCAAGCCCGTCTACGAAGCGCGTTACAAAAGCTTGCCTAGGACTGCAGGCATGCTTATGGTCTTAATAAAACTTCTTCTAGGGCTAGTTGGCTCAAACTGGTGCACATACTACAGACACAAGAGAGGGACACACAGACACAGAGAGCGCCCTCTTGGTGCTCTGCGTGATTTAGCGCCCTGTAAGTGTATGCTTATGGTCACCGACACCGCACGTATATGCGACTTGGGTTCGCTAAGCCGCTTATGCAGGAGGGCGAAGCGTAAGCCGACAAACAGTGTTTGTTTTACTACGTCGCTGCGTTTCTTCAACGGGCTTCCATCTATGTATGTGCTGTCCCTCGTTGCCTAACACATAAAAGGAATGCGTTTTTGTCATTTCGGCATCTCGTCGTATATCCTGTGCGCGACCTCAGGCGTAAGTAATCGCGCAATAACATGCCTCGGGAGAACTTCGATTCGGTATAGACGGTCTTTGGTGCTTCCCTATTGTTTCGTTTTCCCTTATTGTTTTGGTTCTTAAACGTCACGTTTGTCCTCGTTGAACCTGCGCGTTGTTATAACCTGCAACACTCGCGAAGGGGCGTGCGTGACCTTTCTCAAAGGTCACCTGTACTGTCTCTAGCTTCACTAGAAGATCATAAAACCCATCGAGGCTAGGTAAACCCCTCGGGCCATTGACTCTCGAAGCGCGCTTGCCTGAACAACCGAAGATTAAGTACAGCACAAGTATGCGCGCTCTCAAAGCGAGCTCTGTAGTTAGAAACACGTCGTTGGTTCTGGTGACGAGAGCCATTAGCGTAGCATTGATAAAAAGAGAGATAAGACGAGAATCAGAGGGAAAGAACGATTAGTGCGTCAAACTGATAAGAAAACATCGTTAACGAAGGGGCAACCTGTGTGAACCTTTGCGTCCCTTGTTTTGCCTACCCTGCTGCTGCAATGATACAAAAAAGCGTAAGAGAGAGAGCGGGACTGAGAGAAAACCAAGAGAAAAAGATAAGAAGAAGATAAGAATACGGTTAACGAGGGACGCCCGAGTCGTCGGCGAGCAGTGAAGCGTAATCAAGGGTTTATCTCTCTCTGAGCTGTCGCCCGCTGCGTACGAGCGAGCCGTATCTTTCTCTTCTTTCGACTGCTGGACGACAAGCGGGACGCGATGGCGCAGAGGGCGAGGGTGCACGTCATCGGGGCTAAAAATAATGAGGTCATGAACTCGGACGCACCGCACGTGCGAAGCGGGAGCTCAAAAGCCGCTGACGTCACGTGTAGGGTTGCGGCGCTGCGATCGAGAGCCGAGCCAATGTGATGACGCTTGACCTATATGGCGCCATGCAGTCGTGCGAGAGAAGACAGACAAAGAAACGATAACTGAAGAAAGTGAGAGAAAGAGTGAGCGAAGGGGAATTGCAGATGAAGAGAAAAGGAGGCAGGAAAAGAAACCAACATGATTGAGTGAGTGTACGGAAGAAAGTGTTTGCGGAGTCGCGGTTCCGTGACTTGAATGCATTTGCCTCTGTAAATGATGAACCGATGATGTGCCTTTCTGGAGTGCTGCTCGTTGAGAAGGATCGTTTCGGCTTTGTGTACTGCCAGGTTAATTACCCTTTTTCTTCGCGAGAAATGTCAGGAAACCTGCGTGACCCCCCCCCCCCCCCGTCTGCCATCCTCTCTGTGGAAACGCGCGCGCACACACACACACGCACACCCACCCACCAATAACTAACTAACTAACTAACTAACTAACTAACTAACTAACTAACTAACTAACTAACTAACTAACTAACTGAGTGACTGACTAACTAACTAACTAAATATCACCCTTGTAGAATGGGCCGAGCTGGCGCCGAAATGTCGGGTTTTTTACGGCCCAACTAAAAAAAGTTCCGTTCCGTTTTTGTTCCGGAACAAAAAAAAAAAAAACGTTCCGTAACGGTTCATAACGTTTTTTTTTCAATGAGAAAAACGAACAAAATACTTAATATTAAATGTAGCTTTTAAACACAGCAGCAAATACTGAACTAACACATAAATATTCACAGCATATCCACGGAGTGAATGATGATGAGTGGGCGAAGCTCCAGAGGTTCATCGTAGATCGTGCCGAGTTCCGGATTAATTTAGTTAACGCGCACGCTACGAATCCTTATGGTTCAACTACGCAAAAGCGAAATCTCCCACCGGCACTTCATTGCAAGTCAAGATCCAGTGCATATATATATATATATATATATATATATATATATATATATATATATATATATATATATATATATATATATGGGTGGCCGGTGAACGCTTCTCCAACGCCAGCAGTCGGTATTCTCAGTCAAGAAACTCGCTAGGAGACGCTGCCTGCGCCAACGTTGTCTCTCGCGGGTGAGGGCGCGTTCTCCTTATTGCGAGCTGGTATATATATATATATATATATATATATATATATATATATATATATATATATATATATATATATATATAGGCACTGGATCTTGCAATGAAGTGCCGGTGGGAGATTTCACTTGTGCATAGTTCAACCATGAGGATTCGTAGCGTGCGCGTTAACTAAATTAATCCGGAACTCGGCACGATCTACGATGAACCTCCCGAGCTTCGCCCACTCATCATCATTCACTCCGTGGATATGCTGTAATTTTTTTTCAAGCGCCGCATAAGTGATATCTAATTAAACTCCACCGAACTTATGCTGCGCATGTCGTGGTAATAATAAGCGTTTGGGTTTTGCGTGGCCAAACCCCTATACGATCATGAGGCACTCCGCAGTGGGGTACTTCGGACTAATTTTCACAACCAGCAGCTGTGTAACATGCGCTCTTGTATAAGAGCAAAGCGTTCTTGCAGAAGTGCAGCCATTGTGACATGAAATCGAACCCACGCCCTCGAGAACACCAGTGCAGCACTGCAACTGCTTTGCTTCATTGCAGGGATACCATTGTGGGTGAATGCCTTCAAGGCCCAATCTAGGTGTCTTCAAATCAATCGGTGTATACGTGAGACTGTACCACTTGAATGCTCCAAATGTTGCTTTGAGAAAATAGCATTAAAGGTTCAATCAATCGCTTACTAGAGAACGCAGGCGGCATTCTTCAGGAGGCGGTCACTCATCAATGAATGAGTCAGCGAGTCCGCAACTTCACTACTTCGTCAATCGCTCAGCCATCAATACATTGGTCAACAAAGTGACAGGTGAATCATCCAGTCTCACGACCAGTGAATGATTCAGTGAAATACAGAAAAAGAAAACGCAGTCGGTAAATGAATAATCTATGCCGTCAGTGATCCGTGCAATCAATTATAAGTGAATCAATTGCACAATGAACGAACAAATTTACAAATCGGTGAATTAATATAGTGTCCGGTGCATCGAGCCAGTAAATCGTGAAAAAAAAATGTTTAGGCAACTGCGCAAGGATTTTAGGAAATCGACGACTCAAAGAGACATATTTTGTTTCTCCACTACGCGCCCATCGACAATACCCCATCCAGTACGCGAGAACAACATGTGAGCACTATGTGGGTGCTGGCTTCGTACGCGTTCGTGGGCGGGAGGAAATTTCCGTTAGGGACGTTTCCCTCAGGCCCACCCAGTACACAGAGGGAAGAGGAGGTGGGAGGGAGAGAGAGAGGGAGGGCACACGATCTGACAGGGCGGAGTGTTTGGCTCCGTGACATTTACCAGCAAATGCCGAGCGAGCAACACGACGGATCCCCACCCGCATGCGACGACCTTTTCTCCCCTGTTAGGGAAACGTAAAGCGCGATACTAGGGAAGTGAAAGCAAAAATAGGGAGAAAGGGCGAGACCATGGAAGCTTAGGGACTGCAGTGCGCATGCGCCGGAAACAAGGACGCCCGGGCGGCTTGACCCGGATATTTTTGAGTGCAAAGAAACATCGGTCGCTGGCGCGAGCTGCAGTCGAGGTCGCTAATTTGATTCTAATGAATTGCAAACGTTCCGCTTCTCTGACGCTGACTCGAGCCGCTCTGCAACTAAATAGTAGCGAGTGATTTTGCAACAAGGAACGCGTCCTATGTAGCCTGTTGGAATGACACAACTACCACGTGCTATTTGTCCGCTTAATTCATTTCTATGAATTAAGCGAAGAGGTAACGCTAAGAGATAAAAAACGAGCGGTATGGATCAGAGAACAGACAGGAGCAGCTGATATTATTACATCAATTAAACGAAAGAAGTGGACCTTGGCAGGACATGTCATGAGGAGGAAAGATGACAGATGGACAGTAAGGGCGACGGAATGGTTACCAAGAGAAGGAAAGCGCAACCGAGGCAGGCAGAAGGTTAGATGGAGCGATGAAATTAAAAAGTTTGCGGGCATAAGTGGAACCAACTCGCTCAGGATAGGGTGGATCGGAAATCGTTGGGAGAGGCCTTCGTCATGCAGTGGACCTAAATAGGCGGATTATTATTATTATCTTGGGACTTTAGAAGTTGTTTTGAAAGTCAGTATTAAAAAAACGGAACCGCGTTTGCAGGGTTGGTACTGAGAAACACATCTACAGCGATGGAAAGTATTATGTGCAAGCTGTAGTTTAGAGCTGCAATCGAGTTACAATATATAAAATTTAATGATGCGGAATAACGTGTCCAGTTTGCGCTGTGCCTGCCGTATTTACCCGCATGACGTCAGCATGGACTAAAGCTGGATAACTAATGTTGGCTACCCTTGGCTAATGGGCTGCCTGCTGGAATAACGAGATAACGAAGGAATACATATGTACTTCTGATCATTTACCTCCATAAATATTTTCAACAAATTTCCGTCCAGGACATTTGCAGTGATTACTCCCTCAATTTCTTTTGATAGTCCCGAAGCTAATTTCCTCGATTTTCCCGAATTTCCTAAGAAATTCGGCGCCACTAAAGGAAATTCGGAAAATTAAGGGTGATTTCGCCAAAAACAGGGGATAAACAAACCTAAAACCCAAGTATCTCAAGAAAGACTATCGTCTTTAAAAGGCTGCGGCTTATACGCCCCATAAACAAAATATATGAGGCAATCCATAGTGGTGACCGTGGTGGCAGGCCCCGGATCACCTTCGAGTCTTCGACATACTGGGATTCCTTACCGCGCGCTGCAATGCAAGTGAACGAATGTTTCCAGGTTTTTCCCATTGAAATGCGGCCGCTTCATCTTGCACATTTTAACATTTGAATAATAGACGCATGTCGCGCGTGAAATCTAACAGCGCCATGATTGCAGTTTATTTCTTGGTGCGTTTTTCGACTTCATATACTTCGACAATATACGCTGGATTTTCGGGGCAGGTAGGTGGGTTCTCACAAATAGTATGTCAGAGATCTTACGCTGAGAGCTCGGTTCCATCTGCAGTGCTGCAAGGACGCCACATCGGATTTATTTTTTCGTTTAGGAAAATTGTGCCATCGGATATCTGCTTGCATTTGTGGGACTGGTGCTCTCCCATTGTAGGATGCATTATTGCATAAAATCATCTATATTTGTTCTAAACCGAAAATTTGTGACATTTACGGCATGCAGAGGAGTTCTGCTCTTAATCGTTCGTCAAATTGACCTGAACACCGTACAACTGACCGCGTTTCAAGGAGCCGCGTTTTGGACTTCTTCCTTATTAATGGGGTGATGCGTAGAAACTTATTGAACGGGTAGAGTAAGTGGAGTCCGCCACAGTGGTGTAGTGAAAGTGGTACTCGGCTGCCACCCAAAAAACGCGAGTTCGATCCCGGCAGCGGCGGTCGCATTTTCGATGGAGGTGAAAATGGCAGAGGCCCGTGTACTGTACGTTGTCAGCGCACGCTAAAGAACCCCAGGTCGTCTAAATTTGCGTAGCCCTCCACTACGGCTTTTCTCTCTCTCTCTACCTTCTATCTTGTTCGGTCACTTTCCCCTACCCCCCGGACGCTTAGCCGTGCTCCCGACGTGGCATGCAGAAATTAGCGTCCTTTCCTTAACCGAACCACAGTCACTACTACGCTGACCACAGGTAGCACTAACCACAAGTAGCATGCGCGTCACAAATCGTAAAGACCACTTATTTTATACGGAAAACAAATAATTCGGGTCAGAAAGGGTTAACGGGTGTAACTAAGGTCCATTAACCTTTTCTAATAACCCTTGACATTTGCAGTAATGGGCGCAACTAACGCCCAGTACTGTCGTTGCTTAGCCGCTTGAGATTCGCGGGCAGCCTTTTTCCATTGAACGAGATGCTGAGGTCCTCCTTCCATGAATACTTATTTGCGAACAGTTGACCGCACTGGTGCGGGGTCAACGCCTCCAATCACCGCTGAATTACGCAATGAAAGCACAACCCCCCACTTAAACGTACCTTCTGCTGCAAGTTACCCGGGTTGAAGCGCGTCCTTTTTTTTTTTTTTAACGAAGCAAATGGTTTCGTTGAAGCGCTTGGCGCCGTTCGCTTACACACAGACAGACAACCATCCTCGATGGTTTCGACAGTTTCTCATTCTTTCTGTCTTTGTTTCGAGCCGAAAGTATACGATTTTTTTTTCAAGACTCCCAACTGAACCTCCGCGCTAGAGACGACGGTTACGACACTGGTCTCGCGGCCGATACTTCGTATATATTGACGACTTCGAAGTTGAAGCCTCCGAGCGCCTCGCAGTCACCGTTGCAAACCGATTGTTTATATCGGGGCCCTCCTCACGCTCCGAGGCGATCAATAAATCCATTTACTCTCCGCAATAACTGAACTTCATATAGGACAACACTCATTTCGGCAACGTGGACGCTGATCGATGCTGCGCGGTGGGCGCCGGCGGTGTATGGATAAATGTCATAATGAAAATGATCATAGTAATAATAATATGAAACGATGTCTTTGAGAGTCAACGCGTAATTACGGGAGCTTTATTGCCCTTCACCTCCCCTTCCATGGTTGCCACATCACTTCGCCATCATGCTTTATCGAGCGATGCTTAATCGGTGAACGTGGCGTGAAAAATTTATTGTGCTTTTTTGTGTGCGTGTGGCGCTAACACTGCTACTAAGCTATGAGCGTAAGTGTGCTGCAGCTGACTGAAATCACGCGTGCCATCAGTATGGCCGTGTAACGTTTTATCCTACTTCGCTTGTAGAAGGAAAAGCGATCCACGTTAAGCATTATGTAGAGGGTGTAACGCCCTCTGATGATTATGGAAATGAGCGCGCTGAACTGCATGATTCTGTTGTGGATAGAAATTTGGCTCACTTGCTTAATAAAAATTCATATTTTTTTTCAGTGAAATTTACTTTGAATCAGGACCGTTTAAAACGATACCTTGGCCTGTTGGAGTTACAAATCACGTTTTCCTATATCTACCTCAGCTCTGAGTTTACCTTGGCCTGTTGGAGTTGCAAATCACGTTTCCCCATATCTACTTCAGCTCCGAGTTTGGAATACATCTGTTTTATTACGTTATTATTTTCTATTAAGGCTTCTCTATTGCTCATTGTGGTTCGGTTAAGGTAGGGACGCTATTTCCTGCGGCACGTCTGCGGAGCGGGGCTCGGCGTGAGTGGGGTTTAGGGGAAAGGGAATGAAAGAGTAGAAAGAAGAGGAAAGGCGCGCTGGAGGGCTCCGGAAATTTCGACCACCTGGGGTTCTTTAACGCGCACTCACATCGCACTGTACCAACACCACCTATAGACTATTGAATGTACACGGGTGTCTAGCATATTCACCTCCATGAAAAAAATTCACAGCATATCCACGGAGTGAATGATGATGAGTGGGCGAAGCTCCGGAAGTTCATCGTAGATCGTGCCGAGTTCCGGATTAATTTAGTTAACGCGCACGCTACGAATCCTTATGGTTCAACTACGCAAAAGTGAAATCTCCCACCGGCACTTCATTGCAAGCAAAGATCCAGTGCCTATATATATATATATATATATATATATATATATATATATATGGGTGGCCGGTGAACGGTTCTCCACCAGCGCGAGCAGTCGGTATTTTTCAATCAAGAAACTCGCTAGAAGACGCTGCCTGCGTCAAGCTTGTCTCTCGCGGGTGAGGGCGCGTTCTCCTTCTTTGCGAGCTGGTAGCGCGTTCATCGAAGAAAGATTGATTGATTGATTGATTGTGGTACGGAAAGGACGCTAATTTCTGCAGCCCATGTAGGGAGCACGGCTAAGCGTCCGTGGGGGTGGGGGAAAGGGAGTGAAAGAGATATAGAGAAAGGCCGTAGTGGAGGGCTCCGGAAATTTAGACCACCTGGGTTCTTTGACGTGCACTGACAACGCACAGTACACGGGCCTCTGGCATTTTCGCCTCCATCGAAAATGCGACCGCCGCGGCCGGGATCGAACCCGCGTTTTTCGGGTGGCAGCCGAGTACCATAACCACTACACCACCGCGGCGGACAGAGCGTTTCCATAGTCAACGCGCGCATTTCGCTCTCTCTGTCTCTCTCTCTCTCTCACAAGACAGCAGATGGAAGAGTGAGAGAGCTCGCGCGCCGGCAGGCACGCGCCAAGGGCGCGCCTCCCACACGCGCCCTCCTAGTGGGCGCTTAGCCGTGTCCCCAGTCACGGCCGGACTCGACTCTTTTCTCCTCCGCGTTCCTTACGGCCTTTGCAACGCCACGGGAGTCAATGGAATTTTTTCTGACAAGTCGCTCGATAGCTCGCCGCAAGAGGTCGCTACCACCTCACCGTGTTCGTAGGAGCGAAGGGCCCGCGCGGGCTTGGTATTGCTGCTGCCATTTTATTCAATGGTTGCTGTCGAGTTGGTTCTTTGTTCGACGCTGCTGTCCCGACTGGTGAGATTCTTGTGCGCGCAACGTTCATCAGACTTGCCCGCTGAAGTCCACGGCATGAGTGCGGACCCGCTCCCTGCAACCTTGGTCTGCTTTTGTGGACGCAATTACCTCACCAATTCTGCGATTGACGGCGGCGTCTGAAGCAGCGTTCCCTGTGTCGCCGATACCTCGTGTGCTACCTACTGTGTGCCAGCTTTTGCAGCTGAATGTGTGAGCTTTCTCCATGGGATCGTTGCAAGCGCGAAAACGTCGTTTCTTCCTTCTGCCGCAAACGCGATCACTGTAGCGATGGTGTACTGTTGTGTGCCATTTTGCAAATCTCAACAGGGGAAGACGTCGGGTGTTTCCTTTCACCAATTTCCTAGCGATGCGGAACTGTGTTCTAAGTGGCGAAAAAACATTTCTCGTGGAAATCTCGTCATCAACGACAAGTCCGCATCAACTGTAGTGTGTAACAAGCACTTCAATGAGAGTGATTATGTTCCCGGATGCCGAATACGGAAGTTGGTTGCGGGAGCTGCACCGACCATCTTCGAATTCTATCCGTCCTACATGGCGCCAGCTGCAAAGAGACCGCGGAAGGATCCTGCATATCGCGGCCCTCCAGCTCCTGGGAATTCTTCAAAGCGAAAAGCAGAGTCGCTGTTGCCTGCTCATGAAGATTTTGGTGCCAGGGTGGAGGCAGCCGAGGAGAGGCAAAGTGCTTCAACACAAACCAACAATAACAACGCTCACCGATCTCGTCACTATCTTGTTATGATGAAAAGGCTTCGGGCCCAGGTTGCGTACCAGCGCTTGAATTGCGCGAGGCTCCTGAGATAGCTTGCTCTAGACAAAGAAAAAATTAGAGAACACAACGACGACAAACACTATACTGCCGTCAAAAGAATCGTTGCCGATTCCCAGAAAGGTGATAAAAAGGCTGTTTTTCTCCGTCACCAGATTGAAGTCTATGGCAGTAAACGACCTTGTTATTCCGAAGCAGTTGTAAGAGAGTGTGTAATTTGGCGCTTCCTTTCGCCAAAAGGTTATGATCACGCCCGAAAATCTGACCTGTTGACACTGCCGGCGAAGTGTACGCTTCAGAGGTATGTGGGCCCAAGCACATGTTTATTCAATAATTGTGGGTGTTGGCTTAACCTTCCCCTTTAATCTTTCCAGCGTCGTCTGCTACAAACTAGCGGCTTCAAGCAGAGGCTGTAAGCCGTTTCATCCACATCGCATGAGGCTAGGATGTTGACTACCGACACTAAAAATAAAGATAAGGCTTTAGAATGGGAGATAACTTGCCTCCCACAGCCGGAGTTACACAGATGTTGCTCGCATGCTGCCTGCCGGGGCGCATCTGTGAACGCGCTTTGCGGAGGCGGCAGCGGTGAGCTAACAGCGCCACCACAGAGTTGCGGCGGTAGGCGGCGGAATCCATCATTGCAAAGGCCGTAAGGAACGCGGAGGAGAAAAGAGTCGAGTCCGGCCGTGCCCCAGTATGGGATACAGAAATTAGCGTCTCTTCCTTCCTAACGAACCCCCCCCCCCCCCTCCTCGTAGCGCGTTCCCACACGTGCCCTCCTAGTAGCGCGTTCCTAGTAGGTAACGCGCTACAACGGACGGACAGACCCAAACCTTAAGGAGCTTCGCCCCTAAAATGGGACAACCGCGGCCGACTTTGTCTTTGTCCCGTTAATTTAGCGCCATACCTATTCCTTCACGGCTTTGTACTAGCGTCTTTTCGGTCCGCATTCAAGTACCATAACTACTAGGCCACTGCGGCGGACTCTATGCTTAGGCCTACATCCATCCGGGCTCCCTCTCTTTCTTGAATATTATTGTAATTAGCGTTTCTTTGAGAACTACACACATCTTCCATGATGCGTATACGATACTGTTCCTGTAAACCTAATGTCTTTCTTATCCTCTTGAGCCGCTATGACTGCAACAACCTACCACTCACCGGTCGGTCGGTCAAGTTAATCTTTTATACAGACGCAAAGAATGAAGAAACGCGTCTCGTGGTTGAGCCTCGGAATATCGGTTATGCTGGGAGTGCATGCGTGATCAAGCTTAACATGGGCTTTCATCGGAAAGAGATAACCACCGAAGCATTGACCTCTTATGTAGACCTGCACCTGTACTCGACTATAGGTGGCGCTACCATTCCTGGACATGCGCAGATAAGTTTTGCGTTGTGTCTTTGACTTATCCTTGCCTCCTTCCAGTCGACAGTCGGCGTTTGTGTTGCCTACGTCTCTTCTCTCGTGTTCTTGTGTGAATAGGAGGCGTGCGCACACAGTAGCCGTGAGGCGGGGGTGGGTGGGTGGGGGGGTACTCTGCCCTCATCGAATCACCTCGCTAGAGCAGGGAGTTTTGTGAAGGAAGGGGGCGCCTCAGTAAACCTTCGCCCCACTAAAATGGAATGCTACGTTCTGTTGGCGTGTCTGTTGGTAGTCTGTTGGCGTGTGTGCACGCCTTACTACTATTTTGTTACGAGTCGAGTCTAACAGTCATTGAGGCGGCTGAAACTCTTCCAATGAAAACACACTTGGCCGACTTATGTTAGTAGTTGAGTGTCACAACGCAAGCGAGTGAGCTCTTATGCTGCGAACGCTGCAGAGCTTACTCTGAGCCGAGTGAAGGCACCGATTTCAGATGCGAAGCAGCTTATGAACGAGGCCTGTCCCTCCCTCCGGCGTTGGCGTAGCCTACCCGAGTTAGTGCTCCGAGCACGCTCACTCCGGCGCGTGCTCTACTTTGAGCGGAGACCGCTGGTGTCGCTGTAGTTCCAGAGCTAATAAATAAAAGCGCTCGCTCTCCCCCGGCGCGCTCTCTTCTACAGCAGCCGCTTGTAGATTGCGCTTCGACGAAGGAAGATCGCATCGCGGCGCCGCGGGCTCGCAAAGCGCTGCCAAGCGCCGGAAGCGGTCGCTACCTGAGGTTGGTGACGCCGATGCGCGCTTTAAATGTGACTTTCTCAACCACACATTCGGGCACAGCTGTAAGGTATGCGACCGCTTGTGGTTCGATAAGAATCTGACCAACATCTCGACCATCAAGAACGAGCACTCCCGTGCCAACGCCATCGCCGTTCTGCAGGTGGAGTTTGCCGCCGAGGACGGTCACAGTGAGCACGCCGTTTGCTCTAGGTGCAAAGATTCGTCGGTGGCAGGCAAACTCCCCGCGGTGAGCGTGCCGAACGGCTACCGCTACCCGCCGAAACCCGAGCACCTGCCCGAGCTCAACCCGGTGGAGGAACATCAGGGGAACCTCGAATGGAAGGACCGTGAGCAGTGATGAAGAAAATAAAAGATTTACACAACTTCAGGTCGACTCATGGCTGCTTCGCACACTAGGGTTCTCTTTATAGGGAGATATTTTTCTTCGTTATTTACGGGATAACTAACGCAGCTTAGCCTTTTCTGTTGAACTTAAAATTGTTTGTCACAATTCCAATGAAGTTCACAGAAGGATGTTTCAGGATGTTCAAAATAATTGTCGTATATATCTTCTATACCAAGCGGTACAGCAGATGCGAAATATGCAATCATTTCTGTGGTCGGCATGCACATTCAGTGAAGGATCCCCGTAAAGTTTATTACTATAATCCTTCCCGAGGTGGTAGATTGGCAGCTAAAGCTTTGTGTTGCCCAGCTCAGTGGCGTCGGTTCCATTCCTGGCTATACGACAGACACATCAGGATGTGAGTGAAATGAATATGCAAAACAGAAAAAAAGAAACATTAGCGCACATATTTGCAGACGAAAGTCCAAGAAGTAGAGAATATTAGATAGTTAAGACCTGTTTGCACTCCTTCCTTGTGAAGTGTTTGATGAGAATTATATTACGATACGCTCAACGTATGATGAAGAGACCACGCGGCCGCCGCAACGAAGACGACGTGGGTTTTGACCTCTGGCAGGTGACCTTCCATTTTTGTCGCCGGGTTATTCTCTCTCGTATACCTTCTATCAGTCTGACTGCTTGCTCGTTTCAGTATTTTCGTTTGTTCGGTATCTTGTCTTAATTTACGTCTTTGATCTCCATTTAATACACCCTTGCCTCATACCTCTTGGCGCTGTATTATTAAGCTGTTGCCCTTAAGTGGTACGCGCCTCATAAGAGAAGGATCATCACCATCATTGTAACCCTGTGGAAAGACAATACCCCTCGTGGGTATGTGCCAATTATAGAGGCTACAACAACAAGCCTCCTATTTCGTTCTCTGCGTTTCTCAATGCCCACGATAGAAAACCGTGGCGGCGTTATGATCCGTACACGATGAGGAAGCGTTGGTAACCCACTATCGCTACTTTAGGACTCAAATCCCTAGTTTTTGTAAAAGCTTATCCCTTATCCTACGCCCCAGCGAACGGTGACGGATGCAGACGCTTAACGTGCCCTAGTTACGCAGATGGTTAGCAGGTGAAAGAGAACCATCGGTGACCTGAATCGCGGAAACACTTTCGCGGCTACGATATTCGCGAAATCTTGAGCCGTTATCATGTTGAGACAGTCCCCTTGCTTGACGATTATATCGCTAAAGAGCCACAAATGCGTCGGCACCGGAGCTCCGGTTCATTTCTAACGGACACGCAAATATTTCCGCGCTCGCTACTGATTTATGATTGATTTCTGCGGTTTAACGTCCCCAAAAACACGATATGATAATGAGAGACGCCGTACTGGAGGTCTGCGGAAATTTCGACCACCTGGGGTTCTTTAACGTGCGCTGACATCGCACAGTATACGCGGGCCTCAACATTTCTCCTCCATCGAAATGCAGCCTTTCGCGAGATGAGCTAAAGCAGCAGCTCTGCTCCTGTTATGTTGCTATTCACGGCTAATTACGTTCTTTTTCCTTTGCAATTTCGGACAGGAGGTCCCCCTGCAGCCTAGTGCTTTCGGACCTCCTTCTGTATAATTATCTTGTGTAATATTTTATGTTTGTAATAATATTTGAAACTTGAAACTTGAGCGCGAAGAAGGACAGAGACGAAAGGAGTAAATGTACACACGCTTGCGCTACTAACAATAGTTTATTTCCTCCACAGCAGACAAATACACCTTTTCTGCGCACGACGGCCACGTGTACGCGTAATAAAAACAACAACAAATCAACGCTGTTACCGAAGCATAAGGAACAGATAACCACTGTACACAGGTAGCTTGAGGACATGCTTTAGGACGACATGCGCAGAAAACGCAATTCCTTAGTGCTCAAAGATAGTGAAGGTTTGCTAGCGCATGCATCACCGAAATAATGGATTTGTTCTGCTTCAACGATCAATCTAGTAATGCAGCCGCCGCATCCGGGACTCGATCCCTCAACCTTCGGATCAGCAGCCGAGAGTTCTATGAGGTGGTTGGGATATCAGAGCAGAAGGTTAATACTGGAAAGAAACATTTGACCACCATGGCAAATAATGAAAACTAAACGAATGGATGCAGTTGCGCAACGCAATGATTATGCGAATATTAGCCGAGTGTAACAAAGAAAGAAAGAAAGAAAGAAAGAAGAAGGAAAGAAAGAAGAAAGAAAGAAAGAAAGAAAGAAAGAAAGAAAGAAGAAAGAAAGAAAGAAAGAAAGAAAAAGCGCATGAGGTCCACACCCGCATTCGATACGTGTGTATGAGCCAGCCTTCCCTAAAGTTATCCCACCCCTTTCAACGAAATGTGCGCCGAACGCTAGGGATTATAGCGTCATTCTGGACACATAAATGAACACTGAGATCGCCTTTGCATACTTTTACTGCATTTCGCTGCTTCATCCGCTTGCGCAATGCCCTCTCTATGGCATGTGAGGTGACTGTCCGGCATTCGCTTTTATAACGTTGTTACAAAGTAATGCATGCCCATTACAATGCCTTTACCTCACTCCACTGAATCCCTTGCAATGTATGACAATACCGTTCGGTGAAATTCGTCACATATTGTGTTTTGGAATAAGTTTCTGAAGCCGTTGAAGGGCTGTCCATACACAGTCGCGGCAGCGGACACTGACATCATGGGGATAAAGAGCACGTTATGACGCATTTTTCTTCTTTTGTTCTCGTCAGTGCGGTTATTTACGAGCGTGTTTCGAGAAGGCAGTGCCCGGTAAGCCGATCTGTATATGCAACCCTCTGGACGCAATCCCGGTCGCATCCGATACACGAGCAATAAATAGAAACAGATGTACTTATAGCAGAGCATGGACAACGACGTCGGTCGACGAGAAGGTATGGCCGCCATCTTGAGGCCAACAAGGCTATTTTATTTTGTACATTACTCAATTATTTGTGTATCGCAAATTCTGCGAAATACACAAATATGAAAATAGCTTAACAGATAACTATCCGCGAAACTTTACAAAGTGGGAAGAGTCCCAAGAAAGCAAAGCAAAAGAAAACTAAGATAAAAAATAACTAAGTCCAGTTCTTTTCTGTGTCCCGTACAGGTTTCGCTCAGAAATTTATGAACCTTTTTGTAAGATCCTTAGGGGGACTGATGTTCACTTAATGACAACGACAAGCAATCTTAAGGTCCCTGTTCTTCTAATAGCAACGGAATGCTTACTGGTCAGAGTGTCTAATCATGCAATGGCGACGTGAGAGACCTTAACATTTATCAGATATTTTTATGTCGACAGAGTCTTATACGCGACACATGTTGCAAACAGTAGCCACCAGCCGTCGCATGTGTTTGCGTCAGTTTCTGCCGCGACAGAGCGCACGCGCTGCGGTTAAATGCCGGTTTTGGGTTGCAGCAAAGGCAGCAACTTTATCAGCTTAGACTGTATCCTTACGGCGTAATAAGCAAAGAATAGGCCGGGGATGCATTTTTATATGCCGACTGTTATATTAGGACGACGTTATGGTTATCTGAACAGCAGAAGACAACGTACAGCAAGTTAAATACTCCAAGACACTGTGCCAAGGCTTCGCCAGCAGGCGACGCCATGTTGGAGCTGTCACGATTTTCGAACTCAGTTTAAAAGCACACGTCCTACTCAAATTTCAAAAAGGGCGTTGGATTCCATCACTATAATTGAGCGTCTCTCCGAATGCACAAAGGTCGGTTCACACGTTCTAGCCATATGTCGGTCCCTTTAGGGTGCCAATCACTAGCGTTAGAGGCACTTTTGGTTGAATGAGGTAGACTTTTGATTGATTGGGCTGGAACTCGGGCGTAGTTTAAGTGGGCTGGTTTGTGACAGCATATCTAGTAGGCACGCGCACATACCTCCATTCAATTAATTTTCATTCGTTACCTTGATGAGTAGACGCACATTTCCTGTACTAAACTCCCGCTATGATGTCACGTCATACAAGTCTAAACTTGGCGTTTTCATATGACCTTCATTTTTCCGAGTGTTATTTATTACCGTAAGGACCCCCATTCGGAGGCCAATCGGACATGCCGCGCGAGAAACACTGTGTAGCTAGGTCCTTATAGCACCGTAGAAAGAACTTTTGCGTAACAACTGTTGCACAGGGAATGCAAAGTGTTCGTCTTTATTAAACTACAATAGTATTACGGAACGACCTATCGCTTCTGTCTCAATATTTGCATCCTGCCATGCCCATTACTGTATATACCAAGCGAACATGGCGACCGTTTTTGACGACGTTCAGATTTTAGTACCATTCACGTTGACGTCGGCACATATCACGTTTTGTGTTCGGTGAGGTATGTGACCTGCACCTTAAGAATAATCGATGATGAATTCCGCACGAGTTTGTTTCGTTTTTGCTGGAAGCGTGGCCAGCTCTTGCCCTGTTTTTTGCAAGTTTTCAGTATTCTTTCTCGGGAGTGGAATATTCTTACCACATCTTATGATATTGTATTCATGATAAGTTAACTTCAAAATTTTTGTTTTTATTCTTAAACTCCCAGTAGGTGACGACAAACTCTCGTTCGCTCATTAAACGTTGCATTGGTTCGTTATAGAACTTGCGGAGTACACTACATGTTATGTATGTAGACGAAAATCCTCGCAAATAACTTCTTCGGAGACTGCATCATCAAACAAGGACACCAGCAATGCGGATTGCTAAATGAAAACAACATCAGCAACGAGAACTGCGTTCTATATCTCTACATAGTCATGTTTACAAATTTCGCCGTCAGCAATAATAATTGATGCCCGAATTATGACTGAAGACGCATATGCGTTCTTTTGAATCGTCGTGCAGAATCTGAAGAAAGAAATGTATAGAAGGATCAAAATGAAATAATTGACGATATGAAGTTAGCGTAGACTTGCAGTGTCGTTTTAACAGTACATATTAGGGCGTATGTCTTAATATGGATTGTTAAAGTCCGGGTATTGGAACCGGTCCTGAAGATTCGCACATAGTACATTCAGCGCCATGCGCTGGGTGCCGCACAAGGAAACGCGCAAATGACTTTGGGGAAAGCTCGCGAGGTGGCAGTACTTCCCCGAATTCAAGCCAAATGTTTAATCCATACAGATTCTTCTCTTGCTTCGCAAGAGTTTTGACGCGGCAAATTTTAACACTCGGTTGAAAACCTTCTACACTACGAGAGTTCTCACGTGACCAGATTGCTCAGACGTATAGCCTCTATATGAGGCTACGGCTCAGAAGAACACTTTGTAAGGAAGTCATAATAAACTAGGTGGATGCTAAGTACGTATGTAAAATGCTGAGTACGTGAAGCACTTCGACGATCAGTAACATATCTTCAATTCGCTTTCTCTTTCCTTCTACGAACTTATCGCTTCTTGGGTAATGAACTTTTCGGTTTCATTTCACTACTGCACTGAACTCACATCACCCTGCCCAACCACTTTCGATGCAGACTGCTTCCTATGTCCTTACTGGAGCTCATTTTATCAATCAATCAATCAATCAATCAATCAATCAATCAATCAATCAATCAATCAATCAATCATGATTTTGACATAACATTCTGTTGCTGAAAGTTTCACTGTTTCGTCCTCAGCCCGGCAACCCTCGCGCACTGCCAGTTATAGCGAAATCTCGTGTCTCGTACTTCCGACTGCAGTACTCACTTCCGTTTCCGCAACACAGATCACTTCCTTCCTCTTATACTTGTCCGCTTAAGCTTATATACAATCGACGACTGATACACGTTTGCACAAAATTAAGGCTTTTCGGGCGCTGCCATACCCGTTGTGGGCTGTGCTGACAATAAATTATCCCTAAAGAATAATAAGAAAGCACTTTTGAGGCTGTGAGGTTAGCCTTTGTGGCTTTGTACTAAGCTATCGTACTAAGCCTGTGAAGACAGCCTTTTTACTAAGTGAAATAAACTCCTACCTCACTTGTACTTTGTAAGTAATGAAATAAACTGACGTTCGATTTTTTTTTCTGCCATGCCGCAGCTCAACATGCGGTGCTCTCTCCTTACTGTGAAAAGGTTTATAACGTATCGAATTTCACATCTGATGACGATGATGACGGTTATGATGCTACAAAGCCGTGATATCGACACCTATGTACTCTGAATGATCGGTTATAAAACGGGCTGGTATAGAAGCGGTTTCAGTAAAACCGAACCACTTTAAAAGCTAGCGTTATTTTATAATTGAGAAGCTAGCGTTATATCGGGTCCACAGTTAACTGATTGAGTCAAGCGATAAATGAATGCGTAAAAAGCACGTTTTGTATGACCTACCGTCATTATTCGCAAAATTCAAATGTGCGAACCGAACAGTACTCATTTCATATGTTTCAGTAAACGGTGGTACTGATGTGTTACCGTCCAGGCTATACGCAGGTTGAAGTCAAGCAGCTGAAGGAACCCAGGTGAAACAGGAATTCGTCCTTCCCGGGACCGCCGGCAATTACTGCGCCAAAGCGCCACGTATCAAATGCGGTGCGGTTCGTTACGTCTTGTAGCAACACATTGCGGGTTATGCCAACGTCGTCCACCAACACATTTCATAATTCAAACCATACTGCAACGTCACTGAAGGACATTAACAGGAGCCGAAGCACCTGTCTCGAAAATATTCGGTGTCCTTGAGGGAATAACACGTTATTTGCAGTCGACTGAAGAGCCACCTTGCATTTTAATCGAATACTTTTTTGCTGTTCTGCATTGTTAGAACAGCCCACGTGGCAAGTACAATGTCAATGTCGCCACGCATATGAAAGCGCACACCTGACGACTATGTGCTGCCAAGTACGAGGTTAAATCTAAACGCCATCCCTCGCCGATGACTCGTAACAGGTCGATGTGAACTTCTCGGATAGAGCGGTAGGTCGCGCAGCGCCGTCCGTTATTGAACCAATCACTTTGTATCGAACGCCGCTCTTGCGCCACTCCTTGGTGAGAGAGCTCGACGATTGTGTTATACTTATTACTCCAGATGAGAGATGGCGCTAGAAACATATACCACGCACTATGTATAAATGATTTCTGTGTCCTGGCCAGAACGTAGACTCTGTTTGCAGTCAATGGAAAGGGCAAGGCCACATCATCATCATCATTATCATCATCATCATCAGCAGCAGCAGCAAAGCTACAAGGAAATCCGTATGGATTTACGTGTAGCTTCGTGTTACAGTCGGACGGAGGCTTTTCTTTCCTAGGTTGTTAGACGTCGCCGCTTAGTTTGGAAAGAGGCTTGTATCTCGAACTAAGTCTGAATAATTTCCCTGCATTAAGTCTTTCGAGACCTCTGGCATGGCATTTGATGAGTGCCTATCTTCCTAAAACGATATTAGCCGGACATATAACATATAAACACGTTGTGTTCATCAGCAAATAATTCAAGTCAATCAGCATGGCGTGCATATTTACTAGCGGTCACGGTTAGCCAATGGCAAAGATCGCTAGTGAACAATATGCACCTTGAATGCGGCCCAAGGTTTCGCCCTCTTGAGATTTGTCATGGCGCATTTGTGAAATTTCGCGGTATTTTGTGCTACAGTCATTCGCCGTCCATGTTTTGCTTAGTTTAGCTTTCATGGACACTTATTTACCCCTTTTGAACTGTCTTGCACCTGTTTGCCAGCTTTCTTGACCTATTCTTCCATTGCGCTACTTCTTGCGTAATAATTATGGTTAGGTTAAGTAAAGGACGCTATTTTATGCAGTCCTTGCCGTGAGCACGGTTCAGCGTCCGTGGAAGTAGTCCATGGCAAAAGAGCGAAAGGGAAGAACGGAGAGAAATGCTGTAGTTGACGGCTCAGGAAATTCGGACCACCTGTGTTGCTTCAGTTTCTTCAACATGCACTGGACAGCACACAGTACTCGGGCCTATAGCATTTCCTGCCTCCTTCGAAAACTCGACCACAGCGGCCGGGTTTGAAGACGCGTCCTTTGGGTCTGCACTCGAGCACCATTAACCACTAGACCACCGCGACGGGTCTGTTTGCAATTACCTGGGTACTTACCCAGCGGACTCGTGGCGTAACCTTTCCGCGTAGACGGAAAACGGCGCGTTCTGCTGTGCTTGTTCTATACTCTAGATGGCGCTACGTCTCTCATATATTCGGGAACACGCGTGTACGGGGAGCTGCATTCCTCCTCCCCCCCCCCCCCCCCCCCATATTATGTTTTCTTTTCTTTTTCTTTAAATTTGTTGAGTTACTGGTGCATGGTCTCTTAGTTACTTTCGACGGGCTACTTTCTCTCTATTGAACCGGCGGCACGCAGAAAGCGCATTGAGGCGGAAATGTCAAATCCACTCTGGCCCTCGGGGAGGGCTCGATTTATTAAGTGCTGCGTACTCAGTTCTCGAGGCTTTATATTGAGAAATATTGAAGACCACTATACTCTCAAGGGGGCTGCTTGCTATCGTATAGAGCGCCTGTACGTGCTTTCATGAAAAGGGATCGGGATCTTTACTCACCGCCTGCCGACCTACACGCGGCTATTCATAGAATATTCTAGCCTGTGGCATTAGGGAGCGATGAGCTGCTGCGATCCTGTTGGCCGGCGGTATGAGAAGAAACATACGGCGAAAACTTTGGTATGAAAGGATTCTTGAAAGAACGGAAAGGAATTTCAGGATGTCTTTGAAAAAGTAAGTGGGGAATGTAAGTATAACATATGAGACGGCGCTTGGTTATATATAGATTAAGGCAAGGTTTTCAGAGAAAAGAGGGATGGTCTGTTTTGCTGTCACCTTATATTTGTACTGGGGTTTTGAACGGTAGAGCCAATACTAGGGGCCCTCCAGAGCGAGTGAGCTCCCTTGCTTCACACGTGGAAGGCCTGCGGTCGAGGGTGTTTCCTCGATACAAGCTTGTTAATGCTACTAGACGTCGAAGACAAGATAGCCGTTGGTCATTGAGGATAACAGAGTGGATCCTCAGAGAAGGCAAGCGTGGTAAGGGGCGGCAGAAGGTTAGCTGGGCAGATGGGATCAAGAAGTTTGCGGTGATAGGTTGGTCACAGCACAGGACCGGGATAATCAGAGATCGGTGGGAGGGGCTTTGCCCTGCAGTGGGCGTAGACATGATGATGATAATGACACATTGGACTGACTTTTACGTTAGTAAATGAAAAATCAACGCGTTAGAAGTGGTATCGAAGAGACGTTACACGTTAGATACAAGCTGACAGAAGCTGCGGTTCTGTAGCCGGTTTTAAGCGAATGGCAATACAAGGCCCCAAGAGATGGCGCGAGAGCATCGCGATCGCGGGAAATTTGAACTGAATTGAGCAAAGCCTTCATTGCGTCCATCATGGTAGGCGAGGGGCCCGGAACAGCATGAGGAGTGGGAGGGGGGAGAAGAGAGGGTGTTACCTATCAGGGGCAGCAGAAGACTATCGTCTTTCGACGTCATTTGCAGCTAAGCAAGCAGGTATGCGGCTTTTTTAAAGACTATAGTCTTTCTTGGGATACTTGAACGCCGAAATTCTGGTCTGTCTCTCTGTGTGTCAGTCTGTCGCACGATTCAGCCACCCAGCCAATGTTTAAGCACTTGCCTAAAGCCCCGACACGTTTAACTGGTAGCTGCGTTCATACTTGTAAACTACTGTCGATCAAAAAGAAAATATTACACATATCTGATGCGCAACATCAATACGTAAGTATTAGGTGGTGTGTTCCTTTACCAGAAAATACATAGATACGTAATTCTAAAGACCCTAGTATTTCTTAGGCTGCGCCAGAAATGCGACGCTCTGCACAAAAAAGGCCTCGGCCTACGATTTCGTGCTGCCACGTCGCAGTTGCCGAGGGATTCTGCACAAGCTCATGTTTCCCGACGGCGCTGCCAGATGTCGTCCATATCTCACGCAGCGTAGTACGGCCGGTAGAAGACTATCGTCTTTCGACGACATTTGCAGTGAAGCACGCAGATACGCGGCAAATTTATTGTTTAAATGTACGCCTCAGAGTACTGCCCTTCCTGTAGCCGCGCATGATGGTAGGTAACGGAGTTTCTCGAAGTCTAATGTAAATTGAAATAAATGTACGTCGCAGTCTAGGATACGTCGCAATATAGGATACATAAAGGTCACCCTGTGCATCTGCCAATATAGCACACAACGAAGACACGAGAGTTGTTTTCGACCCAGTAATCCTTTATTTTAGGGGCGAAGCTCCTTAAGCTGTGGGTCGGTTGTCACGCGTATCGTGTAACCTACACCACTCACAGTACCATGCAACGCCATGCAACGCCGGGAGGCTCGCGCTCGCCCTCGGCGCGTGCCTCCCGGCGCACAAGCTCTCTCATTCTTCCATCTGCTGTCTTGTGAGAGAGAGAGAGACAGAGAAAGAGAGAGAGAGAACGAAAGGCGCGCGTTGACTATGGAAACGCTCTTTCTTAGAAGAACGCTCTACCAGCTCGCAAAGAAGGAGAACGCGCCCTCACCCGCGAGAGACAACGTTGGCGCAGGCAGCGTCTTCTAGCGAGTTTCTTGATTGAGAAATACCTACTGCTCGCGCTGGAACCGTTCACCGGCCACTCATATATATATATATATATATATATATATATATATATATATATATATATATATATATATATATATATATATATATATATATATATATTGTTACGAGGCCGAAGTCGTTTAAGAGTTGACGTTTATTCCGGAGGCTCCGAACCGAACAACAGGATGGCAGCGAGGCCAGGGAATGAACTCCTCTTCTTCCTCTTCTTCTTTCTCCTCCACCTTGCTTTCCACAAGCACCGTGACATTTCTCCCCGCGCAGACGAAGCCCGCCGGGCGAGTCAGTTGGCGCCTCGTTGGGTGTATGGTTT
The DNA here is from genome assembly GCA_013339685.2 of Hyalomma asiaticum. Classification (NCBI taxonomy): domain Eukaryota; kingdom Metazoa; phylum Arthropoda; class Arachnida; order Ixodida; family Ixodidae; genus Hyalomma; species Hyalomma asiaticum. The sequence goes on from CM023490.1 coordinate 20,521,534, forward strand.
AAGCCGGGCGACATGCGTTACCTGAGTTCGGGCCGAACGTCGGCCAGTAGCGGTGAGGCGGGCGATGGTGTAGTTCACCTCACTCAGGCGGTCAATAATCACAAACGGGCCATCATAAGTTGCCAAAAGTTTCGTGCATAGCCCACGTTTCCGCACAGGGGTCCACAACAACACGAGGTCACCAGCTACATAGGTAATGGGGCGGTGTCGGCAGTCGTATCTGGCCTTTGATGAGTCTTGGGCAGCGAGTGTCCGTAGACGAGCAAACCGACGAGCCTCTTCGGCACGACAGAGAATCTCTGCTATGGAACAGTCATCAGCAGACGAGAAAGGAAGGATGGTGTCTAGCGTATGACGTGGTGGACGGGCGTAGAGGAGAAAGAAGGGACTGTAGCAAGTCGTCTCGTGCCTCGCTGTGTTGAACGCATACGTTATAAACGGTAGAATCTCATCCCAGTTTTTGTGGTCTGATGCAATGTACATCGCAAGCATGTTGGTAAATGTACGGTTGGTACGCTCTGTGAGCCCATTCGTTTGCGGGTGGTAGGGAGTGGAATGCCGAAAGGTACAAGCACATAAGCGTAGGAGCTGCTCTACCACGTCCGCAGTAAACTGACGTCCACGGTCGCTGATGATGACTCGAGGTGGTCCGTGCCTAAGAATAACAGAGCGCAGCAAGAAAACGGAGACGGCGGCGGCCGTGGCAGATGGAATAGCGGCCGTCTCGCAGTACCGGGTGAGATGGTCAACGCACACGACTATCCAACGATTTCCTGCGGTCGATCGTGGGAAAGGACCTAGCAGATCAATACCAACTTGCTCAAAGGGGGAGCTTGGAGGTGATACAGGCTGGAGTTGACCGGCGGGAGCTTTCGTGGGATGCTTATAACGCTGACAAGTGGGGCAGCTGGCGACGTACTGTTCGGTGGTTTGACGCATTCTCGGCCAATAAAAACGTTCCTTGGCCCGGTACAGTGTCCTTGTTGATCCCAGATGACCTGAAGTAGGGTCATCATGCATGGCTAGCAGGATAGAAGTGCGGAGGCTTTCCGGAACCACCAGCAGGAGTTGTGCACCAGTTGCTGTGTAGTTCTTCTTGTACAGTAAGCCATCGCGAACACAAAAACGACGAGGCGGCGTAGACCTTTCCGAGGCTTGAAAGCATGACTGCAAACTGGGGTCCTTGTGCTGCTCAGCTTTGAACTTGTCCAGGTCGGGAAAAGCAGGTGTGAGGGCAGCCAGGTAGTTGTCAAAACTGTCCGCATCGCAGTCTGTGGACGGCAGTGGCATCCTCGAAAGGCAATCTGCATCAGCGTGACGCCGGCCAGTCTTGTACGATACAGCGAAGTCGTACTCTTGTAGTCTGAGGGCCCAGCGTGCAAGTCGGCCAGATGGATCGCGCAGACTTACAAGCCAGCAGAGGGAGTGGTGGTCCGTAACAATCTTGAAGTGTCGACCGTATAAGTAAGAACGAAACCTCTGGACTGCAAAGACGACGGCAAGGCATTCCTGCTCGGTTACGGTGTAGTTACACTCAGGCTTGCTTAGTGAGCGGCTGGCATAAGCGATAACGTGTTCTTTCTCAGCGTGTCGCTGGACGAGTACGGCACCGATACCCACACCGCTAGCATCTGTGTGAACTTCGGTCGGTGCTGAGGAGTCAAAGTGCCGTAGAAGTGGTTGTGACGTCAAAAGAAACTTGAGCTGCCGAAAAGAAGCGTCGCACTCTGCAGTCCAGTGGAACGGTTCATCTTTCCGCAGAAGGCATGTCAGTGGGTAAGCAACGTCAGCAAACCGATTAATAAAGCGACGGAAGTATGAACACAGTCCCAAGAAACTGCGCAGCTGCTTCACAGAACGCGGTCGTTCGAACGCCTCGACTGCCTTCGTCTTCTCTGGATCAGGTCGTATACCGTCTTTATCCACAAGATGACCTAAAACTAAAGCTTGCCGCTCACCGAAATGGCATTTTTTCGAATTCAAGACTAATCCAGCGTTCTTGACACAGGTAAGGACAACATCCAGACGCTTATTGTGTTCGCTGAATGTGCGACCAAAAATGACAACATCGTCGAGGTAGCACATACAAATTTCCCACTTCATGCTGCGCAGAATCGTGTCCATGAACCGTTCGAACGTTGCGGGCGCGTTGCAAAGCCCGAATGGCATTACATTAAACTCGTAGAGTCCATCAGGGGTCACAAACGCCGTTTTTTCTTTGTCCGCCGGGTCCATCGGGATCTGCCAATATCCCGACCGCAAATCCACCGACGAAAAATACGATGCTGAGTGCAGGCAGTCGATGGCGTCGTCAATACGAGGAAGCGGATAGACATCCTTTTGAGTGACCGCATTGAGGCGTCGATAGTCCACGCAGAACCTCCATGTCCCATCTTTCTTCTTCACGAGTATCACTGGCGCCGCCCAAGGACTACTCGATTCCTGAATTACTCCCTTTCCTAACATTTCCTGAACCTGCTCATTAATAATCTTTCTTTCCGATGGAGAAACCCGATAAGGCTTTTGCCTGATCGGATGTGCCGTGCCCGTATTGATCCTGTGGCACGTGCGAGACGCTGGGATCGTGGAAGCATTGGTGTTTTGCGCGAAGTCGAACACAGGTAGGTGCCTTGAAAGCACACTGGCCAAAGCATTGCGCTCACTGGTGCTAAGCGATTGATTGATCATTCGACCAACACGCGAATCGGTAGGTCCAATGCTTGTCTCTTTACTGGGAGCAGCTCCGTCTGTAACCGTGGCCACCGCGAAAAATTCATCTTGTCTGAAGGTGGCGAGTTTCAAGCCGTCAGGAAGTATCGCAGGTTCCGCAGAGTAGTTCACTGTCCACAAACCAGCGTGCCCGTGTTCCACTGGGACAAGGCAGTGGGGGATGATGACGTTCTTTTTAGCGCAGGTTAAATGAATAGGCTCCACTGTGGCTTCAAACATTTCCGCTGGAAAGCTGGTGCAAGCAACTGGAACACAGACAGCTGATAAGGCAGGCGCGACGGTATCTTCACAAACAGAAAAGCTACTCTCGTGATAGGGATCGCTGTTCTCCAAAAGTCCAGAAGGAAGGTCGCCGCGTACTAACAATTCGCCACTTTGGCAATCAACTGTGACTCCACACTGCTTCAGAATGTCAATACCTAAGATCACGTCGTGCGTGCACCGAGAGATGACCACGAATTCCGTAGCAAAATGTCGACCACCCAAGAGTACATCAACAGTACACGTGCCAACGGGACACAGTGATTCACCACCGACTCCTACAAACATTCCCGTCTGATCCCATCGAAACATTACTTTGCGACGTAGTGCCTTTTTAAAGACGAGACTCATCACAGAAATAGTCGCATCAGTGTCTACTAAAGCCATTGTGGGCTCCCCATCAACAAGCACACGCACCTTGTTCTTTATCATAAAAACGGGAGGAGGTATATCTTCGTGCAGTGAATTTCCAGCGACCTCACCCCCATCGGCCGCGCTTGTTAGTTTCCCGGAGGTGGCGATGGCAGGCGCCGCCGTGGAGACGGAGAGCGGCGTGACCGAGGCGCTGACGGTGGAGTCAAGCTCCGATCGGAGGCGGGTGAAACGTTTCGCAAACTTCTTTGCCCGAAGTTATTATCCGGTGTCGCGTGGGTTGGCCATCGTGCTCCGGGGTCGCGTCGGTCATTTCGCCAAAATCCGCTAGCAGGCCGCCCGGATCGAGGCGGCTGTCGGTGTTCGCAGAACCGTGCTATGTGGCCGGGTGCGCCACAGTTGTAGCACATAGTAGAAGGCGGGCGTCGACGCACAAACGGCTCTTCAAGGTAGACAGGTGCGTCTGGATAAGAACCACGGCCAATATCGCTGGCCTCCTCATAATAATCCGTCCGGGGTCGTCGGTAGCGGCTGTTGAAGTCGCAGCGCTGCTGGCGATCGGGCCTCGTCGAGGGGGGCGACACTGAACGATGGGGTTCTGTGTAGAAGTCGACGTCCGCAGCATTCACTGACTGCCATGCAGAAGCAGGCCGTGCACACACGGCGTCTTGTGGAGGGCACGCGGCTGCAGCGAAACGTGATGTGGATGACACCATTTCATCACGTCGAAGCAGCTCCTCACGGACGATTTGGCGTATTGTCGAAGCCAAGTCTGTCGACGAGATCATATCCGACGACGAGCTCACGTCAACACTTGCTGCCGTCGTGCCGTCGTGACTATATATATATATATATATATATATATATATATATATATATATATATATATATATATATATATATATATATATATATATATATATATATATATATATATATGCACTGGATCTTGACTTGTAATGAAGTGTCGGTGGGAGATTTCACTTGTGCGTAGTTGAACCATAAGGAGTCGTAGCGTGCGCGTTAACTAAATTAATCCGGAACTCGGCACGATCTACGATGAACCTCCGGAGCTTCGCCCCCTCATCATCATTCACTCCGTGGATATGCTGTGGGTTTTTTGTCTTTCCTTTGGCGGTGAACCGGCACCATTTCGAACCCCGGACAGAATGACAGTGCTTAACTTAGCCTTCTCCGCCCGGTCAAACAAAGCAGCTTTCGCCGTGTCGTAAACCAGAAGTGATTAGCATTTCCTGTGCTTCAAAATGTGATGTTTTGTGCCTGCATAAAACCATTTTCTATTCGTTATGTGGTGTATCTAGATATTTCTCTTTTTCTGCATCTCATTTTACAGGAGTAGGCATTATTAGATGCGAAGCAGCTTATGGTCGAGCCTGTTCCGTCCCTGCGCCGTCCACACCCCCGCTGCGCATGCGCAACGGCTGGCCTAAGCTGACAAGGAACGAGAACATGCCCTCGCCCGCGAGAGACAACGCGGACGCAGGCAGCGTATGCTAGCGAGTTTCTTGATTGACAAAAAAAAAAAAAAACCGACTGCTCGCGCTGCACAACCGTTCACCGGCCACCCCATATACATAGGCACTGGATCTTGACCTGAAATGCATAGCCGGTGGGAGATTTCTCTTGCGCGTAGTTGAACCATAAGGATTCGCATCCTGCGCATTAACTAAAGTAATCCGAAACTCGGCACGATCTACGACGTGGGATCTCGGGAACCTCATAAAGACCAGGAGCATAATTGACAACGCGTGTGTAAATATACACACGTTGTCACTCATTTACATGCATGAGTGGGCAATGTCACGGCTGATTTACGGTAAGACCGAACGATTCCCAGGGCTTCGCCCACTCGTCATGGTTCACTTCGTGGAGATGTGTGATTTTTTTTTATATTCAACCGGGCACTGATGACAAATAATCCTGCATTTTATGACGGCGGAGGAAGGATATTGGTTTTAGACTGCGTTCACAATTCTTTAAGATTGAGGATACTGTGTGTTTATGGGCCCGTGCAGGCCACGCAGTCCACACAGTCCACGCAGTCAAATGATTTCTTTAACAGACCTCTATGTTTATCTCCTCGACGGTCGTCATGTTATTCTAATTGGCGACTTCAACTGCGTGTTATATACGCGAAATGACGCGCGAGGTCCTTGCTGGGGTTGTTCCGACTTGAGTTCACGTGAGCTACGCCGCCTTGTTCACCACTTCGCATTAATGGACGCGCGCAATATTGTGCATGGGAATAGTTTTGTCTGTACGTGGCGACGCGGTCCGTCGTCTAGCGGATTCGACCGTGCCTCTGTGCCACCAGCTTTAGTACCATTTGTCGATCACTTAAGTACTTGCGCTTGCTAACCTCTCCAGTGTATATTTCTCATCACCGTCCCATTGACTTACCGGCTGACCGTTCCGTTTTATTGTTTCGGAAAGCAGTGACTTCTTGATATTCGCATCCTCTAGTGCGCACACTCTCGCCCTGCTTTGTCCAGCTTGCTTGCTTGATCTGATCCAGCCGATTGAAATGCGCTGAAAATTCAGTGGCGTCTACACTGCTCAGTTGAAGAACGTTGTCTGCGTCGTCGCGTTTCTGGGGAGCTGGCCGATGCTGCGACGAAATTACGCATCGCTTTGAGCACCGTTGGGCCGCGTCCATTGTTGCGAGCTTGGAAGCGTGAGTTACGTGATCGATTCATTCGTGATTACACGAATACCACCTCTGCAGTCGTATTGCACGCGCGATAGATCTGCTTTCATGGCACATTTCGAAACAATGTCGTGCACGACCATGGAAGACAACTACGGCCCGTTATCATCCGTGCTCAATGGTTTACCCCGCGTTCCTGGACAGACCGCAGGGGCACCCCCGTCAGACCAGCCCCGCAGGGGCAGCCCGCCATTAGCACCTGGGAGGAATGGGAGGCCCTCGTTGCGTCGCAGGATCTGGACACGCAGCTTCGCTATGTGACCAGTGCTCTGGTCTTGCGTGGTCTGGACACATAGCGCAATGTGATGGCCATGCAGTGCCGACGGCTGCGTAAGAAACACCTGCGTAAGACCCCGACGCATCAGTGAAAAATTCAGGACCAGGGCGCGTAAAGGGTCCAAACTCATCTGCCCAATAAAATTATTCCTCCTCCTCCTCGACAGACTGTTGATTCCCTGTGCGGCCCTGTCTTCTGAAGAGGTAAAGGAGACACTGCAATCCATGAAGTCTCTATTCCAGATGATCCCTAGGCCAGGTCAACCCTTAGACCAGATGGTCCACAAGGGCCTGATGGTTTGGCACTTGAGTGTTACCTGACATTGTGGAAGGAGATCAGTGCTGTTTTGTCGACGGTTATCCTCCGGTGCTTTGAGTATTGCATCTTTCCATCCAGCTTTCGAGATGGCCGCAATGTGCTCGTTCCGAAGCATGACGCTTCCTCCGTTAGGCCTGAAGATTTGAGACCTATCATGCTTCTTAACGTTCATTACAAGATCTTTGTTATTGTTCAATGGTTTCTGGCCCTAATGAACTCTCTAATTGCTCATCATCAAGGTTAATTGGTGCCAGGAAGAGAAATACACAGTTTGCCTTTCATCGCTCGTTACATCGCTAAAGCACTGTCGCGGTCTGCATCTAGTATAGTTGTGTCGTAGGACAAGGAGAAAGCATTGAACCGACTGGAGCACGCGAATATCTTTAGCGTACACCCCGCGTTTGGCTTTTCAAGTTCATTTGTCGAGGTACCCAAAAAGGTTTAGGCCGAAAAAAAAATTCTGGAGATCTCACGCATTGTGGGAATCAGTGTCGTGTGAAGCAGCTAGCGAGGAAATTGCCTATGATGAATCGCGTGGCATTCAGCCTAGTGTTACCAGTAGAATGAATGTGTTCTTTGCAAAGTGATTGAGTAAGTGTATGCTCAAGGGGGGGGGGGGGGGGCTAACCAGGGAAATCGACAGCACCGTGGCGACTTAATCGTAGTTCATGTTACGACGTAACACTGGCACTCGCGTAAGTGCACAGCACAGCACAGACAGACAGACAGGCAGACAGACAGACAAAATCGTGACGTACATGACGAGTGTATTATGTTAGCAGTGTAAAGATCAATCACTCATGTTCATGGTACATTCGTATGCTATCATCAAAATCTTAAGCAGCTTCGCTCGAATAGATTCGTTTAAATGCACAGAAGAGAGAGAGAGAGAGAGAGAGGACAAAGTCTAATGATAAGCGGGTCGAGTGGTCGATTTGAGCGATACGACCGCTCCACGCTGAGCAAGGGGTTTCAAGGGACAGCAGAAACACGGTAAGAAGGCTAACGTGATATGCGACGGAGAAGACAATTATAGCACTAGCTGCCGCGCAGTCCCTCTATGCACCCTGAACGCGGATGCTTCAAGGTGCATCCATCTTTGAAAAGTGGGGTTCAGGGCTGCTGCAGTGCATGTAGAAGATTATCTGTGACATGCATAATTCGCGCAGCAGCAGTAACAGCCATGACACGGCGTTATTGTCGTTGTTCACACCACACAGCGCTGACTTAATTGCACGATCATTTACAGTCGTGTCAGCTGTGGTGTTACTTTCTGGCGCAGCGCACACCGCTGTGGCCACTAGTGTATTCTGAACATCAAGAACCAGGTTGTTTGCATTCCAATTCTTCTTGCTCAAGGGTGAATTCATTATCAATGCATATGGATAACTTAGCAATCCATATGCATGGATTACTGTCATGCACCACCACCACCACCACCGTCGCCATTATCATCATCATCATGTCTTCGTGTCTTCATGCACTGTAGGGCGAAGGCCACTCCCACACCACTCCAGCTGACCTAATTCTGCTCTGAGCGCTGCCGCGTTATCCCTGCAAACTACTCGATCTAATACGACCAGCTAACTTCTTGTGGCCTCCAGCTACGCTTGCTCTTCTTCGAAATCCATTCTATTGCCCTTAACGACCATCGGTCGCCTTGTCTTCCCATTACATAACCGGCCCAGGCCCTTTTCCCTTTGATTTCGGCTAAGATGTCATTAACACTTACTTGTTCCCCAATTCACTCCGCTCTCTTGACCATTAACTTTACACCTATCATTTTCCTCTCCGTTGCTCGCGGCCTTGTCCTCAACTTACGTAAGCGGGAGCCTTTTCGTGAGCCTTCAGGTTTTAGCCATCGAGTTATCGATGACGTGCTGTTCGCTTCAAATTGTGCGATAAAAAGCTTGCTTATTACTTGATAGACTCTTGGTTGCTCACTACCACCAGTTTTACTAGGTTTCTCCCTGAGCTCGGCTTTCTATTACTTAGAAGTAACACCAAGTATTCTCGTCACTTATTTTAAGGAATGACTTACCGCATTCAGTTAGGTCATCACCACCTTTGACAGCACTTAAATATGCATTTCAATGTTTCATTTTGCGTGACAGGATCCTGACGTGTTTTTTCAGTGAATTTCTTGGTGAAGTTTCCCATTGGGTTGCATTGGTTTTACTCCTACATTTTATTATTTTTTTTTGCTGCGTTTACCCAGCTTTCGCACCGACATGTGTTTCTGCGTTCATTTTAAACGAGGTACCCGTTTCCCTCACTTTACTCTGGGACCTTCGGTTGCCTGCTGACTATAAATAATCGGTGAGCGACGAACTTGGCGTAAGCTGGAACCAACAACAAAAGTGCCACTTCGCAATGGGAACCTGAGAAAGCTTTATTACGACGACAGCATGCATGACAACAATGACAGCCGGTGGTTAAAAGACTACGGCACAGCGGTGGCACGTCAAGTGACAACGGTATCGCAGTGACAGCCAGAAAACTCAATAACAATGACTGGCAATCACAGCACGTCGACAACTCGACGGGCAGTCAAGAACCGAAAAGCTTTTGCGAAATTCTGGCGACGCGCAGGTACGGTGGTTTTGTTTTGGATATTAGTTGACTAGGGAATGAGCTAAAGAGATAGAGACGCCGCCTAACCTAAACCATGCGCTGTCACCCTTGATATAGCGGCTGGAAAATTTACTATACCTTTAACGCCCGTCGCTCTAAGCACCTCGGCTTGATCCTTTCTTCGACGGAATTTCCAATAATGCCAATGTGAAACGAGCGTGCAGCGAAGCATTCACTATGTTTCTTTTGTTTAGTATCGGTACACTCGCTTATCGGGCAGACTATCGGCAAACTATAAGAAACGTGTTTGGCATAATGTGGAGGTGAGAACAGAATCCGCCTGCCTCAACTTTCTGTGCGATGACAGAGTTAAAGCAAAGGAAGACAGGCGGAAAGACGAAGCGAGACGCCCGAAGTGTATTCAGCTGATCGCTTCTCATGCTTGTGTGTATTTGTTTCTGCGCCATCGCTGTGTCGTGTTATGTGTCAACTAAAGTCCCTAGATTTTTTTTTCGTGTTTAAGTAGCGACAACTACCTCCTCTCCCGGCACCGTCTCGCTCAAAGCCCGCGTCGGCAGCCATGTGAATCTTCCTAAACATGTGGAGTGGAGCACGCGCGCACATAGCGTCCGGCCGTCAACATACGCGTTCCTATCAAATATGATAATGGACGTATATGTAAGAAAACGCTTATTGAAACGCGCCACTTTAATTGACGTTCTGTCGTTGAAGCATTCAAGTAACAGCTTTAGGAAGAACATGGCTGCCAAAAGCAGCGCCGACCAATCAGATGCACCAGCGGCACACGGAAGCTTTTCGCCACTTAAAAAACGGGAAAAAGATTTAGGGACTTTAGTGCCAACAAGGCCCACAGTGCTCGCTCCAAACAAGGAATACTGAAGAAGCTTAGTGGGCACACAGGATTATAAAGGGCGTGTAAGTTGTACGCACGGTTCGAAAAAAGTTATGCGGACGCGAGGCAAGTTGGACAGATATAGATATATTGACTCGCTTGGTCTGTCCACCGCAAGTTTAGCTCAGATAACACGTGGGCTTCTTAGTGAAAAAGAAAATTCCGGCAAAACTCCTCTTGCTGTCAAAAAGCGTCTAGTCGTATATCTGACTTTCAGTGCATCTTCCGTGTATATTTCGAATTCCTCGGATGATGTCCACCGTGAGGGTAGAGGGGGCGGTTGAGGAGTAATGGAGGAAACCGTTTATTACGGAAGCTTGAGATATTTTTACAGCGGGAACGAGTGTTCGTCCATGAGACCGTCATGGTGACGTAATCGTTTGGTCATGTGTGAAAGAAAGTGACCCGTTGACTGTTTGTTTGCGTAACTAGGTTGCACCGTCCGTCCACATCTATCCGTTTCCGGTTGGCATCGCCAAGCCAGGGCGAGGTAGAAGTACACGATAGGAGCGTACTCTGAAAGGCATTCCGGAATACAGGTATCGAAACACGTGTGCTCGAAGACTAAAATACAGATAGTGGGACACATTCGTCTTTGACATTAGGGAGCACTTCAGAGATACTTTTGCAAAACTCCGAAAAAGTATTCCGGAATACAGATATAAGAATAGAGATGCAACAATACAGGTACTGGAATACATCCTCTAAGCAAACTAAGAGAGAACAAGATTGATCGAAGTGAAGATGTCTCACTAATCACCAAACAAATCTTCGATTACGACCGCCGCCTAACGCATGCGCGTGAGACCCATTGTATTCTTATTGTTCTTACCGTTCGCTGTAGTCATTGAACCAGAAATATTGTCTGCACTAGAAGTTTGTTGAGTCGATTAGAACTACCGACCGTCTTCATATACATCAAACCCAACCCGCTGCCTTGCATCGTGAGGTCTATACGTGCATGCCTGGGCGTTAATTGGACGTGGATGAAGCTCGCACATGCCGTTTTCCTGAAAAAACTACATGTGTCTGGCCGCGCACCGAAACAAAAACTGCCTAGACTTTTGTGTAGGGACTCAATGGTTACTACGGCCACCAGGGAGTGCTGCTGCCGTGGTCGGCGGCGGGTGCTTTCACCTTCGTATAGTGCAGTGACGTCACGCGCCAGAGGGGCAGTCATGGAGATATAAGATACCCCTGTCACTCGAGCACGCAGTAACTCTCTTACGTAAGCGGACTTTGACAAAGTTTAAGGACTTTTTAATGAACGGCGCTTTGCGCCGCAGACACACGACACCGACGATCTCATTTTTTAGCGTCTCTTTCTTTCTACAAGCGCTACCGAAAGGGTGGCGGTAGCTTTGAAAACAGAAGCAATAAGAATAAAATAATGTATATCGATATACAAAGTAAAAAATTTATTGTATTACATGTTTCTTCAAATAAATTCCTCAACACTAGGACAAGAAACGATAATGTAAAAATTCATTGCAGTAGTACGAGCTTAACGAAGTGGTCTTCCCGACACGTACCTGCTCACGAGAGAATAGCTGGAAATATGCATTGAAGGGTATATTAAATCTTCATTGAGATAGGAAAGCCATCTTTATGATGAGCCTAGGTGGCAAAAATTTAAGCATTTGCTTTTATTTTTTGATCATTTGATAACTGCTGGTGCCCAGTGGTTCCAGGGCTCCTTTTCCTTTTGCATGGCGTAACATAGACAGGCAAACTCCGTTTCCATAAAAGAACGCTTCTGAAAAGGAGATCACCCTCTGTCATGTGTCTGAGGCCGAATATCTTTTTCGGAAGAAGTCTTCTTCCTCAAAAGACTTCCAAGCACCCGTCTGACAGAGATACTAAATGTCTATACAGGCGGTGGTGACCCGAACGCCCGCTTTGTTATCGGCCGCTTGTGTGTGTGTGTGTGTGTGTGTGAAAACTCCGAAACACCTTGGCCACTGCGCCAGCTTATGGAATAGCGATTTTCACTCATTCAATGTCGAGAGAGCCCCAGCTGAAATCGCGAAGTGTAGCATGCTCAAGAAAGAGGCTACCGAAGAAAATGACGGCATCAGATTCGATGTGCCCCTTTTAAAGACGATAGTCTTTTTAATATGCAGGAATGTTTTTTTTTTAATACAGACCATCACACTTGTTATTACTGTCGTTGCCGTGAAGACCTTTGCTCGGTGGGAAACTTTCGTTACTTTACTTTTTGTTGCTCTGCAAGGTTTCGCTTAACTCCTGTGATGGCCAGGACAGTGATACACTTTTGAAAGCAACCAGCTTATATATAGGCGTTCCGTGAGGCAGGCTGGATTTCTGCGGACGGAAGTTTGATTTTTCGCTGGAGCAGGGATCAGTCAGGGACTTATTCAAAAAGGGATCATGCAGTAAGACCGTCGGCAGGTTCGCAAATAAAGCCACACAGCAAACTTTAAAAAAAATCGATGGGACATGCGCCTTATGTATCGAACGAAGCGAACCTGTGTTGGAAAATCCAAACAAAAACGAACCTTTCGGCTCTAAAATAGGAGCCGAAACGTCATGTGTTTGTTAGAAGCGTTAGGAGAGTTTCGGCGACGACACCGGTGCCGAACGGTTTTTGTTTATTCATTTTTCAATTCATAGCCGGCGTCCAATTCCAAATTCTTACAGTGACATTTCCAGGCGTGGTGGAATTGCCTGTAACTGTTGATTCCATGAGGAATTTTTTCCCCGTTCTGTTTCTTGCTTCACATCTTCCGTAAAGAATACTTTACGAAAGCTTAAAGTTCCCGCCGCGGTGGTGTAGTGGTTACGGTACTCGGATGCCACCCAAAATACGCGGGTTCGATCCCGGCCGCGGCGGTCGCATTTTCGATGGAGGCGAAAATGCCAGAGGCCCGTGTACTGTGCGTCGTCAGTGCATGTTAAAGAACCACAGGTGGTCTAAATTTCCGGAGCCCTCCACTACGGCCTTTCTCTCCTCTCTATCTCCTTCACTCCCTTTCCCCCACCCCCACGGACGCTTAGCCGTGCTCCCTACATGGGCTGCAGAAATTAGCGTCCTTTCCTAACCGAACCACAATCATCATCATCATCATCTTAAAGTTCATTTTAACACTCAGCACTGTAATGCCTTCTGTTGCTTTGGGGCTGAAATAAATTGACCAACTCACCACTTTCTCTGTTGAAAAGGTGTTGCAGGTTTCTTTAATTCGCCAAGAAATGCTTTAAAGAATTGCGCCATCCCCCGCTAAAGGGGACCATGAGGCGATGCGAAGCAACACTGGGGGTGCACACCGCGTTTGCATCGGTTTGATGATGATGATGATGATGATGATGATGATGATGATTGTGGTTCGGTTAGGAAAGGACGCTAATTTCTGCAGCCCATGTAGGGAACACGGCTAAGCGTCCGTAGGGGTGGGGAGAAAGGGAGTGACGCTAGCAGACGCTGCCTGCGTCAGCGTTGTCTCTCGCGGGCGAGGGCACATTCTCGTTCCCTGCGAGCTGGTAAAGCGTTCATCGAAGAAAAAGCGTTTCCATAGTCAACGCGCGCCGTTAGGAGAGGAGAGGAGGAATGCCGAGAGGAGAGGAGACGAGACAAGGAGAGGAGGGGGAGCACCATGCGCATGCGCAGTGCGGGTGTGGACGCCACACAGCGGATGGATGGATGGAGGGAGGGAGTGACATAGCCCCTACCATAAGCTGCTCCGCATCTAAAATAAGTGGTAATTCGTGTAATGATATCTTGCCCTTTGTCACTCTTATTGCACACTTGACACATTACACGGATGGCGTGTCATGACTATAAGGTTATGAAATTTCAAACAACGATGCGTTTATCCCGCTTGCACATTCTGGTGCACACCATGGTATAGGGCAACGACGACCTGTTCAAGACGCATAAAGCATGCCATCTAAGTCATTCATGTTGTTACAAGCCACATAAAGGCCTGAGGGCGTTTTCTGCATCTGCTGCATTAACCAACGGTTACCACGAATCTGGAGTTACGGGAACGCTAACGTGTTGTTTCGCTCGGCACAGTCGTCTTGAATGTCGTCGGCACCATCGAAAGATTTGCCGATATTGAAGCACTTATTCCTGCCCAGTTTGCCGTATTGTCGGAGGACAAGTAATTGGGAGACACTAGCCACTGTGAGAACGTTGGAAAACCCGCCAAATTTCGGTGCAATCTGCCGCACGAGGGTGCTGTATAACGTTGGGCGCGGAGCTCAGGCTCTCTTTGCCAATCAGAAAATTGTACACGTCTTCGGCTATCCCTTTAAGAAGGTGTCCAATCCTGTCAATGCTTCAGTCATTCTCTAACTTGAGCCAATTTCAAGGTTTCTTGAATGTGTATCGTACATGACTCAGCTGGAAGCCGTGCCCCCTGGGCCATTGTCTGTTCTGTTCGGTTACTCTTCGCTTTATATTCGCCAAAGCATGTCTGGATTTACCTGACAAAGCGATCCCAAATGGTAAACATGTCCTCTTGGTTTTCGTGGTTTTCAAGAGCGTGGCGTTAGACGGCGGTGCTAGTCGGCCACCAGGTTCATTCAGTCATCATATTCATGCAACTTAAGTTTGCCCTTATTAAAGGCCAAAACAGGTCTACCACTCCTCTCATATCACCGTCGCATTGCCAGCCTATCTTTGTTTCACAAAATATACCATAGTTCTCCCAGTCAGGCACCTTACATGTCACTATCACTTCGTGATAGTGACAGGCTCGCGCTCGCCTTCGGCGCGTGCCTCCCGGCGCGCGAGCTCTCTCACTCTTCTATCTGCTGTCTTGTGAGAGAGAGAGAAAGAGAGAGCGAAAGGCGCGTGTTGACTATGGAAACGCTCTTTCTTCGATGAACGCTCTACCAGCTCGCAAAGAAGGAGAACGCGCCCTCACCCGCGAGAGACAACGTTGACAGAGGCAGCGTCTTCTAGCGAGTTTCTTGATTGAGAAATACCTACTGCTCGCGCTGGAGAACCGTTCACCGGCCACCCATATATATATATATATATATATATATATATATATATATATATATATATATATATATATATATATATATATATATATATAGGCATTGGATCTTGACTTGCAATGAAGTGCCGGTGGGAGATTTCACTTGTGCGTAGTTGAACCATAAAATTTCTTGTATATATACACACAGTGTTTGTCGCGTCTTTGATGATTTACGGGGCAAGATTCACGGAAGATTCACGGTTTTTACCGATGAACCTCCGGAGCTTCGCCCACTCATCATCATTCACTCCGTAGATATGCGTAGATTTTTTTTCTCATCACTGCGTCTTTATTTCCCCTTTACCATCCCCTAGTGTGTGATAGCAAACAAAGTTCAAATTGTGGTTAACCGGCCTTTCCTTCGTGTTCTTTCTCTCTCTATAGCTGGATGACGTTGAGCACACTTGCGTCTACTGCGGACAAAATAAAGTTCTTTCTTTCTGTCTCTCTATTGTGCTGGTAACAATGTTATCTAAAGTTCGGCTCGTGTAGTATCTGGCAAGCCCGAACATTAGGATGGCCCCTCCCGAGAAGCGACCCTTTATGCCCAGGCGACGACGGCTTGCTGTGACCGCTGATCGGCCCATCAGAGCAGCTGTTTCCACGTCTGTTGTGAGGGATGCCACATTCTCTGAAGACAAGTATAACAGCCCCATTCAATCCACACTAATGAAACGGAAGTTAGATACCCTCGGCAATCAGTTTTCGCAATATATTATAACCCAGTGTCTGCAGTAAGGCCGTTGAACGTATTGTATTCAAAAGCCGCCCAACTCTCGACCCTTTCACGGCTGTCAACCGCGATTTCCGTCGAGACCATTCCTTAGTGTTGACGCTCTAGTGGCCTTCGACCAAGTTGCAAACCATTCCATTTTACTTTTAAACTGTCGGGAAGGCCAAATGTATTCAAGTGGATTCGCGAATATGCTGATGGCCTCTGCTGGTTGCTCCTGACAGAAACCTCGTACATCTCCCGTTTGCGTTAACGCGTTTCGCAACGCACATGAGATGGATGACCGGGCGTTGGGATTTCCCTCAGTTTAATGCGTAGTGGAGACGTGGGCTCCTCCAGCCATCAGGCCTAATGGAAGACTAACAGTTGTTGACGGACTCTAGCGCGTATACCTCGCTGTTCGGCAATAGCGTGCAATGCTCCAAAGGAGCCATGATGTTTTGATTGATACAAATGCAGAATTGTTACATGTGTGTAATATACATAAGGAGGTCCCAAAGTCAACGACTGTATCGGATCCTCCTGTCAATGGCAGATTATGGCAATATACAAAAACAGTAGTAGCACTCTTAGCAAGTATGAGCAGTAGTAAACACGTTTGTAGGTAGAACAATCAGGTAAAATACGGAATCAAACTCTAATGAACAAAAATACAAGATCAAACTGTAATAAACAAAATAGACATAACGAAACCAAATGCAACAAGAAAAGTGCTAAATACATTTGGAATAGAACAGAACGAAAAATACAAAGTGAAACTATAATAAACAAAATAAACAAATTGAAACAAATGAAGCCAATAAAGGAATTCGCAAGTACGTATAATGTGTTATTTTAGTTCTGTCTTGAATTGATGTAAGTGCCTTGCATTTTTTATAGAATCAGGTAGTGAATTCCATAGCGATATAGAAGAAAATTCAGCCGTCTGTTTACCACAATTAGTCCGTACTTGATTCATTTCTGGGGTTTAACGGTTCGAAACCACGATATGATTATGAGAAACGCTGTGGCAGAGACATACATACATACATACATACATACATACATACATACATACATACATACATACATACATACATACATACATACATACATACATACATACGGACAGACAGACAAACAATGAACTTTTATTAAGGTCTCTAGGAGCCAGCCGTGGGAACCCCAGAGAGGGCCCACGCGCTAGCTGCTGGCTAATCTCATGATGGAACCGGGAGGCCACGCCTATCTGCTCTCTCATGGGCCCTCCGGGCAGCCTTGAACTAGTCTTCCTGTTCAGAGCTCGTGATGGCCTTCTCCCTGAGCTCTGGAAGTTTCAACGGTCTGAGATTCTTTAACATGCACTGACATCGCATGGTACACGGGCCTCAATGTAATTCCGCCTCCATCGAAATGCAGCAGCCGCCGCCGCCGGGATTCGATCCCGCGTGCTGCGGATGCCATATTGTTTTAACAGCGGAGCTGTTCAGGGCATCGCAATGTCTGTCGCCCATCACGCCAGAGAGGAAGGCTGGCCCACTCTTGCCCTGGAGACACTACTTACACTCTTGCCGTTAGCCCACTGCTACATGATGGTGGTTATGGGAAGCACAATATACAAAGAGAAGGAAGGAAGGAAGGATGAAACAAAACGGCACGGGTTACATTGAGGGAAAACCAGACCCGATCTTGCCCTGGGCGCACTACCGACACACTTGCCCCCAGCCCACTGCCACATGATAATGATGGCGCTTCGGGATAGCGACTGTGAACTTGATACCCTTGCCAGTTACGTCACGATGAACGATAAGAGCACAGCTTCGCTGTTAATTATCACGGGTTTTCCCGCAGCATGGCACTGGCTCGAATTTTTAAAGGGGCCCTGCCAAGTTTCGGGAACACATTCAGATAACGGTGCCGATTAGAACGCGTGGCCCAAACGTTATCGCGCAGCATGATGTCAAATGCAGCTGGAACCCGCCTGATCATCTTCCAAGAAATTACATCACTAGGTGCACTGAATGCGTCTCCTGACTTTTTCGGTATAATTAAGGATAGATTTCCGTGTAATTAAGGATGGATTGCTTGTCGAAATTAAAATTAACAAATGAATATTACTGAGCACGTTATAATTGATCACCACCAGTTTTTCGCGAATCTACTCTATATAGCACCAATTTAGCACCAGTTCACCCGATATGCACCAAAATTTGGATGGCATGGTAGGAATGTATGACGAACATAAATGATTAATCTCTAACATGATATGCTCGTCATATACGTCACGAATAACGATACCGCAATCACGTGTGGCTCATGTCCGTGGTATTCGGGTTTGCGCTACAGGTGTTAGAATATTATACAGCCTAGGTCAATCAAGGATCAACTGAAATATACATTTCATGCTACAGAAAGGTGTCGTTCAAGAATCTTCTAGTCCATGGGCAGCACAGTCATCCTAGTTAAGAAGAAGGATGGATCATGGCGGTTCTGCGTCGATTGTAGAAAACTGAACGCAATCACCAAAAAAGATGTCTACCCACTTCCAAGAATTGATGACGTCATTGATTGCCTGCATTCGGCGGCATATTTTTCATCGCTGGTTCCGCGGTCGGGTTATTGGCAGATACGTACGCAGCACCCCCACCACAAAACTGTTAGAGTTGAACAGTGGGCGATATTTATTTACAGGGCGAGATTGACGATGATCAAGCGATGATGGCGTCGATCCGCTGCACACCAGCTCACGTCTTCTTCCTTCTCTTCTGTCCCCGGCTCATACCTTGACCGGCTCTGTAGCAATATCATTAACTCAAGAGCAACAAAGGCCCACGTTTGTCGTAGCACGGGATTGTAATGTAGACATAACACATGCGAACGCGCTGTAATCTCCGAAGGTAAGCCACCAAGCTGTAGGCTGGTATCCAACACGGGCCACCGAGGTGCCAAGCAGGCACGCTACCACTAGGCAACGGCGGATGCTCCCATACGGTAGATGTAGTAAATAAACCCAATGCACTACCAGGTGTGATGATGATGCCTGTGTAAGGTCTGCTGCCCTCCGAATGTGTGTTAAGCGCTTTCCTATAGCAAAGTGATGGATGACATTCCGAAGGTAACCTACCAAGCTGTAGGCTGGTATCCAACACGGGCCGCCGAGGTGCCAAGCAGACACGCTACCACTAGGCTACGGGGGATGCTGCCATATGGTAGGTATAGAAAATGAAACTAATGCACTAGCAGGTGGGATGATGGTGCTTGTGTAAGGTCTATTGCCTTCCTAATGTGTGCTAACTTTCTTATAGCAACGTAATGGACGACACATATCCTGCCATCATTCGGCATGCTACTGTCGAAAATACGCTTGATTCCTTAGGAATAGTTAAACGAACGACCCTCATGATACGCACTTCAGAGCGCGGTAGCATGCATTTAGCTTCGAGACAGCTAACGTCATTGCCAACGTTATGTCGTACCACGAGGTACCATTCAGTATTCGCAATGTCCGCGAACTATAGGTGGCGCGCAAGTCGAGCCAACATGGCTGTCTGGAGGAGGATAGACTATCCGCATGCCCGGAGTGTACGCCGTTCGCGGCGTGTCGTACAGAAGCTTCAACGGGTTTTTCACCATGTCCTACACAAATTAGCTTCCTTTTGCGAAGCCGATTTCATTATTGACCATTTTGGAAACTTCTGTGAAGGCAGAGCTGTTGACATCAGCCTCTTCTTACGTGGTGCCCACAGCACGAAGAAGTCGCAGTGAAATGGCAGAAAGATGTGACCAAAAACTGTCACTTGCGGATCCAGAGGCGTGCCGTGCGCCTCTTCGCGTACATCGCGAAGACACTCGCAGGATCCGTTGAAAGTACACGCGTGCAAGCTGCCTTGTGTCACACGGACGAAGCTTGTCACTGTAGATCGTAACCAACTGGGTGATATTTTTTAACCGTATTTTCTGCACAGTGAGCTACCGAAGTGAGTAAATGTCACAGGGGCACATGATAGCGACTGGGATCGATCAGGGTTACATTTCTTAATCGCAATCAATGGTGGTCACTGCTACATGGTCCAACGTAATCATGATAGATATTAGCGCTGGCGTGGGCCGAATCGCGAGTTCGGAGCCGAATCGTGATGCGCACATGCCGATCGTCTTGAGATTAGTGTATTATGCTTGACAGCGCGATCAACACTGCACGCGTACCAGCACCCGTTCCAGATAGAGCCAAAACAGGATCGGCCTAGATCGTGATCAAAAATGCCCGTTTAATGTGAATCGATGTCAGCATTGACTGAAATATAAACATTCGTTGTTGTGTGCGACTGCGCGTAATATGCGAAAGAAAAAAAAGCGAATACCACGCAAACAAGCAACTTTGCGGCTTGCAGTGGTTCGCAGATGTATCTTACATTTAACTGTCGCGTTGCCACGCGGGCAGGTGCGCGCATCTACAGAAACGGCCTTCTCACTATAAATGCGACATAAAGCCTGACCACTGCGCGGTTTAGCCAAAAAGCGAAAGCAATTGCCGCCTACCTATATTGCTCCAGAAGAAATTACCGGGAGTGACATGTGCGCTTCACGCTCTCATCGGCGGCGTCACAGGCTTTCCGATGTGAAGCCTCACTATCCATTCCTTCTTTCGCAACGGATCTTAGAGGGAGGAATGCAGGGTTATCTCGTTGTGAACAGCTCAATTTGTGCACTGGGGCACGCAGCACACGGGGTTACTGTTGTGCTTTTTGCATATCACGCGCAAATGCGTACACAACGGTGCGGCGGCGACGGACAGTACAGCGCGTCGTCTGCCTATCCTCCTCGTGGCATTTCTGCCGTGCGCCGCGGTGCGGCGTGACAGTCTACGGACAGTGCGAATCCACGGTGCAGTCATGAGTCCTTGTTAGGGCAACTCCGCCGGTTTTTTTTTCAACATGTTCTGATATCGATCTTTTCCTATGGTATTGATAGTCCCGTAGCAGCCAGCGTGGTTCAATTGGTTCAGGAACGCACCAATAATTTTAAATAACCGAATGAATGGTTTGTTCAAACCGAAACCGAAACGGGTAGACGCTTCGTGCAGCGTATGCGATGACGTCACAGCCTCCCGGCCATTAGAAATATGGAGCTGGTGCCATGAAAATGAAAGTGGCGATGTTATCCGATGATGATGTATTGAGTTATGCCAGCTTTTCTAACTTGACAGCGATGGCTTGAGCGCTGAAGTATCGCAGTTTTTCTTCGTACAACCCGTCTGCTCGGGTATAGGCAGCGTTGAAGGTAATGACGTCATAAATACAGGGTGGCCTGCATGAGAATCCGCTAATAATTTAAAATTCATTTTCATGAAAACTAAATGATTTGCAACCTATTGTCTTGGCATATATTATTGCAGTACCGATAGAGAATATATACTGAAATTTCATCGAGATCAGTGGACACTGAAAAATTGCCGGAGTTGCCCTTTAAGCATGTGCCCGCACTCATGCTCTTTCCATAAAGACGTTCATCCTATTCGTAACACTTCGCCGAATGTCACGTGATCCCCCATAAGCGACTTCCTCGCTGACGGCTTCGCATGACGTCGGTTCATACAGTACGTGGGATCTACAGTATTATTTTCTTGTACCATAATTGTCTGTGCAGTTTTTGTTTCCTGTAGTGACCTTCGCGTGAAAAATATAAAGGATTCATCTTAAACTAAATAATCCGACAAAATGCAGAGAGACCCGGTGGATGAGGATATTATGCATACACAAACGCTACTAATGAAGCTAGTTGCCAGGGTAACGGTAACCCATACTGCTGCAGCGGAGCCGATTGCATTCTCATTAAACTTTAGTGAAGCCTTTCAAGCGCATAGCACCCGTTACAAAAGAGTTAAACTGAGCCGGGAAGTGCCAGGCTGCACTTTATTTTACTTTATTTCGTTTTCGTAACAGGTACAAAGGCTTGTTATGGAAAGTGTAATGGACGCTTTCCAGACAAACGAGTGCAAGTAAGGTTAGGTAATGTAGCTTTTGATTACAGGCCACGTTGAGTCATTGTAATATAGTCATGACTTTGACATCGTCAACGCTTTTTTTTTCTCTAATGATTCACCATTCACGAGCGGTACATCACTGTGCTGACAATGAAGGACGTGGCTTAGATAGCTGGCAAAGTGTAAAAAAAAATGATACTCGGAATAGAATCATTACATTGTTTCCCATCCCGCTTGCATATTAAGCCTCGCTTAACGAGCTGATTCCACAGTAGTCGGAGGTCGTCGCTCAAAAGAAAGTCTCTAGGGTCGCCCGAGTAGTGACGGATGACCAGACGATTATAACAACGATGACGTAATGATAACGAAATCATGGTTACGAGAATGACAAAAGCATGACGTCTACATACTTCACACTGCAATGTATACCGGAAGAATGGCAACAGTAGAACCATCTGCGATGTTCATGGTAGTAGAGCTGCCGCGACACTCTGATAAGAGTTCTGTGATAAGACATGCTGATAAGACTTCTGTAGCACTGAATATCTGAGGCACAAATGTGTGGAAGCCAAGTGATGTTCTGTGGTATGTCTACTAGATATTAGTGTCCTTACCTGTTTCTCTTCAAACCCTCACAAAAATGCCATATATGGATTTATGGGGACAAAATGAGCATATTAAAATAGGGCAGATATAGCCATAAATACCATATATGGGTCTTCTACGGCCCTATCTGCCCAGTACTTAGTATGTCCATATGTGGGTCAACAATGACTATATCTGCCTTATTTCTATATGGTGACATATAGTTGCCTATGTGGTGCCATATACGGAATGAGTATTCCATACAAACTGTACAAGAACGAATTCGAAATTGGCCATACTTCTTCAATAAAGTCTTCACATATAAATACGTTCGAGTTCCGTGAACTAAAAAAGCGATGACAGACAAACGCCTAATAAAATGCATGCCACCCACCTTGGTAGTGGTCTGGCTTACTCGTTCAAGTCCCACTCACACTTACTTCTACGTTGTACGGCCTCTTCTGAGGCGGTTCTTCATCGGCGTAGCCAGCCAGCGGAGCGGAGGGGTGTTGACTTCCCATTCGATTTCTCCAGTTCTCAAGCGTAAGCTATTGACTGTTGTGGGCTCACTATACTGCATTAGGCTGTTTTGGTGGCCATGGTGCCCGCCGCCGGAATCCGTAACCGCTATTGCTCACAACTAGGAAATATAAACAAATAAACAGAACGTGAAAGAACAGTGTCTGCCTGCGCGGAATTGAACCCTCCTCGGTAGGACCGATGCCACCCATTACATGGTAAGGCAGCTTTTGCGCTCCGTCACGGCTGTAGTTGTGGCAGTGATGTTCCGCATCATTATATATGTTTGTCACTTATCGCGTGTAGTTTCACCGGCTAAGTAAAATGAGGAAGGAATGAGAAGATACAGGCAGCATCTCGCGGTCGACAGCCGCACGGAGAGTTCTACATGGTCACGAGAAAACGACGTAGAGACAATTCCCTGGGAAGGCTCTCGAGTGGAGAGAGAGAGAGAGAGAGAGAGAGAGAGAGAGAGAGAGAGAGAGAGAGAGAGAGAGAGAGAGAGAGAGAAGGACTTCATTGATGTCCTGTTAGTTTCAGGAATGGGCTTTAGGTCTCGCCTTGGCTTCGGCCGAAAGTTTTGGAGGCTCGAGGGCTTCCTTCGCCCACTGGATCGGCCATAATTGGTCATCTAAGGATGAGCTGAGCAGAATGGCTCCCCAGCGCTCTGGTTATCGGAGGCAGGGAGCCCTTGGTTTTGTCTGATATTGAGGTATATGCCATGGTATATGCTCTAAGGTTGCCTTACTGTCACATTTAGCACTTTTATCACTCTGGTAGATATCCGGGTACAGGAGGTGTAAGAGTACTCGTCTTGTGTACGCTCTTGTCTGTAGTTAGCGCCATTCTATTGTTTGTTGCTTGGCTAGCTTAAAGTGCGGTACCGCAAAGGTACGCCGTCACACTCTGTAGTAATTGGTGATGTCATTGTATATATGCTGCCGAAATTGTGGTCCGGCATCAGTGTCAAGAGGACCCTCAGGTTCGTCCAGTTGATAAGGCACAAGGACGTCGCCGTACAGACTCACAGGTTCATGCAGCCGAGCTTGAGACACGAGAACTTCGCCGCAAGTACCCTCGTCCACGTGTAGTCGAAAATGAGGCAAGAAAGCAACCACGCGCGGGCAGCCACGTGTAAGGAATCACGTGTTCAGCTACTTGGGGTCGCACGTTCTAATTGGGTGGTTATGCAGCAAGCGCCACATAAGGTCAACTCAGTAACATGTGGTATACACATGCAACCCGCCAATTACAAACGGCTATGCCTCAATTTCTTAAACTTAGCGTCAGCCTGCATGGTATTTGCAACGTACCTTTCACATCACAATGCAAAGCTGTGTTCGCATAAATGCAAGTCTATTAAACCACTGGCTTGATTTTTTCGCCCTTTGCAATCAAACTATGAAGAGTAAACGTAATTCATGTCTCCGAGCAAAGACGCTTTGATAAAGAAAAGCGCTAATTAGAAAGCAGCGTAATGCCCGCCCTTAAATAACGCAAAGTCGTCGTTTCAATCACGGCCTTTGCTTGTGTTCCCATGCCGAATAATAAATCATACTTTTGAAATTACGAAGCTTTGTTCTCTGAATTCACTATCGATTTTATGTGTAGCTTCAAAGAAACTCTCTCGTCCTTTCTATTCTCAGCAGCATGCCACTGATCATATGCGTACTTAAAAAGGTCACTGTTATAAAGATATTTTCACCGCTATAGGTCACTGTTAAAAGAAAGTAAAAGAAAGGTCACTGTTATAAAGAAATTTTCGGAAGAAAATTCAGCGAGCCTGAGCGGCAACAAGTTACCTCATCTAGGAAGAATATTGTAGCATATTTTACAGAAGCACTTTTCAAGCAAGACCCACGCACAGGCACTGTACGCCATAACTCGTGTGCTCTTGGCCGACATTATTATCCAGTGGGGCCGTAAAAAAAAAAAAAAAAAAAGGCTTCCCTGCGACACGAGAACCTTCGACCGCGCACGCGACCGAAGCGCTCATGCAGCTCACAGCGGCGTTCCCCCGCATCCGTTCCATCCGGTATCGCTTTCCAACCGAGATGCGAGAGGGGCCAACTTACTCTCTCTCCTCCGCGATCCGGCGCTTCATCTCGGCTCCGGTCGGAGCTCGGGGTTCGGAAAGCCAGCTTCGAGAGAACGGATGGGAGGAGGTGAAAATAGTAGAGAGAGAGAAAGAGCGGGGGAGCAAAGCTGGCGTCGTCGTTCGCCTGTTGCGCTTAGCGGCGGCGGCGGCGGCGCGGACGCACTGCGGGTGGAGGGTTGAGCGTGTAGCGCTCGTCGCTTGGACGCCCGCCGCTGCAGGCAAACAGACGAAGCCGCGTCGGCCGCAAGGGCAGCGCGGCGCGCGCACCGCCTGCTGTTCGCCGCGCTTGCTCGCTCTCGACGCACGCCAACGTTGGCTCCCGCGGGCTTGGAGTTAAACCGTTGACGACGCCGGGGGGTGGCCAGCGAGCCAGCTAGACCCCGGCGCTGCTGCTGCTGCTGCTACTGCTGCTACTGCAAGAGCGTCGCCGTCGAAACCGCGGAGCAAGCGTTTGTCGCAGAGCGCACCACGTCGTCTACCGGTCAGTCCATATACTGTGCTGTGAACGCACAGATAACCACTGTCCTTGTTTTTTTTTGTTTTTTTTCGTTTTTTCTGTGTGTTTGGGGACGCTCGGTTCGCATTTGCGGTGCCTGGAAAAGAAAAGGGGTTGCATTTCGACTTTGGTTGGTGAAACCGTCTTCTGTGGCGGTGGCAAGTTACCGCTATTTGAACAAAATCTTACACGTGTTGCTGCAAGGAGCCGATATGCGTGCTGGTGACTTCGTGCGCTGCCTTTCCTTTGCTTTCATTGTTTTTTTTTTCTTGTCCCATCGCCGGGCCATGCGTGACCTCGATTTGGAGGCGTCGGTTTGTCGCTGTCCTTCTCGATTTTCGTATTCAGTTTTCGCGGTTGTAGTTGACCCGCGGTGGATTTTAGTGCAATCGTACATATTGGATCTGCGCATGCAAGATCCGGCCTGTGGTAATTCCCCAGGGCTTTGCAGATGCGGCCCTGGCAGCTTTATTTATTTATTTATTTATTTATTTATTTATTTATTTATTTATTTATTTATTTATTTATTTATTTATTTTGTATACTCCTCGGCAGTGTTCATGACGCACGATGGAAACGTGGATCGGCTGTGTTTGGAAAAGACAAGAGCGAAGAGACGGTTCTTTGCTATGTCCGCTCGTCTTCTGCGTAGATGACTGCGTTTTCGAGTGCGCGTGAAATCGGCGTGCGGAATTAACCTTGCATCTGCGGTTGGGTGTTTGAGTAGACGAAGACACGGACTCCATCTGCGCCTCGCGCGTCAGGAAAAGGGATTCGAAAGTGCGACTAAAGATATTAGGTCATAGAACTCTTAAGAAATGGAGAAGTGGACACAAGGAATCAAGGCGCATTTCCATTGTTGCCTTTTTGTCTTTCTTTCTTTTTTTTAACGGCCGTAGCTTCTGGACTTGAGATGGTGCCCAACCATGTGCGCGTTGCAGTACTGACGCGGTGCTCACTGCATGCGGAAAATTACGTAACAAACGCATTGCCATGGACTTATGGGTTAGCGGACATGAGGTCTGTGAAAATAGTCTGGAACTGAAAGCTTGAGTTCTTTGTAGCCTCTTAAACTTACACGGCAATGCAAGAATGCAATATCAGTTGGCGTTTATCGTAATATGGAAGAGGGAAGGAGGGGGGGGGGGTTGTCGCTTATACTTTCGAGGTATGCTATATATTGCTAGCTTGGATTTACGCTATTATAAGTGACACAAAGGAAAATGGCCGCATATCTACTTGCTTCGCTGCAAATGACATCGAAAGACGATAGTCTTCTGCCGCCTCTGACATGCAACACCCTCTCTTCTCCCCCCACCCCTGCTACTCTACATGCTGTTCTCCTCCCCTCTATCTCCTCCCAAGATGGATGCTATATAGGTTCTGCTGTATATTCAATTCAAATTTCCCGTGTTCGCCCTGCTCTCACGTCATTTGTTGGGACCTTTTATAACTGTTGGCTTAAAGCGTAGCGTCTCTTTGACACTATTTGTAAAGCGTTGTTTTTTCATTTACTAATTAAAAAACCAGTCAAATTTGTATTCTTTAAATGAGCGCTGCGGATCGCTGTTATGTACATATATTTTGCCGCAAAAAGGCCTGATGTTTCTTAGCGCGGTATAGCTTTGATGTGTATGACTGTGTGCCTCCAGTGCTAATAGCTACGTTGGTTTGTACCGCCCGGTTGATTCGGTTTTGGACGCGCGGTTGAATGGAGTGACAGACAGACAGACAGACAAACAGACAGACAGACAGACAGACAGACAGTGTTTCTCGCGTTTAGGTAGCCCAAGATTATCGTCTTTCAAAAGACGACACACACACACACATACACACACGCACACACACACAAAAGCGGGGGTGAGAAATGCAGCCGACACACTTTCTGCTCTTCAAGGGAGCTTAATTAGTGGTCAGAACTTGGGCGTGCGATAGCGCCACTGGGGGAGGCATAGTACATGGATTTCAATTATCCCTTACCTCAGAAAGTGAAGAAGAACCGTCTGCTATGGAAGCTAATTAGAAATGAGAGCCCTTGAGATGACGGTATAGTTTTTGTTGTACCTTGCGGAGTGAGCCTGAGTTTATGAAAATGTTATTGAGCGTAAAGGTTGGGGCTTGTGCTTCGAGACGATAGCGAAAACCTCGGAACGTGAATTGCGGGTTTCCGTGTTTCAAGGCAAATAAATTTTCAGTCGAAGTTTAGCGCACCGTGCTGCGTGTGTTGTCTTTTGTCGGTGTGTTTCTTCGCCATAATAATGTCCCAATTCAGTACGTGTCAGCTAGCCCAAGTTTCATCATTAATGTTACAGCATGCCTCTGTGCTAAACTTATAAAGTATATTTAAAATAATTGCACATAAATGACAGCGAGCAGCACGTCAGTTGCAAATTAGAGTGTCTTCTCCGGCTGTGTTTCACGCTGTGAATTCTTTATTATAAGTGCGAAAATTTCGGAAGTGTTGCTTGTGCTAGCTTCAAGTGTTCCTTTTCATGCTGCAACTTGGCTGCTTTCGCTTTTTTACGTGAGTGTGCGCTGAGAAATTCCGGAATTCTGATAAAGCAATCCTGCGTGGATTCCTGTTGATTCCAAAACTATAGTTTCCCGTTTGTTGGTGATTGAGCGCCCAGTTTGCGTAGCTAATGCAGGTCAGTTGCAACCGGACGAAGGCAATAAATAGACGGTATATTAACCGTGGGAGGTTGCTCTGTTTGTTTTAAATCGAAATTAGACAAGCGTTTAGAGACGGTTTCCAGCTGGTGTGACCTGAATTCACGTCTATGCCGCTTAACGCACGTGCTCCTCCACAGTGCCACAGAAGCGATGATCTCGGAGGCCATGGTGGCGACTATGCTGACGTCAGATGCGCAGTTGAGGACAGCGTTCGGTATAAAATCGAAATCGGTGTCTTTTGTCTCTATAAATGAACCGAGACGATGGAACGAAACAGTGTAGTACTATTGTGGGCAATATGAAAGGGAACACAGGAACGCGTGGCCAAACAGCGTCGAAATCATACTCGGAGCGATACGCGGATGGCGCTGTAAAAAACCAAGTGGAAAGGAGGGCGCTCTTCCACTAACTGTTTGCACTCCCACCACGCTGGCGTTTCTACAAAGAAGCAAACTTACGTCATTTCACCGATAACATGGTATCGTCCAATATTCGATAAAACGCGGTAATAGTCGCAGTGGGATGCAGCGATTCGATTCCCTTTCTTTCTTTCATTCTTTTTTTTCTTCACTCAAGTGCTTGGTGCAATGACAACTCCTGCAGTTTGTAGAAACAAACGCACGGCAAGGAGTGCCAACAGTTGTTAGAACAGCCTTCCCCTCTCCACTATGTTTCCGACGGCTGCTGACACGTATCACCGATATCTGGTTTTCAGGCTGCTTGCCACGCGTTCCTGTGTTCCCTTTCATATTGCTCACGATAGTACATCGTAGATAAAAGACAGGGGTTCCGATTACACACATCCTTCAAAATTTTCAGAAAACGTTTCGTGATCCCCCCTAAGTATTGGTCTAGACTCTCTTCTCTTTCTAACCCTCTCCCCTCCCCGATCATATTTAAGCCTCGCCACCCCCTCTCTGTCGATTCTCTATTTTCTCTCTTTTCTTTACCACGTTGTTGCCGCCTCGTGTGGTGAAAAAAAAAATCAAAGTTTACACGAGAACGTGTACGTGTCGATGCAGAAGCAGCGTGTAGCTTTGAAATCCGCACTCGGGAGCTCGCGGTCCAGACGTGGATGGCGTGCATTCGCGGCTTCCCCCGGAAGGTTGAAAAAGAAGACGCGAAAGAAAAGGGGAAATAAAGGCTGCAGGTTCTATGGATGTTGAAAGAGTGAGCGCGAGTGATACGCGCTGGGCGGCGCGCCGTGGAACGCGTGAAGTTTTTTTTTTCGACGAGGTCGCGACGTGTGCAGCATCGATAGCAAGTGCGGCTTGTGTCTCCCTCGCGAAATGGCTTCCACGCCTCTCGATTGCCAAGCAACGGGTACACTGTGTGTGTCGCCGGCGTCGTCGACTTGGCCTGCTATTCTTTTCTTGTGAGCTTTCTTTCTTTTCTTTCTTTCTTTCTTGAGTGTCATAAGCACGGTGGCAGAAAATCCAAGGCATCCTTATCCACGGCATCATCCGTATCTATCTATCTATCTATCTATCTATCTATCTATCTATCTATCTATCTATCTATCTATCTATCTATCTATCTATCTATCTATCTATCTATCTATCTATCTATCTATCTATCTATCTATCTATCTGTGTGGTTGCAAAGTTATTCAGTTCTTTCTCTCCATCTTTCCTTGTTGCTTTTGTTTTTTCTTAATTCTTTATGTAGTTTAATAGTTCTCAGAAAGCTTTCGCACTTTTCACAGAAAACAGATCAATAGGGATTGCTTATGTGTATCAAACTGAAAATTGTCGCTTTTGTTCTTCTCTTAATTCTTTATGTAGTTTAATAGTTCTCAGAAAGCTTTCGCAACTTTTCACAGAAAACAGATCAATAGGGATTGCTTGCGTGTATCAAACTGAAAATCTCTTTCGAAAGAAGTAAAATCGTTTCTTTTTTCAGAAATGGTGAACCGTGGCGCAATTAAGGGGAACGAGATAGTTGTGCATCGTAACCAATGCTCCCCACTAATTGCCTCGTTAGGACTTGGTGAACGATCATTGCCCCCTTGTTTGCCGTGGTCAGAAAGCCCTCTATTAGGTAATTAAAGCTATGCTCCTTGCTAGCACTGCAAGCTGGAACTAAAACTGTTAGTAGGAAATGCCTTCGCCCTCATCTCTCCCCTCTATATTTGTTTTTTGTTCGCCGCTTTCAAACTCTTGTAGATACCAGCGTGCGATATCACGTTGCTCAATTTATGATTGGTCGCGGCCTGCTTGGGGAAAACGGGCATGAGCTAGGAAGACTCAGCTTTCTGAGCATTCTTTACTAACCTGTCATGATCCTCGCACTGGAAATACTTTTGTAGCGATAGCGAGGAAGAAAGTCAAAACGTCGCGATAGTGGCTGTTGCACTCGGCTGCTGATCCGAAGGTTGCGGGATCGAATTCCGGCCGCGGCAGCTTCATCTCGATGGAGGCGAAATGTTGAGGCAGGTGTGGCGGGCGATGTCAGTGCACGTTAAAGGATCCCATAAGCTAAAACATGTCGGCGGGCTAGTAGGTTTGCACCCATGAAGAGTGAGTAAGCGCGACTAGACAAGGACGTGGAAGGAACAAAATTACATCATCTCCCGCTAAAGGGGACCATGAGGCGATGCGAAGCAGCACGGGGGTTGCACAACGCGCTTGCATCGGCTTGGCTAGGTGTCGCGTTTGCATCGGTTTGACGCTAGCAGACGTTGCCCGCGTCAGCGTTGTCTCTCGCAAGTGAGGGCTCGTTCTCGTTCTTTGCGAGCTGGTAAAGCGTTCATCGAAGAAAGACCGTTTGCATAGTCAACGCGCGCCGTTCGGAGAGGAGATTAGACAAGTAGAGGAGGAGGAGGAGGATGCGCATGCACAGTGCGGGTGTGGATGCCGCACGGCGGGTGGATGGAGGGAGGGAGGAAGTGACATAGCCCCGACCATAAGCTGCTTGGCATTGAAAAGCACACAAGGACACACAAGCGTTGTGTCCTCGTGTGTTTTTCTTTCTACGTCCTTGCCTAGTCGCGCTTGCTCACTGTTGATGAACCTCATGGGGTTGATGTTTCATGAGCCCTCCACTACGGCGTCTGTCATAATCGTATCGTAGTTTTGGGACGTTAAACCCAGGATATCAATCAATCAACGGTAGGGACGTAGACAAGTAGAAAGCTCTTTTAGCTGCCTTAGGTTAGGCCGAGAGAGGAAGAGGCAGGTGGATCAGCGCAATGCGCTGGGCGGATTAGTCGGTGCGAATGCATAACACTTGTTTTAGCGGAGAGACAGCACAAGTAAGAGCAACCATGGGGCATGGCGCCACTCTCAGGTGAGAGTAGCGTTCTGTCCTGGCTTTTCTTCAACAGCGGAGCTCTTCAAAAATTCGGAGCTCTGCCGTGCGTCGGATCTTTTCGTTGCCATGCAGCAAGACAAACCCGGACCCGGTCTTGCCCACGAGCTATTGACCATTTCCGCCGTGGCTCGACTAACTCTTTCCCCTCAGTCGACTGCTACATGACAGCGGTTGTGGTTCATTTATTTCTGGGCTTTTACGAACCAAAACCAGGATATGATTATGACAGTGGAGTGCTCCGGAAATTTCGACCACCTGGGGCTCTTTAACGTGCACTAGCTCCCTCACAAAAATGCCATATATGGCGATAGTATCAGCAATTGGACATATGTGGCTCTATATGGCACGTGCCCGCCACTTTGAGCTAAACCTTTTCTACACTTTACCGTACATTGGCCCCCGCGCAGCCATTGTCAATCCCGGCCGAGGCGGCTGCATTTCGATGCAGGTGAAATGTTGAGCTCCGTGTGCTACGCGATGTCAGCCCTCACAAAAATGCCATAAACAACAACAACAACAACAATGAATGAATGAATGAATGAATCAATGAATCAATCACGTCAATCAACCAATGGACCATCACTGAGAGATAATTCTAGAGCGCATCCCTGGGCCAGGTTTGCATTCCTGATTACTATACTTCAGGCGACCATCCAACGCAAACTTTATTTGCAGTGCAACGTACGTGCACTGTTCGTTCTGCGCTCGTTCTCACTTAGGGTAACAAACCTACGACTTCGCTCGCGCAGCCGTAACCGCTGGGACAGCTGGGCGGGAGGTTTATATACCACACACCCGCTAAGCGTTTTATACTTCACGGGTAGCTGTCGTTTTTCGTCCCTCCTGGGGGGGGGGTTATTCGACGCTGTAGTCTGTGATGGAGGGGCTGCACTTTAATTACATTCGTGGCGATAAAAAAAAGAAAAAAAATAGAAAATCTAGAAAGAACGGCAAATTGATGGGTTCCCACGGGTCATCAGTGTCGACGCGATTGAATCTCATCTTTAGATGCCGCTGTCGCTAATGGAACCGAGCGACGCGTCAGTAATGAGGCAACACGCCTACCAGTGGCTTCACATATCGCCGGTAATTATTTGAAAATTATTCGAGAGACATTATCCGGCTAATTGAGCGGTGATTACTATACTACGCAGTGTTCCAGTATTCCTTGTTTGCTTGTTTTTCCCTCGGGCCGGGTGAAATAATGATGTCGGAAAGTGAAGCTCGCGTCAGCTCCTTTTCTTGCCTGTGCTGTCAAATCGAAAGATCAGCTTTGCGGCTTAAGGCCCTTCCCACGAAATATAGAACCAAAGTACCAGAAAAGAAGGAAACAAGATCGCTTCTTGTAATGATCTGGGCTTATTAATCGAACTGTAATGACCAAGAAAGGCGCTACCATGACGTCACTGGAAATATTATATGCGTCAGAGTGGACAGAGATAATGTCTTATTATCGTCAGGCCCATTTTTATCGCCGCGATTACCACTACAAAGTGCTTACGTGTGACGCCATAAGGAAGTGCCGCTTAGGAATTATCTTGGCGTAATAAGCGGAGCAGTGACTAGTCAAAATAAAAGTGTCAATGACATTGACCACTGCGTGGCGCTTATGGCTGTGTGCACGTCCATCGTTACCATGTGATGCGACATTTAAGGTTAATCAGAATCGAAACCTAGGGTGTTGGATCAGCGATAGGTAGGCTAACGTAGCTTGGGAAGACAAAAAGCAAGTCTTGATTGCCGTGTAAGAGACGCGAAAACGGACGAGGAAACTACCGTTTTGGACATGTCCGGTCGCTTGTCTTACTTGTTTTCCGCTCTTTCCTGCCGCAAAGACTACGAACTAGAAATGTAGTCAACTATATGCAGAAAACCAAGAACTGTGCAACACAAGTTTGATCTGCTCAGAACCGGATGACCCAGTGTACGGCTGCAGTAGCACTAACGACGCCTACGACGAATTTCCATCAAGCTCACAAAAGGACCTTAATTGGGCTCTGATGTCAGCAGGTACAACGTCAGATAAAATGTGCTGCTGACGACATCAGATGACATCAGTAACAGGGTCGACGTGAGTGAGTTCGGGGCACGACTCTGGCTAGGCTAGTAACGGCACGACGTATTTCTGTCACGCTTACAAGACGGGCTACAACGGGTCGTGATATCAGCAGGTCAAACTTCAACTGGCAGGGTCTGCTGAGATCAGCCGATGTCAGCAACAGGTTCAGCGTCAGCTCATCTGGTGTATACGCCTGCAGTCACACTAGCTACGCGTACGACGAGTTTCCGTCAGGCTCACGATATGTGGTATGACGTTACCTGATACTAGCAGGTTACCGACAAGTTCTGGTGACGTCGTGCGCTGTCATAGGCGAGAAATTCTGTATCAGATAACCCTGTGTAGGCCCGTAGTCACGCTATGAACGCGTACTAAGAGCTCCATCAAGCTCTCAAAAGTTGTTACGAAGTTCTGACATCAGCAGATTGAGCACTAGCTGACAGGTTTAGCTGACACCATCTTACGTGAGCAGCAGGCTCAGCATAATCTGGTCGGTTGTACGGCTGCGGTCGCACTAATAACGCATTCGACGAATTTCCATCAGACTCACTAACGGCGCCACAACAGGTTCTTAATGGAACGAGGAGCAACCATTCCGACCCTGCTTTTGACGGATCCAGCGAATCTGGCGTAAAGGGGGGGAAGGAGGGTTCGCCTTTTTAAACGCAGGCTGCATTTTGATGGAGACGAAATGTTGAGGCCCTTGTGCTGTGTGATGTCGGCGCACGTTAAAGAACCCCAGGTGGTCGAAATTTCTGGAGCCATCCAATACGGCGTCTTTCATGATTATATCGGGATGTAAAACGTGACAAGTCAGCCAATCAATCAGCCTGCATGGCCTAGCCTTTTATGTATGCAAGCACTGATGATGGGAGGGGTACATAATGTCAGCGTCGTCCACCAGGCGAGGACCACCAGGCGAGGACTCGTCCACTTCTAAGTGATGATTGATTGATCATTGTGGTTCTGTTAAGGAAAGGACGCTAATTTCTGCAGCCCATGTAGGGAGCACGGCTAAGCGTCCGTGGGGGGGTAGAATTTAGACCGCCTGGGGCTCCTTAACGTGCACTGACAACGCACAGTACACGGGTCTCTGTCATTTTCGCCTCCATCGAAAATGCTACTGCCGCGGTCGGGATCGAACCCGCGTTTTTTGGGTGGCAGCCTAGTACCGTAACCACTACACCACCGCGTCGGAGAGTTTAAGTGTTTGTCGAGACTAATGCGTTCAAGGGCCAGCGCTCCTCTCCCTTCCACCTGACTCTATTACCTCATCTCTACACGCATAAAATCTCGAAGGACATCTTGAAGGAATCTTGAAGGAATCTTGAAGAATCTTAAAAGATTCTTGAAGGACAGCAGCAGCACACCGCTGATAGCTTCCCGTGCTATGGAGGGATTTGAAAAGTCTGTTGGAACGTACGTGCAGACAAATGGACATCTTAAGATTTCATTTCGTTATCTAACAAAGCAGGGTGGACATAATTTTAGACATCACCTGAGAACAAAGTTAGTTGATGAGCTACAAGTTCTTTCGTGCACCTGTGTGACGGCAAAGACATAATTTATTGAGTGTAACGAGGACCTTTCGTTTACCTCATTACCTGAAGAACATTATGGTGCTGTCAAACGAACACTAACAGTTTCGAAAGCAAACATGCTGGTTCGACATCTCATATGGATTTCTTGTGTATTTGGACAAACAAGCAATGCGTGCCAATAGTGAAATAAGAAATCTTGGTTTGGCTTGCTTAAGTGCACCACTTAATCAACACACAGCTAAGACGCTGAAGGTGTTTGTCGGTGTAATGGGACTTCGTTTAATCTTTCGATTTCTAAAGACTAGTGATAGAGGCCTTGGTTAATTTTTAATGTCGGGCAAACCGTGCATCCCTGCATAATTAATTCAATACCTGCTTGTAAAGCAAATATCGCGAATGTGCTTGTCTTTTCTTTGATTATTGATACGCGAAAGGCGCAAACTCATATGCCACAATTTTTCTACGAAGCTGCAAGGCTAACCTATAACGAATTCACAGGCACAGAGCTTGATACTGTGTGTCTGTGTAGGCATGCAAACAAACGCCGCTATTAGAATGGCGACCGTGTTTTATTACACGGCGGGAAATATATTGCTTTCTAATTAACGCTCTTCTCTGATAAAAGCGTCTTTGCTCGAAGTCATGAACAACGTTTACCTTTCAAAGTTTATTTCGACAGGAATAAAATACATCAACATATGGCGCGTGGTGTACATTTTTAAATGAACGGGTAATTTTGATTGGACTAACGCAGTCTCTTTGATGAATCAGAGCAGCGGTAATGGACACCAAACGGGAATTAAACGTTGTCACAGCTCTATTCTGGTCATACGTATAGTTTCTGTTTGCAAGCCAAGGAATGACATCCAACAATTTTTCCTGTGGCATCTCTGGAAAAGCTGAGCGCTTTTAACAGCAGTCTATTGACGCGATATAGTGGCTTCTCGTTAACATTTGCATTGTTGGCGATTTTTAAATAACCAAAAAAAAGGCACAGTGAACGCAGGAGATGTTTGCAGGTCTGCGTATTTAACAAAAAAGGAAACACTGTTAAGTTGGAAAACACAGAAAGCAAACAAACAGGAACTGTTCGCTTTGAATAAAGGATATAATTATTCGCTTCTTGTTTGCTCAATGCTGCGACACGTGCTTGAATTTTAATGAAAAAGAAAAAAAGTGTTGCAGACGACTAATTTCGGTAGCAAGTTAATAGATGTGTATGTGAAAGGAACATACGAGAAGCCGCGATGGTTCTTTGTGTCGCCATCACCTTGACAAAGCAGTTTTTATAGTAAACGTCGATATCGGGCGTGTCTGTTCATGCATGCAAAACGTCAGTTGTTACTTTGCCGCCTAGCTTTATTATTATTCAAAGTCCATACTGCACGACTCGCCATTTTGTCAGCTCTGATTGGTCAAACGGATTTTTCTATGTCCTCTGTGATTGGTTCGGATGACACTCCACTGCGGAGCGACAAAAATGGCCGCGAAACTAACAGCGCGCCAGGGTATGGCTAGGTTGCGAAACTTTTCGAATTCCGCGCTGCTCTCGACTTCTGCAATGTCCGCATTTCGAACCAGCGTCAAAGGACGCAGAAGACTTCTACTTCGATCAAAGATGACGAAACAGGTATAACACAACGATGACATGGAGTTTTGCAATGGCCAAAATATCTTCACCGAAGAAAGTTCTAGCCGCCGTTTCGCACTCAGGCATTGAGCCTCTTTTGTGCGTCGCAGCCTCAGCGTCGCACTTAACAGAAGTACGCATATAGCTTGGAAGTTTAGAAACCAGTCGCTTTGAAGTCACGGTATTCTGTTTCATCGTTTGCGCAATGCGTCCAGCTGCGAAGCCTCAACTCGAGTTTTGTACTAAATTCTGGACATATAGGGCCTTCATTTTGATGTTACTGCCTCATTGCAGAAAAACAGATAGGTGGACGAGTTGGTTGAATCTCATGTCGTTGATTCTCTGATCAACAACGATGATTCTAGGTCAATAACGGATACATAAGAAAGTCCTCCTTGTGTCTTTCATGTGTATCCGTTATTGAGCGCTGCAAAGAATCAACGCCATGTTAATGCTTCGGTTTCGTCCTCTGTGCCTTTGCCATATAACGCTTAGCGCTTTTGCAGTCCATGGAGTTAGCGCGAACAACAATGTCATTCATTTATTAGCTGAGAAACGTAGATCATTAGTACGTCATGCACCACTGCCACATCGTTAGCTGCGATCGATATTGTGCTTTCTCCACTTGTACAAAGCCTACAGCCGAGTAAACACGGCACTTTTGCTTCCACAAGTGTCGAACGGCGTTCATCTTCACGCTTTCAATGCTCCAGTAGAGCGACAATTCATTTTTCCGTCCCTTCTGTTGCAATAAACGAACTTCATTTTTTTTTTGGCGGGAACCTCGTTGCTCTGGCGCTCCAGATTATGGGCGAACGCTGGTGCCTGAGCTGACGCGCGTGTTTGTTTCCCGTCGCGGCTCAAAAATTGAAGCGCCGCCACGCTGCGCGCCGCCGCCTCCGAAGCCAAACAACAATCCATCTTGTCGGCTCGCGTTAAGGCATCGTGGAGTGTACTGAACTCCACACCCGCCCGCCGGTTCAGTTTATTTTTTTTCCCTTGCAACCCGTGAACTGGGCACGATCATCCTCGTGACGAAAGCTCTGCTTTCAACTTCTCAACAAGTGTGTACCGCCTTTGTATATGCCTTCCACTTGCGCCGGTTCTTCCTCCCTTTGTGGCCCACCGTCAGACGTGCCCAGATCGAAAGCAACACTCAAGTTTATCGTAGGAACGTATTGTATATTAGATGCGAAGCAGCTTATGGTCGGGGCTATGCCACTCCATCCCTCCACCTATCCGCGGTGTGGCGTCCACACCCGCACTGTGCATGCGCATCCTCCTCCCCCTCCTCTCCTTGTCTCATCTCCTCATCCCGAGCGCATGTTCCCGGCACGTGCCGGCTGCACGCGCTCGCCCTCGGCGCGTGCCTCTGCTGTCCTGTGTGTGAGAGAGAGAGAGAGACAGAGAGAGAACGAAAGGCGCGCGTTGGCTATGGAAACACTCTTTCTTAGAGGAACGCTCTACCAGCTCGCAAAGAAGGAGAACGCGCCCTCACCCGCGAGAGACAACGTTGGCGCAGGCAGCGTCTCCTAGCGAGTTTCTTGATCGAGAAATACCGACTGCTCGCGTTGGAGAAGCGTTCACCGGCAACCCATATATATATATATATATATATATATATATATATATATATATATATATATATATATATATATATATATAGCACTGGATCTTGCAATGAAGTGCCGGTGAAAGATTTCACTTCTGCATAGTTGGAACCATGAGGATACGTAGCATGCGCGTTAACTAAATTAATCCGGAACTCGGCACGATCTACGATGAACCTCCCGAGCTTCGCCCACTCATCATCATTCACTCCGTGGATATGCTGTAATTTTTTTTGCACTTGTTATTTGCCTGGATGTTCCTGCCCCTTGTATTCCGCCATCAAACATGTTCAGGTTCGAAAGGAACACTCCACTTTATTGTAAGAACGAGCACGTCTCTTCCCCGCCCTTCAATCGACCAGATGAAATCTCTTCTTTCAACTTTTGCACGCTAGTGCACAATCTTTGCACCCTCTTTCTTCTCTTTCTTCTTCAGTGATGCTGCGATCGCGGCTTAACACCTAACACACCGCTCAAGTCGGGACGAACGGTGCGTCTTATCGTAGGAGCAAATATTTCTTTCTTAGATGACAGCGGCCTGCCGCGCGGCGCCTCCATCTTCGGGAGCGGCCGCGGATCTCGATTCATTTTTTTCTTTTTAGGCGAGGCAGCGCTGGTTCTCTGCCCATTATTTGTAACGCTTTGTAATTCCACATGGACACATTGTGTTTGCTTTAGCAAGGAAAGAGGCAAGGCTCGTATTGTATCTGATAAAAAAGATCTTGCGCTTTTCCTTTCTCATACTCATTCTTTTTGTAGGTTTTGTTTGGTCTCTGTTGCATTGTTTGAGTCTACATTGAGACCAGTGTCTGGTCTCCACTGCA
The DNA here is from genome assembly GCA_013339685.2 of Hyalomma asiaticum. NCBI lineage: Eukaryota > Metazoa > Arthropoda > Arachnida > Ixodida > Ixodidae > Hyalomma > Hyalomma asiaticum. Next base: position 20,560,761 of record CM023490.1, read on the forward strand.
ATGTCTGAGTGAAGTGTTTGAGTCTATATGTATGAACAGTTGGGTACATTAAATTTCATACCTTCGGTTTGGAATAGCCGGCTTTAATTTCATTTTCGTATGTAGACAATTTTTAAGCGTGGCACGAAAAATGACGAGTTTGTAGGCCTTCTTTCTTGGCGATAACGTGCAGTATTGATATAAAATGCCCTTCAGTTATAACGCTGAAACTAAGTGCGAAATGTTGGGTGTAGTTGCGCATTCAACGCACGAACGCAGGAAAGAACAGACAGAGTAAACTGAAAGAGCGCAAACTATCAACTGGTTTTATTGATTCGGTCATTGCATATATATGCATGTCCCAAACAACACGAGAGAGGGAAGAGAGGAGGAATCGCAATATATACAACCTCACGTCAAAAAGCTGCGCAGAAAATCGCTTTCTGCTCTATATAAGGATACAGATGTGTCACTGACGCAGTTATCGCCAGCATCCATAATATGAAAGGCTTCCATCAGCTCGCGCGCTACTCTCTCCCTGCTTGTGCCTAGAATTCTTACTTGTTTGAATAAGGGCTCACACCCCCTACATGAGCTACCATGCGCGGGCAAATTCGCTCCTTCTGTCCTCGTGATCGAAGCAGCATGCTACGCTATGCGTTAATTTACGCAGCGCCCAGTTTGGCTCACGTAGGAACTTCCGCACGTGAGCGGGATTTACATCTGTAGCCTTATGTAGAGCAGAAAGCGATTTTCTGCGCAGCTTTTTGACGTGAGGTTGTATATATTGCGATTCCTCCTCTCTTCCCTCTCTCGTGTTGTTTGGGACATGCATATATATGCAATGACCGAATCAATAAAACCAGTTGATAGTTTGCTCTCTTTCCGTTTACTCTGTCTGTTCTTTCCTAACTCCCCCTCTTCACGTGACTTTCTCCACACACCTCCTCTCTACTCGCCCTCTCCACGTGCACTACACTTGTAGGTAGCGGCTCATTCTCCTCCTCCAGCTAACTGTGGCTGCGCCGTAGCCAGCCTCCCTCTCTCTACGTTCCCCTTCCCGTTTAGATAAAAGATTACACCATCTCCCGCTAAAGGGGACCATGTGGCGATGCGAAGCAGCACGGGGGGTGCACACCGCGTTTGCATCGGCTTGACTAGGATGATGATGATGATGACTGTGGCTCGTTTCGGAAAGGACGCTAATTTCTGCAGCCCGTGTAGGGAGCACGGCTAAGCGTCCGTGGGGGTTGGGGAAAGGGAATGAAAGAGTTAGAGAGGAGAGAAAGCCCGTAGTGGAGGGCTCCCCAAAATTTAGACCACCTGGGGTTCTTTAACGTGCACTGACAACGCACAGTACACGGGCCTCTGGCATTTTCGCCTCCATCGAAAATGCGACCGCCGCGGCCGGGATCGAACATTGCTTCAACATCTCCCCTTATCGAAAGACAGTTTTTGCCTACATCCCGACGTACTGCCCTCCATGTCCTCCGCAGAGGCGTACTGGTTGTGGTGCTCGGCTGCCACCCTAAAAAAATTACAGCATATCCACGGAGTGAATGATGATGAGTGGGCGAAGCTCGGGAGGTTCATCGTAGATCGTGCCGAGTTCCGGATTAATTTGGTTAACGCGCATGCTGCGAATCCTCATGGTTCAACTATGCACAAGTGAAATCTCCCACCGGCACTTCTCATTGCAAATCAAGATCCAGTGCCTATATATATATATATATATATATATATATATATATATATATATATATATATGGGTTGCCGGTGAACGCTTCTCCAACGCGAGCAGTCGGTATTTGTCAATCAAGAAACTCGCTAGGAGACGCTGCCTGCGCCAACGTTGTCTCTCGCGGGTGAGGGCGCGTTCTCCTTCTTTGCGAGCTGGTAGCGTTCCTCTAAGAAAGAGCGTTTCCATAGCCAACGCGCGTCTTTCGCTCTCTCTCTCTCTCACATCAGAGGCACGCGCCGGGAGAGAGAGAGTGAGAGGCACGCGCCAGGAGGCACGCGCCGAGGGCGAAGCGCGTGCCTACCGGCACGCGGGTTACGCCTGACGACTGACGCATGACGCGTGACAAGGTTAGACTAAGAGGAGCTTCGCCCCTAAAACGCGGGTTGGATCCCTGCCGCCACGGTCGTATTTTCGATGGAGGCGAAAAGTGCCAGAGGCCCGTGTATACTGTGCGTTGTCAGTGCACGTTAAAGAACCCGAGGTGGTCAAAGTTATTCGGAGTCCTCCACTACGGTCTTCCTCTCCTTTCTATCTCCTTCAGTCCCTTTCTCTTACGCCCGCGGACGTTTAGCCGGACTCCCGACATGGGCTGCAAAAATTAATGATGATGATGATGATGATGATTGCCGTTCGCTTAGGCAAAGACACTAATTTCTGCAGCCCATGTAGGGAGTACGGCTAAGCGTCCGTGGGGGAAGGGGAGAGGGAGTGAAAGAGATAGAGAGAGGCGCCGTAGTGGAGGGCTCCGGAAACTTAGACCACCTGGAGTTCTTTAGCGTGCACTGACAACGCACAGTACACGTGCCTCTGTCACTTCTCGCCTCCATCGAAAATACGACCGCGTCGGCCGGAATCGAGCCCGTGATTTAGGGGCGAAGCTCCTTAAGGTTTGGGTCTGTCCGTCCGTTGTAGTAGCGCGTTACCTACTAGGAACGCGCTACTAGGAGGGCGCGTGTGGGAGGCGCGCCCTCGGCGCGTGCCTCCCGGCGCGCGAGCTCTCTCTCTCTTCCGTCTGCTGTCTTGTGTGTGTGAGAGAGAGAGACAGAGAGAGCGAAAGGCGCGCATTGACAATGGAAACGCTCTTTCTTCGTTGAACGCGCTACCAGCTCGCAAAGAAGGAGAACGCGCCCTCACCCGTGAGCCCGTGAGAGACAAGCTTGACGCAGGCAGCGTCTTCTAGCTAGTTTCTTGATTGAAAAAATTGGCAGATCCCACGTGCAGTGAGAATCCAGGAAATGCGAAGCACGCATAAGGAACGTAAAAAGGATTTGCATTGTTGTCTCGGTCCATACGAAGTTAACGAAACGGCCGCAAGAGCACCATGACTGTGGCTTGTAAACCATGCCGCTCCTACACGCATGTCATGATTCTAACGTTATGACCTGTCATTTACGTTCGTCATGCATTGGCATACATCCCATTAAGGAAACGAGTGGCATGTAGATCATGTCGCTCATGACATGCATGTCACGATTTTATGTTATGACCTGTCATTTATGATCGTCATGCAGTCATGTTGTGCCAAACCAGTTTTCGTATACATCCCATTAACGAAACGGCAGTATATCGCCAGGACTATGGCGTGTAAATCATGCCGGTCATGACACGCGTGTCATGATTCTAATGTTACGACCTGTCATTTACGTTCGTCATGCTGTCGTGTTGTGCCATAGCAATTTTGGTATACATCCCATTAACGAAACGTCTGGCATATAAATCATGTCGCTCATGACATGCATGTTATACTTTTCATGTTATGACCTGTCATTTATGTTCGTCATGCAGTGATGTTGTTGCATACCAATTTTCGTATACATACCATTAACGAAACGGCCAGGAGAGCACCAAGACCGTGGCATGTAAATCATGCCGCTCATGACACGCATGTCATGATTTTCATGTTAAGACCTGTCATGTATGTTCGTCATGTAGTCATGATGTGGCATGCCAATTTTCGTAAACATCCCATTAGCGAAACGCCCAGGAGAGCACAAAATCGTAGGCGGCTAGATAGATAGATAGATAGATAGATAGATAGATAGATAGATAGATAGATAGATAGATAGATAGATAGATAGATAGATAGATAGATACGCTGAAACTCGCCGAAGTTCGCTAAGAAATGCTTCGCATTTAAAATACCGACTGCTCGCGCTGGAGAACCGTTCGCCGGCCACACACACACACACACACACACACACACACACACACACACACACACACACACACACACACACACACATATATATATATATATATATATATATATATATATATATATATATATATATATATATATATATATAGGCATTGGATCTTGATTTGCAATGAAGTGCCGGTGGGATATTTCACTTGTGCGTAGTTGAACCATAAGGATTCGTAGCGTGCGCGTTAACTAAATTAATCCGGAACTCGGCACGATCTACGATGAACCTCGGGAGCTTCGCCCACTCATCATCCTTTACTCCATGGATGGATGGATGGAAAAATTTTATTCAACGTCCTGCAGATTAACGACCCGGGCTCAGGTCTCCCATGTCGGGACGTCGAGGCCTTGCCTTGATATGCTGTGAATTTTTTTCTGGGTGGCAGCCGAGTACCATAACCACTACACCACCGCGGCGGACGCAGAAATTAGCGTCCTTTCCTTGACCGAACCACAATTATCATCCTTGATGTAGCCGTGTAGGGTGGTAAACGGAGTGCTCGATGTCGAAAATAAATGCAAATAAATCTACGTAGGAGGCTAGGATTGGCTTCAATATTTAATAATAAAGTTAATATCACATAAAGGTCATATTCCGCATCTGCAATATACAAGACAACGAAGACCTGAGACATGCTTCAACCCAGCAATCCTTTATTTTTGTCTTCACTTGGCGGTCAACTGGCACCATTCTTAAACTTGTATAGAAGGAAAGTGCTTGACAGTCTTCGTAGCTCTATCAGAAGCCGTTAGACCTATGTCCGCCGTTACTTTTTGGTTAATTCCTCGGTCTGACTGTAAAGGCTCTCTCATAGAAAGGTGTGTTATTGCCCTAAATCGTTTACATTTGTGCTAAGCCCATGAAGTTGTGGTTCGATGGGGCGGCTCCCATAGTAGAGTGTGCACTCTGAATCGTTTGCAATTTGTTCTTAACAGCCATATGTTCCTTGAAACAAATCCACGCGTCACCACGAAGTGAACCCATGCGGGCCTTCGTATCTTTCTAGTGCTCTCCCTGAACTCTTTAGGTTAGGTTAGGTTAGGTTAGGTCTCCCATGTCGGGACGTCGAGGCCTTGCCTTGATATGCTATGAATTTTTTTCTGGGTGGCCCGTGTACTGTACGTTGTGAGTGCACGTTAAAGAACCCCAGGTGGTCTAAATTTCCGGAGCCCTCCACTACGGCCTTTCTCTCCCCTCTACCTCTTTCACTCCCTTTCCCCTACACCTACGGACGCTTAGCCGTGCTCCCTACATGGGCTGCAGAAATTAGCGTCCTTTCCTAAAACGAACCACAATCATCATCGTCATCATCATTCGTAGCGTGCGCGTTAACTAAATTAATCCGGAACTCGGTACGATCTACGATGAACCTCCGGAGCTTCGCCCACTCATCATCATTCACTCCGTGTATATGCTGTGAATTTTTCCTTGTTGGCCTTCTAGCGGATGGTAGGGACACTTGTACCAGCTGCCCCTGAGAGTTCATGCCATCCCTTTGTCATGTAAGCGGAGAGGGTCAGAGAGAGAGAGGGAAAAGAATCGACGTTTGATTGATTTCTGGGGTTTCGCGTCCCAACACCAGCTACGATTATGAGAGAGGGCGTTGTGGAGGGCACCGGAAATGTTGACCACCTGGGGCTCTCTTTAACGTGCGCTGACACCGCACAGCACACGAGCCTCAACATTTCGCCTCCATCGAAATGCAGCCGCCGCGGCTGGGATTCGATCCCGCGACCCTCGGATCAACGGCCGAGTACTGTAGCCACTAGACCACTGTGGCGGGGCAATCCACGTTTGTAATTCAGGACGGTTTTCAGCATGTGTCTTAGTGCCTCAAATTAAAAATAAATTTATAAAACAGCTTAAACAAACAGTAATATTAGAATCACTCGTTCCTGACTAGGTTGGATTGGCAAGCGGCTTAGAACCAATGAAGAACGAAAGCCCTCCTTTGAATTGATAGCCATGTCGCTAAAGTTGAAATCAGTTTCTGGTAACCTAGCTTGCAATAAAGGCTGCTGCGTTAAGATAATGCATTCCGAAGAAGGAATTCAGGATAGCACGGCGTAGAAAACAAAAGAAAAACTGCAAGAAAAGGGAAAGAAAGAAAGGAAGTAAGGCAAACAGGGGTGCGCCAGCGCCATCTGGTGTCTCTGTATTAAAACGCAGTGGGGCGAATAACTCGGACGAGTTAAGCGGGTCGGGTTTAAATACGCTTCCTCTGTTTCAAGATCGGCGTACCGTACAGCAGTATCATCTAGCAGGGCCGTTTTAAATTGGAACAGGGATAATATTCCCGTATCATCAGGCCGTGTGGACGCTTACTTAACTAAAAGAAAAAAGAAAAGAAACTCGATATCTTTTGCATACATTGCCTTCGGGGATATGATCGGCCGTAACGTGCACGATGTTTTCCCAATGGCTTTAAGATAATATTGAACGACTTGTTCCTTGGTGATACGAAAAGTGTGTCCGAAAGATTTACGACAAATGGCTTTGAAAAAAAGCGAGGACATTTTTACGTGTTTTGGTTTGACGCTCTTGAACTTTCAACGCCCACATGTAAAAATATGTATATGGCAAAAGATGGCTATGTAACGTCGGTTGCACTTTGTGGAACAGTTTACCTGTCGAAATAAAACAAAGTAAAATCTTTGCTGTATACATAAAGCCTTATTATAAAAACCTGTGTTCATGTTTTTAATCTATTTAAAGTGTATATCCTGCTACCTTCAAATTGGCCCCGCCACGGTGGTCTAGTGGCTATGGTACTCGGCTGCTGATCCGAAGGTCGCGGGATCGAATCCCGGCTGCTGCGGCTGCATTTAAATGGAGGCGAAATGTTGAGGCCCGTGTGCTGTGCGATGTCAGTGCACGTTAAAGAACCCCAGGTGGTCGAAATTTCCGGAGACCTCCACTACGGCGTCTTTCATAATCATAGCTGGTTTTGGGACGTTAAACCCCACATAACAATAACGAATACCTTCAAATTGCATTTTTGTATATGAATATTTATATTATTTCTTGAATGGATCCAAACTAGCTTAATGCTAAGGATCCAGATGCTTTTTCATGTATTGATTCATGTATCTTTCTAGAAAATTCAATTCAATTCAACCAAGTGTTTCACTGTATCGGAAAAATATTTTTCTTTGTTGGCCCTGTGTCTGTGTTTCACATTTCGAGCCGAGTTTGTATATGCTGATTTGTGAAGCCGTCGACGGCGTGCCAAACTATCATCGTCATGAAAACAGTATGCACGCACTTGTTTCTTCTCTTTTGCTTCCATAACCAAGATAGATTGAAAATGAATTAGCATAAACTGAAAAATAAAAGCTCCCTGCCGGAACGCGGATTCGAACCGCCGACAAATGGGTTATGATACCGCTATGCTGATGGATTAAGCCACTGTCGATTTTATCATATGCGCTCTTTAAGATACGCATGGAGAAGCATGCGTCTGTAACACCTGCCGCTTTCCAGTGCACACTCTGCAGACGAAGTAAGGAAGTAAGTAAAAAAGAAAGAAGTAAGCAAGCGAAGACACTGTTAATGAAAGAAAGGAAGAAATGAACAATAAAAACAGGATGAATGAGGGAAATGAGGCCAGGAACCGAGACAGCAACCACAAGCAAAAAAAATTGAAAAAATTTGCCGCCATTTCGCCCTGCGAACGTGAATTTTGAAGTGAAATTGTATCACACGCCACACATGCTGATTATGAGGTTCGCACTTCACTTGAGGGCTTCGAATGACGTCAGACGGCCCTTTCGAAAGCCGCTGTGAACTAATGTTAACCGGGAACACGTGGGAAGATGTTTACATGGTTCGGAGGCACCTTACCGTCCATCATGCGTTGGTGTAGTGGTTATGGTGTACGGCTGTCACAAAAAAAAAAAAAACGAAGAGAAACGTGGGTTTTATCCCGGCTGCGGCAGTCGCATTTTCGACGGAGCCGAAAGTGCCAGAGACCCGTGTACTGTGCGTTGGAAGTGCACGTTAAAGCACCCCAGGTGGTCGAAATTTCCGGAGACCTCTCCACTACGGCTTTTCTCTTCGTTTTATCTCTTTCAGTTCCTTTCCCCTACATCCACGAACACTGAGCTGCGCTCCCGACCTGATCTGCAGAAATTAGCGTCCTCTCCTTAACCGAACCATATCTATCTATCTATCTATCTATCTATCTATCTATCTATCTATCTATCTATCTATCTATCTATCTATCTATCTATCTATCTATCTATCTATCTATCTATGGCACACATGACATGCTTAGATATTACGGCACCCACGTGGAGAGTGGGAATAGGAGAAGCCACTTTCTGGAAAACAGAGATTATCCACAAAAACGAGAGCCCTCCATGTTTGGGTACCTCTGTCGTCCAACGTGGCCGAGTCCGGTTAGCTACCCTACGCTGAGGAAGAAAAAAGATCTGTTGAAAGAGAAGGATGAGTTGGCGCAGCCACATAGGCAAAAAAAGAAGATAAGGCCACTTCGGCGCCTGTGAAATCCTAAATTCATTAATTTTAAGGTTTTACGTTGCAAAACCACGCTATAGATTATGAGAGACGCCGTAGTGGAAGGCTCCGAAAATTTCGACCACCCGGGCTTTTTTGAGACGGGATTCGATCCCGCGACTCTCGGATCAGCAGCCGAGTGCCGTAACCGCTAGACCACCATGACGGGGCGCCTGGGAAATCTGGGTAAACAGCTGAGCAGGAGCAGGGGTGTGACAAGTCCACCGTCCTGTAGCCCTATGACTATCGCTCTCACTATCGTGCAGCAGTTAGCTGAAGGCAAGGGTTGGGACAAGTGCTTTTCCGGGAAGGGGTGTCAGCTTATGGGTTTTCTTCTGCATGATGCTGCAATATGGGTGTCAACAGCCCCCAGAAATAGACGCGCGAGCTTCCAGACCCAAGGCGCAATGATGCAATGAAACTTGACTGTTTCATTGCGTCAATAAATAAATAAATAAATAAATAAATAAATAAATAAATAAATAAATAAATAAATCAGTATAATCATTCGTATTGGTCCCTCGAGTCAGAGCTGGGCAGCTCTGTCCTTCATTGCCTTGGAGTGCGTTGTTTATAAGCGTGAGCTCCCCGCTACGCTTGATGATGACCAAGACGCGTCCTAGGGTGTGGCGCATTTCTCGCCAGAACGAGCGTTGCCACGAATGCCGCATATAGGTGGTACGGCGTATAGATCGTCCCGCTTACATGCGCATTGTGGATTTTTATGAGATGGGTGCTCTTCCTTGGCGGCATACACGCAAAAGTTAACAGAGGAAAAGGGAAGGGGGAGGTCAAGACACCCAGACCATCCCTGTGGATCCGCCACGGGCAGAGTTCAAGGATGCGGGTAGCGAGTTGAGGGTGAGCTCGGGTCTGGTTTTCCCTTCTGCGCAATCCTAGACTTTTCTTTCATTCTTCGTTTCTTTCTAAGACGTCTCATGGCACAACATCGACAGCCGTGGAGCTTGAGGCACTACGCACCGCACTTAGCGTGATCGATGGTGAGCCAACACAGAAATGGGCCATCTTTACAGATTCCAAGTCAGCCCTTCAGTGCCTTTTATCGGCCTTACGTAGCGGGCCGCAAGACCAATTAGTGCTTCAAACACGACAGCTCTATCACCAATTAACCGACAAAGGCCATGACATCACGTTTCAGTGGCTACCAGGCCACTCTGGAATAATCGGCAACGAGCACGCAGATAATGCTGCGAAACGTGCCCACGAAATTGGAGTGCTGCAAGCCATCCCACTGTCAAGAACGGATGCAGCAAGAAAACTTCGCTCGCTTGCGCGTGATATGACTATAGCGCAGTGGAACACTCCTGGTCTTCTACATACCCGTGTGCACCGCCTCGACCCATCACTACAACTTCGAGTTCCGCGTGGGCTTACCCGCTGTGAAACTACCGTACTTTGCCGCCTGTGGCTAGGCACGTCATTCACAAGAAGTTTCGGCTGTCGCATTGGACTGGAAGACAGTGCTGCCTGTGTTCACTGCGGCAGCGAGGAAACAATTGTGCACGTCCTCTGCGATTGCCCCGGGGTACTGCTCCCAGCGACAGACTCTCGCCACAGAATTGTTACGCCTTGATGGTCGACCGCTGTCCGAGCAAACCATATTGGAATGCCGGACCGATAGTGTCTCGCAGCAGAAAGCCACGAAGGCTGTGCTCAAGTTTTTGCGCGCAACGGGCCTCGTGAACCGTCTCTGACACATGCCGTGCTTGTGTGTGTGCGCGATTTGACCTCTCTCTCTCTCTTTCTTTATTCTTTTTCCATCCCTTTCTGTCTCCCTTCACCCCTTCCCCAGTGCAGGGTAGCAAACTGGATATTTTCCTTTCCGGTTAACCTCCCTGCCTTCCGCCCATCATCTCTCTCTCTCTCTCTCGTTTCTTTATTTATTGTCTTTCGCATAATGACTGGATACTAGTGGATACTTGTCCTTGACCCTTGATACTAGTCCTAGTAGGTACTAGTACTAGTGGATACTAGTCCTTGACTGGATACTAGTCATTGACCGACTGGTATGGATACTAGTGGGTCAAGGACAAGTTCGCTTTCTCTTCTGCGTGACAGCTCCGCTTTTAACTGCGAACGCCGCACCATACGGTTCTAGCTCTGCCCTAAACAGCTAAACTGTTAAAGAGAAGGGTTCGTCGCGCAGCTCGTCACAGGCGGTCAAAAACCGCTAAATTTTCAGGAGGTTGCGACAAATTCCAGCTAATAGCGCATTCTGCTGAATAATTTGATGAAGTCTACTAGTGAATAGCGAAATTGGGGCTTGCTCGTTCTTATTCAACTTGGGTAGGTGGGGGGGGGTGGGGCGCCCTCTGTAATAAAAGGTCAACGTCCTCTCCCGGGTGCGTCCTAAGTCCGCCTGCGTACAAAGCGCTGTGATATAATCTCTTTATAGAAACTGCGTGCACAGGAGCGGGGCGCTTGAAAGCCGTAATCCTATAAAGCGATGCGAACTTTCCACGTTTCTTTTTTTATTTCATCTTTCAAAATGCACGCACTTCCTAAATTGTTAAACGTTGCAGCTAAATGCATCTTTCGTGCATCCGCTTAGCCGAGCTATCGTTTTTTTTATGCTGCTTTCAGGCTCCGCTTGCATCCATAAATGACGCTGTAAGCACATAACTTTTGCTTTATGTACTTTTGAGTCCGCGAGCGAAAGTGCGCAGAGGCATTAATGGTGCCGACGCTAGGGGGCGCACTGAAGAAGCAATGTGTAGGCTTGGCTCTTTACTTTTCCATGGTACTGGCAAAGAACAAGGAACAGAGGACGGCTGTTGTAGGCGACGTCGTATATTGTACATAGAACGTTTTAGAGCATAGTTTGCTTTTGTGGCTTCTTATAGAGAGTGTGCATCGAAAAAAAAAAAAACAACCCATGAATGGTGAACGCTGAAAGCGTGCGAGTCGTTTAGGCTTACAAGCTTCGTGCGTGTAGATTGTGCAAGAACATAGGAAGCTGGAAAGGAAGAGCATGTTTATAACATTGAGTCTCGCATAGGCGGTGTCATTCACTTCAACGCTTTCACGGTGTTGCGTCGGATTTCGAAATCGTCGCGCCGACGAAGTAGAGCCGAAGAGTGTCGCGTCGCGTGCGCTGCTCTTTTTGGGGGCTGTTGACACACGCTATCTGGGGTACGTATTAAAGAATATTCGTCAGTGGAAGTGTGGAATATGGGAGTTTATACAACATTTGTATCTGTTTCTTGTTTTATTAACTCTTTAAATGTGCGCGCAGTCCCCGTTGATCGAAACAGTTGGAAGTGGAGCTATGCTCTGAGGCTGCATCAAGTGTTTTGAAATCAACAACAACAACAACAACAACAACAACAACAACAACAACAACAACAACAACAACAACAACAACAACAACAACAACAACAACAACAACAACAGACGTTGCCGGTTTGTTGTACTAGAGTAAAGAAAACGGCTCAGTTTGGAACATGCTTCTGATCCGTCCTGACTCATTGACGTGCTCCAGATTACGCTCTCTTTGTACATTAGCTCAATGTGCGCAAACGAAGCCAGCGAGTTCCATGTAAAGTAAGAAGTTCCCATATGCTATTCGTGCACTGTTAGTCGATCACTACTCTTTCGTTTTTGGGAAAAGGTAGATGTTCCTGGTAGAGGCTCTCGATGCCCGTTGAACGTTACTATTGAAAATTATTTAACACCACAGTTTCAATAAAGGAATAATAAAGCGTGGTTCCGAAGCTGAATACACTGGCATGGACCAATGCCCCGTTTCAGCGGAGAAAGAAGCAGAATAAACAATATGTGCAACAGCACGCGAGCGAGCTGGGTGCGGATGTAGTTTCTCTCTTTTCCAGTAAATGGTGCCCTCAGTCCAGGAGCGCAGCGGCTTTCGACAATCAATCAATCAATCAATCAATCAATCAATCAATCAATCAATCAATCAATCAATCAATCAATCAATCAATCAATCAATCAATCAATCGTACTGGTCTCTCGAGTCAGAGAGGGCCAGCTCTATCTTTCATTGCCTTGGAGTGCGTTGTTTTGTGAGTCTGAGCTCCCTGGCATGCTTGAACATGACCATGCCACGTCGTAGGGCGTGCTCCATTTCTCGCCAGAACGAGCGTTACCGCGAATGCCGCATATAGGTGGCACGGCCGGCGTATATATTGTCCCGCTTATATGCACATTGTGGTTCGGTGCTGCATGCTATAGCCCGGGGCGACCCAACGATTGAGCGCCGGTCGCACTCTTGTCGAAACCCGGGTCGACAATAGGAGGGGCGAGGCCCGAGAGAGTCGGACCACGAGTATCTTTACGACCCAGTTGCTGGCAAGCTTCCATATAGCCGAGGAGGTGGCGGCCGGAAGCAGGGCTATCATCCGGTCGTTTCGGCCGATCAATATATTCAAAGCCTCCCGAGTACAGCTGCCGAGGCTTCGATCGCCGTCGCGTTTCCTCCCCGTGCTTATACCGTGCCAAGGATATCATTCGCGATGTTGATCCCACCCACTCTCCCTTGGACGGGACGGCCGCATTTAGGGTTAGAGTGACAGCGTAGTGCGCATCGTTGATGGGCGTTTGTTTTTCGCGACTTGGTGGGAGGTAATTTATGCACCGCCTTCGGTACTGTATGGAAAATGAAGGCCGGGGGGGGGGGGGGGGAGGGGATGGGACAATCCCACGCAGCCAAGATTCGGCCAGCTTTCGCGAGGTCCGGGATTTCGCCGGCGTCTAAGTAAGAAAGCCGCCGGACTTCTTTACGTCACGTGTGGATGGAGATTGAGGGATTCTTTAATGAGAGAAGCGTGAGCTTGGGCAAACGTCTGGCGGGCTTCTCCGAAGCTATTAAAAGAACGAAAGAGAAAGAACAAGAGAAAGAAAGAAAGAAGGAGAGCAAGAAAGAAAGAAAGAAAGAAAGAAAGAAAGAAAGAAAGAAAGAAAGAAAGAAAGAAAGAAAGAAAGAGAGAATATTAACGATCCTGACTTGGACAACTTTCGTGGAATGTAACTATAGCTTGAGCATCGCCTTTGCTGAACCATTCTTGCGTTGCTGCTTTTAGGAATGGCAGCTCCTGCTTCTATTCTAGTATACGGTATTTTTTCAAGGTTATTATTTGAGCGCATATAAAGAGCGGATACCTTTAAGCCGGCCGTTGGTTATAATCAGCAAACAAAAAATTACCATCATCATGAAATAAGAGTGTGTGCGTGCACTTCTATGAAATCAGGGGCATTTACGTGCCCGTGTTTCTCATCTCTTATGCTCGTGCCCTTGGCCCACTACCACATAAAGGAGCAGGCGTTTCATCAGGCTCTTCTCTCTCGCTCATGCCTTCAGCCCAATAATACATAAAGGCGGATATGCGGCACAGTAAGCCGGTGTGTGCCAAGCAGCTCCTATCGTGGCGTAGCCGTGCATGGTATAATGTAACACGGGCGTAGGAAAGGAAACTGAGAGTGAGGAGGATGGAACAGAGAAGGGGTGAGGGTAGAGCATGGCATAGCCTTACAGAGTATAGTTTGTGCGTCACTGGGAGTGGGTATGTAAAGCAGCTCCTAGCATAGCCATGCAAGGTGGTGGGAAACAGAAGTAAGGTTGAAGAATGACGGGGGGGAAACGAGCAGCAGGATGTCACAACTTGACATGGCCCGCCAAGCCAAATTCAACCTAGACACGTGACCTTAATCACGTAAGATGACGTCATAGCCAGTCACGTGACATTTTCCCTCCACACCCAGGTACCAGACGGTCACATGACGTCTTCCCGCCAAAATAAGGTAACAAGTAGTCACTATACATGTTCCTGCCAACTGTTACAGCTAGTCACGTGAAAAATCACGTGACTTAAATGCGCTTGCGGAAGCCGGAAGAAGGTAGGTCGGCTACAAGCTCCGCCCTTAGTCCAACCTTGCACCGCTAGTACCAGCTGTCCACATGTTTTTAGCACTTGAAAGTGATCAAGCATACCCCTTTGTTAGTGCCGGGACTGCGAGAGACAACAAAGGAACAAGACAGCAAATTACGCATTCATTTATTACAGCCGAAGCACGAATGGGAGTCAGTGACATGGATAGGGGAAACAATGTTTGTGCTGTGTATCTCGCCGCGTCGTGCCATTGTAGTGTGCCGCAAAGAAATGTGGTTTTGTTATGTCTGCAGCTGATAAGAAGCACCCTATAGGGTCTGGAAACTGAAGAGTGTGTCCAGATCGTCGAATGTCTCTGGTCGGGACTCTGAAGCCAGCAATGGGCTGCGCGTGCTGGAAAAGCGAACAAGCAAGAAATAGAGAACGACGCTGTGTTCTGCATCTCTCGCTTTCTCCCCTTCTTCAGTTTGTGCACCAAGTTTCGAGATCTGCTTAAGATAATATGCATTCAGGGCCACCTACGTGTCCTAGAAAGATCTTATACCGTAGCCAGGCAGCTGGCGACTCATAGAACATGTACCCGATTATGTTAAAACTTCTATGACATGCCCCGCCATGCTATGGTACTGGGCTGCTGATCCGAGGGTCGCGGGATCGGATCCCGGCCGTGGCGGCTGCATTTCGATGGAGACGAAATGTTGAGATGTGCGATGTCAGTGCACGTTAAAGAACCCCACGTGGTCGAAATTTGCGGAGCCCTCCACTACAGCGTCTCTCATAATCAGAGCTAGAAAACCCCACAAAACCACATTCTGTGTCATAATTTTTGACAGCTGTACTGACTAGGAGAATATTAGCGTTCAGAAAGGCAGGCACACACAAAAAAGAAAAACCTACAATACGAAAATTAAAAAAAAAAACGATAGAAGAATAATAATAACTATAACTTCCGAGGTTTTGCATCTCGAATCCCCTATCGGAATATGAAGTATGGTGTGGTGGAGGGCTCCGCAAATTTCGACCATCCGGGATTCCTTAACGTGCGCTGACATTGCACATTACAAAGGCCTCAAGCATTTAGCCTCCATCGAAATTTGGCCGCCCCAGCCGGGATTCGATGCTGCGACCATCGGATAAGCTGTGAAGTGCCATAACCACTGCACCCTACAACGGAATGCCGCGCTGAGCGGCACCGAAAATTCCGCAAAGCACCCTGTTTGCAAACTGGTTCAGTGTTGGTCGAAGACTTCTCTCTGCGTCGAAGCCAGAGGTCACGTAAAAAAGCCCGTGTGACATAAAGAAAAAGAAGAAAAAAGTTTAAGAAAAGTGAATGTTAGGCTTATTCTACTCTATGCGTCCTGGACAGGACTGCGAGAATTCGCTTCCTGGCCGTATGCTGTAACACAATGTAACCCTCGCCTCAACCGGCACTCTGTCGTGTTGGCGTTCCTTAGCGTCTTAGTCCCTTCCCTGGAAAACAAGGACATAACATGCTCCGTAGAGCGTATAGGGAAAAGCTTCTTCGGGTGTTCCTGTATCGTTGGCTCTCCTATATCTCTGGAACGGCGGGTGGATCACCTTACAATCCTTCGGAGCGTAAAAGGAACAGACCGTCACTTCGCGGGGCCTTAGGGACTGGGAACAAGGCAGAGGGACCTCATTTTACAGGTATCCGCTTACGTGTTTTCTTGCTAATCTTTTGTCGGGCCCACGTGATCCGCCTTATGCGCGCTTCGCCGGAGGTTCCGCACCGTCTCTGTGCGGCGGTCGCCTGCGAAGGATTTCTGTGCCGACTACGAGGAGAAAAAAAGACTAATCCGAGGGGCGCGCCATGGTAGGCTCGTGAGGTTCGCTTCCTCTGACCCGATTTTCTAAGAAGGCCGAGATTTTGCGAGAACGCCGCTTGGCCAATGCTTACTTTTCAAGCTCATGGTTCTTGCTTTTTGTCATAAGTAGCGGACTGCCTACACATGAATTTTTTTTTTCATGTGGGGTCCTCTACTTTGAGGTTTCTAGCAGTAGTATAGTTGCTACCGTCTAAATGCATTAGAGTAACCTTAAAGGGCAACTCCGACGGTTTTTTCACCATGTTCTGATATCAATATTTTCCAATGGTACTTATAGTCCTGTAACGGCCAGGGTGGTTCAGTTTGCTCAGAAACACACCAATAATTTTAAATAAGCAACTGAAAGTCGTCTTGAAACCGAAAGCGAAAGAGATAGATGCTTCGTGAAGCGTGTGCGGTGACGTCACAACCTTCCTTTTACCAGAAATACGGAATTGGCACCAAATAAATGCCAGCTGGGAGGTCATCCGACGATAGATTGTGTTATGCCAGCTTTTCTGATCTTGACAGCGACGATTTGAGGGCTGAAGTATCGCCGCTTTGCTTTTGAAGGCCCGCTGGCTCGGGTAAGCAGCGCGGAGCTGATGACGTCAAAAACACAGGGTGGCCTGCGTGAGAACCCGCTAAAAAATTTGAAAATTCATTTACAGGAAAACTAAATGACCTACATCCGCCTGGCTTGGCATATATTAATACAGTACCGAGGAGATTATATATTGAAAATTTTATTGACATCTGTGGACACTGAAAAATCGCCGGAGTTGCCCTTTAAGCACCACGTCACTAAGAGAGACGACGGAAGCTCACACGCAAAAAAAAAAGAGAAAAAGAGAGCAAAGCTTCTATGTGCTCTCATAGACTACGGGAAAGAAGCTGCTCTAATTAAAGAAAGCTAAAATTAAAAGTGTGTTTCCTTAAAGCCGAAGATAGTGACGACGGGCGACGATGGCAACGCGGTTCACTTTGTCGCCAAGCGTGGTGGGTGTCTGCGTGGGTGTGTAGACTCCGCGCAATACGCCTATAGCCTCCGGGGATTCCTGAATTGCGAAAGGACTGTACGGTGTCGAAACGCGAGTCATTAAAGACCCTTGTGCGTCTCATGGGCACGAGTGTGTTGGCACCCTTTAAGTACGGTTCGAGATCGTGGGCGTTTGTAATTTCTCGAAATTTCCCTGGTCCACTTCGCTCCTTGTCGGTGTTTGTCGAAGCCGATTAAGAGAGAGACTGGGATAGAGAGATAAGAAAGAGAGAGAGAAACAAATAAAGAAAGAAAGAAAGAAAGAAAGAAAGAAAGAAAGAAAGAAAGAAAGAAAGAAAGAAAGAAAGAAGAAAGAAAGCGGCAGTCTATGCAAGCGTTTCTTCACGTGTGGGCGGTGAAGGCGTTGTTGAACGATCGTGACATCTCCAGCAGTGCACGAGCTTGAAAAAGGAGAGTGCGTCTTTTCGTCGACGGAGGATTAAGAGGATTAGAGAAATCGTCTCTTTCCTTCTTTTTTTTTGTGGCCGTATTCTGTAAACAGATATTTTTGTGAGTATTGTGTCATTTAAAGATAAAAGTCGTGGTTGAAAACAAAGCATCGCCTGTGCCTTGAGCCCCTGACAACTGCACTACAACAACGTTTGTTGCGTGATCTGTACGCGAAACGTTTTTCGATAGGTGGCAGGAAGGAGGCCTTTCGTCGTGTTCATTAACTGTGCCGCGGAGATTTCGGCGCAACGATTTCAGTAGGTGACCTGATGATAAAATTTTCGCTTTGGTGAAAACAATTTGCCAAAGTAACTGCTAAAAGGCAAATCGACTCTATAAAGTTAGTGCTACAGTTCACTTGTAGAGTAGCCTAATTTATCCACAAAAGACATTGTTGGGGTTACTTTGACATGAAGTAAGGTTACCTTATGAAGTTACTGCTAAAGTTCCTGATCATAAATTTTGAGGCTAGTTGCTCCATAAAGTTAGTGTTGAAGCAACATTGGCGGTCTCCTTAGGCTGCTATGTATTGTTGCTGCTAAGGTTACATCGGCGAAAGGAAACCTTATTGAATAAGGTACTGCTAGAATAACGAACGAGAAGGAGAAGTTGCTCTTGCGGTAGCTTTGACGAGAACATTTATGCAGTAACATTGATGAGAAGGTGAGGTTACGGTTTAAAGTTACCATTAAAGTTATCCTGGAGAGAAGTAAAGATACTCTATTAAGTTGCGTTAAAGTTCTTGGTCAAGAAGTTTGCCTAAAAGTTGAAGCCACTGTATAATGTTATCGTTACACTTACTTTGCCGAAACAGTTAAAGCTGCTCCATGAAGTTACTGCTAAAGGTTACTCTGCCGAGAAGTGAGAGTTAAGGTATTAGGATTCATTTAAAGGCGCTTTCACGCAACGGTCAGGACACGTCATGAGCTTTCCAAGGGGAGCCTATGCAGTAAATCTGCGCAGACGAAGGGACGAAAGTAGACGCGCATTCAGGCTCCTTTCGCACTCACCACTCTTGCGCCCATCGCACAAACAAGCACCGCACTCCGATGAGGCTGCGAAAGAGGAGCTGAAACACGAGCTGCGAGAGGCTTAGCGAATGTAACGAATGGTCCGTCCGACTGGCCGAAAGTAGCACGGCCTCTCTAAGCCGTTCTCCCGGGACACCCATTATGAGAGCGCGTCGGGCCTTCGCGAACCTTTCACTGTATTCTCCGCCATGTCAAAGGGGAACCGAGTAAAGTCGGTGGTAAGCGGCAACGAACACAACCTCTACATAAGCATGCGTGATTTGTACTGCGAGGCATGAGCTTGAGCCGGAACGAAGGACCGAAGATAATTTAGGCCTGGCGATGTTTCTGTCCCTTTTTTTTTCCTTGGTAATTAGTGCTGGAGCGAATAGGACGTTGTTTTTTATCAGTATTTTACGATATTGCGGATATTTTTCCAATGTCACAAATACGCACGCGTTAGAGTTAGTATTCAGGCACTTTGAAGAGATTTGTGACAATGAAAACGTTTGCTTAGGCGACTTGCTCCGTTAGGAAACTTCTCGATTCTTCGAGTCTTCATCTTCACCTGGTCTTGTACCTTGTGAACCAAAGCTCTGCGGTTCCAGCATGTTTCATACCGGGCGGTACTGTCCTCTATAGGTTGATTGATTTCTGTAGTTTTACGTCCGGAAACCACCATATGATTGTGAGAGACACCGTAGTTAAGGAGTTTGGAAATTTCAACCGCCTGGGGTTTCTTTAACGTGAGCACTGACATCGCACAGAACATCTCAAAATTTCGCCTCCATCGAATTGCGGTCGCCAAGGCCGGGATTCGATCCCGCTACCTTCACATCAGCAGCCGAGTGCCATAGCCTTGGGCCACAGGGGTGGGGCTGCTGTATTCTATAGGTGTTTCGTTTTGAGATGTCATGAATGATCTGCGTTTTTAACTTTTGCCACTGTTTGAAGTATGTAAAAACAACTACGTCCGCGCCAAATCTTGTACAATATCTCCCAGACCTACTTGCACAACGCTTCAGTCCTGCAGCGCTAGCAACATAAATCGCGCAGCAGTGTCCATGCTGGCATTCGCACTGCAGCGTGGGAGTGCATAGCGTATAACTGCGTTCATTGCCTTTGCTTCTGGTGCTTTGTAGTACAGCGTTTACAGACCACGGCCGTGCAGCCAAACCTCTGTTCCACACACACTAGAGCGTATTTACTATACTAACTGTATCTTGTATGATATTACATTCGTCAGTACGAGCCTACAGTCCGTGGTAAGGAGTGAATGTGGACGAGCGCTGTCAATTTATTGTTTTAATGGAATGTGTGGAATGAATGTTGGGTCTTCTATCGTTGTTATATTACACGGCCGCAGGCATCGGTTCAAACAGTGCTCGACTACAGTCAGACCATAATTCATCAAAAGCTGAGTAGCTACGCAATCACTTCTTCATTTCTCTTTGTCTTTTTGCAGTGCATAATCGAGACGGCGTGTATAGAAACAACAGCTCTGTATTCTAATTGTGTTGCATCAGCATCGCAAAGCCGGCGAGTTGGAAACAACCCATTCTAGTAGCAGCTCACACTAGAAGAAATCAGCCGAAAGTCGAAAGTACAAGGGCTAGTCTATGCATGTTTGAAATCTACTTCTACTGTTTTTTTCCTAGATGCGCTGCTCAAAGAATGGACTCGGAGTCCACCTACTTATCATAAGGAGGTATTTTCAACTGATACTATATTTGCTTATTATATAATGCGCCGTGCATATGGTAGGACGACATATGGTGTACACAGTAATGATGACCTTGACAACAAACACTAAATATTATTATAGCGTTAGGATCTACATCCAATTATAAGATCCCATTGCTTTAATTGACAGTTTCATGTGAGAATACATACGGGTATATGCCTTAGTTCTCACACAGTGAGAGTTATGTCCATGGTGGCGCGCAGTTCTGGTCCATAACTGGATTAGATGGAGGGGTGAGTGTAGGGGTAAACTGTTAGGGCGAAGTAGTGAAGGGAATGGAGGTATTCATTCCCTTCTTCTTAGTTTGAGCTGTCTAGCGTCGTTAATTTTTATCACTTCTGCGGACGTGCTTCATCTAGAAGCTTTGTTGAACGGGAATATGAGTCGTTTTCTCCGAATACTAATGATGTAACAGACATGAGTTTACGTGTGCGGACTCCAGATTATGCATGGATATCCCAGCTTAGGTATAATCAGTAAAATCTATCGTGACATTTTTACGTTGGAAAGGGAAGTTTGTTACTCGAAAGGCATGATTCCATCAGGGACACGGCGTATTTCTCACGATGTGGTTCTTGCATGATAACATGCTTTTAGGGGCGATTTCTAAGAAAAATCGCAGTTTCGCGAGAAGGGCGAAGCAATGAATGAGATAGCTGATCCTGGCTGCTGTCGTCAAACCGATATAATAATTTCTGGGGTTTTACATCCAGAAACCACCATTTGATTTTGAGGGGTGTCTTAGTGCAAGGCTCCGGAAATTTCGACCACCTGGGGTTCTTTAACGTGCACTGACATCGCACAGTACACGGGCCTCAACATTTAGCCTCCATCGAAATGCAGGCGCTGTGGTCGTCTAACCAAGTAACAGGCCATTTTAATAGTAAGAATGACGAATTACAGTAAATACAACGCGATCAAACCTGTCTTCACTCATGTCACATCCAATCGGCCAAGTGGCCCCGGCAATGCACTTCCGGCAACTCACTTCCGGTTGCCACTTCCGGTTATAGGTTTTCCGAGACTAGTATGTTGTCACAAGTGAGCGTCCAGATCGAGGATGCCGTACCCTATTGCGTAATGGTTTCCGGAAGGCACGTCCCGTTGTGTAGTGTACATCAAGGCACGTGCTTATAGACGAATAGGCAACGGACGTTCGCAGATATTAACAGAGTGCATTGGATCTGCTCCAGTTTATTAGGGGAATGTCATCTAAAGCCACTGTCACTGAAGGTCCCTAAGCAGATGTGATGTGTGATGACGTTCAGTTTTGGTGGAGCTAATAGAAGCAATAACAGCAAAAAAAAAGGAGGCTAAGCAACGTTAGGCAGGAGAGGTTACCTAATGAAACTCAGAGAAACGAAATGCTGAAAAATAAAAAAGAGTGAATAAATTAGGAAATTAAGAGAAAGAAATGAGAAAGGTTAGACATACGACACGGCAGCCGATGCGTCGAAAAAAAAAAGCCAAGCAGACGTTATTATTAATGATTAATTGCTGGGGTATTCACACGTTAGAACCACCATGTGCTTATGAGGCACGTCGTTTAGTGAATGGCTGTAGGGCAGTCGACTCCGTAAGACCCTTTAACGTAAACTGTCGTCCGCGTCTTCCGTGTCAGCAGTCGCCCACCGTATTGTTGTCCTCACTGAATTCCAGTCTAGCGGTTTAACTGCCTCCCAAGGCCTATTGCAATTTTTTTTATTGTCGACTTCTCCACACCCACAAACTGCTATGGCCATTCCCTTACTGCACCGCATTTACTCATTCTATATCTCGGACAACTGACCGGCCACGCGTGCACAATGCCTCCCCGAGGCGTCCGTCCGGTTGATCCGGAAATTGAAAATCTCGAGAAACAAACGACAAACGGCCGTTAGAAAACGTACCAATGTTGTGCGTGGCACTCTCGTTTCCGTGTTTCGCCAGTGCTCGGACAGGGACATTAACGTTGCATGCAGGAAACCGTGTGTGTGTGTGTGCTGTGTGTGTGCGTGTGTGTGTGTCTATCGGTTGGTTCGCTCTCTGCCGAACCGATAGGGAGTTAATGCGGCAGAAAGGGGGGAGGGTCGGTAGCTGTGCCAACGTGGCTGGGTGTTTTGTGCCTCCAGCCGACTGCAATCCGTTATAAGCGGCGTTCATTAGCAGGCCGACACGGCGGGCGTTGGAAATTCGGCTTGTCCAGCGTTCTCAAGCGTGGCGTGTGAGTCTGGTTGCACCCCTGCCCCCCCCCCCCCCCCTTATACCCTCTTCCTTTCCCTCTCTTCTTCTCCAGCATCCTTCCTGACTGGGCGAGATTGGCAGAATGGGCACGAGGTGAGAGCGAGTCCTCGCTGACTGGCTATATCGTGAACCGAGAGGGTCTCTTTGTTTTCGCACAATGGTCTCTAACGAATTGCATTCGTCGTACACCTCCTCTCTATAAAACTACACAAAACGATCTGTGTGACGTGGCAGTGAAAGGAATACGCGAACAGGTTAGATTTCGACGCCACTCAGCCCGCGTTCCACGTTTTTGTTCCCTTAATTCTTTCGAGCCTCCCGGCTCCGTTGCACTGCGCATTTGGGATGCAGTGAGAACGCTTTTTTTTTTACTAGTCCTTTACTATCTCGCGCACTTGTTTGTTTAGCTGAAACCACTGCACTTGTTCAAGAGCCCACACTAATGTGGAACGATGCGGACATTGATAATTGTTGCGCTTCGCAAGGCATTTGTGTAAAAGGCTTGCGCGTTTGGCCTTCAGACATCTCGCTGATCAATTAGAAATATATTCTACCTGTACCTCTGCCCTCACTCACATTCGAGGTATGTAAATTTTGACTGTTACATACACGACGCTTTTAGATGTGTCAAGTAATGCCGTTCGAAATCAGTCCAAGAAGAGGTGATTTGCCAGACAACATTAGCTATCGCCTGCTAGAAGCGAAGGCGAGAACCTCATATCACTTGCGCACCTTAATCCACGTTAATCTGCCTTAATCCACCTTAATCCACTTAATGGTTCAAAAAAGTAATACGAAATGGCTTGCTTATAAGTCCTTATGGAGCGACGGGTGTCATTAAAACATAGCGTGACGCACTCTTGCCTGTCGGGCACTACATACATACATACATACATACATACATACATACATACATACATACATACATACCTACCTACATGCATACATACATACATACATACATACATACATACATACATACATACATACATACATACATACATACATACATACGAGCAGCTTATGTGGCCTACCTCCTTCTCCGCATGTTTGCCAAACTGCCTGTCACCTCATCTGAGCAAAGGACAACATTAAGCATTCCTTCAGGTCAGTCTAAGTAGCCCACTAGCGAGATGTCGGATCATATCATATAATCATATCGTGTTCGTTACCGCAAAAAAGGTCCTAGTTTTGAGAGACCACTTGTGGTGTCGAATCTGGATTGAACTACGGAATATGCGCATGGCACGCAAATTATTACGAGAGCTTTCCTGCCTTATACGCACTTTAGCGACGCTTTTTGCATATCTCCGTTACCCGAAAGGCACGCCTTCGGAACAGCAGGCTGCTGACGGCGAAGTTCCGAAAAATGCTAATTCATTTGCGCGATAATAGCGTTTGCATATAATCCTATCTGCCATTGAAAATTCTTCTCGTCTCGCGCAATGGCTAACGTAAAGCAAAAGCGCGATTATTCACCTTTCCAAATGTAAAAATTCTAACGTCTCTGCTTGTTGCTGTTTCGATATTTCTTTTCCTTTTGTCAGAATTTCAGCCTTCAGTCGAAGTTCCGTTGAAATGCGATTGAACATATCTCGTGCAATTGGTTGCAATGCAAATGGGATTACAAGACATGCATGAAAGGGCACACTTCTCTTGTCTCTACTATGGCTTAGCCTAGCAGAGAAGTCAAGACAAAAGGGCGGATAACAAGTTTAGGATATCGGTAATAAGCGAACCCAAGTGAAAAGGGGGGGGGGGGCTTCGCGTTCAAAGTTCTCGTTTTCTTAGGGCTACAACGTGTAAGCATTGGGCGTTCGACCATACATAGTTCGAAGGCCTGGTACGTGGCGCTTGGCCAGGCCAAGCTTTCTGCCGTCCATTAATGGAGACCAGGTGCGCATCAGACATAACTCAATTGCGAGCGCAGGCAGCCCCGCCTTTTTTTTTCCTTTTCCGGGGTGAGTCCAAGGAGTTTGTCTTTGATCGTCGGCTTATCGGATTATGGAGAGTGTCTTGGCCGGCTGTCTCGGCCTTTCTTCGATGCCGAAGTTGGCTTCCTTTACCTGGCGAAGAACAGTGCTTACGCTAAGCGGATTAAGAGGTTTTTCAGTAAGTGTCTTAAAGATGGAAGCCAGGCTCGGTATTGCTGGATCGATTGCTTAGAAGTTCGAGAGATATTAACGGGAAAGGTACGGATATAGAGTGTCTGCGTTGCGGATTAGGCCGGATGAGTTTCAGAGTTATTCGAAGACGTGGCTCGTTCTGTTCACGCTTATATTACTGACTTGGGAAAGTATAAGCGTGGTATGGATTGTGGCGCAAACACTTGTAGAACAACTAGCATGGGAATGTTATAAGAGTAAGGCACTGTGCGAGGGAACACGGGATAATCGAAGACAGAACGACAGAGCGCACGAGAACGTAACAAATCGCCACAGTATCGCCAGTCTGTTGGTATTGGCAACGACGGTAGTTGTATGGCCGGCTTCTCCGCAGTGGTAGCAGCACGGTCGGTGGATTGATGTCTGGGGTTTTCACGTCCCAAAACCATGGTATAATTATGAGAGACGCCGTAGTGGAGGGCTCCGGAAGTTTCAACCACCTGGCTTTCTTTAACGTGCACTGACATCGTGGAGTACATGGGCCTCAACATTTCCCATCCTTCGAAATGTAGCCGCTGCGGCCGGGATTAGAACACGCTACCTTCGGATCAACAGCCAGGTGCCATAGGCACAAGACCATTGCCACTACACAACCGTGGCGTAGTGAGTATGAGGTGACCGGGACTGCACCAAACGTTATACTGGTGTCACACGGCCGCTTCGAAGGCGATCGAACCAACGGCCCATCGACTTAAAAGTCCTGTTTGAGCTGCTACATTGGAGATTTCGATGGCCGTCGAGTCTGTCGAGCTCCATAGACTATCGACTCGACGGCCATCGAAGCCGCCTGTTTAGCAGCTCAAGCATGACATTTAAATCGATGGGCCGTTGGTTCGATGGCCTACGAAACGCCCATGTGACATCAGCATTAGTCTTCATCGGCGTGTAGTGCTGGTTTACTGGCAAGCGGGATGGCGTCGGAGGTGGCTGCCGTTTGCTGGCTACGGAACTGCATAGGCGTAAGGTCCTGGCGCTGGCGTAGAGCGGCGGAAGCTGGGCGTGCAGCGGCGGCGTAGCTCATCGCCTCTGGTTGTTGCTGCGGTGGTACGGGAACTCCAAGCGGCTGCTGGATCTCCTCGCGAACGATGCCAGCGATTGAAGTCATTTGAGGGTGCGAGGATGGAAACATCCGGCTGAGTTCTTCGCGTACAACTGCCCTTGTGGTCCCGCTCAGATCGCCGTGGCAGAGTCCTCATATTCTTGCGTAGCCCGGCGTCGACCTGCTATTGCACAGTGGGGTACGTATTTCCAACGCTTTCTATATTGTGGCGGCCACTAACAAAGATTCTTGGACGGCCTTGGGTGGCGGACGAGACTTGCAAACCTTTCTTTCTTGACGGCCCGGGTGACAAAGGAAAGTTTCTTTTCTTCTGGCATGACGGTGTTGGCGTGGCGACACAATCGAGTCACTGCGTGTTCTCGTTCGTAAGCTGCATACGGGTCTCAAATAACGCTTGAGCTTTTTCTTACCTACGACGCTTGTAGATGTGTCCAGGAAGGCCGTTCGAGATAGGTACCAGGTTGCAAGCATGGACACGTAGTCCTCGAACCACGTCCCGGCGCTGTCTTTCATGGGCGACGCAGATGTGCCGCAGCTTCTCGTCGTGGTCCCACTTGTTGAAATTGGCTACTGGGTCGTATGCTTCTATATACCAGCTCTCGGGGTCCTCAGAAGACCAACCACGGAAGGTCGGCTGCTTCATCGGTTGCTGCGTCGCGACAGCCGCGGGATATGTCCTGCCGTCACAGTGGAAGTCGTCGTAGGGACCGGAGCTTTCTTGTCCTTGTCCAGAAGAAGGCCGTATTCTGGCGGGTGTCCTTGCTCCCTGCGGCCTCCGGCTAGAACTTTCACAACCTAAGTATGAGAAACGCCACGCACTAGCACACGGATGAAGTGCTACAAATATACGCATGCGTTTCCTTCTGGACGCACGGAAACAGTAGCTGGTTTCTGACAGGCATAAGTAATGTAATTACACTCAAACATGCCACGTTTCCAACGAAACGTCGAGAACAGTAACACAGAAAGGCAACCGTGAAATGAGGTCCAACATTTGCCGCGCATGTTGCTCGCCACTCGCTCGTCGAAAATGGTGGTACTTTAATATGCGAGCTGTACACGTCCAAATATAGAAGAAGGAAAACACGAAATAGAGGCGATCTTAACCAAACCTAATCTAACTCGATGAGACGGCACTATAAATAAAGCTTAAAAGCGGACTAACTCAGTCTTAGCGGTTTCGCCTTTAATCCCATATTATGCGCTTCGCTTCGCTCGTCTTGCTGCGCATGCGCTTCGTTTAACCGGAATTCTCGCTTAAACCGGCAAGCCGTAAAGCTCCTGCGTCTAGTTCCGTAATCTAATTCTGTGCATGGGAGGCCATGTGCGTGCGTTGAAAGTGAACTTACCTCAGGCTGGGCACGTACTGCACAACTTTCCGGGCACGGCAAAAGATGTACCTTTCGTGACTGCGTCCCCTCGTGTCGTATCTTAGGGAACAGCTTTCCCGAGAAGGTGTCCATGTACGTGCACTGAATAGGAAAGAGGCTTAGCGTGCCTGGTATTCTGACGTACTCGCTATGGGGCTTTGCTCGATCTCAGCTCATCAGGCGATGGCAGCGACAACTCGACACGCTTCGTCTAACCGCAGCACCCTTATACGTAGTCTCATGTTCATCTTGGGCTGTGGGTATGTAGATGCTTTGAAGACTTTAGAGGTGGGCACAAGGAAGGCAATGAAGTGAAAGAGGCAACAACCTTTATTGTTATTTTTTAATTGTTTTCTGGGGTTTAACGTCCCAAAACCAGCTCTGATTACGAGAGACGCCGTAGTGGAGGGCTCCGGAAATTTCGACCACCTGGGGTTCTTTAGCGTGCACTGACATCGCACAGTACACGGGCCTCAACATTTCGCCTCCATCGAAATGCAGCCACCACGGCCGGGATTCGATCCCGCGACCCTCGGATCAGCAGCCGAGTACCATAGCCACTAGACCACCGTGGCAGGGCTTCTTATTTTTTAAAGAAAATACTGTAGTCCCACAAGGAGACCTAGCAGGAGTGGATAAAAAAAACATTGAAGTAACTCAGTATGCATGCAACACCGTTAAAGCAATAGACCCTTTTCATAAACTGCAAGCTAGCTTTCCTGCAATGCAGCTTCCCCTACTAATGGCGGCATTGGCAATCCGGCAAGCAACGTGTGCAAGCGCAATTTGCTTGCGATAGGGCATGTAAAATGTCGACAGAGCCCTTCTGATACAAACATCCCCCCCCAAAAAAACGGGTCGCAGCATGTGCAACTTGTATTTTGACAGCATTTAAATAAAGGCAGCTGTCGCCATTAGTAGGGCAAGTTGCATTGCAGGGAAGCTGGCCTTACAGTTTATGAAAAGGGTCTATACTTGAAACGCTGAACAAAACAAAATCGCGAAACATGAAGTAGGAAGCAAGACGACAAAAAAAGAAACTAAATGAAGTCGCTTATAGTATACGGCATAGCATCTACAATAAATGCTAACATAGCAGACTGCCACAAATCTCCTAGCACGTATATATTAGATGAGGCTATAGAAACCGGTTAGTGCAATATGGTAATCCAATATAATATGAGCCAAATACAGCTAGAAAAGCAGGGTATACTACCACAAAACGGTGAATGAAAATGAACAAATTGTAAGCATGCGCATAATATAGCAAGGTACCAGTAGAGCAAAAGGTACCTGGATAAGGTACCAACAAAGCTTGCACTCGTTAAGATGTAATCAAGTCACCTCTTTAACTTTAGCTTCCCCCTTGCCCATATGACGAAGAAATATGGGCAGATCGTATTCTGACGCTGAAATCAACGTGTTGTGACGCTTTCTGGGTGCTATATGGTCTCATTTTTCTTAATCCCTAGCAACGTGGCGCTCTCGTGCATTTATTCTACGTCAGAAATTGATGCAAGGTGGTGAAACTCATCTGTAGTTATGCCGCCTTTGGTATTATGTTATGGTAGTCAAGTACTAACCGGGTTCACGGAAAACTTGAGTTAGTTTCCACAACTGCTACAAAGGCTGTGCAGTCCTTACTTTCCTGAATACCGGACTACATGCCACAGTTTAGGGACGGGCCCCGCCACGGTGGTCTAGTGGTTATGACACGCGGCTGCTGATCCGAAGGTCTCGGGATCGAATCCCGGCCACAGCGGCTGCATTTTGATGGAGGCGAAATGTTGAGGCCCGTGTGCTGTGCGATATCAGTGCACGTTAAACAACCCCAGGTGGTGGAAATTTCCGGAGACCTCCACTACGGCGTCTCTCATAATCAGAGCTGATTTTGGGACGTTAAACCCCGCAAATCAATCAATCAAGTTTAGAGACGGCACTGCGTATTGTAAGTACGCATCACTTCTTCCTCTCCCCATCATCATACTTCATTCGTATTCTTTCTCCTTTCCCACCTGTGCAGAGTGGCAGCCCATATTGTACTTGCTCGGGCTGACCTCTCTGCTTTCCAATAAATTCTCTCTCCTACTCCTCGAGTTGGTCATATAGTTGGCGTACTTCGACACGTACACCTCCTAACCCCCCCCCCCCCCCCCACCAACACCACTCCCCTTTCCTTCTCACACGCCTTACGTACACCTACGATATCACAGCAACCTCACTTCTGGACCTCAAGGGGAGCACCAGCACGTCCGTTTTCTCCATGCCTTTGATCTGACCCTTCGGTTAACCGCAAAATGTTCCCTACTAGCTCCATCAATCTCCGTCAACCCATCCATCTCTCGTATCGGACTTCTCATTTGTCGAACGTTCTCCTGTAGGCGACAATCATTCACTCTGCCAGTCTGTGCGCCTGTCCTCTTTCGGTTCGTGAACTGTGCTGTCAGAGCGACAAAGCTTAAGGCTCGCCGCTTGACACCGCACGTCCAGCCGCCAGAACCCCGCACAGAACACTGAAGGCATGCAAGTAAAAAGAACTTTTGTTACTGTTTGGCTGGTGCGTGCGAGTCGAATGTCCTTTGCTATAATGTGTTCTCATTTGATGGTTGTGTTAGTGCATTCGCGTGGTGTCATAATCTTTCTGTGGCCATATGCGCATATCTGGTTATATACGCATATCTGGCTATATATGGCACATGCCCATATGTGGCCTCATCTGTCCAGTACATCTCAGAGTCATAAACGGCATTCTTCGTTTAGGTCCTTTGTTGCCACATGTGCCTCTATCCCGATTTGGGGAAGTGCGGCCACATCCGGTCACGAGCCACATATAGCCAGACATGCCGAATTCCTAATATCGCCATATAGGACATTTTTGTAAGGGGGATGGCCAGCGGAACTTTGTAAGAAGAGCCGTCATCGCTTCTTATTTGTAGCCGTTAGTAGCGGAGAAAATAGGGAGCGATCCGCGCAGGAGAGATTCCTTTGCAGGTGGTACAAACCTTGAATGTCGCTGGGTCTCCGCTGGGAAACCCAGCTGCGAGAACCTTCACAGTGCAGTCGCACTTGCTGCAGTCTACAACTATCGCCCCGAACGTCAAATCGTTGTCGATCCATAGACGGCCACGTACCGCACACAAATGACCGAACAATCGAACTCGCGCTTTAAATTGAGCGGCTGCGCCAGCGAAATCTGTTCTTCACTGTTGTAGCCGCTGTTTCCTGAGGCGCCCGCGTCTATTCTCTGCGTTATGGGCCTCCTGCTGTGAATCATGTGGATCGCGCCAACCGGTTCCGCTCTTGCGTGTCGCTTACGATGATTATGAGTGTGGTCCAGTTAAGGAAAGTACGCTATTTTCTGCAGCCCATGTCGGGAGCACGGATGAGCGTCCGTGGGGGTCGGGGAAAGGGGCTAAAGAGATAGAAAGAAGAGAAAAGCCGTAGTGCGGGGGTCAGGAAATTTTGACCACCTGGGGTTCCATAACGGGCACTAACAGCGCACGGTACACGGGCCTCTGGCATTCTCGCTTCCATCGCATTGCAGCCGGTATCGAATCCGCCTGGACAGAACCGACCTGTAATTCCTCCTCTCTTGTCGCATACATCTGTCACTAGTGAAGAGAGAGAGAGAGAGAGAGAGAGAGAGAGAGAGAGAGAGAGAGAGAGAGAGAGAGAGAGAGAGCTGCTCCGATTGCACACCATCACGCCCATATAGTCTCCCTTTTCCTTTTTACCTTATTTTCCGGTGATAGTGCATAGATGGTGACAGTGATTTCGATAAATAAACCCACTTTAAGTCTACGCCCTACTACGGATGCCACAAAATTAGAGAGGTGTGCCATAAACAGCCCCGCTGTAATATACGAGTTGTTCGTGAACTGTAAGTGCGCATCAAGTACGTTTACGCAGGACGTCGCATGACGTCGCTGATGATGCCATCCTCGCGTAGATAGAGCTTCGATTGGCGTGAAATTTCTCAAGCGGGTTCTCGCCTTCGAAGGAAACGCACGGTTCGAGCGTCTGAACGCATTTGCGCAATGCTGACAGCTTCCGGAATAATTTATTGCGCGCAACGCCAGCGCGTTGACACGCCCGGCGCGTTTTTCACAACGCCGCTGTTGCGTCGTCGGGTCGTCGTTATGCCATTCACATTGTTATAGTGATAAGCGGCACTAGTCAGTTTCTGCTGCTGCCTTTTTCTCTCGCTTCTTGTTACGTTTGCCCTCGGGCACTGGTAGTGTATGCAACGTCGCAATCACCGAGAAAATTCATGGCAGTTCCGCGCTGTTGAAACAGTCGGAACAGCGCAGCTTTTCTTCTATCGTCAACCGTGACGTAACTGACAAGGATGTCAAGTTACTGGTGCCATGACCTATCATTTAGGTTACGTCCATCCAAGCGCAAAACTAAACGACCGGCATACGCAAGGAAAACGATACACAAGAGCTGTGTCTGTTCGCGCTTCCTAAGATGGATGATAAACAACTAGCCCGATTTAGTTGTTTATTTAGTTAGGTTAGTCACAATAGCCTTCATCGTTACCTAAAGACCGTGTGCGAGCTCTCATCATGTTCTCATGCGCATCTATCTATCTATCTATCTATCTATCTATCTATCTATCTATCTATCTATCTATCTATCTATCTATCTATCTATCTATCTATCTATCTATCTATCTATCTATCTATCTACATTTCGTGCTATATAAATGCAGCCGCGGCCGCAAGGATCGAACCCGCCACTTCGAGCAAAACCTTGTCCCCAGTGGCCTTTTTAGAATTATGTACCATTCGATCGGCTGAAGGCAAGAGCTGGCCTGTTTTTCTTTGTTTTTATTTGTTTTTTTTCCTCTTGCGTGACCACGAAATCATCCGACGTGCGGTACAGCCTCGACCTTGAACATCCACGCCCGTAAGAGAAAACCCTGTCTGTGAAAGAGGCACTTTTTTTCTTGCCGTTGCTTTGTGTGTCGCTAAATTTACTGCTGACGGACTCCAGCAGCAGTGGGCGACGTGAGAAAACTGTTCAGAAGCCGGATCGTTCGTGGACAGGGTGACCATCGGGTTCTGGACCTTGGCCTCCTCTTCCAAAAAAAGAGGTGGCCGCCATCGACTGCGGCATTATCGATCGGCGGTTGCGAAAGACACTGACCCGTTTCGGTTACGTAACCCTCACTAGTATCCGAATAAGGAAACGGGGACATCAAACACAGCTTAGGAAGCGGTCCGCACTCTGCCTTCAATCTTCTGGCGCAGACGCTTTAGTTTGGGAAAGGTCGAAGGACGGCTTCGGAAGTGGAGAGTGAAAATGCCGTTGCGTGCGTTAGAGTGCTCCAGTCTGGTCCGGTCACAATGGCTGATTGATGTTATCATTATGGACTCGGAAATGCCGACAAGTGCAATCTGTCGTCGAGTTCTTGCGCCACGTCGAACAATGGGAAGCAATGATAATGATAGGGGGAACGAAGCCTTTCAGATGCGTGGAAGTACGCTAACGTCTAGGGCGTTAGCTTGTGCCTAATAAAATACAGAATTAAGTATTTGAATACTCAGTTAACGAGGGAGCCATTAATAATTCCAAACTGCGTCTTAACGAAAAGGTTCGGTCATTAAAAGGAACAGCGGTTCTTACTAGGCAGTACTTTGCCGTGCGTTTTGCGCAACTGATTAGGAGCAGGACAAGAGAGGAAAGGCAGGGGTTCCACCAGGCGCGCGTCGGGTTTGTTACCCTACTATGGAGGAAAGGGGAAAACGGAAAGGGTTCTGACATGAGCTCAACCTAGTGTGCTATACTAGCGAGAGTTCACTCAATACCATATTTAGGATAACTGACTTATTCTTTTCGAACGGTAAACGTGATCATGGCAGGAACACCGTATGTCGCAGACGGCCTTGTCGTTTATATAGCAACACTATTTTCATAGTTGGCTCACTGGAAAGACCTGAAACTACATACCGCGAAACGCCAGGTATAGCTGCTACTTGTGCCAAACGACAGCAGTGTTTCAGGAGACTGTTAGTTACAAGTGACTGGTAGGTAGCTTTTTTATCAGATTCTCAGCAATGTCTTGCCTGCGTTATTTATGTGTGCCTGGAATGTACCTCCATTTTCAACATTTTGCGAAAGTTCTACCAAAGCATTGTGTACCAGTGACTGGTATAGGCAGTTTTATAAATTTGCAGAGATGCTTTACCAAAGTGTGAGTTACCAGTGCCTCGCAGGTAGCGTTTCTTACAAAATTCCAGCAACGCTCGACCTAAGTGTCACTTAGCAGCTTTGAGCCGATACCTCTTCTACCAAAATTCCAACTTAGTTCTACCAAAGTGCATGGTACCAATGGCTGGTGGGTAGCTTTTTTTACCAAGCTTCTAGAAATGTTCTTTTGAAACGTTAGTTACTAGTATGTAGCAGCTCTGAAGTGTATGTAGCAGTTCTACCAAAGTGTTTCTTGCCAGTGCGTCGGCGGTAGCTTCTTTTTTTTTTGTTACAAAGCTTGCATAAGTGTTTCATTAAACCATAAGGCTTCTAGCTCCTGTACAGGTAGCTCCCCCAAAATTCCAGCAATGTTCCGCGAGCGTACTGGTTACCCAAGTGCCGTAATAGTAGACGTCAGAAGCGGAAAGCCTACGTTAACTACTCCCGCGCTGACAACTCCAGTCGCACCGTCTTCTTATGGATGCCAAAGTCGAGACTCCCATTCCGCAATAGGGAGTATGTCTGGACAGAGAGAGAGAGAGAGAGAGAGAGAGAGAGAGAGAGAGGGAAATTCCCAATGGCCTTACCGTGAGCTAACTATAGCGAGCCGCTACACGAAGGCACCGACGGCTTCTGGCATCGCGTGCCAATGAATTAACCCCTCTCACCGGCGATGACCATTAACGGTGCCGCCGTCGAAAGGCCCTCCTGCCTCGAGGATGCCGAGGTGTTAGCAAAGCAGCCACTCGTTCAAAACAAAAACAAGAAAGAAAAAGCAAGGTGGTAACCAGAGGGCCAGCGAGGGAGGGGGGGAGAACGAAGAGAGGGGGGCGGCTGAGGCTGGCGTTGATGACGATGCGCAGGGCCTGCTAACGACTACGAGAGCTTTCTCGCTCACGATGAAGGATCGGCGAGCTCGACCTGTGGAGTTTTCCTAATGGAGTGATTTGGAAATGAGACTCCCACGTGTACACTGAAACAGATGCGTTGCAGAGGTGCGTGCTATAATGAACGCAACAAGCAGCGATCAATGCTCTGTCCAGTTAGCTTCGGTCATATTCGCTAATACTCTTTCGTGTTCATGATGGTCTCGGTTCGCTCTTCCTTTTTTTTTTTCTTTTGCTCTGTGTGTTTTGCGAGCATGTGCGAGTGTTTGCCCCTTGCTCGAGTGTCGTGTGTTCGTAATGCCTGGTTCATTAGTACCGTGGGTCATTTTCAGATGAACGCGATCTGTTACGTTGGGTAACACGAAGCAGCTTGAAGTGAGCTGCTTCGGGATTTTTTTCAGCTCGCATCACAGCATGAAAGAGAAACAGAGAGAAAAATCAACAGAGCAAGAAAAAGAAGAAGCAAGAAAGAAAGGGAGATAGGGATACATACATACATACATACATACACACATACATACATACGTACATACATACGTACATACATACATACATACAGGCAGCAAGCAAGAAAGAAAGAAAGGCAAGCAGACGCCAAGCTTCGTTTGACGCAATTTTCCTGGTAAGGGAAGAACTCCATTTCTTTAAGTTATGCGTAGCACCTTTAAAGTGGGTTAAGTTACAGCAGCTCTTCCAAAATTATTCGTTTTTTATGCATTGATGAAAAACTGGATTCAAATTGGGAATAAGCACTATACACTCAAGCACAACGCACGAAGAACGTCTAGGCAGACTTAAGCAACGAGGTTAGACTTCTAAAGGTGTTGATTTTGTGGAAGCGTCACACACAAGACTGAAGTCCGCCAGAGAAGTATCCGTCCGTGTGTACTTAAAGACGGCGCACTTCGGCAATTATTCCATTGTCAGAGAGACGCGATGTAAAAAGTTACAGCTTGCGCTAACTTCAGTTCACTATAAGCAACTATCATGAGGTTAGCGACACCTAAAGATCTGGAAAGACCGTTCGTCTGTGACTACCACGGCATGGCCATGATCCGACCGCCTTGCTCAGTAAATCGTGTGCTTTCATTCACCACCACCAACAGCGATGACAACGACAACAAGAACAATACCGTCGTATTGCCAGTAACAACAACAACAACAACAACAACAACAACAACAACAACAACAACAACAACAACAACAACAACAACAACAACAACAACAACAACAACAACAACAACAACAACAACAACGATGACGACGACGACAACAATACTATCGGCATAAACAACATTTTAACCATAACAGCAACGAACCACACAACAGATTGCGAGAACAACAGCGACGCCGACGACAAAAGCAATACCAACGGTAGTATGATCATTGACATCATCGCCATCATCATCATCATCATGATCAAGAACAATAGCAGCAACAGCAGCAAACATATTCTCACAGCATTAGAAAAGTTATCGACCATAACAACTGTCGAACACCGACTAAGGAAATGTTTACATCCGGTCTGGTTCACGTACACCGTTTCGCTAGCGCGGCCACTTTGCTAGGCCTCCTAGCGCCGCTTCAACCGTCCTGCAAATCCTGTTTATATATACTGATCTGCGAGGAAATCCGCAAGGCAGTACCGTAAACAACGGTTGCCCCGAACGAAGCGGTGCCGGAAGCAGCAAGCCTTCGCAGTGGGAAACGAAAATATGGACCCGAAATAGCATTTGTTTGAGTGCACATTCCGGAAGCACCTGGATCGAGATCTCGAGCCTTTAGCGACACGCAATACTTTGTGAGAGGAACGAACACACTGTTTACATGAGTGCGTATATACTGGCTTTGATTATTATGTGTACTTGTTTATATTTTGCTTACTCAGTCTGAGTATAGCGACGAAGGGAAACATCTGGGATGGGCTTACAAGGCGAGGCTTCAATAAAAGGGAGAAAGTGAAACGGGGACTTTCACCGATTGCTGAATCACAGCAGCATTCCTCTATTCGCGATGATGGAGACATACAGAGATTTAACCAAGGTGTTTCAAATACACCGTTCGTGAAAGAATACAAAAAAGGCAAGCCGAAATGTATAGAGAGCATGTCTTTATCAGAGTACAAAGGTTACGCGACCAGTCTTTTTTTTCTTGTTAGTGTTTATTCGCTTCACCTATTTCGCTCCGCAAGCCCCGCCACGGTGGTCTAGTGGCTACGGTACTCGGCTGCTGATCCGAGGGTCGCGGGATCGAATCCCGGCCGCGGCGGCTGCATTTCGATGGAGGCGAAATGTTGAGGCCCGTGTGCTGTGCGATGTCAGTGCACGTTAAAGAACCCCAGGTGGTCGAAATTTCCGGAGACCTCCACTAC
This sequence comes from Hyalomma asiaticum, assembly GCA_013339685.2. Lineage (NCBI taxonomy): Eukaryota > Metazoa > Arthropoda > Arachnida > Ixodida > Ixodidae > Hyalomma > Hyalomma asiaticum. Next base: position 20,597,413 of record CM023490.1, read on the forward strand.
GGCGTCTCTCATAATCAGAACTGGTTTTGGGACGTTAAACCCCACATAACAACAACCTATTTCGCTCCGCAAGCCCCGCCACGTTGGCCTAGTGGTTATGGCACTCGACTGCTGATCCGAAGTTCGTGGTGTCGAATCCCGGCCGCGACGGCTGCGTTTCGATGGAGGCGAAATGTTGATGCCCGTGTGCTGTGCGATGTCTGTGCACGTTAAAGAACCCCTGGTGGTCGAAATTTCCGGAGCCCTCCACTACGGCATCTCTTATAATCACAGCTGGTTTTGGGACGCTAAACTCCACAAATCAATCAATCATATTTGGCTCCGCAAATCTTTGTTGCAGAAGAACATGCCAAGGAGAACAAGAAAAACCGACACAGAGTGTCACAAGCGATCAGGAATCCACCTTGCCGACATTGCCGCATGAAGCGTGGACCAGAGCCTAGGACAGTCGCACGCACGGAGTTAGATCAACAGATGCGATGTGATGGAGGAGAGGGCTTAAAAACTCGCTTCGTGCGTACATATATATGTGGCAAGATATTTTGACATATATAGGACAATTGGAATACAAACTAGCAGAGGGGCTCAGGAGAAGACGGAGGCTTGAATCGATGAACAGATCGTTAAAAAAGATGGAAAACAGAAAATATCGCGGGAGCCAACGTTTCGAACAGTGGACTTGTCTTCGTCAGGACGGCAACAACGTTTCGACGAGTGGACTTGGATTCGTTAGGACGGCAACAACGTTTCGACAAATGGACTTGTCTTCGTTAGGACGGCAACAACGTTTCGACAAATGGGCTTGTCTTCGTTAGCGCGGCAGCAATGTTTTGACAACTGGACTTGTCTTGGTTAGGACGGCAACAACGTTACGACCAGTGGACTTGTCTTCATCAGGACGGCAACAACGTTTCGACAAGTGGACTTGTCTTCGTTAGGACGGCAACAACGTTTCGACAAGTGGACTTGTCTTCGTTAGGACGGCTACAACGTTTCGACAAGTGGACTTGTCTTCGTCAGGACGGCAACAACGTTCCGACCAGTGGACACGCCTTCGTCAGGACGGCAACAACGTTTCGACCAGTAGACTTGTCTTCGTCAGGACGGCAACAAAGTTTCGACAAGTGGACTTGTCTTCGCTAGGACGGCAGGACGTTGCCGTCCTGACGAAGGCAAGTCCACTTGTCGAAACGTTGGCTCCAGCGGCGTACCCTGTTATCCATCGTTTTTAACAATATGTTAAATGATATGACTGTGGAGGCATTCGTTTAGGAGGCCGCTAGAAGGCTGCAGGTAACCGCAGTTAGTACAGCACCAGGCTTATAGGGGAAATGTGAGACAGGCCTCTGCCTTCCCAGCGGGCGTAGACGGCACAATGATGATCATGATAACAATCGCAAGTGGAGCTGGACTGGGATATGGAGGAAGAGGAAATTAAAAATTGGGGGAAATAGTTAAGAAACAGTTACGGCTCATTTTGATACGGAGAAGGGTCGTGCATCTGAAGAATCAGGTGCTCGTGCACATGCACTGGGAGCAGTGGTCAACAGCAACCAAGAATACAGCTGACACTAGCCCCTGCTAGCCGGTAGTTACTTAACATTTTCCCTCTTCCCCTGCACAGGGTAGCCGGCCGGTCTCAGCGCTGGCTAACCTCCCTGTCTATCCTCCTTTCCTCCTCCTCCTCCTCCTCCTCCTCCTCTCCTCCTCCAATACTGGCACTCTGCATTGAGGTACACCTCACTTGACGTCACCCGGCCTCGTGTGACGTCACACACCGGAAGGTGGATCGTGCATCCATCCGGAACTCGTCGTGCTAGCCAACGGACAGCTATTTGCACTTGTTAAAATGTAATATGAACTGAATTTACCATGGTGGTCTAGTTTAGGGGCTCGATGTAAGAGTGTATATGTAACATTGTATTTCGTGGTCGTTCTTTTCGTCGGACTTTTGCCCCGCCTCTTCTTCAGTTGCCGGGAAGCCACTTCCGGGAGCACTTTGTCAAAACCGTGTTTAAATTTTATGTAATATACTTAGGTAGTAATCTGCCGCGCTAGCACAACACAAAGAAAGAAAGAAAGAAAGAAAGAAAGAAAGAAAGAAAGAAAGCAAGAAAGAAAGAAAGAAGGAAAGAAAGAAAGAAAGAAAGAAAGAAAGAAAGAAAGAAAGAAAGAAAGAAAGAAAGAAAGAAAGAAAGAAAGACAAACCCGAACCGGTGGAGCGAGCAGTGTCCATGCTGAAATTTTCACGCAAACGGCTTATTCGCGTTCGCGGGCCTGAGGCCATAGGGACCAAAGACGCCTTCCTGTCTACATCAACGGGACACGCTCGCGTTGCGTCCTGCCTCTCAGGTGATTGCCTTCTCCGCTTGGCACAAGCGAGGCGTACACAAACAACCATCCGCGACGACCGGGTAGACAAGAACATCTTGCAGCGATGTGTTTCAGCCTGTTTTTTGTGTACGTGTGCACTGTGTTGGCGTCCCTTGTCTCCAACGTACCACGTCATCCATGATATATTTATAAGCGGCACATGTCGCCTGACGTGTGCGTCAGCAACGCCGCCTTGTAGGATACAAGCGTCAGCCATATTGGCGCGATTACCTTTCCGTGTCGCGGCGTCCCACAGATGATTGGTTCCGCAGCGAAGAGAAGAAAACAAACAGACAAAGAAGGACAGGGACGACTAAGGTGCGGGAGGGGATGTTTGTATAGAGGGCATTCTGCTTCGATGCACGCTTTATCTATACTGGTTATTTATAGCTTGCTTTTCTTTAAACGCATTTTCTTACCTATAGACCTCATCTCTTTTTTATATCCGTTTTGCTGTGCTGTTATAAGTTTTCTGCTTCTCAGTCCCCCAGCCAATCTATGGCCTGATGGTTCCCCGTCTCATCCCTATTTCTTTCATCCGTTACCTCCTTGTGCAGTGAACCTACTTTATGCTTCTTGTCTTTCCTCTTTTTCAGGCCTAATATGCTCCTTTCTTTATACACTACTGTTCCCAAACTTGCGTTTTCTTTCCCTTACTTCCCAATGTCTTTTAGTTTCTGCTTCCCGATATGCCTGGCGCCCCAGCTCCTCCCCACCGCTGCTCGACGCTTCACCTACCCAGCGCAAACACGTATCTAGTAACGTGCCTCAGAGCTCCGTGAGCTCTTCTTCCCACAAGCCTTTCCAGCTTCACCACTACACGGATCCCCGAGCGTAGTCGAGGAGAGCGCAAACAAGCCACTCCTTTCCGTCCCGGTTCCCCTTCTTTACCTACCTCGGCCACTTGCCTCTCTACCTTTGCCGTCCTTTCACATATATGTCCTTTATTTTTTTTCGCGTTTGCTGTCCTCATTCTGCGCTGTGGTCTCAGTGTATCGCCACACGAGATGCTTGTCTTGGCTTCCTCCGCCTTGTCACGCTTGCGCTGCCGGTCCCCCGCACCGCTTACCTGCTCATTATGGTCTCCGAGAGGGGAGACCGAGCCATTTCTCGTTCCCGGAGAGTGCACCGCACCGCGCCGGTCGGTGCTCGTGTACTTGTAACGTGTGGACAGACTCCTCGTACCTTCTCCCCTGCACCCCCCATCGCTCCCTCTTTCAGTCGTATATTCGCGTCGTCTTTCTTATTCGCGCTGCTCTTTTGTTTTGTTTTTTGGGCTCTTTCTAGAGGACAGCGCGGAAAAAGGAATGAGTTTAGTCCATCGGAGCAGAAAGGATGTTGTCAAGGGGGACAGTACTGGCGGAACGGCCTGTTCATGTGATTATACCCACTATTCTCGAGAAGGCCAATGTGAAAAAAAAAGGAAGAAATAGAAAAAAAAAAAGCTAGAGTGCTCGAACCGCCGTCGTCCTGTTCTGTGTCTGAGTAACGTAACGGGTTCTTGTTGTTTTCTGCCCCTTTCTGTTTTGTTTAGCTCACGTTCACTTGCCTGATTACTAACCAGGGTAAAGCACGGACATGAGTGACAAGAGTAGTTTTCGTTCTGTTTCTTTTAGTGTGTATTCGTGTCTTAAAGAAACTGGTGACACCGCCTTGACTCGCCCTGCTGCACGTAACGAGAGAACGCGTGGCTTGCTTAATTTTTGTGCGTCTTCTTAGTGGCCTGTGTTCTTGGGGGTCTGCTAGCGTAGCGGACGTGAAGCCATGCTGTCGCGTTTGACTTCGGAGTCAAGTCTTCTGCTGCCTCTAAGAAGGCTACTGAGGGACGTGATGTTCGGATGAGCTACACTTGAGCGTAGTACCTGCAATAAGTAAAGGAAGTCAGAGTTTCGCACGAAAGGCGAGACAGTGACAGCGATAGCAACGCGTCTAATGAGTACGATCTATGCTGCAACTTGACAACGCTCTGTTCCTCAGTTTTAGATGCGGAGCAGGTTATGGTCGAGCCTGTTCCGTCCCTGCGCCGTCGACACGCCCACTGCGCATGCGCAACAGCTGACCCAAGCTGTCAAGGAACGAGAACGCGCCCTCGCCCGCGAGAGACAGCGCTGACGCAGGCAGCGTATGCTAGCGAGTTTCTTGATTGAAAAAACCGACTGCTCGCGCTGCACAACCGTTCACCGGCCACCCCACATATATAGTCACTGGATCTTGACCTCCAATGCAGTGCCGGTTTATGCATAGTTGAACCATAAGGATTCGCAGCGTGCGCGTTAACTAAAGGTAATCCGAAACTCGGCACGATCTACGACGTGGGAGCGCAGGAACCTCATAAAGACCAGGAGCATAAATGACAACGCGTGTGTACACACGCGTTGTCACTCATTTACGTGCATGAGCGGGCAATGTCACGGGTGATTTACGGTAACACCGAAAGATTCCCAGTGCTTCGCCCACTCGTCATGGTTCAGTTCGTGGAGATGCGTGAATTTTTTTCGGTTACAGCGTTCCTGTGACAGGAAATACGTACAAAACAAACTTGAGACGGCTTGAAACAAACAAGCAGACGGATTCATGGATTGGACGCTAACCTACAACTACGCATCCGAACCGACCTCACAGGCCATGACTCTACCCTTCTTGTCTGTCTGTTTGTTGGGGTAGCCTTCTCGAATGCGCATCCGCTTACCATTGGAATGGCTGATAGCCCCTTCTGTGAGCATTGTGGGTGCTTAGGAACAATCGCACACCTTTTCTGTGAGTATATGCGGTTCAACGCCGCGAGAGCAGCCCTTTCCGCCGCATCTGGTCAGCTGGACAACCGCCCGTTAACCGAACACAAGATTTTAGGGCACTGCCCTACAAAGCGTTCAAGGCGAGTAGCTGTCAGGACATTGCTGCGATTTCTTCGGGAAACAGGACTTGGTGACTGATTTTGGCAGTGCCCTGACAAGTGACAATGACGTAGACGTGCTCCTAAAGTCCCTTCTATTCTTTGCCCCGCCATGGTGGTCTAGTGGCTATAGTACTCGGCTGCTGATCCGAGGGTCGCGGGATCGAATCCCGGCTGCGGAGGCTGCATTTCGATGGAGGTGAAATGTTGAGGCCCGTGTGCTGTGCGATGTCAGTGCACGTTAAAGAACCCCAGGTGGTCAAAATTTCCGGAGACCTCCACTACGGCGTCTCTCATAATCAGAGCTGGTTTTGGGACGTTAAACCCTACACAACAACAACAACAACGACGACGTCTTCTCTTCTTTCCCTCCTCTTTTATTTCTCCTTTGCCCTTCCCCAGCACGGGGTAGCAGCCAACAGGATATGTCCTCTGGTTAACCGCGCCGTCTTTCCTTTACCTTTCTATCTTTCTCTCTAACCTGGGATTCGTAGTTCTATGCGGCCCAATATGCCGTGCAGTAAGCGTTCACGTACGAATTGGCGATCACATTCTCAGTGTGCATAGCGGAAAAAAAAGACGAACATGTTTTACACGATGACCTCGAACATTGGCTTTCGCGGAGCTGGCCTGGCGTAACGAACAGAGGGAATAGGCTTAATGAACAGGGCGAATAGGCTTAATGAACAGGGCGAATTAGCTTAACGAACAGTGCGAATAGGCGTAATGAACAGTGCGAATAGAAGTCAGTAAACGCTAATACCAGGTCGCGTTTCGCTTCTTTTAGGTTAACGGAAGCTGCAGCATTAAGGTACGCCGCAGTCTGGGGATGCTGGCACCGATAGTCGCACGAAGCGAGCAGCCTTCTTTGCTCGCTAATTTTGTCGAACCACCGTGGGTCATATCGAAGGTAGGTTGTGGAGGGCTCCACCGTTTGCGACGTTTGCAACGTGAAGCTATAGCTGGACCATCTGAGACCAGGCTGACTCGATAAGAAACCCACGGTTCATTTGCAGCTGTGGATTTCCTCTCAAAACCGCTCCTTCCTCCACTCTCCTCTCGCGCAGAGCACGTGGTCTCTCCGGCGTGTTGTCGTGTGACACATCTCGCAGCACATTTGGTACCACCGGCAACACATTTGGTGCCACATTCGTCGGCAACCCATTTGGTACCAACAATCGAAAGCTCGCGTCTAGACCTACCGACTGACTGACTTGGCAAGTGGATGCCCCGCCACGGTGGTCTAGTGGCTATGGTACTCGGCTGCTGATCTGAGGGTCGCAGTATGGAATATCGGCAGCGGCGGCTACATTTCGATGGAGGCCCGTGTTGAGGCCCGTGTGCTGTGCGATGTCAGTGCACGTTAAAGAACCCCAGGTGGTCAAAATTCCCGGAGCCCTCCACTGCGGCGTCCCTCATAACCAGAGCTGGTTGTGGGACGTTAAACCCTACACAACAACAACAACAACAACAACAACAACAACAACAACAACAACAACAACAACAACAACAACAACTTGGCAAGTGGACACATTTAGGTTGGCCGCATTGCTGCCAAAGTGAATACTGGAAAAGTAGTGCTGGAAAACGTAGCAACCAATGCACTGGTCACGCAACAAGAATAATTATACCGACGAACAAAACATCGCGAAAAAGGTGGAGTACAACGTGGTAGTTTAACTTAAAGCCGTTTAGATGTCATTTACAGCGTATGAGAATCTACAAGCAGATTTATGAATTTATGTCCTAACTAGGGGCGCTGCCGCGTCAGCGTTTTCTCTTTGACTTTTCTCGGTGTTTGATAGAGCTACTTGATTAGATATCCCGGCAGCTTATCTGGCAACCTGGGCAATAGGCTTGACATGCTAAGCCTATTGCCTGAAGCTTTCGTCGGTCGTCAAGGCAACAGACAAATAAATCAAGGCTGCGAAACACAAGGCATACATTGCGCAAATGTTAAATAAATACCGATTGTTTGGCTGAGCGTTCCGGATATCCACTGTAACCTTCGACGCAATTTAGTCGGGCTGGGATACCGTATCATCTTGTGAATAATCGGCTATTGTAGCGCATTTAGCGTGCTTTTGTAAGCCTGTTACGTGGCCACCTAAATTGATTACCGATTAGCGACGGCCGGACGAGACTGCCTTTGTGCATTGAGCTTTGGTTTTGCGTGTGCTGACATGCCTGACTGTTGGCTGAAAAAGTGACAGTGCAGATCCGACAAAGAAAATGACGCAAGCGACACAGTGAAACTACTGCCGAAAGTGGGACACGAGCTAAATGCGAACAAATGGTACGTTGTCACGGTCGTTAGATCGTTACGAAAGAATGGTACGTAGTTTTACTCTGCAGCCTATTGGCGTCCATGTTAAGAGCTATAGTGTTCAGTTAAAATGCACGGGAAATTATCACTTATTTTCCTCGAAATTGACAAGTGCGCGTTGATTAGCTGATGGGCTGCGATGCCTTTGTGGGTAGACGCTGCTATTCGGGAGCTGCTTTCTTAAAAATGAATAAAAATCGTTCATTTGTGTTCCATCAAGAAGGTGAGGGAGGCTGGGAGAAAAAGCTGATAAGCAGCTTGGCTAGCTCCGGCCCCCCAAAAGTACACTTTGGCGAGCATTTAGCAAGATGTGGTGCACTAACTAGGAAGTGAAGAGATTTGTACCTCGATGGGATGGACAACCTTATCAGTGTAAATAAACAGAAAAAAAGGAAGAACAATATCATAAGTAGCACAACTCATATTCATTGGAAATAATTAAACAAATTGAAGCAACTAATACTAAAAGGGAACTAATCACTAGAGCTACTTTGAGGAGTAAGTGGAGTGGTGGTCGTGAGAAGGCCACGGCCATTTAGCATGCGCTTGGCCAGCATTCCTATGGCATCTAATCTTATATGCGAAGCAGCTTATGGTCGAGCCTGTTCTGTCCCTGCGCCGTCCACACCCCCACTGCGCATGCGCAACAGCTGGCCCACGCTGGCAAGGAACGAGAATGCGCCCTCGCCCGCGAGAGACAACGCTGACGCAGGCATCGTCTGCTGGCGAGTTTCTTGATTGAAAAAAACCGACTGCTCGCGCTGCACAACCGTTCACCGGCTACCCCGTATATATAGACACATAGACACAGGATCTTGACCTGCAATATAGTGCCGGTGGGAGATTTCTCTTGTGCGTAGTTGAACCATAAGGATTCGCAGCGTGCGTGTTAACTAAAAGTAATTCGGTACTCGGCACGATCTACGACGTGGGAGCGCAGGAACCTCATAAGGACCACGAGCATAGATGACAACGCGTCTGTAAATATACACGCACGTTGTCACCCACTTACGTGCATGGGTGGGCAATGTCATGGGTGATTTACGGCAACACCGAATGATCCCCAGTGCTTCGCCCACTCGTCATGGTTCACTTCGTGGAGAGGTGTGCATTTTTTTTGCACTTTGTTTGGCAAGGCTATAGTATAGTAAAATAAAACAAGTAGGTTAGTAAGGGAAGCGATGGGGACTAATAGACAGCAACGGACAAAAATGAAGAAACGATAATCAGCGAAAAAATATACAAATATTTGAATATCTAGAGAACATCAAGGAGAGAGAAATACGTGTGAGAGTATACATTCTTTAATGAAAGTGAGCAAATGATAGAGGGAGAGAGAAAAGAAGGCAATAAGAGAAAGAAGAATAATTAACAACTTAATTAAGGAAATAAGTAATATATAGCCGAAGGAACAAAAATAGGGACGTGGAAATAATGAGCGAGTCAATGCTCCAATAAAGTAAGCAACGAACGATGCTTACGGAGTTGAATAAGGTAAAAATAGGGGTATTTAAAATGGTTAATGAGACACTGAATGCAATAGTAAGAAATAAATAACGAAAGAAAAAGGAAACGAACGGTGAAATGTGAGAATGACAGAATGACTACGAAAAGTCTAGGCAAGAGAGTGTCATAATATATTCCCAAAAGGACAACGGCACATTATGACGTAGGGAAAATAGATAGTAAGCTCTATCGCGATTGCCATCTCGACTTTTTTTTTTTCTCGCTAAGGCGAATTGGGAGGTGGCGCTGTTCGCTGTCTGAAATAGGGCTAATGACGCCTGCTTCGTAGGCTCTAATGGCAAGCCCCGTCAATCGCTCTTCTTTTGACGTCATAGAGAGGGTGCGAGAGGAAAAAGAAAAACACAGAAAGACACTGGGATCAGAGCGCGCCGAAAATGCTGATCCCGAAGATTTCCATCCGAAAGTGGAGCCGACGAAGTGAGATTTCTCTCCCCGTTAATGTCTCCCTGGAGCTGGGAAAACCGATCGCCCCGTCGCTCTGTCATTTAGGATTTTTAAAATTTTCGCTAAGCTGGAACGAGGCCCCCGAAAGCGTTAGCTCTTTTTTAAAAATCTTTATTTACTTATTTTTTGAAAAAAAAATTCTTGTCTCTCAGATACCGAAGTTCGCGAGTAGGAGTTTGCAAATGACGATCCGTAGGGTGCGATTATTTGTTCCAATTAATCAAGGTAAATTGCCTACGGCGTCTGACGTTTAGTACGGGATTGTTTTGCTAGTACCGTTGTTGATTTCTCTCCAACTTCTTTTTTGTGACCTGATATTGAGCGAGTTCTGTAATGTTCAGATGGTTCGGAAGAACGAATTGGCGGCAGCAGCTCCGATAAGAAGAAATTCCAGCGGAAATTTGTTCTACATTTGCACCCTAACTGGAGATATCTTATTAAGTTATGTTTAGCGTATTCGGGGCTGTCTGGATCATCGTCGCGATGCTTGAAGTGTTCGTAGGAACTGATAAGAACTAACGGCAGACGAAGTTTCTGTATACCATATTTGTTATTAGACTCGACTGGCTGAAGGGGGAATTACAGTAAAGCTCAGATGTCCCTACGGAATCCCGAAATGACCGCCACGATTTTAAAGATGAACTAAAGAAAAAAATGGCACGTTATAATGTGGGCCCTGGGAATGAGCATGGTTTCTTCGTTGGTATTCCGACAGCCGTACATCGTAATGCTTTGTATTGGTGTTCTTACGTTAAAGGCTTGTCACTTGAGACAGACAGACAGACAGACAGACAGACAGACAGACAGACAGACAGACAGACAGACAGACAGATTTTATTTTCGGAAGTGCAAGCTTTACAGTCTTTCCCAAATACATTCAAAGAAAGAAGGACGAAAAAGACCGCACGAAAGGAAAAAGTAGAGGAAGAAAAGCTCTCTTTGACTTACGTTTTGCCGTACCATCTATACAACTTCGTTAAACAACAGATCTCTCTCTCTCACACACAGGGTGGAATGGCTCATGATTTCTTTTATATATTTTTTGTTATTGACCATGTTCCATTCCTGTACGCTACTTTTTTTGCTTATTTTCGATCCGTCGCCTCGCTTGGTGTGCGTCTTGTCCATCCCTTTTACCTTGAAACGGGTCGTATTCTTCCGAGCCGCGTTGTCCTCTTTTGCGGTGTTAATTGTTTGCCCAGACACGACAGAAAGCTGAGCTCGTTTGAACTTCTTCCCATAATGATATGTTTGCCCTTGGTAAAGAAAATCGCCGACTCGTGGTGCCTACACGTCAGTGAAGCGCACGGATGGAAACTTTCAATTGCTTTATTCATTTAGGTTTTGTGGCACGAGCCTTTCCCCACCGGTAAATACAGATGGATAGGATAACGCGCAGGAGAAAGAACGCTTTGGGGTACGGAACACGTGGTTTACCATCATGTGTTAGCGCAACAAACATCGTTTACGCGCTAAAGAAAAGTTAAACGAAGCACCCTCATTCAAGCGCGTCTGTGGTGCTTATACGATTAAGTCCCTTGTCCGAATGAAATCATAGATGATGATTTTAATTCTATGAATTCCCAACTTTAATTGTTAGTGCTGTAGTGAGATGTGCCTATGTGCGTGAGCAGCTGGAAAATAAGATCTTGCTCCTCTAGTTTTATGGCTCTTTGTTGCCTGCTGCCGCACATTCGAGAAGTCGGCCTTGTTAGCAGTCCCGATGGTGTTTCTGCTTAAAATCCCACGGCTAACAAACAAACAAACAAACAAACAAACAAACAAACAAACAACAAACAAAAACAAACAAACAAACAAACAAACAAACAAACAAACAAACAAACAAACAAACAAATTTATGCACCGCTACATTCATATGAATTTGTTTCGATCACCTGAGCTACACAGCTTGAGGCACGTAGACGAGGTATTGGTGTACCCGCATAAGCAATATCAACAAACGTCGTTTCTTTGCGGCGTTTGCTATGAACTCTCGCCCTTTTAACACAAACATTCGTAGTATTAGCAACCTTCGTTCTATGCTGCGCAGACGGCAGCCATGGTGTGGTTTTATGTGCCTTTTTTTATAGCGTGGCTTTAAGGAGGTGGTGTGGTATAAAATACGTTGTCGGTAGCGCTGTCCGTAAGAGAAAAAAAATTCGGACGGATGCAAAAAAGAAGAGAAAAGAAAAGCAGCCACTCTGGCCACGCGGACCTCGGGTACCACCAGCGGATACCACCGTTTCTCTGATCGCTTTCAGCCGAGTGACGCGGTCGCAAGGCATTGGGCCAGATGACGATCATAGGGTTGCTGGGGGGTCCTTGTGTATTTTGAATGCACGCAAAGTTAGCATGGCGACACCATGACGTTCCACTCCTAAAAGTCGAAACGTAGGCTTCCTACAGCTTTTCTCCCATTTTTCTAAGACTCTCGTCCACCCCTACCGCAGTTGGAAAACCGCGTATTTGTTCTCGCTAACCTTGCTACCTTTGCTTCCATTAATTCATATGTCTCTTTCATGAATTTTGTTACGTTTGTTGTTTCGATAATAAAAATAACAATTGTTATTCTCAAAAACGCCATAATAAAAGATGTCGTCCTCTGTAACCTTTGTGGGAAGCACGGCTCAGTGTCCGTGCGGGTAAAGGAGCGAAATGGTGGAAAGGACAGGAACGCTTTAGCGAAGGGCTTGGGGAATTCTTACCACCTGGGGTTCTTTAACGTGCACAGAACAGCGCCGAGCAGATGGGCCTCTAGAATGTAACACATTCTTTCGACTACAAGAGGGCAGCATCTCGTCATGCGCTACGAATAAGTCGTCTTTCGCTCGGCAGTTCGCCTCCCCCCTCCCCCTACCCTCCTCTATCTCCCTTTCTTCCCCTTGTCTTTATCATACGTCGTCTACACGCCAATCTCCATTCTCGATCAAAAGAGCAAGTGAAGGTCAAGACACAAAAGAGAACGCGTCACAGTGAACGTCCGGTCCTCCCCTTTATCCCTTCTTGGCCAAGCAAGCCAGGCTGCTTGAAAAGAAAAAAGAAAAGACCTCCAAGGTAAAGTAGATCCATGGCGTAACACAAAGCAGCAATCGAGCACCGGGGGTTCAGCTATCGCAAGCGCATCCCCCTCTTCCTTCTGTTGGGGGTCGCTGTCAACAGGGTATTGATAGGCTGCACAAAAGGGATGGCCTTTCTCCGGTGAGACATATTGCCGTCAGGGAGCTCTCGGGCACGTGGCTGCAGTTCGTCTATTTTTTGGTCGTTTGTTAGACGTCCTTTATTGGCTTGTTCTTCGTTCGATGCTGTTTGGCCTTCGTGAAGGCTGGACACGTGCTGAAGAAGGAAGAAAAAAGAAAACAAATAATGGCAAGAAGGAAAGCAGGGAAGGACGTTCTGAGAGATTAACGAGGCACAAGACTGGCTTGCTAATGGTGGCCAATTCACTATAGTGGTCTTCATTAGTGTTTCAGAACTGCCTTCGTGATCGCGTATCGTTTTCGTCTTTGAGCTAGAAAGAGACTGGTTGCGATCAGTCCAATGTAATACGAACAGGTGGCATCTCGAACAACCCTTTGTGTAACTCAAGGCAAGTGAGAGCGCCAAGAGTAACCTGTAAACAATTGCAGACAAAACAGTGCTCTTTAGTTTATGTCATTCACTGAGTATGCGTTCTCTCCCAGTCTTTATAGATAAATCCAGTACAAAAAAATACGCCATCTCCCCGGAGGGACCATGGGGTGATGCGGAGCATCGCTGGGAGTTTCAACGGTGCATTTAACGGCGGTGTTTGCAGGTTTGCAGTGTTTTCGGTGTTACCTTCGCGGTGAACCTTGCGTGTAATTACGTTGTTAACTTGGTTCGTTACCACGCATCGCGTGACCGTTGTCAGAGTGTGGGTTGATGCTGATGCGTACTTGCATCAACCCACTCGCTGACGGAACTGTTGCTTCCATCACACAACACCATCAACTTCTTTCATCGGAGAAGGAGGAGATACTACTGAAGCGAAGCGCGCGCACGCTCTCTACCCGCTTTATTTATTACAGCAGCTGTTGGAGAGAGGGAAGGGAGAGGAGAGTCGCGCATGCGTAGTGTGAGTGCGGACGCCGGACGCGTGACATACCTTCGAGCAAGAGATGCTCCGCATCTAAAAAAAACTCCATCGTCAACACTGCTCATTCCTTATCGTTGTTATAGCTTGCAAGGACTGGATGTGAGCAAAAAAAAGAAAAACAGTGCTTTCCTCTCGCAAACGGCCTTACATGTAGGCGTAAACGCAAAACCGTTTTTTTTTATATAGCTATACCGCGGAATGCGATGCTTTGTCGGCCGGAGGGCACACTTTTCGGAAATTCGCTGACACTCATGACGAAATGGAGCGTATTAAGAAAGTGTCATCGAAACAAGAAGTCCGGCTTGTGTCACACTTCTGTGGCATCTAAAGGCTAAAGCCTCATGACCATTTGGCAATGCCCAAATGCAACATTGTGTCACACTTTGGCTACATTTTGCGCCAAAACGTTCGCAAGGCTTAATTAACACAGTCGAGAAAGTACACGTGCTGGCACGTAGGTCGACATCCTCAACGGCGTATGCGTGAACGTACGCCTTCTTAATGCACTACCGAATTGGAAGCCTGCTTTTCCCCTGAATATAAAGTAACCTGCGATGCATACCTACGCATTCCGGGCTTGGGTATGAGACCCACGTTGTTCTACGTGGAGCGAAAGCGCGTGATTGGATATGCGCGTTTTCCGCGCAACTTTAGGAAGCTTCACTCGTGTCGCCACCGCGTTTCTTCTCAATTTACTTCCATTTAATTCAATGTTATTTACGAGAAAAAAAACCTGGAGACACACGTGGGGGAATAAAGTTGTTGCAGCAGCTTGACGATGGCCCACGGTCCCTTGGATGGCAACAGCAAGACATGATGCATTCCACAGAGCTATCTATATACACATAGCATTCATATGGCAAGTATGTTAGTTCAGACATTCCACATGTTTATTTTATTTACAGACACTGCCAGCCCTTACGCAGGGCCAGAGCAGGAGTGGGGAAAAATGCAACAGAACAAAAAGTTTGCACATTGCAAAGTAACAGAAAAAGAGGCTCTGAGGAATTAAATCAAATGACACATAAAGACATTTAAACAGCAGACAACAACATTAACCGTTGGAGTTCGCAAAGCGGCAAAGATATTTATATGTATACATACATATGTGCTAGGTGTAACAATATGTGAAATGTTTTAAGTAAATGCAGGAATTGAAGAAAATGAAACGGCTTCCTTCGAATCCGATACAGAATTCCATTCACTGACAGCTCTTGGAAAAGAACTACTTGAAGCAGTCGGTATGAATAGCAGGAGGACGAATGAACATTCCTCCTGCTATTCCTAGAGGTTTCACTGGAAATAATTGCAGAGAAGCCTGTGTGCCTGATGCGAACATGATTATGAATTATTAGATTAAGATATTTAAGCCTTTCGTATTTTCCCTAAATATAAATATATGCATAAGAAAGCAGCATCGACATATTGCACCTGAGTGCAAGGTTGTTAAGATCATAATGATTTGTTAGAATTACAAGAAGTAATCACTCAGACGCTTGTTATTGAATGCGACTGGTCTAATAATTGTCATTGTCAATACTACACCAGTCGCAGTAATAGTATAATAATTGTTACTATTAATTTGCAGGGTTTTAGTCTCAAAACTGCGGTATAATTATGAGAGACGCCGTAGTCGAATGCTGCGGAAATTTCGGCCACCTGTTGTTCTTCTACGAGCACTGACGTCGCACAGCACCACGGATCCCTGATATTTTCACCTCTAACGAAATGCGCCCCACCACGGTGGTCTAGTGGTTGTGGCACTCTGCTGCTGATCCGAAGGTCGCGGGATCGAATCCCGGCCGCGGCGGCTGCATATTCGATGGAGGACGAAACTGCTGAGGCCCGTGTGCTGTGCGATGTCAGTGCACGTTAAATGAACCCCAGGTGGTCAAAATTTCCGGAGCCCTCCACTACGGCGTCTCTCATAATCAGAGCTGGTTTGGGGACGTTAAAGCCCAGAAATCAATCATCATCATCCGACGAAATGCGGCAGCCGCTGCCGGGATTCGATCTTTTCCTCAAGGTCACCGGTCCGTGAGACGCTTTAGGCTTTCCCCTTAATATTGAAAGCCGTTCTATTGCCAAAGTGAAATGAGCACTCGGTACAGCCGCATAGTGTCTCAAGCGAAATGGCTTCGCTACGGATTGGCGCCTATATAGGTCAGGTATTTCGGCTTTATGGCCACATCGATTCTGCTCAGAAAGCAGATCCACATCATCTATGGGAAAGAAGAACGCACGAAGATTGCGTCTGCGCCAGTAATACCAGTAGCCTCATTTCGAAGGCTGTTGCATTTGTTGTTGTTGGCGATGACGTTACAATGGTTGTTTCTTGTTGGGCGGAAATGATTCAGCCGCCAAGCGCTGCGTATGTGTGTGAGCCTAGCACATTTCCGGGCAGCTGCGACTAGATCCGTTCGAATGGTTTCGCGTAAACCGCTGACGCATTGCCACCGGTCGTTAGAGTTTGCGGGGCATTAGGGGGATACCGCTTCGGCAGTAACGCTTCACTAAAGCTTGTTCCTCTTTCTCTTCCGTTTTCTGCTAGTTGTTTTAACGACGCCAGAAAATTGAAGCGCCACGGAAATGTGGCTTTGTTGGAGTGTTGTTAGTGGTGTTAGCGATTGAAGTGATAGGACAAGAATAATGAATGAATGAATGAATGAATGAATGAATGAATGAATGAATGAATGAATGAATGAATGAATGAAACGTGGATTTGAAAGGAAGTGGTGCCTCTTAAGGCTGCTTGCGGCTGCCTTAATTTTCACAAAATGTCAGTTTTTTTCTCAGCCTTTTAGTAGAGCTCGGCAGCACGCGTAGCTGAACTAGCCTGTTCGTATCTTCAATGTTAGAAGAAATATATATATATATAAATAGGAAAACACACGATGGTAGTATGAGAGAAGATACGCAGCTCTGTTAGGTGAACAAGGCCTGTTTCATGGAAACGATTTTGGCTAAGAATGTTGCTCGGAGAATAATACAGTAAATCCTGATGCTGGACATCTCATTAGCCGAGCCGGCTAGCCAATAAAAGAAAGAAACACTCGCGAGTGAGAAGGTTTTTTTCCCTTCGGCGCCAGAATTCGCCCCGTTCTCTTTCTTGGTCCTTGTGGAAATTGGCTCCCCTTTGGTTTCCCGAGTATCAGAAGAAATTTTCTCAATTTCGCCTCGTATTTCCGCATTTCCTGTTACCGTATTATACCTCCACCCTGTTTGCCTGCTGCGATTCCTCCGTCGAGGAACAAATAATTATCGTGCTTAAACATCAAAGTTTGTTTGACGCATTTCTACCTGGCTCATATTCCGTAACTGTTCCCCGTAAGCTCATCCTTTGTTGAATCTTGCGACGTCGTTGGTACCTTAGGGCCCAACTCACAAAAACTTTCTTTCGCATATGCCTTTTGCCATTGGCCAATCGGTGTCGCTAGTTCTAGAATCCGGTTTGGCTGAAATATGATCTAGGATCTGAATTGGTTGAAGTGTCCTCGTACGAATAGTTCTAGGATAAGACATTTTAACATTGGAGCTGTATAGGAACACGCCATGTCCTCCGTTGCCGATGTCCCCCATGACAGCTGTCACGCTAAAGGGAAAAGCGGACAAACTTTTGCCCTTGACTAACTATCCACACCATTACTCTCCGCCTCGACCCATTACCAATGTCCTTATCCTCAGCCCACCGGTACATGATAGTGATAGTGACATTGAAAGTGCTAGAAGACAGTAATAACGAATTTGACACCCTCGACGTAGCTCGGCTGTTTGCTCAGGTTTCGCAGGCGTGGGACTGGCTTTACCTGCTTTTTGTGCCTACTTGACCTGGTGACTGAAACGAATTTAAGTTGTACCAGTCTCGTAGCCGGGGGGGGGGGGGGTTGGCTAGGGGCCCAGACCTCTAGGCCCCTCACCCCCTTTTGGTTGGGGGGCTAGGGGTGCGGGCCCCTAGCCCTCCTCCTCCTGTAAGGGGCAATTTTCGTTGGGAGTAGCGTTAATAACATAGCATAGTGCTAAGAACGTAAACATTAAGCCTATTATTGTTGCCTTGAAAAAGTCAGTAATGTACATACTGCGATTTCTACAGAAAATAAATAACGATAATAGATGTTTTTCTCAAACAGTCAAGACCTTCAGCCATTGGAGCCATCCTGCTGTTCACTTGTTACTGTCCATTCCTGTCCACCTGCTCAGCTATACACCCGCTGGGGTGGGCATTCGCGGTTTTCTATTCGCATATTCCCAAGGAGATCGCCACCAGCGGTGTACGAAACAAGGGCTATTTTGCTTCACATTTCCTCGCATATGCTACGAGTATACCACGTGCCACTAGAAACAGCCATCCGTGAGGGCACCCGGATGAAGAGAAGAGACAAAGAACAAGGAAGATTGATGTCTTCCACAGCGAAGAAGGAAGGTAGAGCAGTAGAAATAAATCTAGCAAGCCATCAACGCACCGACGCAGTTTCGTATAGCCCATCTGCCTCGAGGCTTCGGAAGGCTTTACCGGCTCACTTCTTTCTTTTCCTGAAGAAAAAAAAAGTTGCACGCCACAGGGGCTATGTGGCCTTCACAGTGACGGATATGGGTCCCAGCCCGTCTACAGACAAGAGACTAAAAGGGTTCCCTTGTTCTCGGTTTCAGGGCCGTTTATAAACCCTTCACGTTTAAGTTTTCTTTTGGTCCGTGGAGGGACGACAAAATAATGGCGGCCACCGTGGAAAACGCGCGAACTCTAGGCCTAAGGCCACTACAAGATGGATGATACGACCTTCGCCCATGAAGGTTCCTGCGAAGTTCTGGTCGCGGAAACGACCACCATATATCTGCTCGCAGCTGTTCCTCCTTTTTCTTTTACCCTTTCGTCCGCAGGTATGCGGTGGTTCCGCGTAGCTGAGCTCTCTTTGTCTTTCCTGTTTGCTGTCGTTGTTGTTTGTGTCGTCATTGTGGACGGTGTGTAAGGACTGCAGGTTATCCGCAAATGGGTCGTACAACGGGTACATATGTTGGGGCACGGACCTCTTGTCCCATAGTCCATGTACTGAAGGCCGGTTTATTTGAAAGAGCTTGTCCTTGCCGCAGTCTCTGATGGCATCTTGTATGAAAGGCTTGCGCAAAGCATTGCCTCTTCTTGTAGTTTTCTGATGGGCAGTTGCGCAGACAGGAATTTGTTTGGACGAGGACACTTCACGCGAAGTGGTGGTTATCGAATGTATTTTTAACGCTTCGCATATCATTCTGATGTAATTTTCGGGAGGGTCACGTGCACTGTGCCACCCACTAGCTACGCTGCTGCCGACAGGACTTCCCAGTGAGGCCGTTTTGAACATTTCGCTGTGTCTGCTTTCTTCTTCTTTTCGTGGTCTGTGCTGGAATCAGAGTGTGTTTCGCTGAAGCGTTTTTTTTTTCCTGTCTCGAATTCCCTTGCCTACAGTTTGTCCTTCGACGCGCCGAAATCTGATTTTTCTCTTCCAACCCGCGCTTGTCTCAAAGGCTTTGGAAAAGTGCTTTGAAGTCGAGTTTGCTAGGGTAGAATTTGAACGACAGTTTTTCCACGTTTCTCTTGCGTCAAGTAAGGTAAATCAGGGAGGCAAATATCAATACCTTCATGTTTAAGCCACGCGTGTGTAGTTTTAGAGAAAACGACTGAAGAAACTTAAAAAGAATGAAGAAACGTATTTCATTACTCGCGACTGTGCATGTCTGGGATTAGGACATGCAGTGCAATCAGCGATCGCGTCGGCGTTCGTATCACTCAGTTCGGAGCTTCGTGTTTACTCCCCCTTGGAAAGACAGACTGCTGGCTCTTGCAGTGCTGAATGTATTGCTCTCTGTCAGAGTGCAGGCGGGAAATGCTTACTTGGAATGAAGTCTCGAGAAAAAAACAAAGGAAGGTGGAATGTTTTCGAATGCTGCTACAGTTCCCATGGTGGTAACACCGAAGAATGCTACGCAGTGAAGGCTGTGCTTTGTCCGGATGATACTTCCTGCATGTCTGCACGAGAGCGGCAGAGGTGTCTACAGAAACCGAAATCAGGGGGCGTGTCTGAATGTTAAAGATGGGCGGGGGCGGGGGGGGGGAGGATCTGCGACGTCATGGTGACTGGGTGGGAGAACCTCAAGGTGGTGTCGCGAACCGTATGCTTGCTTTTTGCGTATTTTCGCAGAGTCAGCGCCTCACGCCTTCACGAATCCCTGCATTATAGCGTGGCGTTGCTGTGGCTCATCGTGTCCTCTCAAGGACACGATGTGGGACAGAGGCCGTCATATGACGTGGGGGACGGACATTAACGCTGAGAAGCTTGCCGTAATTTTTTGGTAATGCTTCTTGTACGGGATCTGATCAATATACATTCTTCTTTAGTTTCCATCTTATGATCTGGGTCCGACGTCCGCAAAGCCTGGTCAAAGTAACTTTTTCGCGTGTAATATAGGCTTACCGGTAATCTAATACATGCTGGTTCACTTGCCATGCTGTTCAATACCGTTTGCCTACTGCAAAATAACATTCAGTCGCTGCTTATGCAATGAGTCTGCTTGATCATCATGATCGTATGGAAGGCCGTGTCCCACTACGTTGCGTGTGTTCCTGGTTCCCCATTGCAGTATTATGTAGAAGTGTATTTGTGTCCGATTATCTGCTCCAGGTATCTGCCCCTTATTAAATGCGAAGCATTTCTTGGTCGCGTGAAGTGTGCCGCGTATGACAAAAACTATCATCACGAATTATTCTGGTCCTCTATAGTGCGCTTGTACTTCTTGTACGCAAAACGCGAAAGCTTGCACACGGTCGCGCAAAGCTCAAGACACTGCGAAACTAGCCGATTTGTTTGCATCACAGTGAGCTAAAAAATGCCTAGCATAACCAAGTTCAACCCAGTCACAGCCAAGTTAGAACCTGGCTATAACTAAGTTCTACATAATAGCACAAAATTAGGCCTAGCTACAACTAAGTTTAAACCACGACATAGCCAACTTCAACCTAGCTACAACCAAGTTCAACCTAGCAGCAGCCAAAAACGCTATCAAATCGACCAGCTTCCCAGTGTCTTGAGCTCTACGCAGCCGAGTGCAAGCTCTCACCTCTTTTCTTTCTTTTTGTTCTTTCGGTTGCGCAGTTAGGTCACTTCTAGCTAATGTATCCTGAGCCTGCACGTTTCCGATTGCTAATTCAGCATTCCCACACAGCTCTTCAGCTACTGCCATCATCGCGACCGAACACTGAGACGTCGGCTTGCATGTTACGTTTTGTCCACAGATATCCTATACCCAACTTCTTCGGAAGCAGTTTAATCCTCTCATTACTTCCTTAGTATTCATTAACATTTCCTGCACAGCACTCATATTTTTCTTTAGTGACAGCTGGCTCATCGTTATTAGCTCAACTTCGGATTCCATTTGCGGAGATGAGGCGAAAGAATAACTTTGGTTAATGCAGAACGGAAGAGAACAGGAAGCGTGACCGGAAACCGGGATGACGTTTCCTGCAGCGCGGTGAGTTATGCGAGTCGTGTCTTTCGGTCTCTCGGGCTGCGCCTCAGGTTTTTCGTCTAATTATAGCTCGCTTCGTCGCGCCGCATTTCGCGGGGGGTTCTTCTTGTGGAGAAGAACGTCGCTTTGTCCTTTTCTTTCTTTGTTTTTTTTGTGCTTTCACGCGAGACTTAGTAAAGGCCATCGTCGACAAGAGCTGAGAATGGAACGCATGAATGTGCTGACTCTAAGTGTGCGTATATCGCGAGTGCAGTTTGCGTCACCGCGTGACTAGGGAACGCTGAAGAAGTCTTTCAGTTTTTTTTTTGTGGCCACGGGTACTGAGTGACACTCTTGCTTCCGCAGCTTCTCGGTCCTTTCGGGTTACGAAATATGTAGACTCTACAAAAAAGGTCGTGTTAGGAATTGTATATCACGGAGAAAAAAAAAAGAAATCAGAGCATAGTTCTTTTATACTAACCTTTCATTTAAGCATTCGAATAATGTCGGTATAAGACCACACACACACACACACACACACACACACACACACACACACACACACACACACACACACACACACACACACACACACACACACACACACACACACACACACACACACACACACACACACACACACACACACACACACACACACACACACACGCACGCACGCACACACACACACACACAGGCGCTATGTCTGTTCTTTTGTGGTTATTCCTTCGGCACCAAGTCTTTTTCATACAGATGTCGCATCATCTAGCCCAATATCGAGTACTTTTATAGTATATTCAAATAATAATTGAAAATGAACTGTTTAAGTTTCGAAAAACCGCTACTAAGTCGAAAGAGCATTAAAAAATGTAAAATTAAGAAACAGGGCATGTTAACAGTTTTATATGATGTATATGATAGCAGAGCATAGGTTTTTTTTAATGCTGAACAGTCATCTAACCAACAGGACAATTAACGAAAATTAACATTTAAAATTAAAATATCACGGCTCAAACCCGCATGGGCCGCGTTGGATATGCAGATATCCCATGCGCATATGCCATGAGCTTAATCCTAGCCGGTGCTTAATAATGCGCGTTACTGAGTCCGGAGTAAGCCGGCAAGGGTGCTGTTCTAACGGTGTCGGAACAGCGTTCTTTTCGGCGCGGCGTACACATTTGCGTACTCCGCTTGTTTTAACAGCGAAGCTGTTTAGGACCGAGGGATAACCGTACGGTGCGACGTTCGCAGTTAACAGCGGAGTCATCATGCATAGGGGAAGAGTTGACCCGCCATTGCCCTTGACCCAATACCGGCGCTGCTACATTATAGTACGCTTATGCGATGGACAACATAGAAGAAGGTAGAGAAAGAAAGAAGGCGATAAATTTTAAATAATAAAGAAATCAAGAAAAAGTCTCGGGTTACGCAGAAGGCCACATCATTGCCCACAGCCCCCTGCTCCATGATAATGGGAATGATATCAATGAATAAATCAATCAATCAGTAAATCAATCAAACATCAATGAATCAGTCAATACACTTTATTTCCTTTTGAGAGGAAGAGTGCGGGACTAAAGCTAGAGCAGTTTGACGGGGTCCCGACACCTTTACATGCCGGCAAAACAGCAAGATGGCAGTCAGACATGGACCAGACAGTACAAATAAATTATTAATTGTCACACAACATCGAGTAACACGAAAATATTAACAAGGCGCTAAACGATACACAAAAACAAATAGACGTAAAGGTTAAGTCGTCAATATAATGCTTTTGCAACCCTTTGCCATGCCTTCTTAATCATTATTGATCAACCAATTTTGATATGTTTGCCTGTGCATCAAGCAAATAACGCTTGAAATTTTTCGATGCGGGAGACTAACTTAGTCATGTTTTTTTTTCGCCACTTATTGCTCTACATCTTAAGATTTTGTTTTTTTTGTGTGTTCTAAATTATGTACTTCCTCTCATTTCTTGCCCCCTTTAAAGTTGTGTGAAAGACATGATTCTCTTTATGCCGTGAAGCCTTGTAAAGGGGGCAGCGCGCTCTTCAAGCTGTCGTGAGACAGCTTTTTTGACACTAATAAAATTGATTGATTGATTGATTGATTGATTGATTCATACATGGGAGCGATAGTGAACTTGACACCCTTGCCTCAGCTCCGCTGTTATAGCTTAGATTCCACAGGCGTGGTTTTGGCATTAGTTTTTTTCTACCACTTGGAACGAGAGAAGGTGAAGACGAGGACAAGCAATGGCCATTGAGAAATGTTGCAGCTCCGGCTCGTTGGCATCCCGAGCTTAATTAGGAGTGGTGCATAATGGAAACAGAATAAAACTGTAAGCGATGACATCGACAAGGACTTATTCGTAAGGAAATTTATGCATTGCATTGAAGCATAAGTATAGTGAAAATCGAAATGCAAGTATAGTGGAAGGAATGTAACAGCTACATCTGACCGGCGCTTAAGTATAAGGGGCAGAAACCGAGAGCCTCAAGAAAAAAGGGTTAAGCTTGAACCGAGGACGACGCAGCTAGCCATGGCAAGAAGTGATAGGTGTAACTCTAGCGCACAAGAGCGATGTTTGTTAGGAATGAGACACGTGTTAATTACCTCTTATAGTGAGAACTATGAAGAAATGAGCAGGGGCTGGACACGTAATGAGAAGACAGTAGAAACCTTGGTAATTAAGGATAGCAGACAGCATTCCGTGGGAACGAAATCGTGGCAGGGGGCGGCACAAAGGCAGGCGACAAGGCGACATGAATTTTGCGGGCCGAACGTAGCCGTAGCCAGCGCTGGATCGGGTTAAGTAGAGAAACATGGGGGAGGCTTTTGTCCTGCAGTTGGAATCGGAAGCCGAAGTCCCTAGCTTTTACTGCTCAAGATATCTGTTTTATAAGTTATTCAAAAGCATATAAGTTATAAGATATAAGTTATTCAAAAGCATAATGCATTCGGATTTGTTACTGTCAATGCTTTCATGTAGTGCGTTGTTGAGTCGTCAGTCTACGTCACATTTGCCAGCCGGGTCAGGTGATGACCAGGCTGGCGAATGGCCCTGGATGGCCCGGATGACCTGACCCGGCTGGTCAAGTGATGACTGGTCAGGTCAAGACGTGATTCGCCAAGCTACAGCTTGGCTGATCATTCGCCTTCATAAAGTGGAATGGCTGTGTATTTTTTTTATTCGGTTTATTTCATTTGGTAAGGAACAAGAAGCGGAAGGTGTCACCTAATGGTGCCAACAGCCTCTCTTACTCGCGATTTCAGTTAACGATAAAAGGGAACCTGTCGTTTTGTTCGGTCTGTTGGCGGCTCGTTTCGGCGTACGTACGTCATGGAGATTTCGCATTCAACCAGCATCCTGTCCAGGGGTCACGGGGCGTCGCGTTTTGCGCAAGACAGCGCACTTCTTGGAATTAGGGCTCGTTCATCACTCGGCGAAGCAGCGTGGGTTGTATGCGCCACGTGCGCTTCTAGGGAGATAGGGAAAGGGAGGGAGCGGTCACGCTATTTGCGCATGCGCGTCACTCGTGGATACTAAGCGCGGCCTACCTCTTCTTCAAGGCACCGTTAACGCGAGCGAACTTACAAAGAGTTCTGCTTCCTTTGCTTACCAAACGCTGTAGGAAAGTTGCAGCTTGCAGCAACAGGCATTCCTTTTGCAACCTTAACTGAGTAGTGAGCAATTAAAGGGAGCTTGAAGGACTTCGCCCGGCAACAAAAAAGGAAAAGTACGAGCATGGTGATGAAAGACTGAGCTGTACACGAAGCTTCAGTTTGAACCGCCTGCTTACTGCCTCGCGGTTCTTTGAAGCCGGACCACCACCGTTTCAGCCGTGACGGTGATTTCGATGAGGAGCAAGAAAGAACCTCATTTGCAATTCCAGTGGCGTGACTACTTAAGATCTTGCGAGGCTTAAAGAGGCGTAGGAAGTGCAGAGCTTGCGTGGAGAGAAATCCGTACACGGAAACTCGATTACGGTGGCACCAAGGGTATGCCAGTGTTTTTGGATTTCCAAAGGGGCCCTCCCTTTTTTTGTTTATTTACGTGGCCCGTTCAGCTCAACTTAGGTCGAGAAAGACCGTTTTTCTACCATCTTACTGTGGCTTTAATTCGACACTGTAAAAACGACCGATGAGATCCTTTCTTTTTCGTTCACTTCACGCCGAGATTGATGAGAAACGAAGGGAAGAGAAATTGGGAAATTGAATTCAAGTAAGGGACTGCAAGAGCTTCAAGGCGACCTTTTCGAGAACTCCGCGGCGAAGTGTCATTTCCGCGAATCACGTCAACAGCGGGAAACCGAAACAGGAGCGAGTTACGGCCGCGGGCTATTTAATATGCACAACGCAGTTGAATTCGCTCGGCTGCGGCTGAGTCACTGCGGCGAAAGCGATAACGAATGTCATTAGGGTATTTTAGCGGGGGTGGTTTACCCTACACTTTGTGCACGGTAATTTAGCACCGTGACATTGTGGTCGGCACGTGGTTCTTTTTTTTTTTTTCCAGTCGAAAACACATCCGCTAGTTGCTATGTGCGTACAGTGACGTGATGGTAGCCTCAGTGTACCTGACATACGCATTCCGAACTAAAATAATCTGGTAGCGACAACGAGGGAACGGCGTTAGCGTGCTTACGGTGTACAGAAAGACGCTCCACTGCTAAAGCACCACACTGCCGTTCCCTTGTTGTCGGGGCACGGTTATGTCAACATGGAATAGCTGTATCAGGCACATAAGCCTTCCATGAAGTTACCATGCGTAGAGCTACTACAGAGCTTTAGCAGCGCCGGCTTACCGTACGGTAAGTACGGTAATGCCGTACCGCCGTAGTTGGCCCGTAGAAAGTTTACCTTGTGAGAACTTTATCCAGCAAGTTTAATCATCTGATGACGTTACCTCACTAACCGAGCGACTAGTACAGGTATTTCCGGCTAAAATATTCACGCGTCGACCGTGTCGGTAAGACATTACAGTCAACACCGTATGGTAAGCCGGCGCTGCTAAAAACTCCTTACTAACGGAGGTGTTTCCTACTCAAGTGAACACGTGATCACCACGACGGTACGGTATTACAGTACCGAAAGCACGGTAAGCCGCCACTGCTAAAAACACCCTGTTGGCATGGCAGGTCGTTCCGCCATCAAACAGGCCCATTTTGAGTTTGTGCATAGACCATTATCGAAGCCTGATGGAGCGCCATAGCTGCGCGCACGCACTCTTTGCAGCTCTTGGGCACGTGTAGACTATATGCATGCAAAACGTTACAAAGGTCCTGTTGTACGGGCTTCTTGAAGTTGGTGGGACAACACAGACGCTTGAAGCTTATTCACTCAGGTTTTTTTAGATGCGAAGCAGCTCACGGTCGGGCTATGTCACTCCCTCCCTCCATCCATCCGCCGCGTGGCGTCCACACCCGCACTGCGCATGCGCATCCTCCTCCCCTTCCTCCTCTCCTTGTCTCATCTCCTCTCCTCTCGGCTTTCCTCCTGTCCTTTCCGAACGGCGCGCGTTGACTATGGAAACGCTCTTTCTTCGATAAACGCTTTACCAGCTCGCAAGGAAGGAGAACGCGCCCTCGCCCGCGAGAGACAACGCTGACGCAGGCAGCGTCTGCTAGCGTCAATCCGATGGAAACGTAACACCTAGTCAAACCGATGAAAGCGCGGTGTGCACCCCCCGTGCTGCTTCGCATTGCCTCATGGTCCGCATTTATCGGGAGATGGTGTAATTTTTTTTTTTGTGTACAAAGCCCTTTACCTAACCACAGATTTCGTACAATGTTACTGAACGACGAGATTAGTCAACCTCGAATAACGAACGTGGCTGAATTTCAGGAAAGAGCTGCAGCGTCAGAGCGATAACATTTACGTCGCGACTGACTGGCTATAACTAAGCAACGCTCGCAAAGCACTGTGTTGTGAAGCAACGTGCTTAAAGTTAAAAAAAGAAAACACTGGGCACTTTGTAACGCAGTATTTCTTCAGGAGCACTTCTGCAATTCTTCGGCGATGGCCGCTGCGCTGAAAAAAAAAAGTGCTGTCAAACTTTCACAGCTCCTCTTTTTCGCAGCTGCTTTTCTAGTTTGCTTCCCCAGACAAGTCTCGAAGCACAACTCGACATCTACTTCGTCCTTCTATGTACTGAAGTAAAAAAAAAGAAATAAATGAAAAGAGGCTCCGGGCACTTTCAATTTGAACACGCCGAGCCGTGCCTCGAATGTTGTAGCCATCACCGCGCAAACTGTAGCTAGGTAAAAAAAGACTTCAGTGAGAAACAATAAAAGGGAGGCATCTTTCATGACGTATATGCATCTTAGATGTCTCCATTTGCTCTCCCTAACGTCGCCGCCGGGTTTACGTGTTCAAGAATACCGAAGAAGACAAGACATATGAAAGGCGACTCGCTGCGCATTTGAGATCCGTATGTGAGCACGTAGGAATAGTTCCGTACGTTTCATTTTTCAAGCCATAACGACGCACGCTCACCAAATAGCCGGCATCGCTTGCTGTACGACAGCTGTCGGCTCGATTTCGTTGCATTGAGAAATTGACCACGTCTTTGTTGCAAGTGCTTGTGTGGTTGGTGTATTGGAAACTGCATGTGTTTGAAAGATCTGCGTGTTGTTGCACCGGCACCGTTCGTGGATGGTATATGGCCGTTTTACGTGTCTTAAATGCAGAAGGGTTTCGCGTGCCGATTCAACGAGAAATCTGTCTGTGGCTCTGTCATGTACGAAGAATCGCTGTAAGACAAAAGAGAAAGAAAGAAAGTTGGAGGACATTTAAAGGCCAACGCCCGGCGATATTTCGAGGTCAATTGGTCTGAATAAGATTCGCTGGGTACGCCCGTCAGCACACTTCCATCACTTGTGCAAGATTACAGGCTCGAGAGATGCGCTGATTGCTTGCAAGTCAATTTTTAGGGGCGAAGCTCCCCTTAGTCTAACCTTGTCCCATGTCAGGCGTAACCCGCGCGCCGAGGGCGGCACGCGCTCGCCCTCGGCGCGTGCCTCCTGCCCTCGGCGCGCGCCCTTGCCCTCACCCTCGGCGCGTGCTGTCTTGTGAGAGAGAGAGAGACAGAGAGAGAGAGAGCGAAAGGCGCGCGTTATCTATGGAAACGCTCTTTCTTAGATGAACGCTCTACCAGCTCGCAAAGGAGGAGAACGCGCCCTCACCCGCGAGAGACAACGTTGGCGCAGGCAGCGTCTCCTAGCGAATTTCGTGATTGAGAAATACCGACTGCTCGCGTTGGAGAACCGTTCACCGGCCACCCATATATATATATATATATATATATATATATATATATATATATATATATATATATATATATATATATATATATATATATATATATATATATCGCCGCGTTTGCTGGGCATTTCTACTGTCAGGAGTGTGACAAGAGTACCTCAGGAATGTACAGTCGTCGTTAACTTGACATGCTGAAAAAAATCGCTGGAGTTGGCCTTTAGGCTTCGCCTTTAAGAGGGTCCTGCAAAGCTTCTTGAACATGGCAAGAAAACGGTGCTAAAACGGTTGGAGGCTCGGGTGAACATGTGATCCAAATATTTGTGCACTGCACGCACCAAGAAATTCGCAATATGGTTTCAAACACAGCTGGAGAGGTCGCACTCCACAAATGACGTCACATGGTGCACAGACTAAGTTGCCTGACTTTTGTCCACTGCCCTTTCAGTGAGTCACGCCAAACTTGTTTATTTTGTTGAATTTCAAACGAACAAAGAAAGCGTAGCGTTTGATGTTTCTGCGATCACGAAGTCATTCAATGTTATATCTGCCTTAAACGACTTAGTCGGTGCCCCCAGTGACGCCATTTGTCGAAAGAAGAGCGCGCGCTCTCCAGCTGTGTTTGAAAATAAATAGCGAGTTTCCTGGTGCGCGCAATGAAATGATCTTTGGCTCGAATGTCTACAGGATCCTCCACGACTGATCGGCTTCCGTTTTCTCACTTTTTTGAGAAAGTGTTGCAGGGCCCCTTTCAGAGTGGAACGTTACAGAGCCATTGGGCCCCTTTTCATAAGACATTCATTAAAATTAACACCTTATAAAAATCACAGTATCGCCGAAAGGGCGGAGGAGTAAATGGGATAGCAAGAAATTGTAATGTTATACGAAGTGAGGCTGGCAGATCTAACTCTTTTGGATGCCATCCCACGTAATTCTTCATACCTGTGGTGTAAGAGAATACGGCTGCTCCAGGGACATTTTTCGCAGTCTCTTCGCGTTGAGAGAGCAGCACGTAGAAGGGTTTATGAGCCGCCCGCTGATGGCTGTCGAGATAGCGCGCGCGCCAGCGATGGCGACCGCGCGAAGTCCGCAGTTGCTGCCCGAGTGAAACCTCCCCTCCCCCCTAGCCTCTTTTCATGCTCGTTAAACACACACGGGGCATTTCCTCTCCGCTTCGACGGCAGGCGTCCCGATCGGGGTGACGTTATCGCATGCGCCCTCTGAGCGACGAAGATGGGCCGGACTCGTTTGGTCTCAGCTTCAGCCGTGTGCGTCACCCCCCACACGTGTGCTTTTACCCGCGGGTAGAATGTACGATGCGCGGGGGTTGTTATCAATTTGCATTTTATACAGGACATGGCAGCGACGGCGACGGCAAAAACCCGTCGAGACTGCCCATGTAATTGCTATAGAAATAAAATGCTGTAATTATTCGAGTTTCTCCGAAACAGAATTTGCTTTTATCGCAAATTGAAATAAAAGTCCAAGCTATTATGCGTGTAAGTTTGAGTTTGGCTTGCAGTTTCAGATTAGACTACGTGTAAAGGAAAGCCGCAGCGCAGAGCAAGCGATTGAAGTACAAGGTCTTGATCCTGAGCTTCGGCGGGCACAAAGGGGGGCGCCACTTGCCTCAGGAGAGGGTCATACGACGACGAAGAAGCAGGTAGTTAGTGGCAAACGCTTACGCGTCTTTTGAGAAACTCGAAGAGGAAACGCTCGTTTGGAAAAGCTTGTTCTGTTATGCAATGGTTGTTGTAGAAATAGTGGGACGTACAGTAAAGTTCGATTGCTTAATATCGCTATGCTGTAGACGTATAAATAAATGATAGAGGAGTGCGAGACGATTGCTAAACAAGCAACTGTGAGGAAAAAAAAAAGGATATTTGAGTGGCGCATGCATAAAGGAGCATGTGCGATAACGTTGTATTGAAGATTTTTAAAAACAAGTGGCTGCAAAAACATTGTTGATGACAATGGTTAAACTATCGGTGAATTCAACGATAAAGACAGCAAGGCGGAAGCACATCAAGTGGAGTTATTGTGTGTGCGCGCGTGGTCAAAAGGATGCAAGCTACAGATGCCACTGCGGGAAGTGATAAAAACAGCTATAGCAGTGTTCATGAACAGAGCGTTGTAACTCTTACCGATGTTGTACTGTGTACTGCAACAGCGTTACACACAGTAGTCACAGCAGCGGTGATAACAGCGGTAAATATATAGTTCTTTGACGGCCATGACAATAGATGTAAAATACTGGCGTGTGAACGCGGTGGTGCGTTCGCGATAGTTTGCGAAAACATCCAAACGCAGTGTTATATACCCATCAGAAGCAATGATGGAGACGAACTACAAAACATGATTGATGACCTAAACCGGGAAGGTATTAAAGTTGGACTAAAAATTAATAGGCAAAAGACCAAAGTTATGCTCAATAGCAGGGCTAAGGAACAGGAATTTAAAGTTAACAGTGAACCCTTTGAATGTGTACAAGAATACGTATACCTTGGACAGTTGCTAACAGGAACTCCTACCCACGAAAAAGAAATTCTCCGTAAAATAAGGATGGGCTGTAGCGCATTCGGAAGGCATTACGAAATCATGACTGGAAACTTGCCGTTTTCACTAAAGCGAAAGTATTCAATCACTGCATTCTCCCAGTACCAGTACTAACGTACTGTGCAGAAACGTGGAGGATAACAAAAAAAACTAGAGATGAAACTAAGGAGCACGCAACGTGCAATGGAAAGGAAAGTGATAGGGGTAACGCTAAGAGATAAAAAACGAGCAGAATGGATCAGGGAACAGACAGGAGCAGCCGATATTATTATATCAATTAAAAGAAAGAGGTGGACCTGGGCAGGACATGTCATGAGGAGGAAGGATAACAGATGGACTGTAAGAGCGAGGGAATGGATACCAAGAGAGGGAAGACGCAACAGAGGCAGGCAAAAAGTTAGATGGAACGATGGAGCCTTCGTCCTGCACTGGACTTAATTAGGCTGCCGTTGCTGCTGCTGCTGATGATGATGGTGATGACCAACAGCATTGAATATATCGCTGATTAGGAAACGTAAACAGCGCTGACGCAAAAAAAAAAGAAAGGGGGAGAGAGACAGAGAGAGGGAAGAAAGAAAGGGGACCTCCAAAATTGAGTTGTATGCCTCGGCAAAAGGAGCAGCATAGAAAGAAAAATGAAAGAAGAAGCCTTTGAAAACTGCATTGGCGGCGTCATTGAGGATGGGTGGGTAAACAACGTTTAGGAGGACGTTGAGGGAAAAAAAAAAAAAGAAAAGAAAAACCACCGACGAGAATAGCACAGAACGAAAGGCAAGAAGGAGAATAAAAATAACATAAAGAGAATAAAAAATTGGAGATCGGTAAAGAAACGCAGTGCAACGTTCACCGCAAGAGATCGACAGTGGTTTGGTCCCGTCTACTTTCTGGGATATCTGTAAAGCAGGCGTGAAGAAAGAAGAATCGATCCTTTCAAGGTGGAGGTATATAGATGTTTACAGTACGCGTTGCTCCCGACACGCCTCAAAGATTTGCGCGCTCCTTCCTTTCCCTGGGCCTCCGAACTCGGAACGGTGCTTCAATATGTGCCAGATATGTATGTGTTTCTTGAACCCCCCCCCCCCCCCCGACATACACACACCTTTCTTGTTGTTTGTTTGCATATCGAATTGAGAGTGGAAAGTTGCACCTTTATATTTCTCTTCCTTTCTTAAATTTGTACTTTTTTTTCAGCCCTGCCAACTCCATTGGTTGCTTGTGCGGAAGAGCCTGGCAGGGAGGCAACAAAGAAAGCAGAAAAGGTAAGAACCATACTAGATGGACTAGCGGTAGTCCGAATCACGCGAAATTAATAAACTTGCACAATATGTGTGAAAGGACATACCACTGATCAAGGGTAAAGCACAGAAGTACAACGATGGGCATCCGGAAACCATGACCATGTTAGATGACCATGTCAGACAACTATGACCATGAAACTATGACCATGTTAGACAAGACCGCACATCAACAAGCTGCTTAAGGGTTTGCATATGGATAAACGAAAGAAATGCGCCTTCATAACAGATGCGCCGTAAAGATTTACATGTAATTTTTGTTCGGTTAACTAATTTTAAGGGTTTTGCGTCCCAAAACCACGATATGTTTTTGAGAGAGGCTGTATTTGGATATTTTCGACTACCTTCGGTTTTCTAACGTGCAGTGTTATCGCACAGTTACACGGGCCTCAACATATCATTTTTCTTTTGTTCGGGAGGTATTTATTTATTCTTTGATCGTTGATGTGTGTCGTTCGGGAATCAACATCTGGTTTTTCCCCGGTTGTTGATTCGCTTGGACCTAGTTGGACAATGCTATTATGCTTTGCGTAAGTACAAAACCAGCTGACTAATCAAAACTTTAATTATTATAATTGGAGGCGAACGTGTCAGTGATTACAGCATAGATTAACCCTAAAAGCAACTTTCTTCGAAGTGTCGTTTTGGTTTCCTTCAGTAAGAAGCCCGCTGAAGGCTTCCGTCGCGATATTGTCAAAGTGCACGACAGCTAAAAAGAGAGATCAACAGGCGACTACTTCGAAGCATTCGGAAAACTGTTGCGAAGTACTTCCGCCTAAAAGGAATTCCGTCCATCTCTGCGTGCCGTACGTAATGTTTTACGAAGTCTTAAAGGAATGACACTATAGAGCAACACAACAAAACGGAGCCAGAGCAGCTGCCGGTGCGTTTTCCGCCTATTGCGGGCTTTCCTTTTAGGAGGAAGTACTTCGCAACAGTTGTCCGAATGCTTCGAAGTGGTCGCCTGTTGATCTCTCTTTTTATTTGTCGTGCACTTTGAAAATTTCGCGACCGAAGCCTTCAGCGGGCTTCTTACTGAAGGAAACCAAAACGACACTTAGAATGAAAAGTGCGCCTGACACTGCGCTTTACCAGAACGCCAAACGAAGCGACCGATTTCTTCACTCAAACGAATGTAACTATTCGGTCCTCAACTTCCAGAACTGCATAAAAGTGCCTTTGTGAATCTTCTACTCTTGCTGCAGCACATAAAAAAAAAACTGTGTCTTCGGTTACCGTCAAGGCGTCCGAAACAGAGTTCCTTGTCCTGGTACGACGACAACATATAAAAGTCTCGCATTCAATCTCGGGAAAACGCTTTGAAAGCCCGAGCGCGAAAATTGCCTAAAGCGATTTTGACCTTCCTGTCTTTTTTCTTATCTGAGTGGGTTAGCCGTACTCTTTTTTCATGTGGGCCAAAATAAAGGTTCGCCCACCGCAGCAAACTCTGTCCCTTACACACAGAGCAACCGATATCGGTGCTGGACACGAGAGACTCTCGCACACACACGACGACTGTACCGCGCCCCATTTCATCAATTTGCGGACGTTTGACCGAACGACTTGCCTTTCCATTTCCGTGGCGGCCATTCCGTCACCGAGTCATTCATTCCCGTTTTTTTTTATTTTCGTATTGTCTCGCAGCCATTTGGTCGGTCGGCTCGTAGAAGGGCCCTCGGAGCCAGCGTGGATCGATATTCGTTTTTATCGGGGTCTCCACTCTCGCGGTTCACTTTTACCATCTCGGCGGAACAATCGTGGTCGAAGGTTGTTACGCACTCTTGTTTGCCTTGCCGATGGCCCGTAGCACTTTTGTTCTCACTTTTGTTCTCTCCTTCTGAATCAACAAGATCTGTTTGTTCGGGTCTCCATTCGCAAAGGGGTTTCGTTTTTGCTATTCTCAACACGTAAAAAAGGAATGGGTGCTTAGACGTTGACTGAAGCAGGATGTTTTCTTTTACTTTTCTCTTTTGAGAAGAGTATGAAAGAAAGAGACGAAACGGGAGAAGTTGGCGCTTCTAGGCGACCTTGGGTACTTGTTGCCACCGAGGGTGCAAAGCTAAGGAAAACGAAAAATACATACACAAGGTCAGAAGAAAGGCAACGTCGGAAGCACGCGAAAGGAATTTCGCGGTGAGAAATGACATATCATACGTGAACGGGTCCGCATACTGAGAACACTCCGGGGCATTGTTGAGGATCAGCTGAGCGAAGTCAACCGCGCTTCGATCGGAACCAACAATATTTATAAAGACTGTGGAAGCTGCGATCGTTCTCGCCATCACCTACCATGGCGAAGCGGCCACTGCAGAAATTATTACGGACTCGTAAGAAGCGGGCAGGCAATTACATAGCTAGTCGCATATCCAGTGCGGCCATCCGCATACAGAAGGCTAGAAAAATGATCGTCTCGAGATACTTCATTACGTGGACAAAGGCCCATGGAACTGGGACAGGGAACCAGCAAGGTGGCGCCAACGCTAGAGCACATGCCACGAGTGGGAAAAGGAGGGGCGGTGGGATGAACAAGGCAGGTTCACTATGCGTTATGGATCCATTTTAGCGCACCAAAGAGACATAATGATTTGTAGACATCGGGGTAAACCCCAATGTCTACAAAGACTTGAGTAAAGGGCTATCGGTTGCCAGGCGACAACTGCAGACTAATACATGTACTACTCTGAGTCTACGCATAGAAATCTATCCGGCATCATGTGGGAACGAAGTGCTCTTTGAGGGGAACAGCGAGCTCTTCACCGCGTTACATGGGTTTGCCAGAAACCAGAGGTATATATTGCACCAGTGAACAAGATGTCAACAGTGAAGCAGTGTAACACCGATGAGGACATACCCAAGGAAATAAAAAGTGAAGCGAAGTCTTCCTTGTGACATGTCAAAAATTCAGCGCCTGCTTATCCATTCCTTGCGACAGAGCTCCCAAGATTATACAAGCCACAGAGGTCATCGACTGACGGCACAATCATCGCCGGAACATTTCCTTTGCTACAACGAATTGCCCAATTTCGATCATTCATTCGTCGAGGCACGATGCTCCTTTGCGGCAAGTAGTGTCCTGTTTTTTTGCCGACGACCTCAGGCACCACGCCCATGGCTTGCCCTGCGTTGCAGCCTTCCATGCGAAGATTTGCCGAGCGGTATGTCGGTACAGCGTCCTTCGTCTTCTTTCAACAGCGAATCTGCTCTTATAGTCGACCCTTCGCCGTAGTGAATGGCGTTACGTAAGAAGGAAAAAGGTTACCTACTCTCGTCCTTGCTCCGCTTCTATACACGGCGGTACTCTTGCCTTCGGCTCACTATACTGCATGGTGATGGTAGTGCATGATGTATGGTGATGGTAGTGCATGGTGCATGGTAGCTATACTGCATGGTGATGCTAGTGCTAGGCCTAGTCTGTGGCATTTGCTCGCGCACTTTATTCTCTTGCGGTCGAACCACTGGTTTTGCGTTCCAAAACCGCGGTATGAGAGACGCTGTAGTGGAGGACTACGGAAATTTCGACCACCCTGGGGTTCCCTAACGTGCACTGACGTCGCACAGCACACGGGCCTCAACATTTCGCCTCCATCGAAATGCAGCCGCCTCCGCCGGGATTCGATCTCGCGGCCTTCGGATCAGCAGCCAAGTTCCATAACCACTGGTCCACCGTGGCGGGGTTTGTGGTCAACCCACGGTTGCCCCGAGCCCATTACCTCATGATGGTGATTATGGGAAGCTCATTGTGCGATAAGGTGTAGAAAAGCTTTAGCTCGAAGTTGCGTGTTCGATCCCCACAGCCGCGGCTGCATTTCCATAAAGAAATCGAACAATACAAACAAAGAAATAATAGCAATAAACGATAATTGGCGTTCACTTAAGAAAAGAACGCTATTTTCAGCAGCCCAATATGTCAGAAGCACGGCTCAGCGCAACGCCACCTAGACAAACGAAGTTTGTCTAGGTGGCGTTGCTCAGCGTCCTTGGAGGTGGGGGAAAGGGAGTGAAAGAGTAGAAGTGAGTGTGCAAGAAAGTTCGCCCTGTCCCTATCATAAAAAAAATGGACTGCCTACGATCCCGTACCCGGACCTTGCTTCAGAAGTGAGAGGCCCTCCGTGGCGGAGGGCTCCGGAAATTTTCACTAGGCTGGGGTCGTTAAGAAGCACTTACAACGCACAGTAAGCAGGGCTCCAGGATTCGCACTTTCATCGAAAATGTGACCCGGTTTGACCTCGCCTCATTTGGGTCGGCAGCCGAGCACAATAACCACCATTATAGACCACCGCGGTGCGCTGACGGAGATATAAGAAACATCACACTCTGGCCAGGTCCGTCGCGATTAACCATAAAAGCCGTAAAAAAATAACAATGTCGCTGTTCCGATAGTTTTCACGGCATGTAACTTGGTTGTTTTTGTTTGTCTGTTTACGATTAACGATAACATCTTCGCTGTTAATACTCGTTTTACGACGCGGAACTAGGTCCTTCTTTGTTTGTTTGCTGGTTTGTTTAGCATTCATCGTCGCCCGACACGCCGTGACAGAAGAAGAAGAAGAAGAAGAAGAAGGTAGCAATTAATGGGAGGAAACGAGGAGATGTCGGCCTGGAGAGTGAGTCTCTGGCCTACTACTACTCACAGGGGTTAGGGGAAAAGGGATAGATACATAGAGATAGAGGGAGGGAGGTATGAGAGGTGACGATGGTAAAGTACAATGAGTCACTAGACACGTCCTGTAAGCGGATGTGCACCATACGCAGTAGTCTTTACAACACTGTATTAGAGCCTCGACAGAAGCTGCTCACTGGTGAGTGGCCTGATTGGCACTGAATTTGCGTCATGCTGGAATTTTCGCGAACTGTGTGCAAAGCCCTATGTCGGCCATAAACATTGTCCTCCTGAGTGATCTTATCGTGAAATCACGAAATGTTTTGTTTCGGACGTTCATTTGTTGATAACGTGTC
Organism: Hyalomma asiaticum; assembly: GCA_013339685.2. Taxonomy (NCBI): domain Eukaryota; kingdom Metazoa; phylum Arthropoda; class Arachnida; order Ixodida; family Ixodidae; genus Hyalomma; species Hyalomma asiaticum. The sequence goes on from CM023490.1 coordinate 20,634,633, forward strand.
TTTCTACGTGACAGGAGTGCACAGATATCTCTCGGTGAAGCGGCAACACGTCCTCATGAGATCCGGTGTACTCAAGGCGTGGCACCGGACGTGTTACAGACTACACAACTGTCAGCCCGTCAACGCAGTAGTTATCTACACGAGATTTTGGAAAGATAAAGAAGTGCGCACTTGAGTGGTTACACACTTGTTTAGTTGTTTTTTTCTTTTGACCTTTGTTTACGAGATAGTGCACGAAATAGAAGAGGATAAGTTATAAAAATAAGGCGGCTCAAACAAAATCTGAGCACAGCAGCGAATCTGTCTTACATTTTTGTACAATATACTAAAAAATATGCCAAGATTGAAAACGGAGGCCGCCTAGCGCGAAGAGCACCATGTCACGGCCGCTTATCAAGTATGTCTACAAAAAGAGCAGGCTGAACCTGAAAGTATTTGCGGATTAAAAACTAAATAAAAAAGAGGAACATGAGTAGAGAGAGGGTTCGATCATTCATACACATAAAACAACTAATCCTGGAAATCAAAAATAGAAGTGGCAGCAGAAATAAGAAAGAAAGAAAGAAAGAAAGAAAGAAAGAAAGAAAGAAAGAAAGAAAGAAAGAAAGACGCTTCAGAGAACGTGAGCATGATGGGGAGCCTCTCCGCGCATTTTCGTCGGCTTCCTTTGATGCGGTACGAACTGAAGAAGAGGGTTTCGCGAAAGGTTTCAGCACTGTTTGCACTCGGGCTTTTTTATATTATTATTGTTATTAAGAGTGAACGCATTTCCAAAGTAAGAGCCGCCTCGCTTTTATTATCTTTCCGTCCGGCTCCGTCGGGGTTTTTCCTCGTCGGCTTACGGACAAGGACACCGGGGAAACCGGGACGGCGAAGGTGGCGAAGAAGGCGACGCCGGGCTCAAACCAATTGTCCATCTATGTTGCCCCAGGAGATTTTCGCCACTGCTGGGGGATTCCAAAGAAAAAAGAAATGTCTTTCTGTTTTGGTTTTTCGTTTTTTATACATGCAGCATCGGCCTTATAGCTTCGTATATTTATTTCGTTCTCGTCCTTTTTAGCCATCGTCTCTTATCGGTGTGCTCGCGTCGACAGCCTCTCGCGTGAAAAAAAGAAAAAAATGTATTACATTTTTTTTAAAACTTACAGTTTGAACCTTGCAGGATGCATTAGCCGGACATCTAGCGCCATCGAGTAAACTTTACATTGTTGCTTTTAGTCGTTCCGTCGTCTTTGTAATCCCTGCTTTAACTGAAGCGACTTCACTTGTATTTGTTTGAAAATGGCTTCTTTTGTTCTGTTGTTTTTGAAAATAGCCAGCTTCTTTTTTTTTTCCTTTCGAGTATTAGTGTAGTGAGGGTTTTATAATACGTTCATAGTTTAATCGCGCAAACAAAACTCTAAATGCAGCCGGTATCGGAAAAGTGTGTTTCACTTGAGGATAACACAGCAGGCGAGAAGTAGTCGGGAACGAGAGGGAGATTAGGTAGGCTTTCTACAGTTTTCTATTATGCACAGGGGAGTATCACTCAACTGTGCACTCCCCTGTGCTATTCTGCACAGGGGAGGGCAATCGTGACCAGTGGTACTGGTCACGATTGCAAGTGCCGCTGGGGACCCTGTGGTCATTGCAGTGGGGACAGAAGGTGCCGTTACCTGGCGCTTGATAGTGTCGTGGACACTTATCTTGAGAAGGTGAGCTTTCCTTTCCAGTAGTCTTCTATCGTTAAATTTCCCTCTTCCCCCTTTTTCCTTGCCTCCAACCCGGGACCTTGTTTCCTTATAGGTTGAATGTGTAGTCAACTTTGTTCATCTCAGACTTCTATCATCGTACGGCCGTAAAATAATGGTAATAATTTGTGATGTTTTACGTCCCAAGACAACGACGGGGTTACGAGGGACGCAGTAGTGGAGTGCTGGGAAGATTTCGACCACCTGGGGTTTCTTAATGCCCACTGACACCCCACAGCACACGGGTCTCTATAGCATTTCGCCTCCATCGATATACCGCCGCCGCGGCCGGGATTCATCCCCGCGACCCTTCGTGTCAGCAGCTGAGTTCCATAACCACTAGGTCACCGCGGCGTTTGACGGGCGAGAGGTAATAAGTAAGCAGAAGGAGGAAGTTATAGTAAAGTGGCAACTCGTACATCGGCCAAACGGCACGCTGTATAAACGAACGAGCTAGGGAGCACGAGCTAAATCTGATGAAAGATGGCTTGGCGCATTTGCCAATGCACGGCAAGAGCTGCGCACGTCAACCACGTTTTAAAGAGATCGGGATTTTAGGCAGGAGCAAAAATCATTAACTTCGTGGGAGTTGATGGAAGCATGCCCCGCCACGGTGGTCTAGTGGTTATGGCACTCGGCTGCTGATCCGAGGGTCGCGGGATCGAATCCCGGCCGCGGCGGCTTCATTTCGATGGAGGCGAAATGTTGAGGCCCATGTGCTGTGCGATGTCAGTGCACGTGAAAGAACCCCAGATGGTCGAAATTTCCGGAGACCTCCACTACGGCGTCTCTCATAATCAGAGCTGGTTTTGGGACGTTAAACCCCACAAATCAATTGATGGAAGCATATTACATAAAAAATAAAGTGACATGTATCAGCGATACGTCCATATCTTTGTACGATTAAGAAAAGAGATTGTTTGACCGCTGGATAACGTAGGCATGTGAGGAGACTGAGCATGTATCTTGACTATTCATTCTTGGGTTACACCCAGACCTATAATAGTTGGAAGTGCCGCTTCTCCTGTCGCTGTGTTTCTACCTTTTGTGTGTATGTGTTTCTCTAGTGGCGGCTTCATCATATCCTTAAGTAAATACCAACTAGGCCATCAAGCAGTATTGTTAAAGTAAAGTCGCATGACAATAAACAAAGTGATGCATGTCCAACCAGACACTCACGTCACTCTCATCTTTAGATACTGCAGGAGAACGCGTTACTTTCTGGGAAGATCTCCTGAGCTTCGTGAGTGCTCGCTTCAACTTTAGGACAGACCGCGCATGGCAGTTCTAGCGACACTAGAGTATATACTTATGCAGACATTTAACACATGCACGCTCAAGGCAGTACCGTGCTACACACGCTAAGCTTTAGTGCCATGAATGCCGACAGTGCATTGAATAAGGAACCCTTTACGACGTGACAACCACGGCTCCCGCACATCGCGCGTCCAATCACGCGTCAGCGGGAGGCTGCTCTGTAGCAACTCCGGGTCGGAAGACCAGCCATGTCGAGCTAGAAGGGCACCGACAAGGCCTCTGGACTCGTGGGCTGAAGGGCAACACCCACAGCGAAGCTAGAAAAGACACGCACGCCCACTTTTCCTCGCATGCTGTCCTGCATAAAATTTATTCTGTCTCTCGCTGTCCAAGCGGAAATAGGTCACGCTGAGTAAACAAGTCGCGCAACAAACAAACAAACGGGCACGCAGACTGGGTCAGGCACTGCCTTCCTGATGTCCGGCGTTTGCGTATCTTCGTTCGCCTGTTGTGCGTCCTATTTACTCAGTCCGTATACAGTAGGAGAGTTCAGAGGGACATGTGGGCTTCATCAAGTGATGAGAGCTCGCTTAACAGAGGATGCCCCTGGAGCCAACGCCCTACCAAGAAAAGTTGTCGAAGCCTCGGCTTCAACGACGTTCCCTGTTCAACAGTTCCTTCCCATTTATTTACTCAGCGTGGTATGTGCCAGCTACTCTACCAACATGGCCCACATAATTCTGGAGGTCTTAGAGAGTGCGACAGACTCTCTCTTAGAATCTGCAAAGAAGGGCCATGCTCGAGCTTGGACAGCTTAGTGAGTTGGTGGGCACTGTTCTCCGATCTGTCCATTCAGTAGAACAGAGTTGCGGCATGCTGAGAGTAACTTGGTGGGAACAAAACTGCAATGACTAACCCAGACTGCGTACGTAACGGTTGCCTCAGTTGGGATGCAGACATTTGGTTCAATACAAAGGTTTGCCTAGACTAGAATCAATCAATCAATCAATCAATCAATCAATCAATCAATCAATCAATCAATCAATCAATCAATCAATCAATATTTATTAATTAATCAATCAGCTATCCAGTCTTCCAATTAATTCATCAATAAACTAATCAATGAATCATCGACCAGCCACTCATTCTTTCAGTCAATCAATCAACCAATCAATTCTGGCTGAATATTGTAAGTTCTCGTTTCCACCGCTGTTGTTGCCTTTACCTAGGATAGCAAAATAAATTAACATTTAGTAATTCTGCAAGTAATTCTGAAAAGTACGTTGTCCTTTTTTTTACTTTTAGAGGCAGTAAAATCTCACTGCGGGAATGATTACACGAGGCATACGCACAAGTTCGACCAGTAATATAGCCAACGTTTCGACGCAGTAGTATTGCTTGAACGGGCTGTGAAAATAACCCCGAAATCCAGTTTGCATTCGGGTTACGAGATTTGGCTCCAGACAGCACGCAAGGAGAGCTGCAGGCGGTGTTGACCCAACGGCCAGAAAAACCCGAAAAATAAATGGGAAAATCCAGGGATATAATATTACAGACGCAAATGCTTGAGAACCATGCCGTTCTGTATTACCCCACGGTGCCTTTCTTTCTTTTCTGGGTTGGCTATAAGACAAGGAATAGGCAGTGACACAAATTCTCGCATTGCAGCACAGCTTCGAGAAGTGAGAGCTGAAAAGGATAGACGATACTGGGAACGACGCAAGTGAACGGAATCTATTCATTCCGGAGGGCGGCGGGCCTCCGTTGGGATCGCGGGAGTCGTGCATATAGGGAGCTAAAGGAAGAAAAATGGCCGACATGAACGTTTGTCTAGCGCAACGTTGTTGAGCGTGTGAGCTGCCGATACAGAGCGAACGATCACGAAAGAGGCAAATAGAGGGAGACAGAAATGGATAGATGAACTGAGACAGGGAAAAGGAGGCAGAGGAAAGCGTATAAATAGGGAGAGGGGAAAATAGACAGGGGCATTGAGACAGATGCTAAGGGAGAGGACGATTGGAGTGAGAGAGAGGCGAGGTGAAGGGGTAAAGGGTAGAGGAAAGGAGCTTGCTAGAGAGAATTAGAGAGACAGATACAAGAGGGAAGAAGGTGGGTATTGCTAAACTGAGGGAGAGAAAGAATGGGGAGGTTAGGGATGAGAGTAAAGAGAGGCGAGGAGGAATAGATGGAGGGAATTTATAGAGAAGGAGTGAAAGGGAGAAGGAAGGAGACACGGAGTCAGAAGATAGTGAGATGGGGAGAATATAGAGAGGGGTTATTGATAGAGAAAGAGAGAGAGAGATGGGGAAACGGAGTGAGTCGGAAGAGTCGGAAAGGAGTGAGTGAGACAGAGAGATGCATAGCCAAATACAGAGATTCATACTCTGGGTGAAGACCATGGAGGGGGGGTGTCCCTCAGAGACCCGTGTCGCGATTTCTCTTCGGCGTGACACTCGTCTACGATACGGCTGCCCAGTTGCGTTCCCCCGCTAAACTGTTGGCCTTTCTCGCCGCGCCTTTTAGTTTTGTGTGCCTTTAATCCTCCACTGTCGCAACGCGTCAGCGAAAAGAGCTCGACAGGACTGGCTCCATTGCTCGGGGTCACACTGTTTGTAGGGCACGCACAGAGATAGACGAAGCGCTGCATGCTGCAGGCGATACGCTGCTCGTTGCCACACACACACACACACACACACACACACACACACACACACACACACACACACACACACACACACACATATATATATATATATATATATATATATATATATATATATATATATATATATATATATATATATATATATATATATAGAGAGAGAGAGAGAGAGAGAGAGAGAGAGAGAGAGAGAGAGAGAGGGTCCCCAGTGGCTCTGCGTGTAGTGTATGGCCGGGAAGGCGTCATAGTCTCCTCTGTCCCTATAGCGATTCTGCTGGCTGCGTAAGCAATAGCGACTCGCTCTCTCGGATGAGCGAAAGGAAACAAAAAGACAGATGAAACTTACATGTACCAGAAGAAGATATAGAACTGGACGAGTTTGCGCTGGTTCACGGTAACCAGAAAGAGCTTACGCAAAAAAAAGACGAAGACGAATGAAGATGTAGGCACAGCGTCGCGAGAGCTGACTATCAGTTGAACAGTTTTACTGCGTAAACAGTATGCCCGTCAACTATGTACACGTTGCGGCTCAGAAATAGTGCCCGACTTTTGGAAGGCGTGGCGTTTGTCTCTGTCTCGTCGCTTTCATTTTGTTGTTTCTTGTTTTTTTATTTGCATGCTTTGTACGATAACAAGTGGGAACAACTGCAGCGTAGTTTCCTAAGCGATCTGCTGTTCGAGTAAGTGCGTACTGCTATTTGAGTAAGTTAGGGAATGCAAGATCTATCTATCTATCTATCTATCTATCTATCTATCTATCTATCTATCTATCTATCTATCTATCTATCTATCTATCTATCTATCTATCTATCTATCTATCTGCCACGGCAAAGACCAGTGACTGTGTAGTATGTATGTATGTATGTATGTATGTATGTATGTATGTATGTATGTATGTATGTATGTATGTATGTATGTATGTAATATCATTTATCCGTTGTGTATCTGAAAGCTTCGAAGAATTGTTGCCTACATTGTCATGTGACTTCATGTCGTCACAAACTTAGTGCATATATGGATCACTTGCCCGCGCTACTTTTCGTACTTTGTTCTTACGCAGCCGATGCGGATCGCGCACACTGTAATGGTTGCGGAAGTCCCGATCTTTGCGTGATTTGTGTTTGAGAAAAATACATAGGGGGGGATAACAGATAAGTGATAAGACGGCTATAGACGGCAGCCTTGGCTAAATTCTTCCAGAGACCTATTCGTTTCTGGGGCATTGTAACAGTATAGAAAAATGACATAACTTCGGGAATTACGCCTCAAGCGTAGCTTTAATGAAAGATCTCGGTAATGATAAACTCATGCCTCGTCACGGTGGTCTAGTGCTTATGGAACTCGGTTGCTGATCCGAAGGTGGCGGGATCGAATCCCGTCCTTTTGGATGGAGGCATTCGGATGGAGGCGAAATGTTGAGGCCCGCGTACTGTGCGATGTCACTGTACGTTAAAGAACCCCAGCTGGTCGAAATTTCTTGAGCCCTCCATTACGGCGTCTGTCGTGGCTATATCATGGTTTTGGGACGTACAATCCCATAAAGCGAACCAACAATAAACGGATCGTCCTACGCTCCTGTCGCGACTTAGTCCGGTGGCTTTCTTTGTTCTCCGCGTTGCCGCTTTCTGCACTGCCTTAAAAAATGAACATTAGCCAACTCGCCCATGTGATACCGTGTTTCTAATAAGCGTATTATGCGCACTGCACGTAATTCTTACGCGTGCGCGAGCGATGGTTGTAAAATCTGTAAGTTTGGCTCTCCGGGCGTAGAAGTGTGCTGCACTACGTATGCTGTCGTGTGTTATGGCTGTACTGTGTCCGTGAGCATGGAAATCGATCCGTACTTCGGTAGTCGTTTTCACGCTTTTATCGTAGTGCGCTTGACATTTCGAAGTATCAGTAAAATATCAGTAAAAAAATATTTCAATTTACGTTCCGAGTATTGCATAGCCTCCAGTGTTCTATACGATTCATCGATGAAGTCAAATTCGATTCGACGTCCCTCCACATTTTAATATTCGCACAGTCCACGTTTACGAGATAAGGACGTAGTTGTGAAATAAAAATAAAGTAAACGCCGTGAGGATTGGAGAGGGAAGTACTACATGAAAACATAGATAAAAGTACTAAACATTTCGTGTTAAACGACCGTAGGGACCCAAGCTGACGTTTGCGCCCTCACCCCAGTCGACGCTGGTCCCGATATCGTAAAAAAACTCACGGGAGCACCCTCATTATGGCCTGGGCCTACAACGTGAGCAGCGAAAGCGTTTGAGCGCATTAACGAGATCAGCGCAATATACAAAGAGCCGTAGAGGCTCGGCGATCGTGCACTTTTTGTACGTTAATTAGCTTTGCTCTAACTTTCTTCTGCTAATCTGTTTCCCGAACTTCCTTTCTTTTTCTTTCTTTCTGGCCATTCGCCCCGAACGGCTGCGAGGAGGTGACTTTTGGAAAGCTATTAGCTTTAGTTTCTTTTTATGTTTTCCTATATTTATTGCTATGCATGGCCTCCTTCTGCCTGCACAGCACTGCTGAGACCCCGACGCTGCCACTGGCACGTTTTCTTTCATCCACCACCACGCGTGAAGCGAAGCTTGCGTAACGCTGCAAAATGACCAGGGTTCCACATTTGTTTTACTTTCCTTTTTGTATCCTCCAAGGTCGCGTTGCGTCATCGAGGTGCGGCAGCTGGAACCAAGCGCTGTTCGAAAGCAGTTTGTGCTGTCCGTTTTCATGTACGCTTTCTATTTTAGTGTTAGTTCACAAGCTGCGCGAATTGGGCAACTGGGCGTGACGTGCTTCTCTGACTAGGAGGCTGCACTGGGTCATGTGAGCTTTGTCCATTGCGAAACTACTCTCTGGCTGCATTCGCTGACCATTTGAAAGGCAGGAACGCGCACCCAGCTGGTGTCTGCAAAATCCGTGTCCGAAAAGCACGTGACGTCTCACGCCGGAAGTGACGCTGGCGCCGACACTTGCCGCAGCAATAGCCGTCCCGCGCTCCGCTCCGCCGCAGCAACCACCTGCAGCGGCGCGCGGCCGCCCGCGGTTTTGGAGGGGGTTGGGGAAAATGCGCCCAGCTGGTGCCGCCGCAGCAACTGTCGGTCGTGCTCCACGCCGCCGCAGCAATTGTCTGCAGCCGCGACGTGGGACAAGGGAATCCCCGCATCAAAAGTTGAAGCCCCGACTTAATGCGGAGGAGGGACGGCGAAGGTGTGTCTGTGCGCGTTCTTTTCTTGTCCGTGTCCTGCATTGCTGGCTTTCCGTCGAATTTGTGCATATGAATAGTCGCCGCTCCGACTGCATGAGAGCGACGACACTCTGCGACACTTGGGCTACGACGACGCATTGTCGTAGGATGGGAGGGCGAGCGCCTCCGGTGGGGATGGCACTCCTGAAACTCTGGCTTTTCTGCAGCGCTACAGTGCCTTAGGAGAAGCAAACTAGACAAACCAAACAGACATGTTTGCATGATACGGTAAAACAAGGGATGGTATCGAACGGTAAATCACTTATTAGCCACATCTATCTATCTATCTATCTATCTATCTATCTATCTATCTATCTATCTATCTATCTATCTATCTATCTATCTATCTATCTATCTATCTAATCTGTCGATTGTCTGTGTGTCTGCGTTCGTCGTGGTCCTCTCCTGTTGGTCCAATTCACTCGGTTTATACCAACAGGCAGGCCCCGAATGTATACCAAACAGGAATGATATATCCAGACATACATTCATACATCATGCCTAGTAATATTGTGGCCGTGTGTCGCGCATACTGTCGCACCAACGCCCAGGGAATGCGGGCATTCGCCACGTGGTATGGAACGTTAACCTGCAAAGTCTATGTCAGTGTAGCACAGCCATAGTGTCCATCTAAAATTTTATGACCTGGCGCCCTACGTGGGTTAGTCCAGATAAAGAGACGTTTTTGGTATGTATTCGCCTAAATGGTCTAATATAATTGCAGGATATCCTAAAGCAGCTTGTTTGGCGTCTGGCGTAACGTGGATTAGAACGTGGATTAGAAGCTGTTTGCATTTTAGAGCAATTATACAAAGAACAGGCGTGCCACGCCACGGTGGTATAGTGGCTATGGTACTCGGCTGCTGATCCGAGGTTCGCGGGATCGAATCCCGGCTGCGGCGGCTGCATTTCGATGGAGGCGAAATGTTGAGGCCCGTGTGCTTTACGATGTCAGTGCACGTTAAAGAACCCCAGGTGGTCGAAATTTCCGGAGCCCTCCACTACGGCGTCTCTCATAATCAGAGCTGGTTTTGGGACGTTAAACCCCACATAACAACAAAGAACAGGCGTGCAAAACATGGACTGAAGGGAAAAAGAGTGGACAAAGGAAGAAGAGAGGAGTGTTGCCCACTCCTCTTCTCTTGTGTCCGTGTTTTTCGTGCCTGTTCTTTACATAATGAAACCTTACCAGCTCAGTCAGCTTTCGGTCCCTTTATGTATTTTAGAGCGCAACTATTCCTCATTGTGCTTCGGTTTAGAAAAGGCCGCTATTTTCTGCAGCCCTCAGGCTCAGCTGTGGCTGAGGCAGGGCAAATGGAATGAAAGAATGGAATGGAGAGGAAAGGCACAGTGGCGGGCTCTGGAAATGTTTGACTACCTGGGGTTCTTTAACGTGCGCGTCATTCTAAATATACGGGCCTCTAGCATTTCGCGTCGACGGAAACGTGCCCGCCTCGACCAGTCTTGACCCCACAACCTTCGCGTCCGAACCCGGGCGTGCTCTTACGCGCCAGTTCCTGCGCTGAGCGTTGTCAACCGGCCTTCGCCGTAAACGAGTGAACGAACTCAGCGAATGACACCCTGTCTTGGTCGCCTCGAACCACATGTCGCCCTACTTCTTTTGCCTAGGCCAGCTGGTAACGTGGAAAATTACTGACGCACTTAGAGTAATGCACTTAAAGCTAACTTAACCACTGTATACTCTAAGGCTGGGCTCTCAAACTCGCCTGATCCAGCGGGGCGGTAACTCACGAAATTGAGTCCCGTACGAGCCATTACAGTTTAGAAAACTGGAGCAGGAGAGGGGTTGGCGTTATAAGAATATCGTCAGCTAAAGCTAACAGTGACCTTTGAAAGAACGTCTTTACCGTATCTACAACAGCCGGACTCCTTTATGAGGTACGCTGCCCTATCTTTCGCATTAGTTGGACCTCTGTTGTAACAGACACGCTCCTCAGTGCAGTTAGCTATAAAGGACAAAATAACGCTAAATTTTGGTGAACAGTCTTCAGTCTTCTTTACAAGAGATATTAAGCCATGATGTAGCGCTGTTAGCTGCCAACTGCACTCAATTCGTTCAAAGGTAAATGATAACCGAGTAATGTGAGAAAGCTGTGTTGGAGAAAACGAACTGTGGGACACATTGCACCAATCAGGTGACCCTTGGCAACAAGCAGTAGTCTGTAGTCTTCTTTTGGGATCAGCTTAGTTGTAATGTGCCCATATTGCAAGAAGGGTTGATCAGAAAACGCCAACATAACTCCCTGATATATAGGACACACCTCACGTAAGGGACTGTGCTTTATGGAGAGCGTCTCTTATGAAGGGGTTTAGCAGCACACGGGCCATTTACGAATAGGATATGGCGGTCATGATTCGAGAACCCTGCCGATATTGACCTGCAGAAATGATTATAATCTGGAATACCGATTTTGATGAGATGAAGAGAGTCAAGTGTGGGGACGGGGATGCTAGCGAAATGTGGACACGTAGTGTATTTTAGACCCTCGCTAAATGCGCTGCGTTAGCGAGGTCATACGCTCCAAAATGAGGACCCATATCTACATTCCTTCACCGATAACAATTAGTGTAATAATCCCGGTTTGTGTTCGTATCGTTTTCGCTAACCACTCCTCGTAAACCCACACTTTGTTGTATCGCACTGAATTCGCGTCGTATAACTAGGCAGTGGTATCCGTCCACGCGACCAGCAGGTTCAGGAACGATTCCTTCGAGTAGTCAACTAGATGAGCCCACTAATTAGCCTAACTACTTACACGTCACAGAAATCCGTCGCTTTCTATATAAGTCACGGTACACGCCGGCATCTCGTGTGCCGATGTCTATTCACTCGCCGTATCTACGTATTCACGTACTAATACCCAATCGCGACTGTTGACGGCTAACCATTTCCCCACAGTCTCTCTCTAAAATAATCCTCATGCGCACCGACAAACCCCCAGGTTGGTTCCGAGCCGCAACTCATCTCGAACATATTCGTTTCCCATGGATCCGGAGCCGGCCGGCACCACGTCAGCCGGGGCGGTCGGCCACTCGGGGACTCACGAACGACTGTGATTACACGCGGATCTCGCGTACAGCGCGCTCGGCGACGTTTTCCAGTGCCTTTCGCCTCGCCAACCAACACTAATTAGGGCGAAGCGTACTGGATGGCGAGGGGGTTCGCGAGGAAACGCGCAAGACTTGATGCCCCTGCCTGAAATCTACCCTCCCCCTCATCAGGCAACAGACCTTGTCACGTGGTCTCCTTCCCCCTCATCATCCGCACCACCCTTATGCCTTGTTCTAGCAGTTCCGTGCAGCACGGTGGAGGCTACGGGCTTCATCGGCCGATAGGGAGGGAGAGCACCTATGTCTCCTTTCGGGCCCTGAGGTCTGCTGGCGGCGAGCGCTGCATGGGATGTGGCAGGGTCATGAGGGGGAAAAAAGAAAGCTAGGAGGTGACGTCACCTGATTCCAACAGCCTCGGCAAGCAAGCCTCCTCTGGCACTTTGCGTACGGTGCCTCCTGGGTAGAATTATACCCACATGGTTGCCGAACCTCTCGATGTTGTTTGGTACGCGGTAACATTTAGTGGCGCCGGACCGCACCACGAGTCTACCGATTGCCCATCACGTGGCGAAGACTTATTTTCACTGTTCCCTCGTTTACATTATCTTTTTTGCATGACAAAACCCTCAATTAGGTCCCGGATAAAAGGGCCAGCTATAGCCAGGAAACTGTAGGAAGAAGGCCTCATTTCCTGGATATATCCCGTACTCTTCGCAAGACCATATTAACAGTGTAGGCTTCAATATCATCGCATGATGCGCTCTCCTAGCTTTTGTTTATTCATTCGCGTGAATAAACATGAAGCTAGGAGCTATAGGAGAGCTAGCATCCTTGTACATCGGGCAGTATCATCTCGCGCGGCAAGAATGTGCGCTCGCAAGACTCCTAGCTCTGACTGAGCTGCACGTAACTACAGATGCACGGCGTCTAATTCGTCCCCTCCCCTTTTCTTCCCTCAGTAATCCCGCTCTCGAGCCTTTTTCCGGCGGCCGACGTAATAACGCGGCTCTCGCTCCATCCGTGACGGCCGCGATGTGCGCGTGCGCACGACCGTGCAATCTAATCCCTTTATGCAAACGTGCAAACAGCTGGCGCGGCGAGCAAGGGCTGGCCATGAGCACAGGACAGATTCGAGCTCAGCGGGTTGCTCATGTGCGAGTCAAAGGGCTAATGAAGCGTGAGGACGCTGGCTCGCGGGATTTTGTGGTCGTTTCATTTATTCCTTTTTTACCCCCCGAATATCTCTCGCCCTTGTTTGTTCTCAGTTGCTCGTCTGGTTATGGAGTTGTTTTGGGGGGGGGGGGTAAAAAAAGGAACAAAAATGTGTGTGTGGGGGGGGGGGGGAGATCGCTCGTTCACGGTTGCGTGGTTCGAGAGGCATGAACGATGGGAGAGAAGTTTTTGGAAGGATGTCATACGCGTGTCAACTAATTTGTGATGCGTGGTTGAACACGTGTTCCCTGCCTCGACCGGTTCGTCTGTGTAGCTGCGGTGTCGGTTTAGTTCGTGGTCATGGTCATTTATGGCCTACCGGAGAATTTTCAAGCTTGGCTGCCGGGAGTTCTGAAACCCGAGAGTTGCAGTCGAAAGCAAAACAATAGAGAGAGGAAGAGGGAGAACCAAAAATCAGCGACAATTACTGACTGAACCGTTTTTACAGTGCTGGTGTGCGTGTGTGATGCGAGCGGACTCCTTTAGGACTAGTTTATGATTATAATTTTATTTTTTATTTATCTTTATTACGATGATGTTACAGCATTTAAGCGATAAGAGGTAGCTGTCACCAAAAATGGCGACAACTGTTTCATCTGTCTTTACATCAATACAAAGAGGGGGGAAAAGAAGAAAGGCACCGTTTGCTCCTTTGTCAAAGCATAGATAAAAACGAGCAACTATAGGAGCTTGTTATGTGAAGGTTGTGGATTCGGCCACTACCGGAGAAGAGCTATTTTTTTTAACAGCGTTCCGTTGCCCCTTTATGTCGCAGTAAGAACACTTCAATCAATACTACAAATAACATCCCTTACATATCTTTGGCTTCATTATGTATTTGCTTGTCATGGTTACTTCTATTGAAAATCAATTACACGTCCTGCTAAAGTACGGCCATGCCGCTCAAAGTGTGTGTTGAACTTAATTACCTAATCGCTGAGTACAGGCTTCGTTGAGAATTACTTATTTTTTATGCTTATTTGTTCGAACATTTGGCGCAAGGATGCGTGCGAGCGATGCTGAGGGACATTTAGTAACTTTAGAGAAGAATAAATTTCGTTTTTCGATTATGCTTCCTTCATTTAGGAAAATAAATCCTTACACAGCGATGTGATAGCAATATTTTGTTAATGCTCCTTACAGCCGAGTTCATATGTAATAACGCGATAAGTACTTAATAATATTAAGCACGGAAGTGGCTCAACTCAATATCCCAGATTGAAGGACATTTGCAGCTGTGGAATATTAGTGGTGGAGCTGCCACACTAAATATTTACTTATTCGTCGTGTACCTTCTCTGCAGGTTCGGGACATGATGCATCAGGAAACACTGCTTCAGACGTGTGAGCTGTGCTGATTGTGAAGTCATCGCTGCTGGCTACCCACGCTCAACGTTGCAGGTAACATGTCCCCCCCTTTCCCTGCCTCAGGTCTAGGTTCCTGAATGCTTTGCCAGGCGGGAAAAAGTGCTTGGGAATGAGAACGCCTGCGTGACGGGTTTCGTATCGTAGCGATAGAAGAGTACCCACTCCCAGTACTTCAACGCAAGTTTGCTATATTTAAGTTGGTGTACGATACTTGGAAGTCATGGATAGGCGTGCACAAGAGAAACGCGTATAGTGACGTCATAAGGCATATTTTGCATGATTGCGCATACCTGTATCGGTGCCGTATAGCGTGCGTTAAATAGGCGAGCGGTCTTCGTATTCCAGAGAAGAGGAATTTAATTCCTCTTTTTCCAGGGTGATCTCGGAGGCAGCACATCGTAAGGCTGTAGCTGCTGCATAGCGAGGAGGAGACATTGTGAACCGACCTTGGAGGCCCTCTGATGCAATAACACTTTTCCTCTAAAGAAAAAGTGTTACGCAGAACAATAAGATAAAAAAAAATCAATTCACCGACACCTAACTCACGCGCCAAATGCGCATGAAAAGCGAGGACTGGCTTCCGCACGGCCCGCCATCCGAACAACTCCAGAAGCTCGTAGGCTCGCAAAGGAGGAGACCCTAGGAGCTTTTCTGGACACTGCCAAATTTCTCCATATTGTCAAATTCTGTAATGGCGGCATTTATTACCGAATCAGGGAGCCCATAGCTGCCTTCTGGGCCAATCAGAGCTGCCAAGATGGCGGAATTTATGACAATATGACGGAATTTAACAATGTCCAGGATAGACAGACTGCTGGCTTCTGGCTGGGGATTACAGCGTGAGCCCTGAGAGGTCCTCTTTAGCCCCAGCTGAGAGCTATCTGGTGGAGTCGCAGAACCAATCGCTCCCAATACCGATAATAAAGTTTTATGACCGATTGCAACGGCCGCTTTATGCGTGCCATTGTAGTTTAAAGGGCCCTCTAGCGCTTTTCAAGCGCCCATTTTTATTACCGTGTTGCGTATACTCAAGGATGGACAGACACATACTTCAAAAACGACAGTGAAAGAATCCTGTCGTCCGAAGTTATTTGGCCGACAGCAATCAAGATACGAGAAAAAAATGTTGACCCTCAACTCGAGTTTTGCAGGGTCAGGTGAGTGCGTTTCACTCGCCGCGTCCGACATAACGCGCAGCCAATGGAATCGCCTCGAGGCGCCTATGTAGTGGAAGTTAGCGCCGCATGGTTGCCTGTTCTTTCCACTGTACTGGTGACACCGTTGCCATATCAACAGGCGACGTGAGTCTTAACTTGCCGTGCTACTATTTATCAGCTTCTCTGGCGTTCTGGCGTTCATTGAAAACTCACACAAGAGGAAAACAAAACCACATATTAATCTGTTTTCGGATGTAATGCCGCGATTACTTCTAATTTTATTTTGATCCAATCGCAGCCTTCTGCGGTGTGTCGTCACTTCCGCCGCATATAGTTTTGGCGAGCGCCACTACGCACTTACGCGGTCGCAAGCGATGTGCTGACTTCATTGCGCGATTAAAAAATTAAATAAGTTGATATCGGTGGCTTAACGTGTGTCAGAACTATGCCTAGCCATCTGTCTGCGCAACCCGCAAATAAAAAAGCTATTGCGAAAAAGGTGTTAGAGTTCCCCTTTAAGTCCCTGCACGAGTGTCCTACAGCCTCTTGGTGTACAGACAGTGTGATGGTAAAGGATGATCCATATATGAATGCTTCATTTACCAAAGCGCGCGACGTCCATACCACTGTTAGTTCCGCCGAAGATATGTCAGTATTTGGCACCCCAAAGCACACTCGAAGCGATACGGTTGCTAACCCTTATTTGCGGTTTGTTTTCAAGCTAAAAAGAAAGGAAGAAAAGTGGGCAGCTTGCGCTACACTAAGAGAAGTTTTTGGCCGACCCAGCTTCTTCAGGCTTCTGCAAGCTAAACCAAGTCACGTGGTATATCACGTGACTAGCTTTTAGATGGCTCTGGCGGTAACGTGTCACGTGACTAGCGGTGACGTCATGTTACGTGATTTGGGTCACGTGTCTAGCTTCAAGTTGGCTGGGCAGGCAATTTACGAGTGTGACGTCATCCTCCCTCTCTTACTCACCCTCACGTGATTCCTATTCTCCCTCACCTCCCCTTCCCCAGTCCTTGCTATACTATATTGTACATGTTTGCGCTGTGCTTGTCCGTCTCCCTTTTATGCGATGCTATTCTCGGCTTTGCACAGCAGGACATGGTTGCTATGGCAACGCGTGGCTAGGCGAGGTTCTGCATGGCTTGGAGGAGCTATGCAACGCTATTCTTCTCTTTGCACAACTGGACATGGTCGCGGTGGAGACGCGCGGCTTGGCGATGTTCTGCTACACGCATTACAAGTTGCCTGATAGCTTAAACAGCTGCGCTGTTAACTTAAATGAAAGGTTATAGTCGACCAATGATAACTGTATCTGACGTTAAAAATGAATCGAATGCGCTTAAGGAGAAGTCGGTATACCCACATGCGGCTCCAGTTGGTCCTCTATTATGACACGGTAGATATCCCACGGATGCTCAGAAGAAGCACAACATAAAAAAGAGAAATCACACGGGCACGCAGAATTTAGGTGCTACGGCACAAACGTTTATAGAGAAACATTCACACACCGAAACCGTCCGTATCGGAAGTCAGAAGGTCGATCACGATCGTGGGATGGTTGGTGCAAACTTTATTCAGTGTCCTACGGAGGCCTTAGCCGACCTAGCCTTGGGTCTCCCACGAAGGGACTTCGAGACCTTGTCTCTTTGCCGCCTCGAGGGCCTGCTGGACGGCCCTCGAGGCGGCAAAGAGACAAAGTGGGGCTCGCATTTATTTGCTTCTTTTTCTTGGAACTCTTTCGAAACTATAGGCAAGACAGGATGCCACATGAACCAGGAAAATGCCTTGGGCTGGAGAAAGAATGCTTCACGTTAAAAGAGCACCAGTAAAAGCGGACGGGCCCCTATCGCCCGCCTATGCGATTTCCTGTCCTGCGCAACGCCTGCTAATCATCATCATCATCATCATCATCATCATCAGCCTGTTTAGGTCCACTGCAGGACGAAGGCCTCTCCCAACGATTTCCAATCCATCCTATCCTGAGCGAGTTGGTTCTACTTTATGCCCCCAAACTCTTTTTAATTTCATCGCTCCATCTAACCTTTTGCCTGCCTCTGTTGCGTTTTCCCTCTCTTGGTACCTTGGGTTTCGTTGTAGACATCGTGTGCGAGGTGGTGGCCAAGTACTTCACCAGGGAGGCCAATTCCTGTTCTGGTGTAGGAGTGAGTCGTGGACATCACTAGGACTGAGAGCCTTTCAGGTACCCAACCGTCGCAGGGCCCCTCAACCGACGTAATTTCGAGCAATATAACAACGGTACTATCTGTTATGAGAAAACGCCTACTACACTGAATCCTAACGGAAGGCTCTCTAGGTCACCTCCTTGTACGGTTTACGAAGCGCGCTGCTGGTCACCTGTCCTCACCCGGACCGGCCAACGTAAATCATAGGCACTTCAACACTGCACGGAACTGGAGAGACCTCTTAAACCACGTACAGTAAATCAAGTCGCCTTAAGCAGTTAATGCCCGAACAGCGTGAAGAGGTGTAGTTAAACTTTACGCGCTGTGGTATTTTGGTGAGCAATCATGTTGAATTACCTAGCGATAAAGCGAAGCTTCAGCCCTCTGTTCTGGCCAGTGCGGTTTCTCTGTAGGCTTGGCGTGATCGAGCGACCGCACGGTGTTTGCTCCCTCCAAACAATGGAGGCCGCTGTATTGTTTTTCTTTTTGTATAGGCTTCATGTTTGAAGAGGAGGCACATTATCTGGTTCGCTGACACGGGTACACACGCGAGCACAGATGCGTAGATGAGACGACAGGCTGCCTTTCCGAATGGCTTCCAGCATCATGCCAACATTTACCTTCTTCTTCTTCATTTTTTTTTTTTGAAGGTTGGCACATGTGAAGAAGCATAAGACCTGGTAAGCGACTTAATGAAATCGTAGAATTGGAATCGTTTTCCAAGACGAGTTCTCTGTGTCGCTGCCTACGCGTTAGAATTCTATTCGGGTGCCTTATGTTGTGTTCTATATTTGTGGGAGCTCTCTAGCTGCGCTGTGTGCCTTTGCAGGGCGTAGCGTGAATCTTTCGCAATGACGCAGCTGGGTTCGTAAGTAACGGTAAGTGGTAGGCTATGCATTCAAAAATGCGACGCTATGCACGAAAAAGACCTCTGCCGACAATTTGTTGCTGCCACCTGGGCAATTGCCACCTGGCTATTGCCCAGGGAGCTTGTGCAGAAGCACAAGCTCACGTTTCCCGACGGCACTGCCACATGGCGTCCATATCTCACGCAGCGTATAGTACAGCCGGCAGAAGACTATCGTCTTTCGACGACATTTGCAGCGAAGCACGCAGATACGCGGCCAATTTTTTGATCACTCTCGTCGCTCTGTCCTTGTTGATCTTTACGCAGGGAAGGAAGCGCTCTTCCGAGCGGACATAAGTATAAATAAAGTAAAAAGAAAAAAGAACAGACAAAAAATAAAAGAAATAGGCGTGCGCTATGCTGCGATCGGCGAACGCTTGCGCGTTCGTCGGGAAGTGGAAAGCAGTGCAAACATTGCGGGCACGCCACATGTTCCATAGCTAGAGAGCATGAAGGATGAACATATTTGCTCAAGTACCATGTGGGAGCACTGCTCTGAACGCAGCGTACGGCTGCCAGTGATGGGTGGGCCGGGCGAATGAAGTCGACGAACCAGCTGAGTTTTGGTTTGTACGGCGATCGGTTTGAGCTAGAGAAAGTTGGTTCGGTGCGACGTGATATTGCCGTGAGTGATTGGAAGCCACTCCAATGTTGCGGTGCAAGTTGTGCGAGCTGGCACAGCGCTTCTCTTTAACGTGAGCAGTGATATGGAGCACGTTGGGTTGGACACGTTTGCTCGTAGCGCCGTGCCGTCGTCCTATTTGTGTCTTTTTGTTTTATTTTGAGGCAATGCCGGCTCGGATATTTCGGTGGCTTCCTCCAAGTTACCGCAGGGCTTGGCTCAATGCTGGTTGCTCATTTTGCTGTTCTACATGAAGCGATCAGATGGGGCTTGGGCTTCGGCATTATTGCACCACTCAGGTTAATTTAGGAGAGCGCGAATCAGTTCAACCCCTTCATGTAACGCTGAACTCCTTGCAACGTTTGTTACGTCCTTTGTTTGCCTGAACTGTACTGATGAGCGCTCACTACGATATAAATTTTACATTTATTTGCTATTTCTTATTTGCTGGGAAGCGGCTGAGGTTATGAGGAACATGACTACTTTGTCCTTCGTAGCGCCACTTTAACTAACTAACTAACTAACTAACTAACTAACTAACTAACTAACTAACTAACTAACTAACTAACTAACTAACTAACTAACTAACTAACTAACTAACTAACTAACTAACTAACTAACTAACTATGCGGGGAGGTTTAATTAATTATGGTCATTGCTGGAAAGCGTAAACTTATATTTGTCATCTTTGTTCGCTCTCGGTCATATGAAGGGACCAGTAATCACCACCTTCAACGAAATAAATCAGTACAATCATATTCCTGACTACAACATCAAATGTGACGACGGTATCTGAGCATAAACGAACGCACCTTTGTGTATGGGTGCAAGTACTCGTTTTACCTTGCTTTGACTGCATCAACTCAACTCTTCACGGCAACCCCGCGCTCCATGAGGACTTGCTCGGCGTGGAGCGTCGCTTACTTGCCGGCATTGGTTAGGAGATGCCTTCACGAAGGCTTACTCTGGATCGATTGGAGTGACCGACATTGCAGCATAAGACGTCTGCGCGACCAAAGAAAACAAAGACCACTTGTTCCACACGTGGCCTCGATTTGATTCAGAAAGACGGACACTGGCTCATACGTTACGGCAACTGCACAATAGGCCTCTTTCGGTGTAGGTGCTACTAGAACACTGTCCCCATAACAACGTGGTCCACAAGGCAGTAAAAACACGGAAACGCTGCTTTGTTTGTTGATGACGGCAGGCTTATGCGAGAGTCATCATCATCATCATCATCATCATCATCGCCGTCGTCGTCGTCGTCGTCGTCGTCGTCATCCTCCCCCTCCTCCTCCTCACCATCATTATCAGTCACTAGTAGAGTCTGACTACGGTATAGTCACTGCATCAATACATACAGTTTTTGACTATTCAGCAACGTATTCATCAACGCGTCAGCGCATTGCTTAAAAATTACATTTATTTCCTTCCCCCTTCTCCCTTTCGTCTTTCCATTACCCTTTCCCAGCCGCGCAGAGGATCGCAGGCAGCCGGACGCCTTTACGGTGAACATCCCTGCGATCTGCTTCCTTCCTTCCTTGTTTCCGCAGAGTTTGATTTGATCACATGTTTCAGGTGTTTAGTGTCATATCGTAATAAATGACAAAAAACTGTATTTAACTGCGTTCACAATGACATCAGCTGAATGTTCTTGCGAAGTTTTGAGCCGTCATTGATCTAAAAGTGCGGGACATTTGAGCGCTCAGTTGCGCAACGACACAAGGAAGAACTTGAGAAGTGAGCGTAGATGCCGAAATATTCGCGAAGAAGGGTTTGCAATCTCATCTCGTTCTTGTCTTTATTTTGAGAAAAGTCTCAAGGGTCTGCACTTTCTATTGCGCTTCGCATCACTGTCGTACCAGCTACGTCTATAGCTACGTCTATAGCTAGGGGCCTGTGGAGCTTCTGAAATACAAGCAGCGCCGGGGTGGCACATCATATACGGAAGCGATGGTCGAGTCTTACTACTGGCGAGTAATTTTCATTGCCATATCATCTACAGTGACATCAAATTCTTTGTGAACGTCTCTCTATTCATATTTCTTCGTCCTCGAATTTTACAGGCCTAAAGACAAGACTACGGCGATGTTTTTATGTCCATTTTTTAATGAATTGCAGTCAGCTGGCCATGTCACTTTCTCGTGATTAAGGGATCGACATTTTGGCGGCACGCCTGAATGTCGATCCTGAAAGTGGTAGTAGGCTGTCCCTATAGTTTTCGAGCTTAAGATCCAACGGAACGTGCACAGTGCTGAATTTTCTTTATTCAAGCTTTGTCCAGTTGTTAGTTACAGCTGTCTAGATGAAGAACTACCTCATTTAATTCCTTTGCCGATGGCAATGGACACCCCTCTGTATCTGTAGATTTCAAAAAAAAAAGCTTCTTTCCCCACTTTTCCCTCCTTTGGTAGGTTCGAGTTTGTCTCGTCACTGCAGTACAAGTAAGCGTCAATTATTAGGTAATTTAATTTGTTATACTGATGATCATTATTAACGATTCTGAGCCTATATATCCGCTGCAAGACAAAAGGCTCTCCGAATGGTTTTCAGCTTGCACAGTCCTTTGAGCTTCTTTCAGTGCGCTTAATGGCTGCCGAAGAGCCGATCAGGTTTGACGTGTCAGTATAGAAAATCCCTAAGCCACGTTAGAGAGTTTGTGTTCGTTTTTGTGGGTAAAGAGATTGAGGGCCAGCTTCCTCACCCCAGGTTTCTTGAGCAGCATGTTTTAGAGCGACGCCTTCTTTGCGCACCTCCTCAAAATATCACATGTCGTGGTCATCGTCATCATCATTATCGTAATGATAAGCATCGGCATGATTGTCCGTCTCGATGATTAGAAGCTGTCGCGGTCGCAAATACGACCACATTTATGAGGCTTCGTGTGGCTAAGCACCCAATGCGTTGGCTGATACCATACGGAAAGTGCGCACGCTTACCAGATAGATATACGCCGACAGCGTTTCTGGTGTTCGCTGTCACGGCTTAGCTGTCCCGATAATACTTCCGGCTGCCTACATGTCTGTTTGTTAAGAAGGTGACCGGATCACGAAGAGCGATATTTTCAGAATGGTCTCACTGGTTAAGGCCCTTTGCTCTACGAAGTACAGCCCCATTCCTGATGACACGTACCGGAAGCATTAGTTGACCCAAATCGCCGGGTCAGTTCTGTGCGAAACAGGCCGCTTTCCTTTCGAGCTGAAGTGCGCTTCGCCTATACAAATTTCCGTAGATATATGGTACTAGGATGTCTGCAAACTTTTGATCCTTCTTCCTCTTCTTCTTCTTCTTCTTAGTTTTGTCTGTATACTACCGGAATGTGAGAAACTGATCTTACTTGTACGGCCTAAATGCACTCTACAAATTGTGTCCAATGAGGCTACAGTCTTTTTAGATCTCCGTGGGTGTATCATATTCAGAGACGGCCACTTAGGGAGCATCTCGCAACCACGACGCCTCGTTTTCCACTTACAAAAGCTCCTCTGTCAAATCTCAGGGCATAATCTCCATTCCCCTTTCTTTTCAGCTTGAGCTGAGAATTTCATTTCTTGCATGCAGGAATAATTTTGCTAAAACGTTCCTGGACAGATCGCTCGTATGACGTGTGGGGTCGGTAAGGGCCGTTTGATATTGTCCACTGATTAGGCCTGAAATTCAACTCCGCTCTCTACGCTGTCGCAAGACGAGGTCCAGACCCTCTTAACAACGGTTGCCTCGTCGACCTCAGCGTGCATTTACTTGATTGCTGCCACGTGCCACTCAGCAAGGCGTTGCAATTAGAGGAGGAACGTTGCGCCGTAGCAGATTTCGCGCAGAAAAGCAGGAGAAGCATGAAACAACAAAGATGTGACGTCAAGACTCTTGTTTCTCGAAGCCGCTGTGTAATTTCGTTCAGAAAGAAAAGCTACGGTATCTACGATAAATTCTTTGTCATCCAGGATTCTAGCCGGCGACCTTGATGGTCGTGTCTGATATTCCAGCCTAATGGTAGCTACGTAACGCGCTACGCAAGCACACCAGAAAGTAAAAAAAGACACTGGCAGGACAGAGCACAGCCGAGAAATGGAAATGGATTGTGCACCGAGGTCAGAGTAATACAATCTCTGATCATGGTACTACCGGTCGAGATTAGGTAAAAGACAACTCCAGAATGATAGAAAAGGCGCTAAGAGCACTATCGCTATAAAATGTACGTAGAAACTGATATACGTTTTCACGCCTTTAATTCCTTTATTTAAGGCAGGGAACAGGACAAAATAAATTCAGCATGATGCGAATGGGATCAAGAAAGTTATCACCCGAACGCCGTCACTGAAACAAGCGTATTGCTTGACACCCTTAATACCTCTTATGGGAGTGAAAGTTGCTGAGCGTTAGTTTAGCCACGTTTTGTTGTTCGCTGCGTCTATCTTGCTTGCTCGATCGCGTTGTCTCTGTCGGTTGAGGTGAACTTGGCCAGGGAATGCGGTTAAAATCTGGGGCACATCCAGGAGAAAGTGTGCTTCGGTGGTTTGCGGTTTATGGGAGCCGTAAGGGAGGGGTGTGTCTGCGTGTTTCGCGGTTCAGACGTGCAACCAAAGCGGACTAAGACGCGGTTCACCAGAGAAAGTATCTGTATATCACACAATCACCCGCTTCTAAAAAAAAAAGGAAAAAAAAAACTAGATTCACATCGCACGTAATATAGCATGTATACTAGACGAGCGCATTTTTTTTCTTGCAGTCTATTACAGAGCGCCACATCATACAGGTCTCAACTTCACGATGATGCCACTGCCTGCGCGAATATAAGGTGCCCTGAGTCATATAATCAACCTAACGTGCTGTCTAACGCAGCTCGGTAATTTATTAATCGCTTCCTCAGACATTTACTCATTAAGGCGGTCCCATATGCGAGAGTAGCGTTTTCATTAAAAGTAGCTTTCGCAACGCGCAGAAATTTAAGTGTAACGCGTCCTCTCAGGGGGCAGAAGTTCGAGTACCTCGTGATGACCCCGCCGCTACACGTCATCTGTGGATGACGCTGGCTGAGAAAGCGATGATCACCAGTGAGGATGAGTTCGCGCCGTGGCTTTAGCCTTAATAATGTAGGATGCTCACGGCATTTCTGGCGGCAACCAAAGAGACCAAGTAATAATACGTTCAGCTAGAACCGCGGCCCGTCCGCCTCTGTGGTCTAGTGGTAACGGTGCTTGCCCTAAGGATACGGGTTCGATGCCGGCTGCGTTGGTTGCATTTGCGATGGAGGCAGGAACGGTAGGGGGCAACGTATTGTGCGTTGCCAGTGCACGTTAAATCGACAATAAAGTGAAACACCGAAGACATCTGGACTGATTAATTATTGTTCGAGAACTCTATTGTCGCTAATTTTGTCATTTCATGCTCCATAATAGAGGAGCAAATCAAGGCCAAACTATAATCGTTGAATTCCGCGCCGTAGCATTGAGGAGATGAGGTCACGAGCCAGATTCCTTTTCTTCGTATCCTCGCCGGATTGATTCAGTGAAATTGCTTAAGACGTGCTGTGTGAAGTCTCTCGGTTTTTTAGAACACAATTTATATCTCTTTACCCCTTAAATAATTATGTGGGCCTTTTTGTAGACGCCGTCAAAGATTATGACGTCACTCATATCTGCACGGGAACCTACGGGCAGGCAGTCGCCACATGTAGTTTTCTTTTTCCGGCTTACCTGGCGTCTTCTCCTTGCGAGGGTAGTGCTTCTGGTAATGTGAAAAGGTGATGTACTAATACGAGAGAGAGAGAGAGATTGATAGAGAGAGAGAAGACAAAGAAAAGGAAAGACCGGAGGTTAACCAGACAAGCGTCCGGTTTGCTACCCTGCACTGGAGGTAAGGGAATGGGGAATATAGAAAGAGGAGAAAAGGGAGAAGGCGAGCACTACACGTGCTAAGGAGAGATTGAGGGAACATTATGGTCCTGAGAAGAATAACCAACGGAAGGCCGATGACCTCCTTAGCTGTTCTGGTGGCTCCACACAGACAGGGACTAGGAGACAAAGTCCATCAGCAACCGTCCGGGCTTTCTGGACTGGCTTGAGTTGGACATTGAAGTCCTGACTCTTGAGCGCCTTGTCCAATGCGGACATGTTCGGGAAGTCTGTACCCTCGTCGGCAGGGCACAGCCGGAGCATGTGTTCAATGTTGTTATGCTTTTCTTTACAGTGTGGGCATTCAGCAGTGAAGTCAGGTTTCATCCCGTTCATTGTTGTGGATGTTATATACTAATACGAGAAAAATTGTTTTTCGCTTTGCTGTCCCTCCAAAGAACCCCACGTGGTCAATACTTGCGCAGCGCTTTTACTACGGTGTGCGTCATAATCATGTAGTTTCGTTTAGCACGTAAAACCCCATCAGTTAGGATTAAAATCAATACCCGTGTAACGTTCTCTCGGCTTGTTGTTCCTTACAAAATCACCATATATGGCGATATCAGGAGCCGGGTGTATGTGTCCGTATATGGCATGTGTCCCTATTGTCGTAGGACCAGCACGAGTTATGCCATGTAAGACTCTGATGCGTATTGGTCAAATAGGCATCAGAGTCTTCCATGGCATCCCTCATGCTGGTCTTTTATTGCCATATATCCGTCTTCACGATTTGGGCAAGTACGGACACGTGCCATATATGGCCACACGTGCCCAATTTCTGATATGGCAATATATGGCGATTTTGTAAGAGGTACACTTTTTATTCTGATTCACGAGGTTCATGTCGTACTAATCACTAATACTACGGCTGCGAGTGTGTACGCGCATATTTAACGTGACACCGCTAGACATGAGACGAAAATATCGCGGCTGGGTCCTTTGTTCTATGAATTGGTCAACAATGACATTTCATAGGTTTGGCTATTACGATCTGTAATGCTTCCTCCGTCACTGCTAAACTGGCGCAGTTGAAAGTTTGCCGTACGAGAAATCAATTTTTCACCACTAACACAGCAACGCGTTTCCTCTTTCCCGATCCAAATTCGCGTTTCACGGCTCAAACACTCTGCATGGTTCGGTTCGTGCCCAATATGGCCGCATTTAGACGGGACGGCAGTGCAAGAGCAGCTGCGCACTTACATTTAGGAGGGCATTAAGAACGCCAGGTGGTGATAACTATTCCGCAGTTTGCCAGTGAGGTATGTATCACAATTGTGTGGAGGTATATTGGCACGTGAAATTGCAAGATTGGATGTTAACTGCGCCGGGACGCCGCACCTGCGGTCTGTAGAGCGCAGACCGGCGCCTCCTTCGTATTGCGGTGGCTGCAGCACGAACTACAGTCGATCTATGCGGCGTACATCTGTGAGTAATTGATAGCGCCGTCTTTTCGGTCGATGCAGCATCCAAGATTGAAGGACATTACACATTTAAGGCGACTAAGACCTAGTGCTACCAAGCCGCATTTTAGTTAACTCGCTGCTTTGTACATTTCTCGTTTGTCCATGCGCCAGCACATTATGCGTTCGCAGAAGTGTGAGACAAAGCAGCGAGGCGAACATGGTAAGAGATAAGACAACATACTAGTACGTGTAAGTACGTGTTCCTCTGTCGTATTTAGTTGTTTGATTGATTTGATTGGTTTGTCGGGTTTAACGTCCCAAAACCAGCTATGATTGTGGGAGACGCCGTAGTGGAGGTCTCTCGGGAAATTTCGACCACCTGGGGTTCTTTAACGTGCACTGACATCGCACAGCACACGGGCCTCAACATTTCGCCTCCATCTTAATGCAGACGCCGCGGCCGGGATTCGATCCCGCGACCTTCGGATCCGTAGCCGAGTGCCATAACCACTAGACCACCGTGGCGGGGCGTATTTAGTTGTTTGGGGCAATGGTGGTCTCGCGGTGTCGTGCAGCACCGACTGGCTCTACGTCATGCAATCCTGAAGGCGGTGCGACACACTTGAGACGCGGTATAACAGCAGCTCACGGGGAGATGGAGGCTTGAATCGATGGACAGATCGCTAGGAACGATGGAGAACAGGGAATGTCACTTGAGCATACGTTTCTACCAATGGACTTTTCTTCGGCAGGACGGTAGGTTGCCGTCCTGAGGAAGACAAGTGCACTTGTCGAAAGGTTGGCTGCAGCGATATTTCCTGTTTTCCATGGTTTTTCAGGAAGTGTTCACTGAGACGCAGTAGCAATACGAAAGATTGAATCCCGGACGCGGCTACGGCATTTCGATGGAGGCGGAGTGTTGAGGCCCGTGTACTGTGTGATGTCAGTGCACGTGAAATAACACAGGCTGGTCGAAATTACCGGAGCCCTACACTACGTTGTCTCTCATGATCACATGGTTGTTTTGCGGCGTAAAACCCCAGAAATCAATGAAATTTGAAGTTTCAAGTACCCACTGTCATCCCTGATGTATCGTGCGGCGGTAGCCTATCTCTGAAACTGCTTTAAACTGACGCATTGCTCTTAAGTTTTGCCGTAATGTGCTTTCGCGTAATTCGTCTTCACGGGAGCGATGGTTGATTTCGTTTATTCTCTCAGAAATTTGCCGTTCGCACGCATCTTGCTGAGCGTTTTTTTCCATTAAGGGAATATTTTTTCTGTTCTGTCTATTTAATTGAAAACGATAAACGCTGCTTTAGCGTAGACGCATGCATCATGTTGTCTTGCTTTAGGGGGCGCGTCGCCGCTGGGAATTGTGTCAAAAGGAGTGTTTTGCGCCCAGTGGTAGTGAAAATCTGGCTCAGAATGGTTTCTACCATCAAAAATCAAAACAACAAGTGCGCGGCAGGCTCTCCACTGCACGCCAGTCTCACATCTTGCCACTGTGTGTGCCGTTTTACGGAGCGCTTGAGTGCTTGCAGCAATCACCTTAGTCCTCTCACACTGCCGTATAGTGCGCGCGGACCCATGAGGAGATTTCCCTGTTTCAACAGCGCTGAATACTTTAGCAGCTCCCCAAAGGAAAGTGATGAAAAATGTTTATGTGTTAGACTAGTGCAAACTCAAGAACTAAAACGAAGGAGGAAACGAAAAGTCGAATGAACGCAGGAAAGCAGTCTCTCACGACCAGGAAAACGCATGGCTGTCGTGAGAGAGAAAGAAAAGGTGGCTGCAGCGCGAAACCGTGATTCGAGAGAAAGAAGAAGGACTCTTTTGTGGGAAAGCAAGCTGAGGAGACGACGGGAAAACGCCGAGGGGTGGGGAAGAACAGGGGTGACCCCTGGCGGTAAAGGCCAACAACGCCCAAGCATGGTGCTGCGCGTGCTCCGATTGCCATCATAAATCTCGGCAGCGTCCCCTCCCTTCTCTCTCTCCCCTCTTTCGTTCCCTCTCTCTCCCGATTTCCTTCTGGCGGCGACAGGAGCAACCCGTTTTCCCGCCGCTCACATCCCTTCTGCCTAGCCTTGCACTCGCCTAGAGACTGCAGTCTTAGCGGCCGGCAGGCCATGGCGTTTCGTGCCGCCGACAGCCCCCCCTTCCTCCTTTCCCTTCTCCCCACACTATCACGCCGCATTCTTTCCCTAGTCTCCCTTCTTATAGTTCCTCTCCCCGTTTCGCTTCCCTTTTTCCCTCAGATACCGCTGCCACCCATCCCCATACAAGGGCGTCAGGCGATGAGCGGATGTTCGCTTTATGACCGCAAGTGCTTCATCGCCTTTGGTTTTCCTCTCTTCTGTGTTACATTTGCTGTTTAATGTGTGACCATCTTTGCGTTTTATTTGAACCGAGAACCTATACCAGTGGCTCCGGGTGCTGATATTTAGCGAATGGGGAGAGGAGCGTGTGAGGGTCGGGCGGCATTTAGGGAAGACAGGATTCCCGAGGCTGGCCTTCTTTCGGGAAGCAGAAGAAGATTGATGACTCAAAAGAGGGAGGGGCAGACCTCCCGAGAAACTCGTTTGGCGTTTTGTTTACAGAATATCGGTGGGCACGCTTGAGCTATGAGAGCCCCGTCCTCCTCCCTAGCGCTCCCCCTCTCGGCTTCCAGGCGTTGACAGCTTGTTGGAAATATTCCGCTTATTGGCGACGTGAAACATAAGCCGCAAAAAGAAACCTGTGAAGAGATAATAAGCAATCAATCGGCGATTATTGGATGACGCGAACCACACTGCTACATCTCAACACACACACACACACACACACACACACACACACACACACACACACACACACACACACACACACACACACACACACACACACACACACACACACACACACACACACACATGTGCAAAGAAAGAAATAGCAAACGAAGGACAATAAGAACAAAAGCAAACAACTAGAAACAAATGAAAAGGCAGCCTTGTTTTGACAGAGATCGCTTAGCGATATTACGGATACATGAACGAACACAGAGTCACATTGAGAACGAGCACAAGAAAGAGAAAAAAAAAGGAAAGTGGAACAACTAAATATGGGAACGAAAAACGAATCAAGGAAATAACGAGAGTGCATATTGATTCCAAGTACTTTTACGACGGAAACTCGCGTGCTCCAGTTCAAGTAATATGGCGAGGGATAACGTCGAACAGCCGATGTTGATGGAGGACACACGATAACGGCGTTCAACCGTCGATAGTGAGAGGCTATACAAGTAACTTGCAGGGAAGATAATCCTTCAAAGTCTGGCTTCGTATTCCTCTTTTCTTTTTTCCTTGCCGTAGCTTGCGTGCCGTATCCTAACCGAAGCCTCCTTCACTAAACTATGAGCTTCAAAATAAATGATGTATACGACGTCGACTGAGAGTAGAGAGGCTGGGGGTTCCAGTGTTGCTAGTGGAAGAATGAACGGCAAGACAGTACATGTCTGTTGCAGTGTAATTTGGTCTGCGCCTTTGATGTTTCTGAAAGCGCTGCTTTCTGTCTTTCTTTTTTTTTTGTAACGCGATGGTGCGCATCGCGCGAAATTTGATCTTGTATGCATCGAAATGTACAACATGGAGGTTAGCGCAATACCAGAGGGGGATATGTGTAGCGAGGCACATTTTCTCGCAGTAGCTTTTTTCTTCATCAAACATACAGCCCGACTAAATGAATGTTGCAAACACGATCGTTCATCGTGTACCGTTGGGGGACCCTGGAGATTAAAAAAAATAAAAATAAAAGCACCGTTAACTACTGCTACATCTCGTATTATGAGTGCGGAAGGGTACGTAATGACCCGTGCATGATGGCTGCAGTTGCTGACTGCTGGATTTCAGACGTCGTTTGCCTAATGACACTTCTTTTTTGGCTTCGTATTTGAACAAACAATACACGTATCGGCTTTCTGGTGGTGCCTCTGTATTTCCCACGCTTTTCATTAGAGAATAGGACCGTGTAAAATGCCATTTGGCTACGGGACAATAACAAAAAAATAGGGGGATGTGATTGGACGGTCAGGAGCACGTGATCTCTTGACCATCTCATGATGCGTGCGCGTCACTATGATGGTCAGGCAACAGAGGTTCATAACTAGGTGGGAGTAGCATGTGAGTGTGACTACTTTGCTTTACCGTACCGTAAGTGCGTAGGAGGGGCGTGGAAAATGACTACCTGTGCAATCGCAATAAAAGAAGAATGTGGCCATATTGAATTGAATTGAATTTATTCATTTCAAACGGCGTAGCGAGGATGACCAGTCAAGAAAAATTGCAAATCTGAGCTTGAGATGAAACCTGGCCACTTCACACACGGGACAGCTTCGCAGCGGGTGAAGAAGAGTAACGGACTATCACTGGAATAATGTACACAAGCAAATGTAGTCAAAAACAGTAAACAAGAAGGGAAGATAACGTTTTCTACGATCTGGACAAAAAGGGACGATGGTCTAATGGCTATGGCACTCGGCTGCTGATTCGAAGGTCGCGGTATCGAATCCCTGCAGCGGCGGCTGCATTTCTATGGAGGCCAAATGTTGAGTCCCGATTGCAGTACGGTGTTAGTGCACATTCAAGAACCGCAGGTGGTCGAAACTTCTGGAGCCCTACATGACGGCGTCCCCTCACAATCAATCAATCAATCAATCAATCAATCAATCAATCAATCAATCAATCAATCAATCAATCAATCAATCAATCAATCAATCAATCAATCAATCAATCAATCAATCAATCGACTTCTTAATTTGACGTGATCCACTAAGCAACGTGTGGTAGTTACTCTAAATGCCAGAAGTTATCGCTGCTCTTCCAAACAATGACACTTAATAATTGCGGAGCAAACGTGGTGATTGGCTGATACTCACTTGTTTTCGTTTATGGATACGAAATGCTTTTATGAATTCCCTCGTCTAGCTGATACCCGTGGTGTGAAAGTAGTGCAGTTTCAGTGTGTTCTTTTAACAAACTAGTTATGGGTCAGCGTTGTGCGCTGCTTCAACCATCAAAGATGGGATGTGACTGTTTTGGAGGATGGGAGAACGGTACGGTTTCGTCGAGCGGCCTGTAAATTTGTCGCGCTCACTGGAGTCTAATGAGAATGTAACAGTGTCATATGAGCATCATAAAGTGAAACGAGAGGCCACGCTTCGCAGCTGAGAGATGCTACGTGCAAATCGATGAATATTCACCAAATCAGTGCTGTATACTAACGCGAAGTAAACTGCCAGTGAATTTTCTACGCGTGCGTGGCTTATAAATTTCTAAACGGACGAAGTTCAGGGCCTAATGGAGGCTACAAGCAAAGATAAAGGTCTCTGAAGGTCAAATGATGCTGGAGCGAACTCTTCGAGAAGAGTAATTGTCTTAGCCGTGGCAATGATATATTAAGCAGCTGGCGTTGAGTGCAGTCGCAGAGGCGCAAAGAGTAGCCTAGTGCATCATCATCATCATCATCATCATCATCAGCAGCAGCAGCAGCAGCAGCAGCAGCAGAACCACCACCAGCAACAACAACAACAACAAGAAAGAGAAGTGAGCGTGCAGATGAAGCACGAGAGAAAGAAGAAACACACAATTCTGTGCCAACGTTTACATCATTTTACAGCTCATATGTCATCTCAGCAGTATACATGAAATTGTTGAGCTGCGATACACCAGTGGGTCTAAGTTTCCCTTCGCTGAGGTAAAAACACATTCATCTTACTTGGGTCGCCGCTGTGCGGCTGCGTTACTCTCAGAGATGCGTGCATTCCTAACCAGAGCGAGAACAACAAGCAGCAGTTTCAGATGAGCTCTCTGCGTCTCTCTGAGCCCGTTTTCGTCATCTCATCTTGATCACCGCTACATTCACAACACTTCACGGTGAGAGAGTTTCCACCCAAGATCTCAAACTCGCCTAACGCGAACGTTAGGCATTTTCGGTGAAACGTGTAGCTTTTATACTCCCCGGGCACCAGGGCACACATTTGCATCGCAGAGCGAACGGTACCATCTCCACTAGCTTGCAGAACTTCGAGGAACCGCGTTGTGCTACTATGTTCTTTCTCTTCGAGAACTCGTTTTCGCTTACGGTGGGCGTAAAGCGTGAGTTTATGCATCATTGTCGAGTCCCATGCCGGTAGGCATTTGCTGCCTAAGATGTTTTGTGAGAAAACTAAACCTATAAGGACAGTAGTGAAAAATTTATGCGAGTGTTTTTCCACCTTTTATTATCTGTTATTTTTCTTTATCTGTTATGTTTTGTATGGAAAAGTTTACAGTAAACACATAAGTGACGCCCTTGGCCGGGCTTCCTGGTCTAGAGGAGAACTGAAATCCACTTTTTGCACATCACTGGGCAAATTGTATTTCGAGTTGTCCAATTTTCGACCGCGTGCATGTGCTTAGCCTTTACCGTAGCTCACGTAACGTAACTATGCTTTGTAAGGATGAAAATGGAAGTGTGCAAATAGGCTGCATAACCGTGAAGCAAGCAATGGACAATGAATAAACTAGTGGAGTCGTTGACTTTCTCACCCTTGCCAGCCTCATTCTAAATGGTTAACGGTCGTGAGGGACAGATTGCGAACTGAAACGGAAACTCACATATCGCATACTGAGCGAGATATCTACGGACTTAGCTTCACCGACAACCTTTCGAACTTGGACTTCCACTGTTGCCGAATTGCATTTTCTGCAGATTAAGCTTTACCTTATGAAAAAATTTTGCTGTCTTATTCATTAACCTTCTTTACGAACTAAGCGAAATGTGACGTCATCCCCAGTGAAGGCTGACTATTCCTCTGTTTAGTTTTATCGTAGAAGAAAGATATAATATATTGTCCAGGGTAGCACACGTTACTGTGCAAGGCGCTCTCGCCAATAATATACTTGGTTGGCACCAAGAGAAAAAGTATGTTTCGTCGCATTATTGTACGACATTCTCAGCTATTCATTGCGCACTAGTGGTCCGTTAGCGATGCATCGCAAAAACAGGGACATTTGTTGAGGTGGGTGTTTCTGTAGAGGCGTGGAGTTTTCCTTTCACTGAGCTGCTGATCCGAAGGTCGCGGGATTGAATGCCGGCCGCGGCGGCTGCATTTCGATGGGGGTGAAATATTGAGGCCCGTGTACTGCGTGGTGTCAGTGCACGCGAAGGAACCCCAGGTAGTCGAAATTAGCGGAGCCCTTCATTGCGGCCTCTCTCATAATAGTATCGTGGTTTCGGGACGTAAAAGCTCCAGAAATCAATCAATCACTTGCAGACTCCACTTAAGGAACGCGGCTGTAGTTAACCGGCAAATCACCCGATTTGATTAAAATGATTGATTGATTTGTGGGTGTTTACGTCCCAAAACCAGCTATGATTATGAGAGACGCCGTAGCGGAGGGCTCAGGAAATTTCGACCACCTGGGGTTCTTTAACGTGCACTGACATCGCACAGCACACGGGCTAAACATTTCGCCTCCATCGAAATGCAGCCACCGCCGCCGGGATTCGGTCCCGCGACCCTAGGATTAGCGGCCGAGTGCCATGGCCACTAGACCACCGTGGCGGGGCATTTGATTAAAATCAACCCCTAGACCAATACAGCACTGCCTCTCTCGTGTGCCTTGTGTTACCCTTCCGACGCTAAACGCTATTCACGGTCTGTTCAAAACGAACAGTCCAGAACGAACGCCATTAGAGTCATTTGCATCTATATTGACTCTTTCACAATAGCACTGTTCTTTCTTACCATTAAAGAAAAAGGGGGCGAGAGAGCCGAACTGCTAGGCGTTCTGCCGCTTCCGAAGAACGTTCGTTTGCATCAGTCTGCGTGACTTGTCTCTAAGTGCGAGTTCGTTCGTACTCGTTCACTGGCCCGGCAATTCTGGTTTGAATGGGAGTCAGCGATAATTTTTTCACGCTTTTCTTTTTTTTTTCTACTTCTCTCAAGAGCTGTTCTCTAAAGCACAGCACGTGTTGCCGCCTTTCGGAGACGCAATCAATGCGACAAGGAGAACGCTTCGTGGAGAGCTTCTCCTAAATTGGCCCGACCGGGTCGGAGGCAATTTTCGGCCCGGCCGTGGCCCCGCTCATTCACATTCAAATCATCCGGCTCACGCTTAACGCTGAAGTTTCTGAGGCGCTGCCTAAGTTCACGGAGCTGCGGTGCGCCGTAGTTCACATTGCTGTACCTGCTCGCAATGTACAAGAGAGAACAAGTAATTTTCAGTTTCTGCGCGAACTTCTGCGCGTTTACAGGTACGCGTTCGCCTGAAAACGTTTGCGACTGAAGCAGAAATGGCGGTGACGTGTTTGCGGCGGTTTGCCCCAACTACCCGTGCGTTTAATTTTTCTTTTAGTCGTGGGAGGTGTTTTCTCTGAAGGAGTGTAATGGAAGTATAAAACAGCGAAGCTGTCTAAGCTTTTCGTTCTTTCGTACGTACCATGCATGTGACCATGAAATGATCTCTCCTAGCAAACAAGCGATGCAACATTTTCAGCATAACTTTGTATGGCCTCGACTGATTTGTGGTGTTTAAGGTCCCAAAAGCGGCTCTGATTATGAGAGACGCCGTAGTG
The DNA here is from genome assembly GCA_013339685.2 of Hyalomma asiaticum. NCBI lineage: Eukaryota > Metazoa > Arthropoda > Arachnida > Ixodida > Ixodidae > Hyalomma > Hyalomma asiaticum. The sequence goes on from CM023490.1 coordinate 20,669,950, forward strand.
GAGGTCTCCGGAAATTTCGACCACCTGGAGGTTCTTTAACGTGCACTGACATCGCACAGCACACGGGCCTCAGCATTTCGCCACCATCGAAATGCAGCCACCGCAGCCGGGATTCGATCCCGCGACCTTAGGATCAGCAGCCGAGTGCCATAACCACTAGACCACCGTGGCGGGGCACCTTGTATGGACCCGAAATCATGCTACATCACGTAACATGACGTCACAGCCACACGTGATCAAAAGAAGAAGGTGAAAGAAGAAGATGATGATAGTGAAGAAGAAAAAGATTATGCTGAAGAAGAAGAAGATGATCATGATCCACACCATCCAAGCGCCCGTGGGCTTCGCTATCCTTGCGCCACTAGTGCAAGTTGCGCTAAGTTTTTGTGAGTTATTGGTCGTTTCATTGCCATATCGCTCTAAACTATAGCAGTCAAGCGCAAGCGCGTGGAATCCGTAGCAGCGTTAGCTTTGTGTGTCACTCGTTAGGCTCAGCATCATCAGATGTAGGTACCAGCACCACCTATGACGCGTACTGTTTGGGCAGCGCGGCATACATAAACGTAAATGTTTCGACGGAGCAACTAAAATAATCGTATTTTAGCTTCTCTGTAGACGTCTTTATTTTTGCGGATGCCGTGCAACCGAAGGCCTAACCAGAGGCTTGCATACGCAAAATGAACATTACTACGACTTGTGTGTTCCACTTGAGTGGTATCATGTTTAAGAAAACGGCGCAGCACACAGAAACGATATACTACAGAAGAAGAGAACACGAAGACAACGCCGGCATTCGTCTTCGTGTTTTCTTCTGTAGTATATCGTTTCTGTGTGCTGCGCCGTTTTCTTAAACGTGATTACGTACCAACTCGCCCATTTATCTGTGCTACTGAGTGGTATGGCACGCTTATGCTGTGGCATGCTTGTGGGCACCCTACTGCCACGTCACACGTTTCCTCTGCATTCCGCGGCGACGCCGCGTTTTCGACAAGGTCACTGTCGAAACTTTCAAGGACGCTTGTGCATGAAACACGTGAGGATCGCGCCTTAATAAATTGTTCAAGTCTGACAAAGGTCAAGGAATCTGCTGAGAAATTGCCAACATGTAACTTTTTTTGTAGACATAGTAACTTGCATAAATTTTTTTGTAAGAATATTAACTGCGCGATCCGTTGTAGTGGATCCTTTGACTGCTGTTGTACTCTACCAGTGAAAGCCCTCAACAACAATCAGTGCCAATTAGGTGAGCGTAGCCTGCCGGACAGAATGAAACATTTTTACGAAACAGAACAAGATATAATGGATTCATTGATTTCTGGAGTATTACGTTCCCAAACCACGATCAGAGACGACGTACTGGAGGTCTCTGGAAATTCAACGTGTGCTGACACCACACAGTACACGGGCTTCAACATTTCGCCTCCATCAAAATGCAACAGCCGCGGCCGGCAAGACGTAATAGAAGCCACTATAATTTTGTGCATTACCTGTGCCCGTATACCCGTAAATTTTCGTCTGAAAGAAAAAAAAAAAGGTTCTTTCCTTCTTTTCTTTTCCAGGCCATCATAGGACCCAGGTCTTGAGATAGGCCAAGGAGCCTAGGTCGTAACACTTAAGAAAAAAAATTGCAGATTCTCTTAGCCCAAATACTTAGAATTGTATGTCCAAGGTTCTGTAACATCTGGGTAATACTTTTTTACCTTACAAAATATGCTTTATTCGTTAAAGACATACTGCACCTAAACCTATACGTTTCAGACTTTTGTACAACCGTGGAACTGAAGTGTTTGCCTTGGCATATTTGTGTTAGACTGCCCGTTTCTAACGACGACGACGACGACGACGACGACGATGATGATGATGTTGATGATGATGATGATGATGATGATGCGTTTGTGCTAGCGCGTTATGGTGCGTGTAAGAAGCTGGGGTAAGACGCTGTGGCCTCTCCGCCTTATACTCTTTCAGCAGTCATGTGATGGCGTCGGCAAACGCGGTGCGCGTTCCGGCCTGTGTAAGCGGCTGCGTAAGACGCTGCGGCCTCTCCCCCTTACTACAGTGTACTGCACGTTTCTAACGCGTTGTGCTAGCGTCCCCTTAAACGCGAGATCCCAGCGTTCGAATACAGTGTTTCTACGTCTTTACATGATGATCGACTGGGCGAATTACACGGAAGATTCACGGTATACCGATGATTCCCTCCGGAGCTTCGCCCACTCATCATCATTCACCCCGTGGATATGCTGTGATTTTTTGTTTTTGTTTTGAGAGAAACTGAATAACGCCCATTTTGTACTTCGTACATTATAGAACTCTGGAAACCGGGTAACTTACATTTCGTATTTCACACGCTATTGTATCCAGAATTAGAGCTGATTTAGTCTTAAATGTCTGTCGCGTTTTCAGCTCGTTGTTTAACGGACCCCACATTAGCTGACAAGTCTACAGGCCCAACCAAATCTGCGTATTATTTAATCAGCTGCATGCTCGTTGATGTGATAAACATAAAGCAAATAAAGAAATGGCTTTTATTTAAAAACGATCCGCAGTGATGCGCTTTAACTGCGATCTGTTCGCACCCATTCGTTTACAAGGGGATACAGTAAGACGGAATGAAGAATACTACGTGTACGTCGACTACGGTATACTACGTCTTCTACTACGTCTACGTGTACTACAGTATACTACGTCTACTACGTCTTGGTCTCCCCTGATTGGTCAGTTCTGCTTGTCGAAGCACAACTGACCAAGCCCTGACCAATCTCGGATTGGTCAGTCTTGCTGGTCAAGGCAGGACTGACCAGTCCGAGATTGGTCAGGGCTTGGTCAGTCCTGCTGGTCAAGGCATCCTAGGGGACGAAGACGGAATAGTATTCCGTATTTCGTTTTACGGTAATAGACCCAGCCGCAGTGCGACTGCCAACTAGGGGTCGCGCCTCCGCTTGTGCACCGCGGTTTTAACTCCTTCAGCACAGGCACACTGAATACAAGTTGCACAATAAACACGTCTTCTTAAACCAGAGGCTTTAGAAGCCATTGCTCTCTGCAATAGAAATGAGGCCGCACCATAAACGAACCGTGAAAAGGGGGTAGGGGGAGGTGGTTTGAAGCAGACGACAAACATGGTTTAGCCACGCGGTTTGTGTAGTGCGTAATTGGCCACGTCCGTCTTGGGTGTCCTTGTTACAGCGAAGCAGGCCGACTGGTCCTTCTTGTATTTTGTTCCTCCGTTATCCGAGCGTGGAATACGCATAATCAGCTGCGCGCGCTTCGCTCATTACAAATGCAAATTGTGAACCCCCTCTCTTTCTCTGTGTTTGCAGTGCCCTGGACGTCGAGGTGTACAGGACGGCGTCATGCACGCTGCCGCCCTGTGGGCGGCGGCGGCGTTTGTCACCATGCTGTCGTCTGCGCTGCTTTTGCAGACGACGCTGCTGCTACCGGCCGCCACGCAGGCATCGGCGAATTTCGTGCAGCAGGCAAGTTGGTTCGGACTGGGCGGTTGGTTCTTGTATTGTTGACAGCAGTGTCGAACTGAAGTGTCTTTACGACAGCTAATCTTGTACAACCTAAGCTAAAGAAATGGCAAAGACAATAAGGACATGTTCACAGGGAAGAACAGCGCAAGTGAGACGCACGAAAAAGGAAGAGGCAGACAAGGACAGGCACTACTAACAACTGATTATGGGTGTTCCTGCAATAAATCAGTTGTTCGCCTGTCCTTGTCTGCCTCTTCCTTTTTTGTGCGTCTCAATTGCGCTGTTCGTTCCTGTGAATATGCAATACCGACTAGCCCAAGAATCTGTTTTACCACAATAAGGATAGATGGGCAATATGCTCACTTGTTCTTCATTATTTCGTTCCAAGAGGTTGTTGAGGTGTTGCGTGGTAGAACTGAAGTTCGGAAGTCTTTGATGGAAGCCCGAAAGCATGTATAACATTCTCTTTTATCTGGTGCTTCTTCAATCAAGGCTGTCGCGGTGTCGCTTTGCTTACCACAGTGCGATGACTTGATGGCATAGGTGCGGAGATAACGTTTTTATGTATGTCTAAAAGGAGAAGCAACGCCACTTGAAGACAAGTGCGCCGGCGCTTGCTGCCGCATCATTGGTTTTAATTATTTAATAATTCAATCAATCAATCAACAACTTTACACAAGAATGGAAGTGGCGCTTCTTAGACTGACCGGTATGCCGGGAATACTTGGACTCTTTCCACGTTACTCCGAGAGAACTGTTCCTGTAGGATGAGGATGAGTCCGGCTGAGAGAAATCTTGAATGGAATGGTCGGCCTGTAGTTGTTTCGCCCTTCGGCTAAAGTAAAATACTGTGCTTTGCTTGGTTTGACAATTAGAAAAACGAAAAACAAAACCGACACTCTGGCTTTGCTGCATGGCACATAATCATAAGGAGAAGCTTACTGTTGAAATACGTAATTGAAAACATTATTGCGCATCGGTAACCTTGAATGAATTTCCTTTCGACGCTGACGAGTACATTATAGTGGAACTTCGAAACCAATGACAAAAATGAAGACAACCGTGAAGAACAGGACAGAATAAGCGCTGGACTTCCATCTGAAATGTTCATTTGACAAATACGCCGGAACAGCAAGGCATGCGTAAATATGACATGACAAAGCAAGTCAACGCCCTACAACGACAGTACAACGACAGTCAACGTACGCGACACTGCTGCGTTCAGAAATTGCAATGGAGCTTTCGTTGGCCGTCAAAGCTTCAATGCGCAGTATATTGTGCAAAGGCCTTTAAGACTTCCCGATGCCTAATGGTTGTCGTGCTTCACTACCGACCCGACAGTTGAGGATTCGATCTGGGCTGCCGCCGTCGCCTTAGTGCATGTTAAGGAACCCCAACTGGCGAGAACCTCCAGTACTGCGAGCCTCTAATCAGGTCGTGGTTTTGGCACATACACGCCTAGTAGTTATTACATGTTCGGGGTCGTGGAAGCGTTTCCGTTTAACCAAGACAGAAAGAGAGAGAGAGAAAGAGAGCAGCAGTGCGAGCTCTTTTGGCGGGGCTGGTACTCCTGAAACTCTGGCTTTTCTGCAGCAGTGCATCGCCCTAGGAGAAACGAACCATACTAACGACACAATGTTGGCATGATACGGTAAAAGGGGAGGATGGCATGGAGCGTTACATAATGTAATCTATCTATCTATCTATCTATCTATCTATCTATCTATCTATCTATCTATCTATCTATCTATCTATCTATCTATCTATCTATCTATCTATCTATCTATCTATCTATCTATCTATCTATCTGTGAAAATGGACGACTGTCTCGTGGGAGAATGAGGGCCATCATATGAAAACTAGGAGCGAAAATTCACAGGCACCAGTGCATCGGCCAATGCTCAGCGTCTTGTTCACGCATTTAGTGACATAAAAATAATGAAAAGAAAAGAAAGCGAGGGTGGGTCTCGCTGTCCTCAGCCTTTTAAAATAACATTACCTCCGGCTTAACTTTAATTTTCCCGCTCCCAAAGTCCCTGCGCTATCCCGGATCGCGAAGCGATGGCACCCAGCAGAAGACCTTAATTTTCACGTGTTTGCTGGCGCATCCGCTTTCACGCTTCGCCTTCTCCTTGCAATAACTGTAATTTTTTCCCTTTCCGTTGATGTTGTTTATCCACGCACATCGCTTCCGGGCCCGTGGTCTCAGTGCCTCGTTATCTGGCCGCATCGATTATTACACGAGCGTCGTTGATAGTGCTTTTTAAAATAACCGAGCAGCTTGCAGCCATACGCATACAGTGGAAAGGAGGATGCCATGCGTCCCAAGAGCGAAGGGCAAGGCCGCTCTCTTGCACAATGGTCGGGCACTAATGAAAAAATACTGCCTTCGTACGTTTGTTTGGTTTTCTTGAACGTCCCGCGTTCCTTGTTTAATTTTTTTTGCTTCTTCTCCGCACGTTCTGGCATAAATTAGCGAGCCGTGGAACGTGATCTGTCTCACGGGGCCCGAACATGGGAAGCCAGCGGAACGTTCCACCGAAGCCTGGTGCAGCCACTGGTCGTTATACGGCTGCCCGGAATGGCCCTGCACACGACGCCGCATGCGACGCCGTTATAAATTATGCAAAATCTACCTTTCCCCCGTTTAAGCAGCACGGTACGAGCTAATTTATTTTTACGACTTTTAGGTACACGACACTAGCCTCGTTCCATTCGAGCATGTGAACGTAACAACCAGCCCAGCTTTTCCGTCCTGTTCCTCTTGAATTCCTAGGAGCTTAGTTTTCACCTGATAGATAGATAGATAGATAGATAGATAGATAGATAGATAGATAGATAGATAGATAGATAGATAGATAGATAGATAGATAGATAGATAGATAGATTCCACTGCTACACGACAGTGATTATGTGAGGATGGATAGATGATGCCTTCTTGGAGGGGCGGTAGAAACTAACTCGTTCGTTTCTTCCGCCAGGCGATAGAGGGCGCGTTTGAGGGGAAAAAATTTGTTACCGCTGCTGGGGTTTAAATCCAGTCACCCACAAATCGAAGGGAAGTGTCTTAACCAGTGGACTATACGCAGGCACACTTGCGAAATGTGAACGCATCCTTAGGATACGTTCATATCTAATGGAAAAGAGAGAAAGAAGAGAAGAAACGGAGGTGGGAAGAAAGCAGGGAAGAAGCAAATAATAAAATAGGGATCGAAGGACCTTCGATCCCTATTTCATTCTTTCTTTCTTCCCTGCTTTCTTTCGATCCCTATTTCATTCTTTCTTTCTTTCCTGCTTTTTTACCACCTCCGTTTCTTCTCTTCAAAGAAGTGGGGAAGAAGGAAGGAAGCAATAAAAGAAAGAAGGAAAGAAAGAAAGAAAGAAAGAAAGAAAAGAAAAGAACGAAGAAGGATTGTAGATCAAGAATGCGCACGCCAAGTGGCAGAATTTAAACAAGAATCATAATATAAAACACGGTAACTATAGTGTCTACATTGATGATACGAAAATTAATGGTCGCTTTCGAGGGCATGGAAGTTCACCTAACTTCGATTGCTGGAGCAAGCGCTCTTTATTTTGTCTGAACCGCTGGTAAGGCGCAGTTTAAAAGCACACTTAAAGGCGCAGCAGATTTCCTTTGCCCACGCTTCGTAGCTAGCGATGCCGCTGCTGTAGCACCTTTAGATGGAGATAGGAGAGCGCTTGCGCGCTCCGTCTAAATCTCTGAGCCGCCCCTATGCTCACAAGATTCCGCGCATATATCGTCATAAAACCTGTGCTATTCATTTTATTTTGCTTTCGTTTTTGTTCATTTTTTCCTTTCGCGGAGGAAACCACCCTCAGAAAGACACCAGGGAAGCTGCCGCGTCGCAAGCTCACCGTCTGCGCCACGCAACGTTAGCTGTCTGACATGTCGACTGCCCTGCGCGAAATCTCGTGAAAACGAACGCGGCTCCTAAAGTGACAGCTCGACAGATCACGTCACCCACTCCGGCGTACCGGCGTTGATTATTTTGTCGTTCTCCCTTCGCTTGAGTGTATTTGAATTGAAATTAAAATTTTCTTCCACAAGAAGGAACAAGTTGCAAGGACAGGTAAGATCTGCGATGACAGCTTCAGAAGCCATGAATACCGAGCTAGCATATGGGGATAGAAGAGGAAAAAGGGGGGAGGGGGGAGCGGGTGTAGAAGCATGGGGCAAGTGAAGTATAAGCTACTAAGAGCAGATACGTGTTGTATAGAAGCGCATTCAAAACGAAATGTAAAGAAAACACCAAGAAAAAATTACTGAACGACGTAAACAGAAATCTTCGCTAAGCTATGGACGTAATCGTATGTGTCGTATAATGCAGAGGTCTTGTACTGCGCGTCTTCGACTTGTTTCGGCGGATGGCACATCTTTGCCAGCACGAAGGTTGCGTCGAGGAGCGAGGAAGTGAATGAATGAATGAATGAATGAATGAATGAATGAATGAATGAATGAATGAATGGGAAATTAACCAAATAAACGCCCCTCCTGTCCGCTGAATGAAGGAAGGAAGGAAGGAAGGAGCGAAAGGCAGGAAAATGCACTTCCTGTCCGCTACGCAGTTCTGTGTGAAAGAGATCATGAATCGGAAAGACAAAAAAAAAAAAGAAGCCAGGAAGGGGGTGGGGGAAGCTTCGACTGTCAAGGTAGAGCATATTGTCCATTACACGCCTAAAAATGCCCTGTCGAGTGCACACAGGGTAGTAAGGGTCGCGTCGACTTGCTGACCCGTGTCCGAGAAGTTTTTCTTCTGAAAATGATGGACGCTCGAGTTGTCCTAACACATTGCGAATGGTACAGCGTTGGTTGAGCGAGTGAGCACACATGAGATCGGCCACACAGCATATATCACCCTACGTTCTTTATCTTGAGGTCGATGCAGCGCTACACGGAGCACGGACAAAGAAGAAGCGCAGGACAGGTGCCTCTTCTTCTTTGTCCGCCTAAAGGTGAACCATAAAGTGAACCATAACCCACCTCAAGGTGAACCATAACCTAAAAGAACTTGTTATTGGGCTAGTTGGTAGATCATTTCCGAAACTTAATTAGAGCGCAACCACACGACAACACACACACACACACACACACACACACACACACACACACACACACACACACACACACACACACACACACACACACACACACACACACACACACACACACACACACCCAGGCATCAACCACGTACAGCGCTCACCTCCAGCGCTCACGTGTGTGCGAGTGTGTCGTGTGGTTGCGCTCTAATTAAGTTTTGGAAATGAACCATAACCAACTAGCTCAAGTATCAATTCTGATGGCACCTTCTTCATCGGCAAGTTTTGATAGCGCAACTATGTGAAAAGACGCAAGACGATGAGGGTGGTCACGCCGTAACGCAACAAACTGACACTCATGACAGTCACGTGGCTAGGCGACTGAAGACCATGACAAGCGGAACAGAGTTCAGTGAGAATGGAGCCAGGCATCGCTATCGCGTTCAACTCTTAAGGCCAAGCCGGAGGGTCCCAATATTTTACTTTTTGTGGGATTCGTGTGCCCTCAATTGTTCGTGGTTGTCCTAAACGCCCTACTTAGCTTATTTTTGACCACAGTCAAATGTGGCTGATGGGACACAACCAACTCCATTAAATGATGAACAGGGCAAGGAAAGCTCGATTTCATGCAACTCCGAGAGATTCGCACCAACATATGGGAGCTGTGGTGAGAACATAAAATTGAGAAAAAAGAAGGAAAATTTTTGTTTGCTCTTGCTTTTAACATCTCCAAACCTCCTATCCACATAAAGGAACACAAAGAAAGAAAGAGAAAAGCATTACACCAACCGTAACTAAGTTGGTGGTGTCCTCGACTGCTCCTGTAATGGCGTTTAACGCTGGCCATTTCGCGCGTTTTACTAGCCATGCCAGGGTCGTTAACCAAGTCCCCCTTTTCAGGGCAAGCAGGCTACGGGAGGCCCGAGGAAGTGTTATCACCCCTCTACAGCCTATATAAGAGTGGACGGGACCACTGTCGCGAGAGACCACCATTTCGGCAATTGTCGCCTGAAATGTCCGTCCCCATCACTTGAAGGGGGGAGGTGTATATAGAAGTTCACATTCGCAAGCAGTAGCAGTTTGAGCGTGACGGTGTTACTGAAGCTAACCGGGCTCGTCCCTACGAAAGAAAAATAAAAAAAAGCAAAAACAAACAAACAAGCTCGTTTCGATAGCGCCGTAGAAATGGCCAACGCAGTGGGGCTAGCGTGTGCTGGACTTTTGATAAACTGGAAGACTGAAAGAAAAAAAAAATGACGCCCTTACATTAGAGAATTGGCTGTCTTTGAGGCCCCGAGAGCAGCAGCGTTTTTTTACGACCTTCTCCAATGAAAATTACAAGCAAGAACACAGAAGCGGCGAGCTCCTTCTATCGAAGAAATTTTGGGGAGAAAGTGAAATTAGAAAGAAAATCACCGTCACCAGCACGAGCCAGAGAGAAGTCTGAGATAGTGGAACTACTTCCGTTCGATGGAAGTTGTCGGTTCGGGAGAAAGAGGTAGTATTTTTTTTCTTTGTTTAGTAGTGGGTTCGCTTCTTAAGACGCCAGAACTTCTTTCTTTCCTGACCGTCGACGCTGAATACAAAGCGTTTGGTTGGTTTATTTTCGCTTCTTTGCTTCAAAGAGTCGGTTCAAGGCCAACGTCACAAAAGAGTTTTCCTTTTTTTCTCCCTAAACCAGAAGCCTCCTTTCCGTAGCGCGTTTTATCTGAATGCTTGCCACGATCGGGTGAAAGTGCCCATGGCGCGCCGACTTCGGCATGGGAACTGCTTCGTTTTATGGAAAAAGTTCCTGCGCGAGGTGTGTCAAGGCTACGCGATACTGGCACCTATTTGAGTAACGGTACGCCTACTCCATCGATAACTGTTGGTCGCAGTGCTTGCAAATGTATATATAAAACCGGCTATCCGGTTTAACCGTAGGGAAATGAATTCGGTCTCGAAAACCTCTTATCCGGTTATTCGGCTTTCAGGAAACGGATATCTAGGATATCTGGTTTTCATAACCGGTTATCCGGATTGGCGGCTTGAATATGTCATCTCCATAATAGTTAATTCGAAGAAGACGCCATGACGTAGCCAGGTGAGCTCCTGTTTTGTGTATTCGCGCAGTGTGTGCAAACTATTGCAGGCAAAAAATAGACAATTAATTACCTCTATATGTAGTTCCGCAAAACATTTATGAGGCTGTAATTGGTGACTGGATTCCTCTCGTGTTGCAAGTCGTATTGTGCCATACAGCGCAAGTCTGTCACAGTCTGAATTGGCGAGTAAGATTATTTGAAACAGAGCCATAATAAAGTAAATTGAGAAGCAGGAAACGTAAAGACCATAGCGAGAGGAACATCATGCTTGGACGAGCGCTCGCAAAGATGACTAGAAATGCATGAATTCAGGAGAGAGAGAGAGAGAATGTTCGAATTTCGGTGCTGATACTGCAGTTTAACATCCGGTTATTCGAATATCCGGATATCTGGATAGTGAAAACACAATAAACAACCGAATGACCGGTCACTCCGGTTATCCGGTTTTCCTATTCGAATAACTGGGGAAACGAATAGTCGAACAACCGGTTTTGTCCCAAAACCGGTGTGACTTTGCGGCTCAAGTTCGTCGTGGCGTTGAGAGACTGGTGGCGAACTTTGACTACGGCGCAAGTCTTAATCGTATCGCGGTTTTTGCCACGTGAAACCGAGCAGTTGTTAATCGCGCAATGATTTGCGAGTGCTTCTGAATAGCTGCATTACCTGTAGTTAGGCTTATTATTCGGTACGTAAGATGGTCGCAGTGTCATTTTATGTTACGAGGTGTAGCACGGTGTACGACATTTTTCCAATACGCATGTACACATGGGCCATCATTGGTTCGTTTCTTCAGTGCGAAATTTCTTCTGGAAGTTGTCTTTCCTAGATCATTGGCTTATAATATTTCATTTCCAGCTAAAAAAACTGCGGGACCTATGTAAAGGCCTAACCAAAATATTGCCTTGTATGAAACCTCTCACTAAATTTAATATAAGAAAACTTGTATCAGCCCAAAGCAAGCTTGTTAGGTTTGGTGATTATGCTTTTACGATTACATATTCACGGATTCAGGTTATGACTGTTAAATCTATGCCAAAAAAAGAGAGAGAGACTTGAAATACGAACCGGCACAACTAACTTTACTTTCTAATCGTAGGTTAGCTCTTGGACTCTTTCCTGCAGATATACGCAATGTCATTAAGCCAATTTTCTAAGTCAGCATCTTGCAAACACCAAGGCGCGTCTGCTCTTCATTTTTCTTCTACGCTGCACATGATAGTCAAACCATCTATCCGATATCGATCAACTTGATGCAAATCAGAGCTGTGACACGTATAATTAATTGTTCTTGGTATACCATCTTGCGTAATAATGATTTCTCATCGTTGTATTTTGTGCCTGTATTTATTTGCACATTGCTTGTCGTGCCTCTCTTGGCTGCAGTAGCTTACTATGCTTGGTATGCAAAAAAAGAATAAGGAGAAAAAAGAACGGGCTTTGTCGCCCTTGCTCCGTTGCCATTACACGTCTGTAGTTGAAGGCTGCGACTATTAATGTCCCTCCGCCCGCAATACCGTTTTGTTTTTCGCGTGCGAGACGTGGTTACGATGCGTTCAGGCCTATACGTCGCGTTATAAATGGTTCCATCGGTTTAGGTCATCTAGATAAGGAATGCGAATGGTGCTAAGCTTAGAAAAAGGGAGAGAGACAAAGATTGCGTGTAATAAAGTTAGAAAAATGCGACGTTCCTCTAAAGGACAAGGCGTTTTCATTAAATTCGATTATTCAAGCCTAAAGGACACCGCGACCTTCACAGCTTCTAAACTGTACGCGTCGGCTGTAACATAACTTAGCCTGAGTAGCTGGTTAAGTTATTCCCGCCGTTAAACAAGGCACTGCGCTAACCATTAATGAAACAGAAAAGAAAGAACAACACGGTGGTATCGAAGGGAACGACGAAGGAAGGAAACATGCTAGGCCTACGGGAAAGAGGAATGTACAGGCGAGATTACCGGACATGTAAGCCAGAGAAGCACGCAAAATAGCAACTAGAGAGAATGCAACCAGTAATAGCAAGATAAATCAACTACATTAGCCGGATGCATGGGCGTAGCGTGGAGATAAATACGCACGGCGTCCGTGGCGACACCACACGGCGCTTCGGTCGTGTACGTGTCGGCGACACTGCAGCGACGGGTCATCGCTTTCCGCTTGCACGATTTGCTGGCGTCACAAAGACTGGCATCAGGGGAAGAAAAGAAAGAAAAGACGACACTGTTTGCCTGGGCTTGCAGAAGGGGGGGGGGGGGGGGGGTGGAGAGACAGAGCCAGACAGGGTCTTCCTCGTCCATCCCAATGGGCTGGCCCATGAATCTTTGCTTTCTTTTTTTGGGTCCTTAGTCAAGGCTCGAGACACGGGCCGGGGCCACTTCGTCAAGCCAATGGTTCGAACGCTTCGTCCTTCTTCGCACCGCCGCCTCTCCTCGTCTGCGTAGGGGCCGTGAGGTCTTCCGTGCCACTGCGCCCGTGGCAGGCGTACGATGTCCCGGAGGCGGCGTATCGGTTGCATTACGTGCTCGGGGGAGGATAGCGTGTGTCGATTGAGCACCACGCTCTCGGTACACGGTCCGGTGGGCCTGTCTCGTACCGTGATGGTCATCCTGATCGATGGCTCTCCCCTTGTCCCGTCTACGGTGGCCTTCCGGAGGGATTAGCCCGGTACAGGGACGATGGCTTTCGGAGCGGGATGGGAGCTTGCGTGTTAATGCGTGTTTATGTTTGTGTTGCTTGTAGCCTGACTGTAGCGACGTGTGCATATGCATTTTGTGTTTACGTTACTGTCCCTGGCTCTCTATCTGTGTCTGAGAATGAGGAGGGATTTTCTTGTTCGGACGCGAGAGAATGCGACACCCTCGTTCGTCCAGCGGGGAGACATCTTCGAGGGACATCTGGCGACGTTCGGGTGGGGATATGGTAATGGGGCGAGAGTGTAGGCGATTGTTTGTGAGACGAGGCGAGAGATGTTTGCGAGTGTTGTTTGTTCGTTGGTTACGCAAGGTGTCGCAGCTGCACAATGGGACGGTCGTTCTCACGGATGCTTCGTACCGTATTCGTTGTTCGGTGGGCTGTGCGAGGAATTAGCCGGCAGGGGACGATGGCTTTCGCTTTTTTTTTCACTTTGCATGCTTTCATACGTAGCACTGCGTTAGCACACACAAAATGAAAAAGGTGCGAATACGACAATGTTGTTCGGCTGGTTGAACGCGGTTTGAGTTGTGTCTTGTAAAGCAGTGTATTTATTAGTTGCTTCAGCCGACATTGTACGGGGTACGGCATGCCTTACCCGTTTTCTGACCGATGTAAGAAGAAAGAGAAGGAAAAGACCTAAATAAAGAAAAGCTGATGAAGCAAAAGCTAGGTGCTTTCGTTCGTAGGTTCACTTGAGGTACCTACTTCCGGATACCTAATTCATTTTCCGGTTTTGACTCCCCCTTTTTTTCTTCCGGAATGGGATGCAGCAATTTCAACAGCGCGGAAAAATGCGACGTTTTCTTCGTTCAGTATGACTAGTACGACATAGATGTTTTAAAATGTTTCATGGGTGTTTGGGGCTAACTGGAATGTGTGTTAAGAACTGAGATGAAAAATGCTTGCTTTCTCTCATGGAATGAAATATATATATATATATATATATATATATATATGATAGAAACAACTCAGTGAGCAAACAGACAATGAAGCCTAGGAAAGCATAGGGGAAGTTACTTGTGGTATTGTAATTGTGGAGAAAGTAGAAAGGAATTAAAGTGGACGAAAAGACAAACCTGCCTCCTTGTATCCCCTTCCCTTTCGTTATATATATATATATATATATATATATATATATATATATATATATATATATATATATATATATATATATATATATATATATATATATATATATTATGCGCTGTGATGTTTCCGGCAGTGGATGGAATCGGCTGTTTCCGTGTCAACTAAGTAAGGTGGGAGCACATTACAGATGTTGACATCCGAACTATGCAAACCAGTACAGACACGAAAGCTTGTTGTGGATGACACGTTATAGCTTCGCTATGAAGCTCAAATAACAACTCCAGCAGCAGCAAGGAAAAGTAAATTGCTGAACACTACTTCAAGTCAAAGGACATGTAAATACGGCCTGACTAACCAGTAACCTAAGATTCCAGCTGCCTCTGTCTTATTACTCAACTGACAGTCCACATCAAATTTCGTGAAAACTTCGCGAAAAATATTTCTCAATTAGAAGCATAAGAGCTCCATATCGCTCGTATGTTTTCCATTCAGTCTCACTTCTTTCAACAAAGTAGTTTTGTCTAATAAATATGAAGGATCTTTTTATTAATTTTATTGGTCGTATGGCGTTGAGCGACAATCTCCGAAAACCTGGGAACAGGCGGGAGTACACATAATGGGCTTCGTATTAAAAATGTGTCCCCTTCTGCATCATTCTCTTACCTTTCACCGTGGGCCAACAGGCTCTATTCTCGACTTTGTTGAATAGAAGAACCGCCACGCACTTCAGTTCGTTGTCGTCCTCGTGAGCTTTGATCCCTCTTTATATACTCCTGTCTCCCGGGTCAGCTAGGGACACCCTCTTCCCGAGACGCACAAAAGCAATACGTGAGACATGCAAATGAACCCTTCATTCACCCGCTATCTCTTCTGACAAAGGAGTCGACAAACACGGCTTTTATATTATCTTCCTTCTACGTCTTTCCATCTTTTTCACTAACCCCCACCCTCACCACAGACATTTAAGTGTTGGTTCCTTCGAGGGCTGCAGTAGTAGGGTGGTCCCTCCTTCTCATTCAAAACTACATCCACTCCAACGTAACAAGATGAACTTTAGAGAGAGAGAGAGAAAGAGAGAGACAAAAGCTAGCCAGTGCAACGGTTCTTTCATTCCACAATAACCTTCCTGCGGCTAGAAGAAAAAGGGGGGAAGGGGAGAAAGAAAGAAAGAAAGAAAGAAAGAAAGAAAGAAAGAAAGAAAGAAAGAAAGAAAGAAAGAAAGAAAGAAAGAAAGAAAGAAAGAAAGAAAGAAAGAAAGAAAGAAAGAAGTTTAGGGGCACAGAAAATACAAGACGGAATGAAAGACCGAAAGTCACCGCAGGAGGCGCAATACCGTTGCCGGATCTATTCCCTCCTCGACGCTTTTCGTAGCAGCTTGCCGAGTCCCAGCTTTACTTTTTCTTCTATCTTTCTTTGTGGTTCGTTGAAAGTGCCCGACGCGGTAGCCTGATTTGTTTCCTGGAGAGAAAGGCCGTATGTATGCGTGGCATTGAAGTTCTTGCCCGCAGCAGTGCTTCTGTAGAGGGCGAGGCAGCCAGTATAGAAGGCGTCAGGAATCGTAGCTACGCATGGCGCGAAGTCTAAGGAAAAAGAAAAAGAAAATCCTCTCGCGTTCTATTTTTTTTTCTTCTTCTCGAAGTTCGAACGGCGGAACCTAAACACGGAGAGGGAATGTGTTGGGATGACAGTTGGAGGCGCCGGAGCATTCGACCTATAAACGCGCGCAAGCGAAAATTGGAAGAAGTTTTCGTGCGAGATATCGGTGAGTCGAAAGCAAATGTACACGATCAGGTCGCGGAGGAAAAGAAGCCTTCACCGGGAAGCTAGCTCGGGCGTAGAGAAGGCTGCCGCTCACCCGTCACTTTACGTGCAATAGAGAACTCAAAACATGCGGAGAAGAACCGGTGTGTGTGTGTGTGTGTGTGTGTGTGTGTTGACGTCTTCGCGAACTTCGCAGCGTCCTAAAGTCTTTAACGTGGAGAAAGGGGAATACATTGATGGTACCGTGTGTTCATATCTGGTGCCGCTTGTTCAATGTCACGTATAACCGAGAAATGCAAGTCACGCCAGCTTTTGGCGTTCTTTTTCTTCTTTCTTCGTTGTCTCTCAGCAAATCTGCATGAAGTCGACAGTTTTCCTGTGGAGTAGTGATGGTGATCGACGGGACTGCATCGTTAGGAGAGCTGTCGTGATTTAGGCGCGGAGATGATTTATGTGAGATTCAGCGAACGGGCGATATTTCGGTTGTACAGGCGTTCATTGCTCTTCAGCGGGTTTAATTGCGTGTGTTCGTCGCCTAATGTGGTCGTGCCACTGCGGCGTAAGTTATTATTTGGATTTGCCTCAACATACAGGCGCCTGCGATGCAAAGAAAAAGACCTTGCCGTCGAATGTTCCCTAACATGACAGCACATCGTATCGCGAGCATATCATTATTTCACGAATTCTATGACAGTTCACTTCATCACGCGCCTTATATCCTCCCACCTTCACGCATTTCACCACGCAGAGGTCATCCTTTAAACGTTGCTCGCCCAATTGCACCCACTGTGACCGTTTAGTCATCGTTCTTCCTTGGGACAGCTAAAGACTGGAACGACCTTCCAAACCACAGCGCTGCTATCACCACCCAACATGCCTTCATTGAAGAACAAGGTTTTTTTGCGGGCAACTGCAGTTATTCGTATAACCATTTATTATTTGCATAACCACGCCTTATGTATTGTCACTCTGGGGTCATTAGGAAAAATAAATGAATCACGCACGGGCACATGAAAACAGGAAAAATGACGAAACACGCTATCAACCCAAGTCAAGGAGAGGGAAGCCACGCCAGAACAGATCGCGTCACTCGTGCTTTATTTCATTGCGAAAGATTCAAGAAGGGACGCATACAATCAGGCCAAACGTTGTATCAGCACTTGTCCGGTCTGTATGTGTCCCTCGTTTGATCGCTTGCGCAGAAATTGTCCACGAGTGTTCAAATGACACAATAGGCCTTATTCTTCTCCTACACATCACATACAAACATTTAGGAGCAAAGTTTAGACTAACAGTTGAGCAGGAATTGAGCGCATAATTGCGAGTCTCACTGATATATAGTTTGTGCGCAACATGAAAAAAAAAAAAAACGGCTACTGTTGTTGGAGGAAGATTAGGTTGTTGCAACGTGCTTGTGAGTGCAACGTCAAACGAATAACGTCACTGGAGGCACCGTTTCGAAAAGTGGTGTTGCGGAGATGTTGCCTCTCAACGAAATTTCTTGTTAAGCTATTTCTCACCACTTAAAGCCCGCGGCTCCCCCTGAACATTTATCTCGGTAAGAGGAAGCCGCTTAGAGCATTATACGTCCATAATAGTGGTGACGGAAGAGAAAGAATCATATATCACAAAATTATGTGAAAAAGCCATCTACTAATGTTCGTAACTTTGCATTTACCCTGGGGGATTAATAAAATCAACAGTGCAGCTGTTTATGGTTGTCTTCATTTTCGGTACTCCATCAAGTAAACAGGAGAGGCACCGAATCCGATGTCTTTGTCATCCGAGGAGCTGAGTTGCCGATGCCGTTTTATGTCCATCGATCGATAGCATGGCGCGCTTCCCCGGTGCCCAGGCGGAAATGAAAACGGCTCACTAATGATCCGGAAACGCGATGTCCTTTTGCTCCTTTGCTTCACCACGCGCATGGGCGAATGGCCGAGCTCTTAACACCAATGTAGAAATGTGGTTGCATTGGTGTCTATGTCCTCCCGGATAGCTAACGAAGCTGTGACTATTGTTTCACACTTTGTGCTCGTTCACGATGTATGCCTTCATGATTTCGGTTTTAGTTGTATTTGTAAAGTCATAGCTACGTGTACTATGTGCCTCTGAAGAGAAAAACAACAACAACAACAGCAACAACAGCAGCAGCAGCAACAACAACAACAACAACAACAACAACAACAACAACAACAACAACAACAACAACAACAACAACGAGGACGACAAAATGCGGAAATTGAAATACAGCCTTCTTGAAGTGTTGTTTGTGTCTTCGTGCGTAAACGTACCAATCACTGGCGAGAGAACGAGCGATGTTCAAGGCAAAGTTAGACTACGTTCCCACAAGGACACTTGTCTGAAATCGTGCGCAAAAGTTGAATTCAACACTTTTATTTTCGACATCCACGAATACACTAAGACGTATTTTTTCGCTAGGCGAAGTTGTTGGAGGACGAGCAACACGTTTAGTTACTGTATCAGCGGGCTCTGTTTGAAATGACGACAACACAACCAAAAAATCTAATTTTCAACAATGTTGTGCACTCTTTTTCACTTATGCTGTGCCTCTTAATATGCAGCTTTTATATCAGACTGGCAGCTTAGCATATTGGTGTTCGACTTGTAATGACATATAACACAATGCGAAAATAAAAGTAAAAACCCTTCCCCTGTTGGGAAGATGGGGATAAGCGAAGCTTGGCGTTAGCACGCCTTCTTTCTTTCTTTCTTTCTTTCTTTCTTTCTTTCTTTCTTTCTTTCTTTCTTTCTTTCTTTCTTTCTTTCTTTCTTTCTTTCTTTCTTTCTTTCTTTCTTTCGACGGCTCTGCGCGTAACCACAGGGATTTTCACAGTTTCGTTGTCCTGTGAAGGGCACAAAAAGCAAGGTAATAGATAACAAAAGCAAATAACGATCACGTTTCGATTCGTAGAACCTGACATTCGGTGCCATCTTTCCGGACACGTCGCTGCTCAGCCAGCAGCGCAAGTACCAACAGAAGCTGCGCGATGGCGTCACCTCCATGACCCGCGGCGGCCGTGGCGGACTGCGCTTCATGCAGCTCTTCTCGGTGCACGCCAAGGCCGTACGCATGCCGCTCCAACCCACGCCAAAGTGAGTGCTGCCCGCCTACAGTGCTGTGCGGGATGAGTGGGAGATTCCATTGATAAAAAACGAGGAGGAAGGGGGAGGAGGGGTGCAATTTTGTGCCAAACGAAGCAACACCGTCGAAGAGTAGCCAACCTTAGTCAATATTAGCGAGCACTTGTACACGAGTGGTGAGTTATTATAGAGGGGTAGTTCTGGGGGCATTTAATGCTAAACGATCCCAACAAATGACTACATAAGAAGCCCGTAATAGCGTGTTACTGTAAGTCATGTGACCAGGCGGTGAACACGTCACAAGACGTCATGGTATCCAGCACCAGCTAGCACCGGTCGATATTAACAGGCACTAGGCGACACTGTACGCAACTACAGAAAGATTCCATTGAAGGTAAATGTGGCAAACATTCTTATACAAAGCGAGCCAACGTCAGTGGATATCAGCCTGTATTTAGCCAACGCTAGTCAATATTAGCCGCTGATAACTAGTGTTGGTATTCAGTGTGGTCGCCTAGGAAGTAAAGTGTAATGCTGGTGAGCTCGAAGACATGGGTTCGATGTCTGCGTCTTGATGAAGTGGAAGAACAGCCGCGTACTTAGATTTATGGACGTAAAGAAATCTCTCGTGGTTTTATTGATAGCCCGTAGTGCGGCGTGTCACATGATCATATACTGGTTTTTGGCGTAGTATGGTCCCTATGGTGCTCACATAGTACACGTGGGGTAGAGTAGCCGAGCAAATATGGTATTTCGGTTTGTTCACGAAACATCCATCGCATCCTGTTACAAATAAAGTCACTTGATATTTTTCAGCGAGAAATCTAGGGCAGATGAAAGGGGGTAATAAGCGAAATGAGATCGTGAAAAAGCTTTATGCTACGTGATACATCTCCTAACCTTCCTGTTACTTTGTGCCTGTGTCCGCAGAGACATTCTTCGGCGGTTGTGCGAAGACCTGCTCCCGGATGACGTTGTAGCCGTGCTGTACCTGACCAACTCGGCCGTGTTCGGCAGCAACGCGGCCTCCGTGCAGTACGTGCTCCAACTTCTCGGCTACCTGGGCGTTCCCGTCATAGCATGGAACGCCGACAACATCGCTCTCGACCAGGTACGCTTGGATGAATTGGCTCTCACGATGGAATCTTGCGCACAGTGGCTTTTTTAGTTTGCCTGGCTGCTGCCCCATATAGTTCTTGGCATGTGCGCATTCTCTGTAGGCTATAGGAGGACTCTTCTTTTTCTGCAAGCATTCTGTCGTAGATATTTATCTTTCGCGTAGTGTTTCTCTTGCTGCGTGCGTGACGTGTGTCATGGTAGACTTGCAGCTGGATGTCAGCGAAGAGGCTGCAAGCGTACTGCAGTAGCACGGATAATTGGGCCAGTTGGTATCTGTTCGTTGTGAAGGAATTGCGGCGCCCACGAACACATGGACACTTGTAGAAGAAGGGCCGTTCCCTTCCCCTGCAAGTGTTCGTGTGTTTGTGTGTGCCCAATTCCTCCACGGTGAACTGCAAGCCTACGTCGGTCATTTCACGTGCATGACGTGTTGTCAGCGGTACGTGCCATAGACTTAGGGGTGTGCGAATATCAGTTTTGTTTTCGAATACGAATCGAATTTTGAATGTCCAAACGCAAATACGCCTTTAGTAAGAGTTTTTCTGACACGTGACTATATGCTAGGAATGTACACTAATAAATTGTCAACACAGTATACATTATATATAACGACCAAGCTGTCTACGATATAAGGCAACTGATAATAAACTCTAGAGGCTGTCGTGTAATATGCTTGTTTTTCGATATGGTCGAGCCGCTAGAGATACATGCCGGAGGGATTCCTCGAAAGGAGGCAGCTGCGAATGTCAAGGCATCCCGTTCTTAGGTACAGGCGCTCCAATAGAGCTACGGAGCATGTAGTTGAGTATGCGTATTGTGATAGCGTTAAGTTGGCGCCGGAAGGCATACGTGTACTGACGCATTCATCGATCGCTGCCATCACGCCAGCGTACCGATGAATACCCGTATACAGGCATCGCCAATATAGGCATCGCCAATATAGGCATCTCCAATATAGGCATCACCAGTACCGGCACCTTGCATATGCCATGAAGATCAGTCACTTTCGGCAGGACGACTGGAACGCGCATTCATGTATTCAACATCCCGCGTGCAAACACCAGGCAAACAAGTCAGTTAAAATTAAATCTTCCTGCCTGCAACAATGTTTATGGAGAACGAGTGTTAGAATTCTTCGGAGCTGTAACCTGGAACACTGCTGCCTCTAGAAATAAAAACTATGCGTAACTTCAACCTTTCTTGTAAACGCCTTTTTCTTGTCTAGTAAATTGTAATCACCTTTCCATACTTAGATTGTATATCGCTGAAACTTCCATGTGTATAAAAAGAATAATTTTCATGACCAATCAAATACATTGCTAACCTTTATGTAGTTCTCTATTGGACTAGCTACTAGCCACTTAGGCTATTGGTCCAAATATTATGTACGCATCTTTTGTAAAAAAGTCCTAATAAACTCATTTTGATTTGATTTGCTTTGATTTCCGAACATTCGAATACCTCGTTTTGTGAATCGGATACGAAGAGAGAAGGCGTTACGTTAGGCGAATATTCGAAGCACTCAAATATTCGCAATCCCCCGCACCGTTTCTTTAGAAGGAAGCTCGAAACGCTTTGCAAGACTTTCCACGACATATTTAGTTCTAGTTCTGAGGCGTCGCAATTGCGCATGAGATATGCGCTGCTGTAGATAAAGTAATATAAGGATATCCCCCTTCAACTACTATTTCGAAATCGCTGTACAAGATCTCCCTTATCTACATGGATCCATGCTGTGGAGCGTTGCTAGGGAAACAAAACTATCAACATTGGGCGGCAAACAAATTGTTCACGAAACGGAAGGCTTACTTGCCAGTTTAAGATTGTGAGAACTTGGTGCTTTTGTAAGGATGCTGGAACCCTTGTATTATGGCCGCTCTGGGATGCGTGTGTGTAGTCATCGTGCTGAACACGTTATGAGGTTTGCCGTTGCACAAGCACTTTTCGCAAACAAGTACGAATTTCTAGGTCACACGTGTTGTCGGGATTGCAAATCTACGCAAAATTTTGTTTCCGCGGAATTGCGTCTGTCGTAATTTCTTAAGGATGAGAAGTCGCATTCCTAATGACTTCTGTTTTACGCCATCTTCCAACTCTGCCATTCGGCGTGCGTGATGGGGCGTAAGGAACGCGAGAGGAAACGACAAGAAGATTTCCATTTCTGAAACGGAGATTGTTGCTGCGTTTTTTGTATGACACTTACAGTCTCAGTAGCATATTACAGCGGCAACACATTGCAGTCGGTTACAATGTCACCGCTTTCTGTAGTCGCCATCTTGTACGTCGCTTCTGTGACGACCGCAAATATTCTATGAGGCAATGCTACAACGTACGGGGTAGGCAATAAAGGAGATGACCGCTTTCCTGACTGACAGGAAATCGCAATATCAGCGAGTTGAATCAGCGGTTGTGAAAAGTCAAAAGATTCTCAGTATCTTTAAGGGACCCTGAAATGGTTTTGATCATTTTGTGCAAGCATGGTGATCCGATAGAGCGAGTCATTAGGATCATGAGGATAGATCTCAGCGCTCTGCGTAAAGTGTGTAATTTAAAATAAGGTTTTGAACACGCGCATCGCAAAGGACCGCAGCGGCTCGCCAAAAGCTGTTTTCAAACGCCCCTCCATCGAACGATGGATGGGGAGGCCGCTGATTGGCCCCTAACCAGTGACGTGCACGTAATTTTCCCAACCTAACCGCGAACAACGTGCTCCTACAACGTGCTCCTTCGTTTCAGCCAACCGTATCGTCGCGGCATCTGGCGGCGTACATACGAGTCGCCAGGGCTCTATTGCAGAGGCTAGCACTGCCGAGCCCGGCGACCTCAGTAAAGATATCGGAGCGCTATGTCGCTGCGGAGGGCCCGGCAGAGCGGCTGACGCGGGAGGCGCAGTCGCCGCTAGCATGCACTCCGCAGCTGATCGAGTTGAGGAGGAACAGCAGTGGTAAAGAGGAAGGCGACAGAAATAAGCCCATGGCTGCCTAAGCGCATGGTGTTTCGCTTTATTTATGGTGTGAATAATTTCACAACTGCGTTACCTAATCAGTGACGCAATGTCAAAAAAACGTTTCATGGACCATTAAAAAAAAGAAACTTCGAAGTAGGAAAAATCTGGTTCACGACTGTGCACGGTTTGTGCTTACATATAAGAACAGGTTACAGTGGTTCGTAGATACGTGAAAAAAAAAAGGCGGTACAGGCTTCGGGAATCGTGTACGCATAAGAGCTAGCATGACGTTGTCTTGCCTGGATCGTGCTCGGATATGGCATGTTGCATATTGTGTCTGTGAAACATGTGCAGGTGTCCATTAGTAAGCATGCCAAGAAGACATTAATTATAGACGCACCAGTGTCAGGTGTGTCTTACGGTGGCATACGTAGCGTTCAACCGCGTAACGACGGTAGTGATTTCCGCCTATTGAGTGCAAGGAATTGTACGAATTCTCGTTTTAAAGAAAATTATAGTTATTGTGAAAGGATGTGAAACAATTCGGCATAATGCGAACATTTCATGCGTTTCTAGAAACTGGTGTCGGATACCATATAGTCAAGGTTTTGACAGAATTCCGCCTGGTCGGGATTAAATAGTGTGTACCAAGACAACACAATGGCCAAGATAAATACATAACTTTGAAGACGCTTTGGTTGCCGGCTGTACTTCCTTGCGGGAGCCGAAACGTCCTTGTAGTTTAGCATTCTTTGTTGTTATTCACATCACTCTGATGTTGCGAGATCAGGGAGATATCTCGCGAAAGAAGCGAGAGTGAAAGATAATTCAGAGCAATTTTCGGAGCGGAAATTACCTGCCGCTTTTTATAAAGAGATGCGAGGAATGAGGAAAGAAAAAAGGTTGTGTATTATGCAACAACAAAAAAGCAAATTTTCTCGTGTCAATTTTTTAAAAAATAAAATTAAAAGAGTCAATACTTGATTGCAGAAATGCTACATCGAGAAGCAAAGGCTCCTTAAAATTTATTCCTAACCCCGCTTCGCCATCCTTTCATTTCCAGGTAGGGCAACCATTTAGAAAAATCGCATGGAGCTGTCTTTCCGTGTTCTTCACACAAAAAAAAAAAGATAAGAAAAACCCAAGAATGAAAGTTCTCTGTCTCTCGAAGAACTTTCGTTTCTGTTTGAGTCACGGCTCGTTTTGCTTTGCCCCTTTTTTTCACAAAGCGCCACAAAAAATTCGCTTCGTTCGCCAAGGGGCAGGAAGACGCTGGCTCTTTTTACGTTGACTTGAAAAATTAGCGAGCTTTATAAAAGACAAGGAAACGATGTTACCATTGTCTTTGCCAATATGTGTTGTCGTTTGCAGGGACGGTGTACACAACTAAAGTAAGGTTCGCCACCCGCGAACGCAAAGGAAACCGCGCGCGCGATATTTTTCTACAGCAACCTGCTGAGAAGAACATGTCTCGGGACAGCGCAAAATGCGCCGCTTGACTCTGCTGCGCGCTGCGATGTGAAATTAAGCGCTAAGAAAACCAGGAACTGCAGCGAAGAAGGGGACAGCACGAGAGATTGTGTTGTCAATGCAAAGCTGTCGTGCTTTGACCTTCTTGTTCGTGGTATGCCTTTATTTTAGGGGCGAAGCTCCTTAAGGCGTGGGTCGTGCGTCCCCGATGTATGTAGTAGTAGTAGTAGTAGTTGTAGTAGTAGTAGTAGTAGGTAGCCACCGGCGCGTGCCTGCCGGGAGGCACGCACGCGCCGAGGGCGAGCGCGTGGCTCCCGGCACGCGCTCGCCCGCGAGAGACAACGTTGGCGCAGGCAGCGTCTCCTAGCGAGTTTCTTGATTGAGAAATGCCGACTGCTCGCGTTGGAGAAGCGTTCACCGGCAACCCATATATATATATATATATATATATATATATATATATATATATATATATATATATATATATATATATATACCGTGAGGATTTGTAGCATGCGCGAGATGTTATAAAACTAGACGGCGGTACTTGTAGTTGATGATGAAAGGTGCGAGATGTTATAATAGGAATGATGTCACATATGGCGCGTGTCATTGGTGGAAGGCAATCGTTCGGCGACGTTGGCTAGGGGGCGCGGGGTAATAAACACGTTCGCTGTTGGCGCGCGCTCGGAGTTGCCGGATAAAACCAGCAATAAAAGTTTGAGGACATTTACTCAAGTGTTTCACTTTTAATTGTGGGGCGAATTGCACGGTAGAGTTTCACGGTTTACCGATGATTCCTTCCGGAGCTTCGCCCCACTCATCATCATTCACCCCGTGAATATGCTGTGAACTTTTTTTTGTTTTTTCAGCGCTTTTTTTATTCCGTAATGAATCACCGACTCGCCCTACAATTCATTCTCCTAAGCGAACTGCATTCTCTATCGAGGGACAGAATGAAACTGCGATTTTTTAAAAATTTGCATTCACCTCTCCGTCAGAAGTCTTGGATACATGATTTTGTGTCTGTTTAGGTGATCTCGATTGCGTTTTTAAATCTTTTCTTGTTTCTATGGGGCCACGAAGTGCCTATTCGTTGCTTGTGCTGGAAAGCCTTAACGTGTAGGTGTGCCTTGAAAAAAAAAACCACTAATAAAGCAATCAGTTTTGTATGTAACGTTGTAGTTGCTTGGTTTAAGGTACCAACATTGAATTACATTCTATGGTTCGAGCTGTGGTACTGTAACGTCTAATCGGCACTCCTAGCAGAGCTAACAACATATATTTTAAGCAGGTCACTGCTTAGATATCACTTTTACAATTTTGTCTGTGGCCTCATGTTAAAAGCCGGTTGCTTGAAGCTGCGGTAAATGAAAAGTATGAGATGTTCCCAAAACTGACTTGACATCACCGGCTGACTTAAAACGACGAACTTCGCGATTGTGCAGGAAAATGTAACATTTGCTTGTATTCAATGAAGATTTAACTTTCTACATTGAAGTGTAGCCAAACCTTGTTGCACAAAGGCTGTCATGAAATAACCCGCGTTCGGAAAAGTTGAAAGTTCAAGCTTCGCCTTTACCAGTGCCACCATGTGGAGTGCCTTTTCTGTAGAATTCTGGCCTAATTTGAGTTTCATCGTAATAAAATTACGTTTTTTTCTCCTACGTTAAAATGACACTCCTAGCTACCATATGTGTAGGTTTCCATTAAGTTGTGATTTATAATTTTCCTAACGGATTTCACGTTGATAAATTCAATTTTGTCCACTAAACTGCCCCCGCCGTGCGGTAGGGCTAGCGTGGTCGGCTGGTCTATGTTGCTACGGCGGTTGTTCGGATTAATTTTTTCCGCCGTGGACGCCTAACGCCGACGCCAAATTTTGTGCGACACGAACTCAGTAACGCTATTGCGTTAAAAACAATGGCTAGCGTACACGTTATCATTACTGAATGCCACGTGAAAACAAGACAATGATCAGAGACAGAAAATAGCGGGGAAAGAGAAAAAGACAAGTCCACGAAATTCTTGTGTGACGTACGTACAGCCCGAATCTGTGGTTGACATTTTGAAACGCCATAGTCTAAAACTAGTAATGTTGCGTCTTTTTGTTTGAGTCCTTCGGAAAATCACGCAGGAATTAACGCACTGTGTGTTCGCCAACTTGTTGATGTAAGGTTGCAGTTAATACCCAATCGGTATCAACGAACACGAATCAGGGGACTTCTATACGCAACCTATGTGTCGATTGTAGGAGAATAAGAACAAGTCATGCTAAGTGTCCATCCACTGTAAGAATGATAACCAGCGAAGCTGTGTTGATGCGATTGGTACACAGCTTTTTAACAAAACTTTTTCTCCCCATGCGGCTAGGATTGTGCCACGGTGGCCTAGTGGCTACTCGGCCGCTGATCCGAGGGTCGCGGGATCGAACGCCGGCCGCGGTGGCTGCATTTCGAAGGAGGCGATATGTTGAGAGCTCATGTTATACTGTGCAATGTCAGTGCACGTTAAAGACTCCCAGGCGGTCCAAATCTGCGGAGACCTCCACTACGACGCCTCTCAAGGTCACATCGGGGTTTCGGGACGTAAAACCCCAGAGATCAAATCAACGCGACTGGATAGAGTGATGGGATTTTGGTCAAAGTCTAGCCATGTTGTGAGGGGGGGCGGGGGGGTCGAGCGGGTTCCCGGTGAAGCCCTGCTTTGCTACTTCTTGGAAATAAGTGCAGGCCTCCTTCAGGCTACCGTCAATATATAAATGCCTTTAGCTCATTTAGGTTATCCTGTAATCCCGTAGAATAACATTGCGTTCTCTTAATTCGCTTAATGCTCCTTTGATTCCCCTTGATTCTCGCTTAGTTTACTTAATTCACATCTTATTTTCTGTATGAGCCATTCCTCCATGCCTCGCACTGTACCCGTGTCACCCCACCGCTGTAAAATTATTGTTCTAGGCGTCGTTTTGTCGGCGGACACCAGACGTTTGAATCTACCCATATATAGATCGGCCGTTAAAAAGAGAAAGTGACCGCATGTTCAGATGACGCACTTGCTGTCTCAACACAGGCAACAAGTAACGTTCCTTATAAAACACAAAACGCGCTTTTGTGTCCGGCAAACTCGGCCGAGAGACCCTACAGGTACTCTTATTCTATCAAGGCATGGCGCTCCCGTTAGATCACAGTTGTTTACGCTCCAGCAAGCACGACATAGAAGCGCTCGCACGAACGTTCAGCCATGTGCGAACAGTCTCAACCTTGGCGTGACTGGAAACCATTAGCCGGCGGCGAGAGGCTTGGCTAATGGTTGAAGGAAGCTGGGGATCCGGGAAAACCTCGGCGGCAGTATCAATTTCTCAGCACGGGCTGACAATGTGCGCCCGGGAAGAAAGTAATCTATATTTAGGGACATCCCGGGTTGCAGTTCGAGGGAATCCGTCGTCTCTGCTGTTTCTGTCGCGCAGAACCACGCATGCGCAAGTAAGAGAGCAGGCCAGAAGAATGGACGTAGAGCATATTTGCATTGGGAAAGACGGGGACGACTTCGTGGGGTGGTTACCCGTGAATATTTGAATTTGTATGATGCCACAGCGGAGCGGCCGTGTTAGGGTAACCCCGTCCCACATTAGGACACTCCTTTGTTACATAATTATGCTTCAACACTGCTTTGTAATTAAACATCAACGTCTGTAAGGGTATTGTAGATGGAAGTGCGCAAGCACGCGTGACCCTTGAAAGCACATTCTTGCACAACCATTGCCGCACCTTTTGGATCGTGCCTACCTACGTCACACCTCACCGCTATCCCTTGTGCTTTGCTCCGTTGTCATGTGGGCCGTGCAAAGAAGAATAGACGCCCCGCATCCTGACGGCTCAGTTTGGACGTCTATTATGATGTTGCATCAAAAAGCTTGCGCGAATTGGTAGTGTGCGCAAGCTTCAAGGTAATAGAACATATCGCTACTGTAGGGCCAGTGGTATCTGTAGTGCCAGTGATAGTAATCTCTGTACGGTTCAATGCTTGCATGGCTCAGTGCCAGTGTACATGCAAGGTTTACTGGCACTGAGCTGGTGTACTGCATGGTGTACTGGCTCTTGGATGCACAGTAACCTGGAAAGTTTAGGCCCAAGGAGTGAAGTATACCTGTATTTGCAGAGAACAGCTAACTGAGCAATCAGCCCATGTACGGACCCATTTGCCATACCAGTGGTGTCCCATGGACGTGCAGCGTCTTGTTGGACGTCTCGCAAAAAGCGAATCGTCCATAATGCTTTGCCTGCGTTGTTTGTTTGTGGGTTGTGGCCATGGCTCAAAAAAACACACATAGTCAGCCTGTTCTTGCGTAGTCGTAGCCGTAGCCGCGACTGCACGCGATGCTGCTACGTGGGCTTGCCTTGCTTGTGGCTTAAGTGAGCTGTTTTTCATGCTACCCGCTATGGACTGCCGCCGCTGCTGATGATGATCAATTCTGGCTTGGCTCGCCTTCGTCCAGACGCAGGTACTACGTGCGCTACGCTTGGCTACGTTGGGGGCTTGTCTTGGCTACACGTTAACGGGGCTCCCGCCAGAACTTTGTTCTGATTTCACATGTTGCACGATAGGGTCATTGAGTGGGTTGCCGATGCATGCCTGAAAAAAAGAATCAGAGAAAAAAGCAAACTGAGATGCGAAAGATACTGCGATGCTTGTAAGTGGCATGATTACTGGATGCACGCAAGTTAACATCGCGGTGTCCAGTTCTTGTGATCAGTTGATGAAAGGTTGACTGTGCAAGTGTTAACCAATCTTGAATAAACTTACTTCCGATGATCGCACAATATATGAAATATGCTATGAAGCAGCACACTAAGCAGACTTCGACGGTGCCAGTCACGCAATGCCTGTTAAAAATTAGATTAAGACGTATGTAAACAGAAGTTGGCAATGCACGTTAAAATGCTATCCATAATATACTTGATTCGAGTTTAATGCGTAAACATTGCTTTCATAAAGCACCAGGAATGATGCGCCCTTGATGCTGCAGTTATTGAATGATCTTGTCGATTATATGAAAATTGGTGCATCGTGATGGAAATCATTGTCATCTAATACGTCGTCATCCACGTAACTTCGAAGCTGAATATTAGCGAGATTTTGGAAAGCTTCTAAAAGGAACAACCATTAGCACTGAACATTTACTAGCCTATTATAGGGGCCACGATGCGCTCCATAAGCCTGCAAGTTTGACAGAAATAGCTGTTCATAGGAGTATTGCACGAACACGGCAACAGGGGTGACAGTTTGCATGAATGCATGAGCCATGCTCTCCAAGAGGAGGGTGTACTGAAGAAAATGGCCTTTGTTATATTGCACTAAAGACAGCGCAATCACGCTGCACTGCTGCTTTAAGCAAAGCGCTGTCATGAGAAAATCAAAAGAGACGTCAATTTGATCATACCATGTTGCTAAAGCTCACAGCCGCGCATGTTCGTCCTTCTCCTCCTCTTTCCCTTCGTCTCTCCTTTTTTTTGTCTCTCCTGCGTGGCCACAGAGGGCGTCCCAGGCGCGAGTCCTGCAGCTGGCGCCATCTGTGGTTCACCAAGTGGCGGCCATCTTCGCCATCCTGGAGCGCTACTCGTGGTACCAGTTCGCCGTAATCACCACCAATCTCGGAGGACACGAGGACTTTGTCCGCGCAGTCCGGGACCGGCAGCTGGAGAGCAGCAGCCTCAGGGCAAAGTACGTTGTGCGTTGCGGATCTTATAGGGTTAAGTGAGAAGCAAAAAGTTACACCATCTCCCGCTAAAGGGGACCACGAAGCGATGCGAAGCAGCACGGGGGGTGGACACTGCGTTTGCATCGGTTTGAATAGGTGTCGCGTTTGCATCGGTTGGACGCTAGCAAACGTTGTCTGCGTCAGCGTTGTCTCTCGCGGGCGAGGGCGCGTTTTCGTTCCTTGCGAGCTGGTAAAGCGTTCATCGAAGGAAGAGCGTTTCCATAGTCAACGCGCGCCGTTCAGAGAGGAGAGGAGGAATGCCGAGAGGAGAGGAGGGGGAGGAAGATGCGCATGCGCAGTGCGGTTGTGGACGCCGCACGGCGGATGGATGGAGGGAGGGACACAGCCCCGACCATAAGCTGCTTCGCATCTAAAAGAAATACTCAATTAGTACAGTAGTACTGAATTAGTACAGTAGTACCGCATTAGTACAGTGGGGAAAGGTGTCCTTGTCACACTGACGTGAAAGTCGACTATGTGCTTAGAGCAAGTGTGAGTGATTTAGGGCAATTGCATCTTTCTATGGAAGTGCTGTTACAGCTGACGCACTAATGAAGCTTTAGGAAAGCTAAACAATATCGAGGACATTAAACTACATGTGCATTTGGGACAAAATGTAAACCATTCAGAGTACATCCTGTGCCACTACGCAGGGGAGAGCTCAGTAGAGAGGGCCCTAAGACTGCTGAACACATTAAAGGGCCCATGACAGCCATTTTTTTTTGTTGGGGACTTTTATGTTCTAATGAGTAGAACAGTGTCTTGTAATCACGGCATGGAGTTGCAAATTCTCCAGCGTAAAGTGTAATTAGGCACAGCATCGTTAATTTTGTTCAGTTTGAATGAAGCTTCGAAACGCGCGCCAAAAACTGCAAGAAACTAGCGCCGCGGGGCTGGCGCGGCGGCTGTCGGAAGTGAGCGCAGGCACTGATCGCGTGAGCTCAAGATTCGATGACGTTGCGGAGAGCGCGAGCGCCAGACCAGTTGCTGAATTCGTCTGCTCGCCGCACCCGCTTTTCATCATAGCGTGTGTACAATGTACGCTTGAGCGACCAACACGGAGCAAAAAGTACGGCTTTTGACGTGGCCTCCGCAATCGGCTGCTGCAGCCGATCTCGGAGGCCACGCTCGGAGGCCATAGCGCGGCGCGCCCGTGTCTCTCTGTGACGTCACGATATCAACTTACAGAAGTGAAACGTCACAGATGGCCCACTAACCGCATCATACTAGTGGCGATGTCGCGAGGTGCTGCAAGCTCGGATGAGCATTCCCACTTACTTTGAAACCATATTAAAATTACTTAGAGGCGACGTTCGCCGCTAACACTCGGTCAAGGTTGCCTTCATATGCAGGAAAACCAATTAACGCAAGAATCTTGCGTTTGAAATTTTGGTGTCATGGAACCTTTAAACATTCAGCCTAACCACGAAGACAAAGCGGTCACGCGTTCTCGGAATAATTGCTCTTGCTTCAAGCGGTCGAGCGGGAGCGTGGCAGTTTGTATAATTCTCGACGTGACTGTGTGTGTCACTGGTTTAAAATGAAGACTTGAACGCATTTTTGAAGTTGCAGTTGCGAGAACGGTATGACGACGCTCAGCTAAGGGCAATATTTTTACCTGGACACGACGTTGTTATTTTCGAAATAATTTATATCTAACAGAGAATGACTACATTGTATTTCTTTGGCTAGTTATTTTCGAAATAATTTATATCTAACAGAGAATGACTACATTGTATTTCTTTGGCTAGTTATTTTCGAAATAATTTATATCTAACAGAGAATGACTACATTGTATTTCTTTGGCTAGTTATTTTCGAAATAATTTATATCTAACAGAGAATGACTACATTGTATTTCTTTGGCTAGTTATTTTCGAAATAATTTATATCTAACAGACAAACTAGCTGCGGAAAATCGTCTATACAACTTCGCTGTAAAGTAAATTTTGTAGCGGCCGTATGGTTGCACTTTGCCCAACTAACGCGCCGGCGGGACGCCGCGGAGGAACGCCACTTATCTCCGCTGCGGTCGACACGCTGATACCACCAAACGCCAACTGCCGGAGCGCATTAGCACGGCAGTCTGCTACGCTCCATCGCTCCTAGACGGCGGTACCATCGCTGCGGACGAAGAGTGCACTGGAGTGAACGGTATGCGACTGTAATGGACGAGTAATTTTGCTTGCTAAACACCCTTGCTTTAGCCGAACATCACTTAGACGTAAATTGTAAAGCGATGCAGTGAAGATGTAAGGCCCGTCTTTTCCGTGTACTTCCGATGTCTCGGGGGTGTCGGTAGAGCTTCCAGCTCCTATCGTCGCCTACAGGGTGGATGTGTGTTCGAATCCGAGCGGGTGGTACTATTTGATTGTGAAGATGTGTTCATTTTTATGGGCGAAGCTCCTTAAGGTTTGGGTCTGTCCGTCCGTTGCTAGTAGCGCGTTACCTACTAGGAACGCGCTACTAGGAGGGCGCGTGTGGAGGCGCGCCCTCGGCGCGTGCCTCCCGGCGCGCGAGCTCTCTCACTCTTCTATCTGCTGTCTTGTGTGAGAGAGAGAGACAGAGAGAGCGAAAGGCGCGCGTTGACTATGGAAACGCTCTTTCTTCGATGAACGCGCTACCAGCTCGCAAAGAAGGAGAACGCGCCCTCACCCGCGAGAGACAACGTTGGCGCAGGCAGCGTCTTCTAGCGAGTTTCTTGATTGAAAAATACCGACTGCTCGCGCTGGAGAACCGTTCACCGGCCACCCATATATATACATAGGCACTGGATCTTGCAATAAAGTGCCGGTGGGAGATTTCACTTGTGCGTAGTTGAACCATAAGGATTCGTAGCGTGCGCGTTAAATAAATTAATCCGGAACTCGGCACGATCTACAATGAACCTCCGGAGCTTCGCCCACTCATCATCATTCACTCCGTGGATATGCTGTGAATTTTTTTTTGCAAACACCCACTTCCGCTACGGAAGTACGTCAGGGACTTTATGGTGGCCCTCAGCATAAAACACTTTCGTGTTAAAGAATGGCATCGGGAACCCGCCATTCGAGAACCACTGCTCTGCGGCAAGCATACATTCTACTATGCGCTTTGTTTTTCGAACGCGCAGGTACTCAGTGCTGGAGGTTCGCACCTTCCGCGGCCGGACGCGCCAGGAGTTCCGCAAGCAGCTGGAACCCGTCGCGGCCGGCGAAGCTCGCGTTATCCTGCTCTTCGCCAGCAAGGACGATTCGCGCGAGCTGTTCGCCGCCGCCTCGCAGCTGGGCATGACCGGCAAGAACTACGTCTGGATCGTCACCCAGTCCGTCATCGGAGCACACCCGGGAGTGGCACCTCCCGAGTACCCGGCGGGCCTGCTCGGTGAGTGTGGACACTATGACGTGGGTGTGCCGGTAGTGATAACGATTTACTGGGGTTTAACGTGTGTCAAAGCCACGATATGATAGGAGACGCTACCCGTAGTGAAAGGCTTCGGAAATTTCCACCACATGCATAGAGAGAAACAGAGAGAGAGAAAAGGAAAGAAAAGACAGGAAGGTTAACAAGAGGAGATCTGCGGTTGGCTACCGCAGATCTCCTCTTGATCTCCTCTCGCATGTACTGGGGAAGGGAAATGAAGGAGGGAAAGGTGAGAAGAGAGTCGAGGGAAATATCACCATCACTGTAACTTGTGAGGGCACTATCACAATCGGTCAACAAGTTCTGTTTGTCGATGAAATCGCATCAATTGCCCCGACAGAAACCTGATGCAGCTCTTTAACTTTCGCTAATAAGGTGGTGTACACGGGCCTCTAGAATTTTCGCCTTCATCGAAAATGCTACCGCCGCGGTCGGAATCGAACCCGCGTCTTTAGCTTATAGCAAATATTCTGCATGGCTATTTAATTACGAGGGCTTATCGGGCTATATCGCGACGTGTCTTCGTGTGGCCATATTAGCCCACTTCGTGGTAGAGTCATGTATGGTAGTTCTTGCATAGTTCTTGCATCATCAAATCACTAGTTGGACAATAATGGCAGTGTGCGGACACGTGGCTTCTGTAGCCTAGCATGCCAAATTCCTGAAAAGGCCATATATTCATATCGGCGATATATATGGAATGTGTCCGTACATGGCTGTATTTGGCAAATTCGTAATAATGCTATATATGGGGCAGTTCTTGCTATAGGTCTTGTCACTCGGTAAATGGTTCTAGCGCGAATTAGGCATATATGGCCATATACGGACACGTTCTATATACAGCTTGATATGAGAAATGCGGACAGATATATATGGCGTAATCTATACGGTCATATATATGGCATGCTTTTAAGTGTCGCGTCGGTAGTCAAGCACCATAGCAACCGTAGCTCACCAGAGAGAAATACTTTTATATTAAACAAAGAGAGAGCAGTGACCACACAGACTGTGCTCGAACAGAATGCGGCAAAATGGCCCTGCGGGCTGACATAACTGCGCCCACAGAATAAAACCAACAAATAACGTATAATGATGTTGAGTGCCTTCCATCATGTGTAGCCTGTTAACCTTTGCATTCTATATGAGCACCGGAACAGCCAAGCAGACTGAAGGAGGGACAGTCTTTCCCAAATAAAGAAACGAAAGATAAAAACGAGACGTACACATTTCAGTACGAGCCAGCGGAAATATTTCTTCGCAATAAATGAGAACCCGGTCAAGAGGATAATAGAAGATGTTCAAAGTCGGCCTTAAGAATGGCTCACATCGTGGCGTCGAAAGGCAAGACAACTTTATTCAATTTCCAAGAACCGATCTCGTAAAATATTGATGGGAAAGCTGCATGGATCAATGCGCTCTTTAGATCTTGGTAGATTTGATTTTGGTAGGTTTAGATCTTGGTACGCTTTTTTAACGTTTCGTATGACTTGTAATGTTCTAAGGTTGATATTTCAATGAAGCCTGTTCCTGGGAGAGTTTGTTCGCGATGCCAAAAAAAGAATAAAATGCGCTGAACCGGAGAAGGACGAGCAGCGGTCACGTCCAGACTAGACCCGTCCTTGATGACTCCTCATCATTGTCTGGTGTCGGGCTTCTATAGCTTTCTTTTTCTCTTTTAAGCTTCACTCGCACGATTTGTGGTTGCGTGAACAATAGAGGCAGCGCTGACGACAAGAATGAGTAAAGACGACGGACACAGCGCCAACACCGTCTCCGTATATTACGCTCGAACTGTAACGTGGGGCAAGAGATTGTGAACGATCCGTACGGATGCCGAAACGTCATTTTATTTTGTTTTGACATAAAAAAAATGTGAAGCAGGAGGTAGAGGGATCTGCACCGGAAAAGGAAAAATAATCCGCATGCTGTATTTGTGGCAGATATTCGGTAACGCGTATGCAACACAACGTAACCTGCCATGATATTTCATTACCGCGATGTTTTGTCATGTTGTTTTTGTTATGATTTCTGTCCATATACTTTGTAGACATCGTGAGTCAGCTAAAATACATGTGGTGTTTGTTTGCACTTGCTTCATGCTGTGACGGCATTGATGACTGACGAAAGAAACCGCACTGGAGAGCGGTGGATCAGAGGTAAAGGTGCTACAGCCATACCTATTATCGATAAGAATTTGTTTCGCTCAAGATTCTTATCGAAACGGAGGTCTATGATCCTCACCACACCTTGAGTCACTTGCATTCACCCATGGCCTCCTGCAGATGATTTGCAGAGGATTTGAGCCACGTTGTCCGGAATGGAACACAT
This sequence comes from Hyalomma asiaticum, assembly GCA_013339685.2. Taxonomy (NCBI): domain Eukaryota; kingdom Metazoa; phylum Arthropoda; class Arachnida; order Ixodida; family Ixodidae; genus Hyalomma; species Hyalomma asiaticum. The sequence goes on from CM023490.1 coordinate 20,706,243, forward strand.
AACTGAAATGTAATTCGACAGGTACCATGTAGCAAGAAAACTAGGACATGTGGACCATGCAAGGAAACCCTTCAGTAAGTTAACGCGGCGCAGCAACTAACAACTTCTATTAACAACATTTTGGAATGTGTTCATGCGCTAATTTCCGTGCTCTGTTTAGGCGTTGTGGACCTGCATTCTTCCACCATATAGTATTCCGAAGAAGTTGTATCTTCTTTCTTTAAATAATAGTAGAAAGCAGATTATGATTTCTGACTCAAATATAACTAGATATATCATGAATGGGTGTGACATTGAATTTCGCCTGTGTTCCGCAGCGCACGTTTAATTGTCTTTTTTCTGAGGTAAGTGAAGCTTATACGTTCTTGTTACTATATCGCGGCAATATTGTGCATGGCACTAACAAATCCTCCAAGGAAGTGCTGAAAATATGTGTCGCCGAGAGCACCTTAACTGCTTGCGCCTGTAACAGGTCTGAAAAAAAAAAAAGGCTGCCTTGTCTTTTCCGAAATTGTGGTTGTGGTTACGGGTCAATTCCGCTTATGAAGTCCTGTCTCGTGCATTGATTATTAATTGACTTGTGGGTTTTCCATGGTGGCGATGTGCGTGTTTTTCATGTGTGTTTTTTTTTATGGTGTCGACGTATGCTAGCTTACATATCTGTCAGATTTTATCCAGCTCTCTGCCAGCGCTTGCCATTTTTTTCCTCTTTGAATTGAACTCTAGTTTTAATTCCTCCTATATCTCGGCGCCACTAGCTATCGTAATCCGAGTGCGCCTCGGCCGGGTCAAGACACGTACCCCTGTCGGGAACAAACAGACTCGGCGCTGTAGGTCCCGCTCCTCCCTGTTTTCCCTCAGCCTTGTTGTGTTTTTGTCCTGGTTAACCTCGCATCCCCACGAGGAACCGTGTCGTGAACACTACACGGTACACCCACGCGAAGCACAATCTTCACCTTTCCGCATTCCATCTCTTCCTCCCGTTCCCCTCAACAGTCCTTTTTTTATCCCGCCTTACAATTGACACCAGTGCTTTCTTTCTTTCTTTCTTTCTTTCTTTCTTTCTTTCTTTCTTTCTTTCTTTCTTTCTTTCTTTCTTTCTTTCTTTCTTTCTTTCTTTCTTTCTTTCTTTCTTTCTTCAGTTATTCAACTTTTCAACACGCGGTGTTCGGCGAACCGTGTGCCTTCCGGCGGCGGCGAAGACGACATTCCGGAGCCTTTGGCGAAGACATTATTGAAGAACGCGATAGGCGGGGGATCCGGCGGTACCGCAGACACGGGAACTTTTGAGACCCCCCCCCCCCTTCCTCTCCCTTGGGAACGAAGTTGTTCGAGAATGCGGCGGCTCTGGAAGCGTGCTTTGACGACGCGCTCGGCTGGGAAGCGCGTTCCGTGGATGCGGATATCGATCTAACGGCGACGTGCATGTACCGCGGTCACGTTGTACGTGTAGTGACAGTGACAGCGATCCAAACACACCGCCAGCAACTCCGCTAAGCGCAATAGTTTCGCTTCGGTTCTGTTCCGTATGTGTATTTTTTTTATTGCCGATTAACCGGAGATGCATTACAGAAAGCAGACGCCAAAGTGTGGCCCCTACCAACAGCATTCCAGAAGTCATTCCTGGCAAGAGTATACGGCGGAAAGCACTGCAAACCGGCAATCATCCTGTGGATAAACAGTTTTACCTCGGTTCTGCTCTATATGTGTATTTTACTCGCGCTTTAATCGGAGATGCATTAGAGAAAGCAGACGTCAAAGTGTGGCCCCTACGAACAGAAGCGTTCCAGAAGTCGTCCCTGCCAAATGTATATGGCGGAAAGCACAGCAACTCGGCAGTCTATCTTACGGATAAGCAAAATGTGAGCCCTCTATGAGTCCGTCTCTGGCAACGATGACTGGCAGCACGGCACGTACATCATGGCTTCGGCTGCGCACTTCGGACACGTGGTGGTGCATCTTCCTTATCGTGCTAGAGATTGCTGCGTCCTAAAAGGATTCACGCACATCGTACATCGCACGATGCGCAATCTATCACTGAAGCGAAAGCTGGTGGGATTTGGGTTCCATATGATCTTCCATGACCGTTTTTGGGTTTTACAGTGGTGTGATCTGGTTCTGATTGGATGCGACTGAATGCTAATCAAATCTGTAGTGAATTCAATCGTACTCGAATAGACCTAGCGCGATAGAAAGTCAATATGTGTGGACTGAATTAAACTGAATATGATGCGATGCGATCGCCGTATTGGTGCATTTATTTGGGTTAGATTTGTCGCGACAAAGTGGTCGATGTGATGTGATTACATAGCATTAGATTTGATTTGGTGTTGTGAAATCGTTATCGTATTACGCCGAGTTAGAGTGGATATGATATAGAACTGATCTTGTAGTATCGGAATAGGTTGTTTTTGATGTAGTCTTACCTGAACATCGTTTAATGTGATTGAACAATATCGGACCGTATTGTGTGGCCTGTACCACCGACTCGTCGTCCGTTCTACTTTTTCATAAGGAATGCAAAAAGAGTGGGCCAACGGAGATGCCTGGAAAGAACGAGTTTCAATTGCAAGAATGGCTGAACTCTACGATGAAATAAACAACGTAGATGCGTGCAGTCCGTGTGGTGGATCAGTAAGCGTTCTAACGTTGCTAAAAGCGCTCATCACCAAAGGAGTAAAATAGAGAATCGGAATATACTTTATCGTAATTTGTACGAAGATTACACAGTGATAACTGAGCTGGGGCTCCCGAAGTGAGAAACGGAAATGGGACCTTCATCTCAAGATAAACAAGAAACACAGGTTACCGCTTAATAAAACATATGCATTAAAAAGAGGAATGTAAGAAAATATATCCCAGCTTCTCGTTAAAATAAGCCACAGCACAAAAACGCGGATTTCGGGATTTATGAGGCGACAATAATGCAAAAAAGTGCACTGATAGAAAAAGATTCACTGCTAGAAAAAAAGGAAAAGGTGATGATCCGGTGGAAAATACAGCAATAACCCTTCGTTTTTGTTTGCTCGCAAATAAATTGGCTGCTACTCCGAAGGAAATTTAGTCCGAATTTGTGACATTACAAAAAGCTCGCACGAAGCAGCTGGGCGCCCGCTTTCAGCATTTCCTTCACGGTTCTTTTGTTATCCAGCCCCCGATCATTCTGAAGGCCATTCTGAATTGTAATATACTAATGCACTTCGATTTATCATTTCTCTACGCTGTCGCTTCTATTTTTAATTTTTATGATATTACCGGAAGTAGTAGGTATGAATGCGCGATGGACACATTAAAGAGGCAATATATTTTTCCTACGGCTGGGCAAGTTGACGGCGGTGTTTTAAAAAAGTAAAAAAAAAGATGTGATTATGCGTTGAACGTTGTTCATAAATCCGTTGAAGACGCCAGACAAAAGTAATTTACGGTAATACTGCTGAAAGCAGTGTACGTGACAAGGTCAATTTGAATAATAAAGACAAAGCAAAAAAAAAAGATGGTTCAGTTTCCTCTTGAAACGCAGTAAGTGATTAATTGTCGGCGGAAAACATTTAATTGTGATACGCCAGGACACATGTAGTAAATTGAATACCGGAAGCAGCCAATGTTTCTTTTAACTTCCAGTTCGCTTTCAATATTCTCGGCGGGCATATATGAATAATGCCCGCGGTGTCATGCCTCCTTCGGAAAAACGGAAGCTTGGTCAGTATGCGGGAAATCATTTGTCAAGTACGATCTTGGTCAAGGACACACTGTTAACGAATAATGTTATTCTTGAGAAATGGAGTTATTTTCTTGAGAACTGAGAAGCGAGCTACAATTTACAATGTGTCACGTTCTTATAGTCAACGCTGATCCATTTGTTACGCCATCACCTATCCGTGCAACCATTAGATATTAATCTTTCGTTCTGGTCGTATGTCGGATATGTTTCTTTTTACTCTCAATATTACTTCCGATCCTCTCCGTGCATTTGGTGTTAGGAATCATTTTTCTTCTGAGACTAGTACAATGTCGTTTTTTTTTTTGCTACCAATATCAGCGCTGTGTACTGGATCGTACAGGCCCCGTGAAACTGTTTTCTGCACCAGCTTTCAGCCAATGGTATCCACCAGTACCATTGAACTTCTGGAAAGAGATCTATGGTGCATGGCGCGCCATATGCCTATAGTGCTAACATTTATTGACTTTAAACTGGCCATGCACAACAACACTGCATGCGTAGGTTAGACAGTCATCAACAAAAGTGTAAATTTTTTCTTGATATGCACGTTAAATGGTGGGCTTGCTCCAATATAATTGTTGTATAATGTTTCTCATTCACTAAAACTTGAGCAGCCAGATAGGCTACTAAAACATCTTAAGAAAGATTGCTGAACATGGGAAATGAAATATTAAATCAGCTGACTACAAAGCAACAGGTACGCAGGGGACGACACAGAGGTGCACTTTTCTCTCCGACAGCGCATGTATTAAACTCTTGGAGAAAAAGAACTAGAAGCCTAAGCACCACCAGAAGACTGAAGCAGCAAAAGAAATTAGCGTCTTGTACTTCTTTATTCCTTGTGCTTCAATTTATTTTTCGGAAGTTTTTCAGGCGTCTTCTATTTTATTCTTTGGAAGTGATGTACTAAGTAGTCCAGCAACAAGTTCTGCTAAGTATGAAACACTTAGCTGCGTAAAACTTGATCTATAATATCTAGCCTGAGAATAAATGAAGAAAGTGTGCTATCTACTGCTCGCGCAGGAGCTTTCTTTGCTCCCATCTCCGCTGTTATAGTCGATTTGCGAAAAATCAATAGAACGCTGCTGACGAGCGTGTCGGCTTCCTTGTCGATGAGGGCGATGGACCGAGCAACCCATTTCACTCTCTTATCGACGAATGCAATGACCCTGTGGGCATGCTGCGGGCTATGTTCGGGCAATAAAGGGTCGTGTCGCAATAAGCGGGACCTCACTTCCGCATGTGACAATGTGCAGAGAGATGCGGCAAATGTCCGAATGAAATGGAGTGGTTGTTCGGTACGTGCACTTGAATTAGAGCCTGTCTTATGGCTCCAAATTTGGACCTTTTTTCCTCCGGGTCCTCGCGATGGCGTCTTATTGACTGAGGTGTTGAAATGCTTAAGCAGGGTCACGGGTTGCGAAATGTGAAAAGAAGTAGAGGAAAAAAGAAGAGAAGCAAACTCCCGTCGGCTTAAATTAAGGTGCACGTTAAAGATCCTCAGGTGGCTAAAGTTAATCCGCAGCCCCCTATGTTGTGCCTAGATCTATCAAAGAAGAAGATGACGGACATGAAGAAGTTAATGAAGATGAAGAAGATGGTGATGGAGATGAAGAAGATGATGGAGGTGAAGGTGATGAAGATGAAGAAGATGAAGGATATGAAGGTGATGCAGATGATGAAAATGATGACGATAAAGGACAAGATGATGATGATGATGCAGAAGATCATGTAATAAGAGAACAAAAAACTGTGAAAAGAAGAATACGTCCTGCAGAGGAAAACCAGAGAGCCCGCAGCTCTCTACAGCGTCCTCTGCGCGGACCTGGGAGATTTGCGTTCGCTCTTTCCCGGCTCGAGATGTTTCAGTGTGTGTGACGCAGTTTCGGCGTGCGTTGGTGTATCTATGCATGCTGATCCCTTCAGTTAGGGCTTCACGTAAGCCTCCTGGTAACTTACAACGCAAAATAAAAGCCCCGTAGAAATACATACCACACGCACCACGAGCTATGCCTCAAAGTCAAGCCGGTTTCACAGCATAAACGAAAGGCATTGTAGTGCCCATGTATTAATCGCTGTAGACATATACTGCACTGCAGCGCTGCAGTGCAGCACTGCAGGGTAACACTGGGTGACACTGCAGCAGTTGGTACCTTTGCAGCATTGAGAAAAGCTTCTCCTTCTTGCCTTGCTTTGTCCAGGCATTCACTACAACACCTCGTTAGCCAAGCTGCACGACGAGATAGAGCGTGCAGTGCTCGTTCTCGGACACGGCCTCGAGCTCTTCGTGAACGAGCCGGCCAACGTCAACGTGACTCTGGCCCCGGGACTGCGCTGCTACGAACCCGGGAGAGCACACTGGGCACAGGGGGACACCTTCTTTCGGTTAGTAGCCTCGGACATTGCCGTGTTTGGTTGACACGCGTAATAATGGTTGGGCGCTCATCATTCACGGGCATCTGGTAATTGAGCACCTTCCCCGTAGCTGGTATTCCTGAGAATACAATGGCTTCACGTAACACTTGGCCACCGGAGGATCGCAGCGACACCTTTCAGCAATTTGGGAAGCATGACAGACGTGACAGTAATGACATTGCAGTCATTAAATTGTTGTTGCTTTAATGAGCATGTAATGATTTGTTTTTCCTGTGGGGTAATTTAGTAATATAGTGGATTTCTTCGAGCTAGTAATACGAGTAAAATTTCTCATAGCTTTCCCAATAATTTTGGCTAAGAATAGTACGTGAGACCTCACGGTTTCGCTGCCAGTAATCGACAGGTAGCGGATCTCCAGCCTTTGTGTGAATACCTTAAATGTGTAATTATTACTCATACCTAACAAACCTGATAAGTTTAATCAAGGTGAGAAGGGCAAATAGTGGCAGTAACTGCTTTCACACGGACCCTAATGACAATTGGTTCATACCTCGATGACGTGCATGATGCAGCTACCTACGCAACGTGTCCATCGAGACCAAGGGTAGTCCTAACATCGAGTTCCTACCCGATGGTACGCTCAAGTACGTCGAGCTGGACATCCTCAACCTCAACAAGGAAGGGTACTGGGACAGGGTGAGTATAGCTTCGCGGTCTTGTCTATTTTAGTTATTAGGAGAACGTCTGCGAAATTTCGAAAGTGCGAACAACGATGCTTTCTGAAAGCTGGACACGGTATTTGCAGTCATGGAGATAACGCATAGATAGAGATGTGATTGTTGGGTTAAAATTTGTTGTTCTTTTCCTTGTCGCTTACGCTGGCAATGCCTTTCTGTGCAGGAAGTCGTGTCTTCGTTTGGCTTCTTGCATTTGTTCAGTTGAAATGTAAGCACTACCAGGGCCAAGTAGATGACAAAAATATTTTAGACGGTGTTAAAGGAACTGTGTACCTTGACCGTGAGTCTTCCCAAACGTGAAGGCACTGTATTCAAAATTTATGCGTCCCTGAAAAATGGCGGTACCTATTGTTCCACTGAAAGCCTAAACTATTTACGTCGTTTTGAATAATCATGTCTTGCGCCAAGGGCCAGTTGATAGGAAGGCCGGTTCAACGCACTAAGGCGGTATTGCAGCCAATATTAAAGGAAAACACAAGGAATAGACGACAGAAAGGCTGTAAGTGGAATGCATTAACAGAGACAGTGACGGTTCGTTTATAGCCTAATCTATAAGTCTACTTTTATGGTCTTTTTTCACTGTGATTATACGCACATTCTGGGCCTGCCTTTGTCGGGTCGTCAACAGTAATACGATGATACTTTGAAACGAAGACAACAGCGAGAACAGAGATAAACTTCGTGACTGTGCCATATTTGACAACAACAATGTTACGACAGCAACCCTTCCAGCTTCCCATGTCTTTGCGAATTAGTCTCGAATAATAATCTCGAATGGCATCCGTTTCAGAATGCTCTGCAGAAAAGTCTTTCTTACACTACCGCCTTAGCTGGACAGATGCGATCGAAAAATGGCATTTCTCCGTTACACTACAGAAAAGGCTGCTGCACCGTATACGCCTTTGAAAAGACAGTTGAGCAACTGAAGACACGTATTACTTCATGAGGGAAGAAGTAGAATTGCGCTGTAGAGGTTCTTGTGGCTCGTAGCTTGTTAGGTTCATTTGATGAACTGTCCAAACGAGTTTCCAATGACCGCAGATCGGAGGCTGGACGCAGAAGGGTATCGACATCAAGGACATTGTCTGGCCCGGAGAGGAACTGGTGCCGCCAAAGGGAGTCCCAGAGAAATTCAATCTCAAAGTACGTCTCTTGCTTCAGAACATTTTCTTTGAAAGATAACGCTCCGAGGTCGGGAGACGTGAGAGCTGTAATGGTCTTCGGTGGTGGTGCAATGGTTGGGTTACTGCTGGGACTAAGCTCACGCGTGCCAAGTTTGCGAGATTCTTCTTGGACAAAAAGAAAAGGAAAAGAAAGAAAAAAAAGAACAAACAAGAGGCTCTGATGCTAGAGGAATGATAAGAAAGAACGGTGTGGAAAGCAAGATCTGGGCTGTATAAATTTTTGTTTTTTGGTCGTAGCTGAAAGTTTCGAAACCGCACAGTAACCGACAGCTGTCTTGACGCCCAGAAATGTATTTATGTCGAAACGGACGGCGAACTAGTCCGTGTGTCGTGCCTCATTATTTTTCTGTACCTTTATGTATGGGGTAATTTTTTAGGGGATTCGCGAATGTAACATTGCGATACTTTCTCTATCGCCGTCCAGACTTGGCTTGTCACGTTCGGTTAATGAGCTTGTAGCAACGTCCCGATGATGCTTTCACATCTTTGGAAATACACTGCATTGATTGCGGGCTGAACTTCATGACACGCACCTCTCAAGCGTGGTTTGAAGGAGAATAAGTTTTCCTACGTTAACATTTGCGTTTGTTAAGTAATCCAGGGCGTTGACACTTCAGCAAGATATGGAATGAAATGTATGAGAGATTAATAAAAGCTTCTTTTATTAGTTTTTGAATGACGAAGTTCTGCAGCTGTTTCCAAGAAGCTATTATTCTTCTATTGATGCTATTGATACAGGAAATGGTGGCGTATGAGTAGAAATGATTGATGCTTAGGCCTGTATCTCGGCTGGCTTAATCATGTATTCCAATGATAATGATTGCATTACATAATGTCATGGAGTAACAGACAGTACGAGCTTAAGCACGCGCCAAGGCGCAAAAATCTAGGTCCTTTACTTCATCGCCTTCGGAATTTCGACGTCATGATAAGTACACGCGCCTTACAAACGGACCATAAATCGTTGGTTGAGGAGCCTTATGATTTTGAGAATTTTTGGGCTTGAAACTACTCTTATAACATTTTCAAGTCAAATATTCTATCAATGCGATGTATGTAGGTTAGTACACTCGTCGTTATAGAAGAATAGTAGTACTGCTTGCATGAAAATACAATTCCTTATTGCTATTTCCGGATGGTACACGGTTCTACAAGGAGGACAGAAAAGAAATAGTAGTGAATTAGTTTAAGTACTGTCACATCACACACGACAGATGCTAGTATACTCCCAAAAGATATATAACTAAGCAACGGGAAATAATACTGCGTTAATCAGGAAAATCGATTGAAGTATATGTCAACGTCATCAGTGCATCATCAGTGGAACGTAATTTCAAGAACATGTACGCGCGAACAGAACTGAGAGCGGAGTTATGTTAGCCGCTGGTTGCCGTTAGGACTGGGCAGAGAATATACTTCATCGTCAGGGTGATGACGTCGCAGGTGACGTTCATGGAGGAACGGCCCTTTCTGAACATCGGCCAACCGGACAACGAGACGGGCGAATGCGAGAGCGGCCGAGCCGTCAAGTGTCGTGTCGTGCCAGAGGCAATGCTGCAAGGGTGAGTGCAGTTGTCATATTATGACGCTTATTGTCATATAGTTAAGTGCTACTTGCAAAGATTGCCCTCTCAGAACAGTGGCGCCGAAGTAAGAAAAGTACAGAATTAAACGCAATCCATTAAACATAGTGGAGCTTGGTTCTGGTGGATACCCCGCCGTGGTTGTCCGTGGAAGCTAAGGCGCTCGGCTACTGATCTGAAGGTCGCTGGATGGAATCCAGGCTGCGGCGACTGCATTTCGATGGAGGCAAAATGCTTGGGGCCCATGGACTGTTTCATGTCAGTGCTAGTCGAAATGTTCGGAGCCCTCCACTACGGTGTCTCTCATAGTCATATTGTGGTTATGCGGCATAAAACGCCAGACATCAATCACTAAATCCAATGGTTCTAGTTGATAGCTGCATGTAGTTGAAGCGATTGAGCGATGCCTAAAGAAGCCTAGTTACTGATTCATTCAATAAGTACAATAATGAATCCACCATTACACGCCGGATTACCACAAAAGCGGCCAGTAAAGTAGGCGTAAGGCCGCTGTAGATAGGATAATGCAGTTTGAAATTAAAGTAGATCCTAGGTTTAGACACAGCGTAAGGTATACCATAGGCCAGCGACGAAATGTCATTTAAAAGCACATTAAAGGCACCTGTACTTTTCTTTCTTCAACAGGCTTCGAGACTTTTCTGATTGGCCAGCTTTCAGGAATGTATTATGTATCCAATTTTTAACTGCCCTGCATGCCTGACAAGGCGGACGGAAAACATGCAGAAAAATAAAAGTTAAAAATGCGGGAAGAATATGAGAAAACATGACCGAAACATGTAGGAACAAACGAGCCACAACTATTGGCTGACAACCTTGTACCATAATCATTCTCTCGATTTGCTCACACTTTTTGCTGCCCTCCGTCGTAGATGAATACAGCTTGAGCATTTGTATCAGGCTCAACAAAGAGCTTTCGACGTGCCTTTTATGTGTGATGTCTATTTTCCTCCCGTGATTTCGTTTTATCAAAATAACGAAGCATTTGGAATCATCGGATTCCCAAAAAATGGCGTGTGAGGTTTTCTGAATGCACTGTGTGGAGAGAACACCTCCTTACTCATAAATGCAAGTCACGGAGATAAGATCAACATTCTAGCGACTATGCGTGCCAATAAGTATGCAGTGGGAAGATAGAAAAAAAAAGGAACCTTATCGGATATAAGGTGACTGGGCAGCTGTGTGGGGTACTCAGTTTAGGGTGGCCCTTCCGGCTGGCCGAACTTGGACGAGCAGAGCCAGCCGGCTCCCCCGACACCTTCTAGAAAGCCAGGTCTTCCACTGCCGTCTTCCTGGTGTTATCCACAGAAGGGGAGAATTGATTTCCTGTGGCCACGATTTGTATTCCCTCGTCATGTGGACGAGAGTTGACCATTCCCAACAACATGAATGGACCGGAGGCTGCATACAGTGTTTGATTTATGTGCGTTGCATATTTAGAAACGCTACGTTGTGTCGTATGTGTTTTGAATGGTACGTGTGTCTCGGTGGTGCGTCACTCTATTCAGGTTTTTCCCTGAATAGACGATGGAGTCTTCAATATACTTCCCGTGGCCTTCATGACGTTCACTGTTATTTTACTTTTACTGTTCTCACAACATTTATGGATAACACAGATATAAAGAATCAGATAAAGTTTTTTTGATTGTGTCCGAAATATTGTACATCTATGATGTACTCTGTCTACACGCTGCTCCACCCGAGAAGTAGACTGGTGACCGCATGCATGTAGATGGGTGCTCAAGCGTTCATAAGTCAATTCTGTCAATAAATAAATAAATAAATAAATAAATAAATAAATAAATAAATAAATAAATAAATAAATCTGCGTGTTCAGTGCTTGGGAAAAATAAAGACGTGTTGAGGCTGAAAAACAAAAAAAACAAAGAATGGCAGTGGTGCGAAGGAGGCAGTCATATGCAACGCATTACGTGTTGGGAATATGCGGTTTCCAGAGCACCGGAAATAATAAAAAGGGGCCCCCGCGAATCGTCTCGTAATTTGCTGATTTCTTTTCCTCTGTGGGAATAAAAAGTACGTCGCCAGTAGCCAAGCAGTATGACGCGCTAAAAGAAATTTGGGAACGAGCACTGAGCAGTGCAAATTTCTTCAGAAAAAAATATGAGGGGGAGGGGGGGGTGCTCTATCAGTGAAAAGAGCTAGTATGGTAAAAAAAATATGAGTGCCTACATCAGCGCCGTACTTACTCAGCATTTTTGTGTGCGGTACGCGAGGTGCATATTTGTCGCCACTCCCAAGCAGACGTAAAACTGGCTCCTCTTTCTACTGAGCACGAGGCTGGATAGCTTAAATAAGATTTTCTTTCCCTTTTTTTTTTTGCCCTGACGGGGCAAAGGGTGTAATTAAGTGTAGAAAAGAACACCTTACGCTGCAAACGTGCTGTCGCGCCTCGTAGCAACGTAAGAGAACTGTTTGCAATTCAAGTTGATTGCTGTCTATCTACAAGCGCATGCACAGAAAGACCAGCGAAATAGGTTCTACCACTGCGATTGACGGCAAATTGAATACTTTATTACTGCTCGCTCAGCTAAATGTGTCTCAACAATATACGTTCGGCGGCATAACCGTTAGCGTAAGCTTTATTGTAGCGCACGTCGCCTTGCCGACGGCCCTCAGATTTGCCGCGTCCTAATGCGCGCTTTTGTGAATTCTGGACGCCGTGGTTTTCGTGTGTGCTGCAGTCGGCGCGAACGCGTTTGAGAATTAGTCATTCGGTAACACAATACGGTCGTCAAATAAATTGCTCGCGGTAGCGGTCAGTGCTAATGCAGGCGCTGCGGTAGCAGCCAATATAGCTTGAGTTGTCTACGTGAATACTACTGCTTAGCAAGTTATAGTGAAACTCAGATTGAGTGAAGCAAAAACTCGAGACGGAAAGCAACGGCCGTGATTCGCTTTCTCACTTAATGTTGAAGAGCTGGCTGTTTCTCGCATCAAGAACTGGAGATCGCGTACAGTGTCGAATTTATGCGGTGTCCACACATACAAGGATGATGTCGCATTCCTTTCTAATCGTACGCTTTCCTCGCTGATGCATTATTGACTTCAAGTTTTTCTGCGAATAAGCGATGGAGTCTTCAGTCTACTTCGCGGCCTTCATATGCTGAATCGTAATTATATTGTATTTGTCATTTATTGCTTGTCGACAAATTCGTTCTTTTTCTTTTATTATTTATGTCTAGTTGAAGTAAATGGCTTCGTGTCGTGTTTTACCGAATAATCCAATTTAGTATTATTATGACGTGATATGTGGTTGACTTTCATGTAATTAAAGACATTGGCAGGACCCTCATAGACAGCGTTTGTCTATACTAATGCGCACCGTCAAGTATTCTTCCTCTTTGTTACTTCTGTGTCGGCTCGAGGAGGGAACTATGTGCATAGTTCTGCTGTAAATGTACAAAAGAAAAAACGGTTGTAAATGTATCAAACGAAATTTGAAAATCCGCCTCGCCCAGTGAAAGTGAATGGACTGCACGTTTAAGCTTGATATGCACCTTACAATTACGATCATCCGTCTAAACGAATCGATGTGATCACGTGCGGTGGTTTACGACTATAGCCTTCACCTCACCCAGAGAAAAGGAAAGGCACTGTCTCGACACCACCCAGCAGCGACGAGCCAATCAAGGCAGAGCAAGTTCGAGGAATGCAGTCACGTGGTACTGGGCGTCATCGGAGAAAAAGCGCGCTACATCCCTCTTCCTTCGCTCTGTCGTGCTAGTCTTGCTCAGCATTTCGGCGTTGAAACCATGGGCTTGTTCATTTATCGATTCTTTCAACTTCTTTTTTTCTCGCAAATGTACTAAACGCTGCCCGACCATTTGAATAACTCTTAGAGAAGATTCTCCAGGGGAGATTTTCTCGTGCTCTTTGTCTCCGAATTTATTTCAATAATTCATCTGTTTCCCATCTGCAAGGCAGCTAAATGGTCTTCCTTGTTAACTTGAGGAGTCGTTGACTACCCTACCAATCTCTGTCTTTCTCTTTCTCCATCTAATAACCACTTGTCAGCTCCCAGATGAAGCGTAACTGAAGTAATGACAGCTAAGCGAGTTATAACCGATTCACTTTGACAGCACAGCTACTACGAGACTACGAAAGAGGACATTGGGTCCATCAACGTAATGTGTAAATTTTACATTTAGGACAATTGATAACAGTTGTTTATTATGAGTCCTCCTCATCTTACCTTTCAATTTCACCGGCAGTGTGGCTTTTTACGAAGTACTTTATTGTCGAACTCTTTATAAAGTAGAATAACTTGAAACTCGCCCTTGTGTTGTCTGTTCTTTCTTGGTGTTCGTGTGGTTGATGAGCTAATGTTTTTGACAGGGAAATAGTAGAGAAATTGAGTAAGGAGGTTCCTGGGACGGTATAAGTGAAGAGAGACTTGTTGAAAACAAGACAAATGACAAAATGTGACAAGTAATGGGAATAGACACAAAGAAGACAGCGTGAATTACAAACAAACAGCCCAGGGACGTCTGACCTTGGTACAGTAATCATGTTTGTGTGACTGCTTTCTTGTCGGGATTTCCTTCTTCAAGCCAAACAGGCAAAAGAACAAGGTAATGCCTCCCGATGGTAATGTCAGGGGCTCCAGCTACACGGTGTGTCCATTCGCATCACCTCATGGCCTTCTTGGTGGCAAACCTCTAAGAGGGATCGGAGGCTTGTCCAAAGCCACATCAAGAAATGGAACGTCGAGCAGCTCGCCAAAAAAAGCGTGTCCGGCTTCGGTTTCTCTCTGTCACGGTCTTCCAGTCCCCTGCTTACCACAGGACGCTTTCAACCAATACTTTGTCCTTCCCGCGTGCGGTCATGAAATATGCATGAACTGCGGTGTCCCCTCGAGGAAGTTCTCTCAGTAACTGTCGTCGGATGTCTCTTGAACCTTTTCATTGGTTTTTCGAAGTAAGCATGCTTTATCTGTACGACTTCCTTCTTTAGAAGACTTGTGACGAAGAAGGTGCTGACAACCAGAAAATAATCTTCCGGCTGTCGAGGGACACATTACTACGAAGTTACGGCAGTGTTCTCTCTTTCTGCATTTTTTTACCCAAATGGCAGGTGAAGGGATATCGCTCGTGCTAGAGAAAACATACGTTCTTCAAGGCATTGTTTCGCAGGCGCTGCTTCCTTTGCGCTTAGTAATAACCGTAGGCCGACAAGCAAAATACTGTTTTGAAACAGACGAATAATTCTGTAATTTTGCTCTTGACGTATTGTCCGCTCGTGATGGGACTGTAATTGCTTACGCATTTAGGGCGTCGGAGACCGGTGTGTTTGTTAAGAACATTTTCTGTGAGTGAGCAATGCGAATTCATCAATTTGCATTGTAATTTTCGGATCACCAAGCACACGTGCCCCATTTTCAGCGATGTTAAATTTCCACTGCTTAGATGGTGTTGCTTAAATCATAGTGGTCATCATTCAGACACTAGCCTGCAAAGGTAACGCGTAGCGGCCGCGCTCGCTCACTCACTCACTCACTCACTCACTCACTCACTCACTCACTCACTCACTCACTCACTCACTCACTCACTCACTCACTCACTCACTAACACGCGCATTCGATGGATCGATAGATCAATCAACCAAGCAATCAATCAATCGATCAATGTTTACTCATAACGCAACAAATGAATAAAATGAGTAAATTATTGGGAGGTTCCAATGTTACAAGCCTCAGGGGGGCCTCCTGTGTCAATACACTGGAAAACTAGAATTAATGATATTGCCGGCGCGATAAGAAGGGGCATATTTTCACACGTGATGTGTAAAAAAGAGAGATACATACACTTAAGTGGTTAGTATGAAAAAGCATCATCAGGCTCTCGCAGTTAACGAAGTTAGCGCAAATGCAACAGTTGCACTTTGACAAGAGGGAAGAGAGCATCCGCAGAGGAGATCGAACAGAACACCGCAGCATACAAGTCGCCCTGCAACATAACGTCGTGGTTAATGCCACCATAACGCGGGTTTCCAGAAGACGTCGGTTCTCGCATTAACTTGTACGCTCTTCGTGAGTTTGGTTCCTTTTGTCACTCTGTTTCTGCCACCCACATCTTCCAGCGCGGCGCGCTTTCGATGGTGGTTCAAGAGAGGCAACGCACATTTCCGCTTCGGCAGATCAGCAAACCATTACGCGGCGCAGAACGCTTCTCTGTTGCTGCGGAAAAGGGAAAACGAGTAAGAAAGGATGCCTTACACGGCTTATGACGAAATCAGTAAAGCGCGTTATGGCGAAGCCTTGTGCGGCCACTTAGCGCTAATGGTGCGGCCGTGTCCTCAGCTTTTCGGGTGATTAGCCGTGGCTTTCACTGATGTTTCACTTTACCCAGTAAGGCACGTTGCCGGACTAGTTGGCTACATTTCCCAGTGGCCGTTTTTTTTTTCTCCTTCGACTTCTTTATTTATTTCTCTCGCTTTTTGTTCTCGACGTCATTTTAGCAGCGCACCGTCAGTTCCAGTTTCCATTTACCCGAGCTTGAAATGATTAGTCACGCTCCTGTATTTTGTCGTTCACTTGAGAAGCTTTACATGTTCCGAGAACCTTGTACGTCACTGAAGATACCCGATACATCCTCGTCTGGACCATGTTTCAGCTTCGCTCTATGATGAGTGATCGTCGGAGGGATATCCATCGCTTTAAAGCGTGCGACTGACTTCATTCCTCTAAGCATTTTTGCTTCCAGGTTTCGTGAAGGTGACCTATAATTCTGCTTCTTGTTCGACTGTGCTTCTGTTTTATTGGTAACCGTCCGAAAAAAATAATCGGCTATGTCGTCTGCGCTTCATGTGGCCGGCAGCGTTTTGCTTCTTCCACTTGATCTCGAAGGAAGTAACGAATATACACTGTCTGCTGCCTTATTCGCAGCAGCGTCCCTTCCTGTTTTGGAATGCTCTTGAGTCATTTTACCGACACCTATTTTGAAACGGAGCCATTCCTATTGCCGCGCTCTGGTGAAAACTTAGCGGCCTTACTTCCGGTTCGCCGAAATGTACAGTTGGGGCACTAACCAAACGCGCACTAAGTGGCCTAACAGCGACATCATGGTAATCACATATCAGTTAAGCGAATGAAGTGATATCGCCCCGCCACGGTGGTCTAGTGGCTATGGTACCCGACTGCTGATCGGAGGGTCGCGGGATCGAATCCCGGCCGCGGCGGCTGCATTTCGATGGAGGCGAAATGTTGAGGCCCGTGTGCTGTGTGATGTCAGTGCACGTTAAAGAACCCCAGGTGGTCAAAATTTCCGGAGCCCTCCACTACGGCGTCTCGCATCATCAGAGCTGGTTTCGGGACGTTAAACCGCACATAACAACAACAACAATGAAGTGATAATTAAAATGGGCCCTAAGTGAACCAGGGCATAATGCATTTCGTTACGTTGTATGACGCAGCATTCTGCCCAAGAGTGCTTCCGTTAATGAAGCCGCGTTGACAGGCAATTTAGAGGGGTGGGTTCATCACCCCACCACAGCTTGGCATGTCGTCCTTCGTCACAGAGGGGAAGGGCACTAAATTTCCTCGTGGCTTAGATAACATTCAACAGGACCGACACGTCCACTGATATGACCTGCTCGTCCCTGCAACTATTCTAAAGTACGATTTTTCATTTTGGTCAGTTGGTCTCAACCGGGCATATGAACTCTAGATGTGATGGAAGCCTTCTCTTATTGTATCATTGCCGTTGCACCCGCTATTCTGAGTATGCTCCTTGAGTCTTTTCACTATTGAGCAACTGTACTCGTTAGGAACAGTAAGAGTAACTGCAGTAATTTCTGGCGTTTAACGTCCCAAAACCAGCTCTGATTATGAGAGACGCCGTAGTGGAGTGCTCCGAATATTTCACCACCTGGGGTTCCTTAACGTGCACCGACGTCGCACGGTGCACGGGCCTCAAACATTCCATCTCCATCGAATTGTGGCCGCCACTGCCGAAAGTACTAAAAAAGTACTAGAAAAGTAAATGTAATAGAAAAGTGCTAAAAATTCGATTCTGCGATGATCGAATTTCTAGTACTCTTCTAAACTAGAAGTGGAGCTCAGAGGAAGATGGAGGCTTGAATCGATGAACAGATCGCTAAAAAAAATCACAGCATATTCACGGGGTGAATGATGATGAGTGGGGCGAAGCTCCGGAAGGAATCATCGGTAAACCGTGAAACTCTTCCGTGCAATTCGCCCCACAATTAAAAGTGAAACACTTGAGTAAATGTCATCAAACTTTTATTGCTGGTTTCCGTGGTCCCTTGTTCATGACTGCTTTGTGGTCCGTGAAATGCAAGGTAACCGATCATTCCTGCTCCGTTCGCAAGGTAACCGATAATGCAACGTAACCGATAATTCCTGCTCGCGGTTCTCCAACGCTTCTCGAACGCGAGCAGTCGGTATTTCTCAATCAAGAAACTCGCTAGGAGACGCTGCCTGCGCCAACGTTGTCTCTCGCGGGCGAGCGCGGAGCGCGTGCCGGGAGCCACGCGCTCGCCCTCGGCGCGTGCGTGCCTCCCGGCAGGCACGCGCCGGTGGCTACCTACTACTACTACTACTACATACATCGGGGACGCACGACCCACGCCTTAAGGAGCTTCGCCCCTAAAACGACGTAGAACAGGGAACGTCGCAGAAGCCAACGTTTCGACAAGTGGACTTGAATTCTTCAGTCGCCGTCCTGACGAAGACAAGTCCACTTGTCGAAACTTTGGCTCCTGCGACATTCCCTGTTCTACATCGTTTTTAGCGATCTGTTCATAGTACTCTTGTAGTACTTCTTGTAGTACTTTCCAGTATTTCTAGTATATTCAAGACCATCGGGTCAGTAGTGAAGTGCCACAACCACTATGGACCACCGCGGCGGGTTGTGCGTGTTCGTAAATGAGGTCACCAGTCCACTAATTAGATGGCTAATAAATGCCCCGGAAGGAAGAAGAAAATATATTTCTAGACGTTCAAATAGAGAACATGCGTGGTTGCTTACGTTGCTCAACGGATTCGCTTTTCAAGGTAGTGGTACCGGCGCAGTGTTGAAATATCCGGACGACTACGCAGTTCAAAAGTGTTTTGTCAAATCAGGTCAATGTGCAGCTGAACATAGGCATACTTACGTACGCCAACCTTCATAAAATTTTTTTGCCTCTTTCTCTACGAGTTTGGTGCATTTCCTCTGATCTATTTGTAGCACAGGCGACAGATTTCGACGTCGTTCATGAAGCCCCATGTATCGGAATATCAGGTCCTTTCCTATAAGCATTTTATACCGCGGGTTCGAACCCAGCTGCGGCGGTCGCATTTCCTATGGAGGCAAAAATGCCAGCGTCCCATGTGCTGTGCGTTGTCAGTGCACATTAAGGGACCCCAGGTGGTCATCGAAATTTCCGGAGCCCTCCACGGCGGCGTTCTTCTTATCTCTTTCATTTTGACCCCCTTTCCCGTAACACCCTCTTCCTCGTACGCTGAGCCGTACTCTCGCAAATAATAGCGTCCTTTCTGAGTTATCTTTAGAAAATATTGTCCTTTCCTTTACCCAACCACAATTACTACTCTTATTGCAGAACTTATAGCAGGTACATGCCACAGTGAGACTTTGCAAATAGCATTTGAAGTATCGCATCTTTGAAGCGACCTGTATCACTGCTGCGCGTTTGGATCCTTATTGTTCAGCTCAATTACTCTACCTCATGATCTTGTGTGTAGCAGCTTGCCAGATTTGTGGCTGGTGTTAATTCTGGAGATATAATTCAAGCTGTTGCGTTTCTTTAATGTGGTTTGTGAATCTGTCAATGTATCCAGGATCAACGACACAGCTGCTCGCAAAAATTCCACATTCTACAAGTGCTGCCTCGGATTCTGCATAGATCTGCTGCAGAAGTTCGCCCAGGACCTGGGTTTCACGTACGACATCCACCGTGTGGAAGACGGCACCTGGGGTGTCAAGGACGTGAGTTCGATTGTCTTGTTTCCATTAGTGACAGCGTAATGTTAGAAATCAACGCACTGCTTGCATTGTGAAACTGTTTTGTTGTGAGTGAGTGAGTGAGTGAGTGAGTGAGTGAGTGAGTGAGTGAGTGAGTGAGTGAGTGCCGCAAGCATATAATCGGGTATCGCTTTGGTGTCATGGGCGTTCAGTGGACATGAACTACCCGGACTGGCAGAAAACGCAAACCAAATGTGGTTCTTTTGTGGGAACAAAGGTTCTTCTAAGTACCAAGGGCAGTTAGCTTATCTGAAATATTAAATTCCCAATGACGGGCTCTATCCATAATTGCCTCATGTAAGGAAATATAAAGAGCTGCTCGTGTACACACTTCTAATGTTACAAACATCACGCGTCGCATTGGATGCAACGTAGCAAGTTGATCACTGATGAATGAAAGTTCTGTGTTCTGTGGTAACGGAAAAACTATTGGCTTTGAAAGATGAGTTTAGCCTCCGTCCTGTGCGTCTCATGCTCAAACTTGTGCTCGTTTTGCTTTTTTGTGAAATCTAGTTGGAGTTCATACGTTGCTTAGTTTTTTTACTGTGTAATTTGAAATACTAAACAAACCTATATTTGCAAGTAAAGCTATTCGTGAGTGTTCTCCTTTCTGTCCCGTCGCAGAATGGTACGTGGAACGGATTGATAGCCGAGCTCCTCGAGGGCAAGGCTGACATCGTGGTCACTTCCATCAAGATCAACTCGGACCGCCAAATGGCGGTCGACTTCACGGTGCCCTTCCTTGAGACCGGAATCGCCATCGTGGTAGCAAAGCGGACTGGCATCATCTCACCCAAGGCCTTTCTCGGTAATGACGTGTATTTCTGCATCTCGCTAGTTCCTGTAAAGCTAAAGGTCTACCTTTCAATAGGTTATCCTTTTTGGCATAAAGGTACATAGTTTATTAGGGCCCATAGCTTCGGGCAGTGGTGGAGACATTATAGGCAGAATGTGTTGTCAGCATACTTACGGGAATATTCATTTCACGTAGAAAGGACTCATTTCTGGGACAATACCCACCTTGCAATCTTGACCTATATGGTACGCCAGGACATACACTTTCAGTTTAGAGAGGCAAGACGTTAGGTAATCTCACCGATCTCATAACAAAACACTGTTTTTTTTTTCTATGAAAACGTTGATTTAAACCAGATTCCCATTTCCAGGCACACCTTCGATGCGCCAAAGACATGCTGTAGACTAGTGTGTTTGATATACCTCAGTGGCCACGTCCAGGACATTGTCCATTGTAACAAAATTGGCATATGCACTACGATGCTCCTTGCGTTACCTGCATTTTCTAACATGCTAATGTCGTCTCGTTGTTGCCATTTCGTCCGCAGAACCATTCGACACGGTGTCGTGGCTGCTCATTCTACTGGTGAGCATCCAGGTGGCCGCGTTCTCCATCTTCGTCTTCGAGTGGATGAGCCCCTCCGGCTACGACATGCGGATCACTCCCCCCAGAGGTAAGGGTATGGTCGATGACGTCAACACGCTTTTGCCTAATTTACGATACCTGTGTGTAATAATATGTGACGCTCTCCTGTAACTGGCATAAAAGAATGACACCAACCAGTTAGGGAATGCACTCCCTTTAAGGTCCTCACTGCCTAAGTCTACAGCAGAAAGTGGACAGGAATACAGGAGAGCGAAGAGTTTGAACTGAACATCTTGGTTTCTTGCACTTGGATTGTATAGATATGCTGAGAGAAAAACGAAGAAGAGCTTAGCTTTTCTTTTTGCGAAGCCGCCACCATGTCAACGCAAGGAAGAAATGTTGAAAAAGCCACTTATACTCGAAAAACCAGTATGAGGTTTGGCAACATATCTGGATATTTATGCGATAAATGATAGGCTTTATGAGAGCATTCTGGAAGTGCAGGCTGCTGGTCACGTTATTTCCTTGATTGCGGAATAAAATGAGAACTTTGGTATATTAGTTAAACTCGCAATGAAGTTATCGTCTCAATACACGTGTGGTGAGCCTTCTAAATTAAAAAAAAATTATAATTTTTGCGACCACCTTAAACGGGATACCTTTTGCTCGACTGCTAATGTAGACCCCGGTAGTCTTTCGCATAGCTGATCGATTATTGAGCGCTGGTTCTGGCGCGAGACGTCGCAGCATGCCAACCTTTATGCGCGCGTGCGCGCAGAGCATCGGTTCTCGCTGTTCCGCACCTACTGGCTGGTGTGGGCCATCCTGTTCGGGGCGGCGGTGAACGTGGACTGCCCACGCGGATACACGGCCCGCTTCATGTCCAACGTGTGGGCCATGTTCGCCGTCGTCTTCCTGGCCATCTACACGGCCAACCTGGCCGCATTCATGATAACCCGAGAGGAGTACTACAACCTCATCGGCATCGAGGACCACCGGGTGAGACGCCGTTATTGTGTTCTTGGCACTAGATGCAACGTTGACGTTGCCTTTATTTCATAATTTCAGTTATTCAACTGCAATTTTTAGATGCGAAGCAGCTCTTTGACTAGCCTGTGTAACGCCCTTTGTGCGTCCGTACGGCGAGGGCGAGGGCAACGCGCTGCCCTCGCCGCAGGTGTTGGAGCGATGCCAAGTAGGTCACGCCGCAGCTGCGCGTTGACGTCACGCTCCCCTCGCAGTGCGCGCTGACGTCACTCTCTCCCTCGCCTGCCGCGCGCTCCCCGCAGCTGCCGCCTCGTCCGTTCGCCCGCAACACCTGCCGCTACCGCCGCTCGCTACACCTCCGACTCGTCGGTTCACGCACAAAAAATTAACACCATCTTCCCAAAGGGAACCCTGATGGGATGCGAAGCACCCGCTTTAGTGCCGTTCAACCCGTGACGCCACCCGTGCGCAACGCTGCTGCTTCGCATCCCATCAGGGTTCCCTTTGGGAAGATGGTGTTAATTTTTTTTTACTAAGAGCAGCGTTGATGTGCAACATAAAAAGGGCTTGGAACAACAGCAGCAATACAAGAAGGACCACGGTTGAAGCATGATGCGCTGAATGAATGTTTTCTGCTTAAGAAGCAAGGATTATATGTTTCACCCTGGCCTTTTTTTATATGTGGTTACTATTCGGAACTGTTCTCACCGTACTGATTAACTCGTGTCACCTGACGCACGTCGCATGTATGTACACAGAATAAATTCTGTGGATGCGTTACTTGAAAGCTACCTTGGCACTGACAGCTGCAAAGCCGTTCCTTAGTATGTTTCCGGACTTCTGTCATTGTTGGGACCTAACAGAGAAAAGTTTAAAATAGGCGACCTGCTTATCATTTAACAGCAATGGTGACGGCAATCAACATAACATGAGACTCTGCTGAACCATCTCTCCTATCTTTGCAGGAACTACTCTTATAAGCTGGCCCTTTCCGTCACGATTGCCTTTGGAGCAGAGTTATCCTTAGATTTGTAATAAGACGGAGGGAAGGAAAATGCAAAGACAATGACGGATGATGCGTCTTCTTTATGTCTCCAGTCTGCGTGTCTTCAATTTTGCTCCCACAACCCACCAGGAGCATGCCATACTCGAGCTCACTTGGGTCGCCATGAGCAATGGTCTGTCTCTTTGTCTCCTGTGCAGCTGCAAAACCCCCAGCAGGTGGAGCCCCCGTTCCGTTTCGGGACCATCCCGCACGGAAACACGGAGGCCGTGCTTAAGCAGAACAAGCCCAAGATGTACTCGTACATGCGGCAATTCAACCGGTCCACGGTGCTCGAAGGCATCCGCGCCGTCAAGCGCGGAGAGCTGGACGCCTTCGTGTACGACGCCACCGTGCTGGACTACCTGGTCGGTCAGGACGACGAGTGCCGCCTGCTCACCGTGGGCTCGTGGTACGCCATGACGGGATACGGATTCGCGCTCCCGAAAAAGTCCAAGTACCTGCAGATGTTCAACAGACAGATGATCGAATACCGGTGAGTCGCCCAACTTACTTCCAGAGCTACCCTTGAAGGTACTGAAGGTACTCTTGAAGGTAGCCTCCCAAGGACGATCGCCCCGCCACGGTGGTCTAGTGGTTATGGCACTCGGCTGCAGATCCGAAGGTCGCGGGATCGAATCCCGGCCGCGGCGGCTGCATTTCGATGGAGGCGAAATGTTGAGGCCCGTGTGCTGTGCGATGTCAGTGCACGTTAAAGAACCCCAGGTGGTCGAAATTTCCGGAGACCTCCACTACGGCGTCTCTCATAATCAGAGCTGGTTTTGGGACGTTAAACTCCACAAATCAATCAATCCCAAGGACGATCAATAACTTCACGAACTAAAGTTTGTTCTGGGAAACCACGCCCAGTTTATACTAAGCGTTAAGAGGTTCCGCGTATTCCTTTTGAGGACATCACGTCTTGCTTTGGTTTTTGGGGGGCCGGATGCGGTATTCTTGCGTGACGATATGCTTTGCGTGACCCGGGGTGGTTGATAAGCAGGTGTGGTGTCTGGGATGAAACTCTGGTTTGAAGTTGGGGTTCGTCTCGCGTGGTTTTCTTGTGTCGCCGTTTTCAGTGGAGTTCGAGTTCAAGTATGACTGCGTACAAGCTATGTTAAATTTCAGGGTTTTGTAAGCTATGTGGCCGGTAAGATGCAGCTGGACATAAATTAAACGTGGGGTGGGTCTTCACTCGGGATAGTTAAAGAGCAGGGTTTGCAAAGTGCCAGCGTGTTCACGCTGTAATAAACGCGCCTATGGTCGGCCTGACTGAAATGTAGAGTTTATTCACAAGAGTGGGAACATAACTCTGGAGGCTGCTAAGGGATGGCTGGTGGCATTTTGTATCACGTAACAAAAGGAAAAGATGCATTTAAAGAAAATTTGCACTGTTAACATGCACATCAATTCATGTACGAGCCGTAGACGCGAGTTCTGAAACACACTATTAAACTGAAATATATAAGGAGCGTGCTCGGGTCACAATACCATTTCAAGTGAATCGCACGCCACTCCGACTGGGCGACAGGTAGGTAATTTTATTTATTAGTCGCTTGTGATGGTATTTGGTAACATCACGTGTTTATTTGTGTTTTTGCCTCACAATGTGGCTGTCCGCTACATGACTTGAACAGACCATTTATGAAAAGCTTAACTGGGGTCAGAAAATTAATGTTGCTCCTAAACATTGGCGCTAGGCTGCTACGATGACCGTCATATCTTTTTTACATCATGGAATTCGGAATGGTGTACATGCCATGGTTTTCGGGGCTTTAGTGTAGTCCACGGGGATCAATTCATTGATACGCTCTCAGAGAAGTTTCTGCAGTTGCGCTGTTTTGCTCGTGTAAGTGGCAATCAATCAACAAACAAACCCTTGATCAAACGGGACATCTGGACCCGAATTCGCGAAAACACCTTACGTTATAGAAGTTCCCTAAGACGATAATTCAGCCAACTGATGCTGGACATATTGGCGAAGCCTACCGACCAATGGCAGAAAGCTCTTACGAAATAGAAGTGAGTTCCACTCATGCTTAGATATTTGCCTCGCTAACAGATTTTCGTTCTGGGACACGGGAACTTTGTGGACACACTTAAAAGGGGCTATTCCGGCGTACGTATATACGTGACAATTTGCGGCCAATAGTTCCGCGGAAATAATTTTCAAGTGATTTTCGTAAGGAATAATAACGATGATCTCATGTTCATTTGCTTTCCAAAATGGTGAGGCCAGCTTCCAGGTCCTCCAGGGACCATAGGCGTCTTAGGTCAAGTGTGGGTCTCGATGACGCACATGACCTGTGTGTCCAGACTGGCCCCAGACATTTAGAATGAGTGGACTTACCTGTTGGGAGTTTCGTACCATCTGTGTGTCGTCGTAGTTGCCCATCATGTCCATCTTCCCCTTGCATCTTTAGCCGTCCTCTTGTCTTCTGTCACTTTGTTATCCCCTAGGTTCCTCCTCTGAATATGAGTTTGCAAGTTTAAAGAAGCTAAAGAACTGCCTTCCTGCCTTTGGAGTAATAAAAATTCAGGATCCTGAATCCTATTGGGATAACGGGACAAGCGGAGCTTGCCTTGTGCGCGCCACATCTTGCTGATCTATCTATCTATCTATCTATCTATCTATCTATCTATCTATCTATCTATCTATCTATCTATCTATCTATCTATCTATCTATCTATCTATCTATCTATCTATCTATCTATGAAGAGATTAAAATGGCTCAGGTATGTTCAGACAGACAGACCATGAACTTTAATGAATCCTGAGGAGCTACGAAGGACTCCTTAGCGGGAGGCCGTTGTAACCGCTGGCTGCACCCACGTGGAGGACAGAAGGCCATGACGCAAATCTTCATTTTCCGAGCGTGTGCTAAAGACCGCCCGTGTGCGAGGGGCGCGCGCCTTGCATTTGAATACTCTGGAGCGCAACAGAAGAACGAAATGCGCATGCGCGGATTTCACGGCGGTTATTGTCTTCGCGCGGGTGCCATAACGGCAACACTTGCGAGGCATAAGAATCTTCGATTGGAACATTTTCCCCTCTTGCCCTGTGCAGGGAACGCGGAGATCTGGAGCGTCTCCAGAGGTTCTGGCTACAGGGCGCCTGCAAGCCGGACAAGGCAAAACGCAACGCGAGCAATCCTCTGGACGTGAACCAGTTCATGAGTGCATTTCTCCTACTGGGATGCGGAGTGTTGCTCACCTTGCTACTGCTGCTTCTGGAGCACGTCTACTTCCGCTACCTCCGCGCCCGGGTGGCCTCGGGAAGCCGGGGCCCCTCGGGCCGATGGCTGGCCCTCATATCTCTGGTGAGTATGCCGAGGTCATCGATTCAAATAAATATTGACGAGTTATTTCGCCCAGAAATGCGTATTTCTGTTAGGTTGGTTAGATACCCTAACGTGGGTTCGTATTCTGAGAACGACAGCGCTTGACGATATAGCCAGAGTGTCGCCTTAGGTGCGCGCTGATTGGCTGGACTGAGGGAAGGCGAGCAAGTAATCGCTTTGTCATTGGACTCGGGCATACTACGTCACGCGAAGCGGCACTGTTACCTTCGGCGATTATTTCTGAAGAGGCTTCAGCTGAAGACAAGCTTTACCACGCCTCCGTTATGCTTGGTCTGGTAGCAGTGCTCACGCTCAGTATTAGGAGTGAAAAAACTTAGCGGTAGTCGTAACTAAAACCAATCACTCAATCATTCAATCAGTGTACCGTCACTGTAAGCTAGTGGCTACGGCACTCGGATGCTGAACCGAAGGTCGCGGGATCGAATCCTGGCCGGGGCGGCTGCATTTCGATGAAGGCGAAATGTTGAGGCTCATGTGCTGTGAGATGTTAGGGCACGTCAAAAAGCACAGGTGGTCAAAATTTCCGGAGCCCTCGGATACGGCGTCCTTCATAATAATATCGTGGCGTGAGGGCGTAAAACTCAGAAATCAATAAAACAATCACGCGCGGCTCACAGCCGCACGTATGTGGCTGAGGAATGGAGGTATCAGCCACATGCTGTATTCTCATCGCTAACCATTACGTAAATGACGAGCCCGTCACGGTACTGACGTCATGACCCGCGATTCATATTAGCCAGATTCGTAAGCATGCATATCAGTCTTGGTGTGCACGATGTGAACAAGATGCGAGTTAAAGGTTTTGGCACCACAGTCATGATACCACCACCGGACGATCGACCAGGCGGTGGCGTTCCGTATCTTATAAGCCAGTGAAAGTTGTCGCTTTTATGATTTCCATCACGTTAGAACTTCATCCTTATCTGCTGTTTTGTGCTTGTGTGTCTGTGTAAAATGCAGAGCATGGGAAAGTCGCTGAGCTTCCGCGATGCCGTGTACGAGGCTCGAAAGCGACACCGCTGCAGAGACCCCGTTTGCGACACGCAGCTGTGGAAGGTACGTCACGAACTGGACCTGGCACGCATGCGAGTCAGCCAGCTGGAGGCACAGCTCGGAATACACAGGCAAGTTGGGGTGGTTCGGTTCGTGTATCACCGTGCGTTGGCATGACTCGTCGTTCACGCGTCATAATTATTCTCATTATATCTTCCCCTAGCACTGCAGGGCAAGGGTCCCTTCCATATTTCTCGATTTAGCCCAGTCCTGTGATAGCTGCGGCTACTTCGCAAACTTCGTGGTGTCATCTGCCCGCCTAAATTTTTGGCGTCCTGAGCTAGGCTTACCTTCTCTTAGAGTCCAGTTTGAGTATCGGCTACCTTGCGTTCCCATTGCGCAACCTTCTCGCGCCCATTTCCTCCTTTTAATTTCCGCTACTATGTTAACAACACGGTTTCGTTTCCTTACCCTCCCGCTCTACAATACACCTATAATATTCCTGTCCATTGCAAGCTGGGCTGATCGTCAGTTTGAGTTGAACCTTTTACGTGAGACCTACGAAAAGTGAAGAGCTTTCCTATGTGTGTTAACCCAGCCTTTTTATTTCTTTTGTTCCAATACTTCGGCTGGGTACATATGTTGGCGTTCGCAAGAAGTTGATCGTGCTAATATGCCCGGGCTAAATGTATATTAGTTTCGCAATACTGCAGTTACAGTGCATGCATTCATCTCGCTTGTATATGGAAGGACTCTTAACCTAGTTGGTCAAATGTGATGAGTGTAAAACTTCTCGCAAAAGAATGGATACATGACTGAGAAGTTCGTCATTATATATTATCTCTATGTGTGCAAACATATTAAAGTGTAATTAGCCATCCCAATCACTTAGCACACTTTTCCTACTACGCACATTTCCTACATACTGAGAATAAACGAAGCTATATTTCCAAAAGATTCTTGCCAAGCATGTCTTATGAAGTCCTCCTAGTTGTTGCAAAAATCCTACGGAGAACATTTGGACTTATTAGTATGGGCGCACGGCATGTTCCAATGGGTGTATTAGGGCTTTTCTGGCAGATGGAACGCAAGAACAACCAACGCACTTCAACTTGCTGATAGGAACCCAGTATATCAACCCACGTAACCGACGACGATGCTTCAAGTAAGCCTACGAATGAGTAGTGCTTCAAATGACTGTGCTTCGCGACGCAGGCCACCGTCGACAGTGCAGGAACTCCTGCGCTCCCGGGAGGGGACCAACAACCGGGTGACGCCCTCGGATTCAAGGTGCGGCCCCGTGGCTCTCATCCAGCGGGAGATCACCGAGAAGGAGACCGTGTTATGATGCCGCACAAGGGACACGTGACACGAAAAAGCGTCCCGCTTGCCAACAACCATCTATATTTGCATAGATACGGACGAACTCGCAGTGGAACACGCGCCCACGTACACGCTAGTGTGGGTGCATCAACCTGTGCGGCGTGGTAAGGAGCGGCGTCTGGCGGAGGTCGCCGCAACCACCATCGCCGCGTCGCCGTGCGATGCCAGCGCCACCAAGGGCGGTCGCGTACAGACGGGCATGCCGCGGACGGTAGTACGCCGGCAGAATGTAACAAAGGGATATGGTCTGTTGTACATTAGCCGGAACTCTAGTCAAGATATGGTTAAGAGACCACAGGATCAGGTGTGTCGGAGATTATTACACTGCCCTCGATTTCCCGTGAATGCTAGAACGCAGGAATGGGAACTTTCGTACATAGTTTTGTTTGTAATCGCTTACTAAAACAATGGCCTTTTGACAAAAATAAGAAAAAACGTGTGGTTGGGTTGGCGATATATTAGGCTTAAGGTTGTTTCCCCGTCAATCGTTATAGTTTAAGTTTTATCACGTAAAATCGAAGATAAGGAGCGATGTGTACAGAATGCCTTATTGAAGGCTCAATGAATTGCCGCAGGGAGAGCTACTGGGTTCGTGTTTAGCTTGTGTAAGTTTGTTCGAAAAGGACAAAAATTTCAACGCTGTATTTTTTTTTTACAACTGTGCTTCAGGTCGCTGATGCATCCAGCACAGCAATCGACAATGACGTTCGTGTATGGTTTGACGCATGTACGTCAATATTTCCTTTAAAAGCAGCAGTGTGGAGAATATCTCAACCAAACCTGCAACCTGTTGGTCTGGGCGAAAGCTTCCATTCCCTGGCTCGCATGTCGTGGTTGGCCTGCGGCTGCTCATCGCTGTACTTATCACGTCAGCTCTGTTTTTTCATGGACTGTGCCAAAGACGCCTTCAAAGTACACGGTGAAATACTGGAAGGACGCGCGGATGAGAGAAATGTGCGCGTTGAAGACAAAAATTCTAGAAAAGGCAGCTCAAATGGGGGAAGTTGGAGATGTTATCTGGGTGTTGTTTCTTCGCTGTGTGAAAACCGTTTGTCATCGCTGTTACGAGACGTTAGTACCTGGATTTGCGCCAGCCGTTTGGCTGATTCATATTTCGTGTTAAAGTAAATGTTCCGCGTCGTGCAAACACGGAGGTGTGCGCATTTTGTAATAGGGATGCTTAATGAAGAAAAAGAAAAGGGGGTGGGGGAAGAGTTGCCGTTCTAGGCCTTCAACTATGAAATCTATTAACGGTCTCATAAAATGGCTGAAAAGTTTTGAAATATGCTAACATTTGAACGGTAGTCCAGCGTTCGAATTGCTCTTTAGTGGCATAATCAAAAAGAAGGGAACTGTTAGTATCTGGACACCTGTTTATAATTGCGTCATCAGAAATGTCCTTTTGAGCTCGAGATCGAGCTGTAATTACCTCCATTGGAAGCACTATCGAACCAGTTCAGGAATAGCGTTTTGTGTTGCAAGTGGTACTTCTGCAGTGTTCGCTATGAATCAGTCTTGCTATGCAGGACTACAGGGTTGGCCTACATTTACTCAAGTAGCCGCTGTGTCTTTCATATAGCTCAGCACTTACAGCAGAATGAAGTCACAGCTGATAATATATTCTATCGGCAGACACCAAAAGCGGTGAGCATCGGTGCGCAAGAGTGTTCTAGATAATGGAGTGGAGTTCTGGGCAACAGCTGTGCCGGGTTGCCTGGTAGACAGGAGCTTGACGGATGCTATAATTTGGGATAAAAATTTGTTAGGGACGTAACTATATCTAGAGCCACTGACACATGTGTTTTCGTTTTGCTGTCTGTACAAAGGTTAGAAAACCAGAATAATTGCTTTACATACGCAAGGATTGCTGACAGGATTGCGTTCGTATATTACACATGTTCTTGTTTTCTTGCAAGTCAGCAGCATCTTTTACGCTTATTTGTGAAATACTGAAATCGAAACTATAGCCCGGTAATACAGGTACGTATATATAGCAGTTTCACTGCCAAAAGAGATGACTATTATCGAGAAGCGAGTATTAGCGATTACGTTTTATTTGTGTATAAGAAATTTCGGACCTCGCAATGCACTGCAGCAATACGTTATCATACACGATTTCATTAAGGGAAGCAAATATTTTAATTCGATGTATCAGAGCTTCGCCACAACGCAGAGTAAGAACGAAAAATTTTCTTCCGCTAGTGCGTCAGAAGTGCTGACATTCACCGACGAAGTTCCGTAAAGACGAACGCGCACAGTCAACATCGCCCAGCAGAAAAGACATCACAGTCTCTTCAAGAGCTTCACTGACCTGCCGCACAAAGCAGATGCTTACTAATTAATGAAAGACTGCGAAGAAGACAAGATGAACTGAAGGCCTGAAGAGGCCCTGCAACACTTGCTTAACACATTAAACATTGTTAAACATTGTTGATCTGTGGCCATGTACGCCGTCAATATGTGTCGCAAAGACGTTATAATATTGTCCATTGCATTGTTGGTACACTGTAAGCAGCAAGAGCTTAGGCGTATAACGGAGTTCTGTAGAAGGCGCGGTCGACAAGAGCACAGAGAATATTGATAATGTCGAGGAGGCAGCTGTAGTTTAGGAAACGCTTTAAAGTGAGGATGACGTCACTTGGCGGTTGGAAGAAAACGGAAACCATCCACGAGCTGGTAGCGTAGAAAATCGTGCGATGTTAAAGCATGAGTGTAGACACTTGGTGTCGTGACTGCTCAAACTAAGAGTGTAAGCGATGCATGGAATAAAATCGCAAGAGCTTATTAGACGTCATTCAGCAGGTTATTGTCGTTTTGGGAGGATTTACAGGAAAAGGATGATCAAGCATCAAAGTGCTCGGAATGTGACGGCTTTGTGCTCGTTATTGTTGCCGGCAAAAAAGAAAAAAAAAAAGAACGATCTGCTGTCACTGGGAAAATTCAGGCGAAGGGTACACTTGGCTTAAATAAAGAGCGTTGTTAAGTTTTTTTAATTGACTCTTCATTAAAATAAGCAAGAAATGATAATTCCTCATAGCTCGATGTATATGGGCAAGTCACCTGTTGGTCCTTTTTAGGTCCAGAGAAATTAAGTAAATTAAATAAAGATACTATTAAGCTAAACTTTTGGACCAAGTATGTACAGACTACGGTAACGGCGGAGTGGCGCAGACATCTAAAATCCTTGTTCCGTTGCTCAATTTTGTGGTATCAAGATAATAACTGGCGCATATTGACCAGCTTACAGCGCAAACGGGGACGAAGACGAAGGAAAGACAAGGTGACGACATGAGCACCTTGTCTTTCCTTCGTCTTCGTCCCCGTTTGCGCTGTAAGCTGGTCAATATGAATTATCAACTCGCCCAGATTTCCGTTCTCGTTCAATAACTGGCGCAGAAGGATTTGCACCTCTTATTTCTTGAAACAGAAAAATGTAGTCCTCAAAACAACGTCTCCGTTACAGCTATATCAGGGTGAGGGAAATCTGTCATGGTTACAGCGTTAACCAATATATTGTTTGTGTATTCCAGCCTGAAATATGGCGAAATAGAATAGCGGTAGCACAGACGCCACGTTAGTTTAGGTCCGTCTATTTTTAACGTTTATAAGTAATGACTACAGTATTAAATTACATGGAATAAATGTGCGTCAAGGAAGGTGTAACATTAGCTGCATGAATTCGGAGCGTCAGCATAATATATTAGCCAATTTGAACAGCTTATTGGCGTATAAAGCTGTCGCCTGCAACACTATGTTTCTTCCTGAGCTCCTGGAATTGTAGCCAGATGTTGGGAACCAGACCGCCGAAACGGTAATCCTTGAATAGCTCACGGAAATTGCTAATATAGACGAACACGAAACAGCCGGTGCTACAGTGTCAGAGCACACAAAAAAGTAACTCGAGGTTCGAAGTACGCAACGTTCGATAAGGTTTGCCAATCATGAACCCACCCGATTACGTCAAGCCTATAGCAGGCCGGTAGTACGTAATGTCCGATAAGGTTTGTCAGTCATCAACCCTTCTGACTACGTCGTACTTAAATAGACCTGTGTGTTTACAACGCAAGTCCAAATCAGCAAAAAGAAATAATAAGGAAATGCCGGTTCGCGTTACGTTAATGAAGAAATAGTTTAGCTTAGGGAGGTAAGCTATCTACTGCTTGGTGCCGTCGAACAAATAGCACAGTCACGCGCGCATGTGAGAAGAGGTGAATAGGACGATAAAGCTCAAAAATACTATAGCTGGTTACAACGTAATCAAGAAAAGACGTAAGCTCCGCCCTCATCTGTCACTGTGCCAGCCACAGAAAATATGGATCGGTGCTCCACCCAATTGCGTTGGGCCATTTCCATGACGTTTTCGCGAACGCAAGGCGTCCGAGTCTTACGCTTTGTGTAGGGAAACTTGATGATCCCGACGAATTTTATGAGATATTGTGATATCAGTACATAGACAGAGATGATATTTTGGAGACAGAAATGACAATCTTTTATTTGCCTGTGCGACGTTACCAAAGGGAAAAAATGCTTAAGCTCGTATGGCTTCTTCAGCATGACATGGCTTTCTTGTAGAGGCAAAAGGCAGGGGCACACCGCGGTTCTGTGGGCGGAGCTTGGCTTTATCTTAGGTTGTAACCAAATGTATGTATACATTGCCATTACGACACGAGATGAATATATTATGTACATAAGGGTCATGTGTCTTACGTTTACATATGTTGCATATATAAACATCACTAAGCATATATTACGCTCTACGTGCAGAGGACAACACGTCAAAGTGTGATACAGAACATGTAAAGAAAAGATATATGAGATTCGTTGTTGATGTTTGTGGCTTGTAGCCTATAGGTGGCGCCACTGGCGTTAATGTCGGTGGCCGCGCTTAGATGCGACTGCTCACGGCTTGTTCGTGTCTAGAGCTGCATAACTGCCCATATGTGATGTGATGTTCGGAGGTGGAAATAAAAGTGAGACGAAAAAAATCTAAAAGCGACCGTGGAGTGAATTGTTTCATCATGGCTGTTTTGTAGCATACCGAGCATATGAAACCTCATTCATTCATTCATTCATTCATTCATTAATTAATTAATTCATTCATTCATTCATTCATTCATTATCCCTTAAAGATCCCGACAGGGTGTATTACATAAGGGGTGGGATTACAAAAATGAAACATTGTTACTGCCCCGCCACGGTGGTCTAGTGGCTAAGGTACTCGGCTGCTGATCCGAGGGTCGCGGGATCGAATCCCGGCCGCGGCGGCTGCATTTCGATGGAGGCGAAATGTTGAGGCCCGTGTGCTGTGCGATGTCAGTGCACGTTAAAGAACCCCAGGTGGTCGAAATTTCCGAAGCCCTCCACTACGGCGTCCCTCATAATCAGAACTGGTTTTGGGACGTAAAACCCCACAAAACAACAACAGAAACATTGTTACTATAAAACAAATGCAGACACTTGTTTCGAACACTATTGGTCAACAAGGTCATTAACGTGCCCTTGTCGGTACTTCTGGCAGACATTTCTTCAAGAGGGCAAACGAAAGTACTTATGATGATGACATGGAGAGATCAAATAAATTAATAAGTATTTGTTATGGGGCGTAATAGTTACTGTAAAACGGAACGGTTTCCGCTGAACTCATTTGCCAAAAACGGAACAGTATTGTCACGTTAAATTTTTTCCATGTCACTGCGCAACAGTTGGAAAACGCGAACTGCGGTGCTATTTTCGATATTGCTTAATGGAAGAATCATCAGTAGCGTTCACAAGAGTGTGAGGAGTTGCAAAACGCGTCGTCTTCCTAGCCCATTACCGCGAAGCGGCGGTAATATGTTAGCGAGTCGTACTGGCATGGATGCGGCGTGGTGGAGGAGGACAGAGACCGCGTAAGTTGTAGCGCGAGGTGCAGATGAAACGCTGGCGCGTCTCACTGACGTGTCGCATTGAGGTGTCGCGTTGACTTGTCGCACTGACATGTTTGCGCATTCAGGTAGAAAGAAGCAGCGGGGTGGCATCCACAGCATGCTCTTATTCGTACAACATGTGAACGTTAACAACCGATAACAGGTTCTGAAAAATGCTTTAACTTGGAGGAACGGACGTTGTGTATTAGTAGTGAATTCAAGAGAGCAAGAGATTGCGATGGTATCATGTCCCGTAGATATAAGCTCGGCTTTTTAATTAAAGATAGCATTTTATTGGACGAGTTGGTCCTGGATTGTTAAAAAAAAGGTGCTACGTGATACAAACATGGGCGCAGATTCGCGAAGGGTGTTTTTTTTTTGTTCAGAAGAACACCAAATTTTATTACTTCAATACTGCAAAATCATGGTCCGCAGGCCCTCTTGAAGTCCGCCTTTCGCGCTTTTACTGCGACACAATCAGAACGGGGTCCCACAGACACAGGGATGTCCCTACTTCCTTAAAAAATGAATAAAATAAAAAAATAAGAAAAAAAAGCCTCGGCAGGCTCGCATGCCACATGGTCACAATTACGTGTAAAGGTATTGCTCGTGCTTTTGTTCTTTTTTTTTACATGACGACCCAAGGCGATACTTCTGTTAGTTGCAAGACTTCGCTCAGATTGTATCACGGTTGTTGCTTTGTGGGGCTTAACGTCCAAAAACCGGCTCTGATTATGAGAAACGCCGTAGTGGCGGTCTCCGGAAATTTCGACCACCTGGGGTTCTTTAACGTGCACTGACATCGCACAGCACACGGGCCTCAACATTTCGCCTCCATCGAAATGCAGCCTCCGCGGCCGGGATTCGATCCCACGACCTTCGGATCAGCAACCGAGTGCCATAACCACTAGACCACCGTGGCGGGGCTAGATTGTATTATTGAGTACCATTGAGAGTACCGGTTACTTTTTCTGCAAATCATCATGTTGGCAATGACTTTGCGGGATTGAAGGTACAAATTGCGCGTTGTTCTGAACAAACTCCAATTGCGAGCCAGAGCCTGCGTCCTCGTTCGTGTCTGCGTCGTGTAGCAGTTTTCTAAGGCGCTCTCGCAACTGTCAGCTAAATATTTCGTGTAGGGAAATGGACGGATGGGTCTCGTAAAAGGCGGAGTTGCCGGCAGCTGACACCGCCTGGAGGTAAGTGTCATCGAGAAGAATTGTTTGAGCATTTGTCGATTCAGCCCGAAGTGTTTCGCGCGATCGTTTGGTCACGTGATGGGTGCTGGCTGGGCGTCAAGTCAAACACAGTGCACCTAAGGAACGCTGTTGCCCAATGGATAGCGTTTTTATCTTAATCTTCGAAAAAGATTGGAACTGTGGGTCTTACGAGGAGATCGGAGGAAACAGCTGGGAGAATTGGTAAGTTGCTGAAACTACAATTTCGCCCTTTTCTTGTTCGTTGCTCGGCATACTGAAAATGACTTATTCCTCGGCGGCAAATCACATTTAAACGTGTAACGTATTTCGAACGGTCACTTGGGGCAAGCTGTCTTCGAAGTCACCGAGTTTCCCTTAGTCGTTCCGGTTGAGGCGTTTTGGCTTGACATTTTTTAAATACTTTTTGGCTTATTTGATGCACGGAAAGAGAGAGATCCACTTACTGCAAAACCAGACGTGTGGAAAGAGAAACATAACAGACAGAAACAAAGAGGAAGGTTGAAGAATCGCGGTGGTTTAGTGGCTATGACACTCGGCTGCTGATCCGGAGGTCGCGGGATCGAATCCCGGCCGCGGCGGCTGCATTCCGGTGGAGGTGAAATGTTAAGGCCCGTGTACTGTGCGATGTCAATGCGCGTTAAAGAACCCCAGATAGTCGAAATTTCCGTGCCCTCCACTACGGCGTCTCTCATGATCGTATCGTAGTTTTGGTACATTAAACCCCAGAAATCAATCAATCGTATGCTGCATGCTTACATACATTTCTTTCCTTCTGTGAGGCTTTTATAGACAATTTTTCGATTTCGTAAGTATCCAATTTTCTGTAATAATTGCTGAGGTCTGAAGAGCCAAAACTACGATGCAGTTGAGAGGCTCGCTGACGACGTACGGTTCTTCAACTTGCGTCGACATCGAACAGTAAACGAGACAGTATTATTTCACCTCCGTCAAAGCGCAACTGCCACCGCCGTGATCGAACTGCGGACTTTCGGGTCAGCGGCCAAGGAGCGAAACCACTGTGCCACCGCAGTGGACCATTTGAAGAACGTGCTTTCCTCAGCGACTATCTGTATCCGTACGTGTGGAAGAAGAATACACTAAACACATGCTCAACACCGCCCACACGGCTGCCAAAACCCGGATGAGGGACGCAAGCAAGCGAGCCAACCACTCCTCACGACATCGCTTACTTCCCCAACGATGATTGCTGCCACTCGACTGCTGACCCGAGGTAAGCGGGTTCGATCCCAGCCGCGGCGCTGGGTTCTTGCATGGAAGCGGTCGTGCTAGAAGCTCGTGTAATGTGCGTTGTCCAGTGCACATTAAAAAAATCCAGGTGGTCAAAATTTTCGAAGCTTTCCGCTACGGAGTGCCACATAATCATATGTAGAAGTAGAGCTCAGGGGAAGATGGAGGCTTGAATAGATGAACAGATCGCTTAAAAACGATTGAGAACAGGGAATATCGCAGGAGCCAACGTTTCGACAAGTGCACTTGTCTTGGTCATGGCAGCGACTTGTCTTCGTCAGGAGTCGCTGTCCTGACGAAGACAAGTACACTTGTCGAAACGTTGGCTCCTGCGACATTCCCTGCTCTCAGTCGTTTTTGGCGATCTCTTCATCGACATGATCATATGGTGATCTTTGGCACGTAAGACACCAGCATTTATAAGCGCAGCCTGGGGCCCACGCATGACGTCTTGTGCGGATGACGTCAGCTTCGAATGTGCGTGGAACTGCTAGTGCTTTTCGACCATAGCGCTCGGAATACGTGTCGGCACCTGTGAGCCTTATCTCTACGACAGCACCGACAAACCCTTTGTATCAGAATCTTTGGCCCTGTCTGACACAGTAATCCGTTCGGCCTGCTTGCCGCTCTATACTGGCTCTACCGCCTGGTTCTTTCTGTTCTATCCTTCTTTCCCCGTTCCTCTTGGCCGAGCAGTACTGCTGTAGTGACCTCGTGGTGAAAGACAGTTAAAGCGTTGCTCTTTGCTATTTCCAATAAATGTCTCCTTTCTAAGACGAATGCTTTCCGTGACGTAGAAGGTCACGTGACGGGTGAAGATGCGGTCACTAGCTCACCATTCTTCAGGCAGCGAGCCACCGCCTACTGAAGGCTACGCTTTGGTGGCATCGCCAAGAGCGATCCTTTCAGTATACAGTCCCTGATGATAGTGCGCTGGATACTGTCCCACGAATTTGCTTGAACATGGCGTTCCTTTCGACAACGTATGCGGCCGTGGTTTGACGATTTGGATGTGGTGGGTGAAATGGAGTTAATGGTGCTAGTAGGGCAGTGTCCTTGTGTGCTGGTGACTTTGTGGTATGCTGTGTTTAGTTAATCCACGCAAATGAGCTTGAGAAACAGACTGAGGACCGCCGTCACGCCCATCACAAACGTTCAACCAAAGAGGGTCTTGGATGCTGTCTACTTGCTCCTTCGGTAAGTGGGACGCAGTTATCTAGAATTCTGGCCGCCGTTCATCACGCTATGGCGGGAAATGTCTGAATAGCTAACAGGCGTGTCAGGATTCTTTACGACTGGCTTATCTAAGAAATTGTTCGCAGAATCCAGTTAAAAAAAGATTTGTTCATTTTGCTTGTCAAGTGCACCACTGGCTTTGAATCTAGCACAACATTACACGGAGAACATTTAGACTATAGAGGTAAAGTGTCACGTTATATTTCAATCCGATACACGGAGAACATTTAGAATATAGTGGTAAAGTGTCACGTTATATTTCAATGCGAAAACGTTTCAGATTACTTCATTTTGCGCGAAATATTGCTAAATCATGGGGTCGACTTGAACCTCGCAAACTGCTGACCTGAAAGACGTGGGTGCGATCAAGGCCGCCGCTGTCGCGTTTTGATAGAAACCCGTGTGCTGCACAGTATATCCGGAGTCCTCGACTACGGCGAGCCTGCTAATGACATCGTGGTTTTGACACGTAAGGCTTAAGAAATTATGGCGTCATTTTCACGAGACGTAGTTATAAATAGCCGACGAAGAGGCGAGATATCTTGTGTAGTCATGCCTTTCGCTAGAAAAGTGTGGAAATGACTTTTCTGGGCCGCTTCCACTAATTGGATGGCACAGTGGTAACTTCGTAATAATGTACGATGTATTAGCATTACGACACCAAGCAGTGATGCAACAAAGAAGCAGTATGCACCGCAGCATATGTAAAAAACAAACACAAAGAAACATCGAAAGGAACATGCTTGGTTTCGTGATACCACGCCTACGCGATACTCTTGTCAGAATCTAAAAGAGAACGACAGTAAGATTTCGATCGTTAAAGTATTGCAGCGTTTTGCAAAAACGGCCGACAACCGAGACTGCCGTATTATTCGCTGCACATTTTGCGCGGTAAAAATATCGGGAATAGCAGCGCATAATGCTTGTGATCGTGATATCTGATTCTCGTCGAATAACACTCCTGTTCCAGCCGCTGTGGTAGCTTATAGCGGCTAGCGCGTTGGCTTGTGTAGCTCGAGGTCACGGGTTCGAATCCCCGCCTCGGCGGCCGCATTCCAGTCGGGGCTAAATAAAAAAAATCCGTGTACCTAAATTTAGCTGCACGTTAAAGAACCCCAGGTCCTCAAGATTACATGGAAGTCGTCCACTACATAACGCACGTGCCTCATAATCTTAGCTTCTTTTTAACAATCTTAAAAAGCACCCCGACTACGTCACCTTGATTCAAAGATGATGCCTTTAACAGCCATCCATCCACCAATAAGAAGGTGGTGAGCGAAATGAATGCACTATATATAGGTGCTATCCATACACTTCATTCGTAGTTCTCATTCAATCAGAAAGCTCCATGCTCCTAGCTACTAGTCTCTGTCGCGGCCTGCACTTCATGAAGAGACTTAGTTGTGTTGAAATCGTCCTCCGTTTTCTGGACGTGCGATAAGAAGGCGGCGCTGAAGAACGCCCAATTCCCGGCGAAAGCGTTCCGGTGATTGGAAAGGAGGCAATCGGCGCTACAACGTTGCGAAATCGTCGTGTTTCAGCTCATTTTGGGACCGTGCAAACTTGGCGAGTGCTGCCGCGATTACCGCGCACGCGGAGCGTAGTGACGAATGCGAAATTGCACGACAAATGACTTCCCGACTGAATGCTCTGCGGCAGTCACGCTAAATGAACTCGGTGAAAATGCAGTCTTAGGCATTACGGGGGCAGCACTCAATTGCCGTATTAGGAAATTCGCGTATACTATAGGGCCCCATTCTTGAAAATGAACAGCCAAATGCGTTCGTAGAATGAGGGCGCGAATTTGACCGAAGGAGTGTGAGTTATTGCAAGATTGATTGCTGATTCGGCTATGTTGATTGCTAGTCCGCCGCGGTGGTGTAGCGGTAATGATGCTATGCTGCTGATACCCAAAATAAATAAATAAATAAATAAATAAATAAATAAATAAATAAATAAATAAAGAGCGGGATCGGTGCCGGCCGCGGCGGTCGCATTTTCTATGGAGGCGAAAATACCAGAGGCCCGTGTACTGTGCGTTGTATGTGCACGTTAAGGAAACGCCAGATGGTCAAAATTTCCGGAGTCCTACACTGCGGCTTTTCTCTCGTTTTTACCTCTTTCAGTCGCCCGCCAAGGTAAAGCAAGCGGTCAAACTATGGTCGAGAAAACAAGCGTATAATTGGTCGAAACACAAGAGGGGCTCATAATAAACTAACATAATTTAAACTACTTTGAGATACAATAATAATGAGGATTTATTGCGTTATTTAAAGATCGGTCGCGCAAAATGTGTGTGCCTCTCCTGGAGGCAGTGCGCTCATGACAATGCATCTGCAGGGTTGTCGCGTCAGAAGCGTTTTTAACGAATCCCTGCTAATGAGTCAGGGCTGTGGGCTTCTAACGCCGTCGTCGGCGTGGCCACGGTGAAGCAAGCCCGTTAGCAGTTACTGGCGTTATCTGTGGGAAACACCAGCGCGTGATTCTTTGCACCTTCCCTTGTTTGACGCTAGTGGAGCTGTCATGATTGTATTGCTGCGTCTGCCCTGGAGGAATCACTACATTTGTGATTATGCCGCATCGCTTCTCGTACTGAACCGTGCGTGTTTAATATTCATTACCCTCAGGAGTCAACAAGTAGCTGACGCTTTGTCATATCAATAAAATAAAGAGTTATTGCCGGAAACGTGCGGCCCGCGAATAGGGGACAAGAGCGAAGCGTTTGAGTCCGTGCTCCCGGGACATCGCCGAGGTGATTACGTGTTCCTGCCAATGTGAGAGAAAGGAGGCAAATAAGTCTGCGACGCTTGCAAATCAAGGTGTAAATGGTAGTGGTTCCTCTCCTCGAAATAATTGTATGACACGCAACGTGCAATGTCGCTCTGCGCTTAAGGTTGTCTCAAGACTGTGTCTTGAAGTTCCAAGGGGAATTCCGACTGCCGCGGCCGCTTTTCGATACACGCTAGATGCTACAGACCCGTGTACTGTGCGATGTAGGACATGTACAAGTTAGTTCGATCTCTCGCAGTCATTATGCCACCTTTCCCCGCCAGTTTCTTCTTGTTCGGTCATTTGTTGCTGGGTCCTACTACGATAGCCTATGAGACTGGGATGACCCAATAAGATCGGCAGGAAGTAGTACTACTCGTGATGCGTTCATCAGGAAAGTAAGGCTTGCAGACACTGCCATCAGAGGAAATAACCAAACAGCACTAGACACGGAATATTAATGGACAGGTCCCACAGCTGTGGAAAAGTGTGCAGACACAAGGCCCCATAATAGGCTTCGTCTCTTATCCATTGTCTGTTTGGCCACACTGCACTGAACACGCAGGATTGTTCGGGTTGGTTAAACTAGACTAGGTTGTAAGATCACTCCAGAGGTCGTCTCGCGCTCGGAGCGCCGTAACGCATGTTCTATTTCAAATGGGAGCGCCGAGTCCCTAGGTCGTTTCGGAAATCGATATATTCAAAACAGCCGACGCGCGGCTGCTGGTCCAATCTGCATCGAACGGGTTTCTGGTGAAAGTTGGCGTTGTGAATGTCTAGTTATTTTTTTCTTTCTTTTT
Organism: Hyalomma asiaticum; assembly: GCA_013339685.2. Lineage (NCBI taxonomy): Eukaryota > Metazoa > Arthropoda > Arachnida > Ixodida > Ixodidae > Hyalomma > Hyalomma asiaticum. The sequence goes on from CM023490.1 coordinate 20,748,193, forward strand.
TTGTTCTTTCACTCGAATGACCGTAACAGCTGCTACGGGAACACTCATACCGTCTCCCCACAACGGCGATACATATATATTCGCTCATATGACGCATATCCGTGATTCCTTCCGCACGAACAGCGAGAAATTGGAAGGCAGCGACGCATGATATTTAGGTCACCCCAGTAGAAAACTTGGACATTCCTTTCGAATTTTGTCAGTCGTGGTCGTTTTGCAGACGACGCAAGACTTTCTGTCATTTGACTGTTGCTATTCGAAACTGCACACTGATTTATTCAGGGATGTGGACTTTACTGTGTCTTGGCGCTTTTACCTGCAGTTATGCTAGAATAATAAAACAAAGACGCGCAAATATTCTGTGTCCTACCGTAATTACGCGAGTGCATCGCGAGTGACTAAAGGAAACTGAGACGGTCAAAACAAATATTCAGAAAATGTCCTCATGCAATAAAGCTAACACGTAGTGCTAACAAAGTGGAAGCCTCCACTGCCTTATGAGAGGCACAGTTGGACCGCCCACCGTCGATGAAATATGTGTGGGCAAAAAGGAAGGCTAATACTCGAGTCTCGTTCATTTGTTACGCACCAGAACGGGCATGTCTGGGTACGAAGTGCGGTTGAGAAGACTGATAGGTCGCGACATCAATAACATGAATTGTTTGTCAGTTACGTCGCGATTAGCGATAACATCATGTGTGATGCATACTGCTCGCATTTCTCGGCCAGTGATATAAGAGAATGCGTCACGGGCGATTGGATGCTAACCTTTACAGCCTATGGCAAATCGCATGCACGTGTTTTGAAAGGAATTTGGAGATAAGTACAGCAACTCACGTAAAAAATCTTAATGACTATATAGAAAGGCTTTCGCAGCCGTGTGGTCTTGGTATGCAGTGGGGAACCGATGAATTTTTTCTATATCCTTTACTGAGATTACTTTCAGCTCCAACCACTTGAGAAACCATATGGATAGTAGAACGAAAGCTAAGGGGAAGATGGCGGCTTGAATCGATGAACAGATCGATAAGAACAATGGAGAACGGGTTAACTTCACTGGATCCAACGTTTCGACAAGGGAGCATGTCTTCGTCAGGACGTCCGGTCGTGAACAAGCGTACTCGTCTTTGTCAGGACGACAAGTTGCTGTCTTGGCGAACACAAGCTGTCTTTTTGAAACGTTGGCTCTAGCGAAGTTATCTGTTCTGCATCGTTCTTATCGATCTGTTCATCGATAGAACCAAGTCCATCAGTACAGTTCTTCCGAAAATACGCCCTGATATAGCAGAATGACGTCTATAATGATTTAAACAACTTTTTATTCCGGGTAAGACTGTATGTTTCCACTGTTGTGATGTATCTGACAAATTGGCGCCTTGAACAAGAGATAAGTTCCATGGAAGTGTGCTGGCTTTGAGTGCTGAGCTGTAATAAGACGAGGAGTGCCTCTGAAAACCCTGCTTCGTAGATAGGATTTGCTAGTTTCATGGATCATTCATCAGTGGCCCACTTGGTATCATACTTAGCTGCACACAGTACCTTGCTGTGTTCAGCTCAAACTACGGCCTGGCGTACGTACTGTCGGAGTCAAGCGAAACGCGAATAGCGGGGCGCGTGTCCCAAGCACTATAGGAACTGTACAGTGCGCGCAGTCCACCTGTTATAGACGCGTACTCCCCACTTTGGCAGCACTGTGCCATACCCCTGTGATGCGATATTTTTTTCTTTCTAGCCTAGTTCAGACATCTAGGATGAAAAAATAAATGAAATAAAAATGAAACAGCATCTAAAACTCTGCAGATTACTGCCGGTATTGTAAGATGAATCTCCAAAAGTACGAGTGATGTCTGCAACGCGTAAAACGAGAGCAGTGGTGCCTGTAGTGCACACTCAAGTTTCAGGTTTTTATTTCCGATGTAATAAAAGACATTGGGCTGGTTGGTACATATCCAGCTTTGATGTGTCGCAGTAAGACACAATACCAAGAAAGAAGACAAACAACAGCGCACTTTCAACAGAATTTATTCCAAGGCGAAACCTATATATATATATATATATATATATACTACGTTATACGCCCAAGCTCCAGGCCGATGCAACCAAACTGATTGATACACGTGGATAAAAACAAAGTGACAAATTAGAAAATATACAAAATCCGAAAGGCAAGGAAAGGACAAATGGCACGAGGCACTGGTGGCTGCTTAACTACATTCCAACAAGAAAATTTCTTTATCGCGCAACGCCACGGAGGGGTGGATAACGCATAAGGGTTCCTTACTGATAACGTGGAACGCTTGTGTTATCTCTAGAGACAACTTATCCCTGTGTCTAAACAAAGCGCTAGTATTATCGGACGTAGTACGACAGCCACAATACCGGCAATGTAACGGCAGGTGATAATGCGCAGAACTCTCTAACGAATACTAGTGTTCCTAGAACCTGATGCTCAAACACCGACCGGTGTGACCGATGTGCTCTTGACCGCAGGTGAACAGGGTGGAGCACACTACATTATGAGAACCTAGACCACGACCTTACTTAACGTTGCAAGTTGAAGTTCAGGATTTAAGGTCAGGTTCTTTAGCAAAAAAAGAACTCTAATGAATTTGCACGACTATGAGCAGGCGCATTTGGAACAGATGTGGCTAAGAAGTAAGCAGGAAACCAGGCACTGCTGGATGCATCACAGGGTGACATTAAACTTTTCGGGCACCAGCACCATCTATATTACGGCTGGAGGCTGTGGCGTTATCGCATCCGCTACAAGAAGCGGCTGCACGTTTCGGTTTTGGTTCGAACTCATACTTTCTTTCGTTGCTTAAGATTGTTGGTGATTTTCTGAGCAAATTACACAACCTTGCCGCTTACAGGACTGACGATGCCTTTACAAAGCAACGCTGTCGGAATATGGTGGGAAAAAATGCGGGAGTTCCCCTTTAACATTTCTCTTCCGTCTTTTTCCGTTCCTCTACATGGTACTCGACGTCTAGTTATGCATCTTGGTAAATATATCTCTCCCCAATAAATAGCAAGCTATTTATATTCTCAGCACTAATGGCAGTTTAATATTGAAACAAATGAAGAACAGTGTGATTGCACAGTCCTCCAAGTTTTCTGCCAACTCTATACACTTACTATTACCTTCAACATCGGTTACTGTGCGCTGAAAATGTGGGGTAAACTGCACCGTCTTTTTAAACTACCCATACATACTGCAGGGAAACTAAGTGAAGTAAGTGCTCAACTTCCCAAAACAATCAAAATGTAATTAAAAAGAACATCGTATAAACAAAGACGCCGTGTTGTCTACAACGCATATGTCCCACTTCAAGGGAGCAGTCGAGGCTATCGTTACTTAGATGACCCCCCCAATATTAATTCTCTCAAAATTAAAGAATGACAACACTGGAAGGAAACTTAGTATAAAGTACCACCTACACCCAAGACAGAGCATCTCCTTAATTTAAAGTTATACTTGCTGTTTGTTCTCTTCTTTTTTTCCTTATTTCCTTCCTTCCTTCTTGCTTCTTTACTTCCTTCTTTGATTCTTCCTTTCCGTTCCTCCTACAACGCCCACTTCCTTTCAATAACTTGAGGAAACAAAAAAAAATATTCAGCACATTCTTCACAGTTCAAGCAGCACCTTATAACACAGTGCGATAACAGCCCAACCCGTAATGTGCTCACCACTTGAAGAGAAGTCCTGCACACCACCTACCTCTTCTTTTGTAGTAAAACTTCTTCCAGCCGTACTTCTCTTCCCTTTTCTTTATCGTTCTGCCTTTTTCTTCTTTTTTTCTTCTTCTCGAGATTCCTAGGAAAAGCAGTTGGTTCCCTTCGGTTGGCCCTTAAAGTACCACGCATTTTCTAGGTCATGTTTCTTTCGTTTTCGCGTTTCGCTTCACCCCCCCCCCCCCCCTTTTTTTTTGTTTTCGTTACTGGCCATTCTCCTCGGTAAACGACCTTTTCGGTTATTGTTATGTCCGCGCTCTTTCCCGGCAACGGGAGGGGGGCTGCCTGTGTCGTGTTCGCACCGTTTCAAACCACGAATGGCTTCTCTTGATTCTACTTTCTTTTCCTTCTTCACTCCTTACATGTGAAGAGATGCGGCAAGAAAAACAAAAGCAGCTTAAGGACAACAGACCTACAAGAGAGCACTCCCGATTCCTATCGGGCTCGCTGGTCTGTTTTGACTCGCAGTGAAGCAAATTGGGCGGACTACGTTGAGTGCTAGCTCCTTCGGTAGCCTTCAACGAGCGTGTTTTCTTTGTCTTTCTCTCTCTCTCTCTCCCTCCCCCCCCCCACCCCACCACCACACACACACACACCTCAATCTTCTTTCACTATAAAGACCGCAAGGCGAAGCTGTGAAGGAAAAAGCCGCTGTGCTTTAGCCAATTGTCCACTTAGGCTTCCCGACCAGCTTTTCGCCCAGTCGAGACATTAGGGACTGAAGCACGCCTGTCACGTGTCATCTGTTTCGCGCGGAAGTTTATACTATAAGCTCCCCTTCCTTGTCGTCTACGAACTTTCGGTACTTGCTCGACACTAGGGAGCTTTAGCACCGCCGGCTTACCTTACGGTAAGGGCGTTAATGCCGTGCCGTTGTGGTCGGCACTGGGTTATTTTAGCGGCAAAGACTTGCATGAGAAGTTGCCTCGGCAAGCACGATAACGTCATGATTTGATGATTGATTTGTAGGGTTCTACTTCCCAAAACCAGCTGTGATTATGAGAGACGCCGTAGTGGAGGGCTTCGGAAATGTCAGCCACCTCGAGTTCTTCAACGGGCCTTGACATCGCACAGTATACAGGGGCCTCAACATTTTCCCTCCATCGAAATGCAGCCGCCGCGGCCGGGATTCGATCCCGCGAACCCCGGATCAGCAGCCGAGTACCATAGCCACTAGACCACCGTAGCGGGGCTGCGATAACGTCGTCAGATGGTAAAACTTGCTGGTAAATTGCTCAGAAGCTGGACTTTCTGCGTGCCCACCACAACAGTATGGCATTAGTCTACAAGGAAGGAAGGAAAAAATAGAGAGGGAAAGGCAGGGAGGTTAACCAGTGTAGGACAACCGGTATGCTACCTGCACGAGGGGAAGGGGACGGGGGAGATTGAAAGGTGAAAGGAAAGAGGAAGAGAGAGAGAGAGGGTGCACATATAGCACATTGTCAGAGTCAGTGGCACCTGCATGGTACGTGACATCACACATCGCTGTTAAAGTCGTTTGTGCAAGTCCGTCGTCTTTAAAAAGTGCAGCAGCGCCTTTGTCACCTTCAGTTGCAATGTCTTGTGTGGCCGACACTGCAGAATGGCATCAACCGACATCCGTCGCAGGCCAAGGGGAGCAAGAGTAGACGCCAATGTTTGCCTCTGTATGTCATAGCGAGGACAGTCGCATATGATGTGTTGAAGCGTCTCTTCACGTCGACAGGTGTCACAAAGAGGGCTGTCGGCCATTCCGATCATAAAAGAATAAGAGTTCGCATTAGTCTACAATAAGTACGATAAGCCGGCGATGCTAAAACTCTCTATTATGGCCTCACTGAAAAACGCACGCCAATGTTGTTTTTCGGTGGCCATTATGATTTTAAAAAATTCTTTCCTCCGTAGGGATGATTAACGTTGCTATGCTTGTGATATTGGAAGTAGTACTCAAACTGTTACGGGAACGGCATTGATAGTATTGCCACTTATTGCCAACGTGACGTCTTCGCAGTAAACATCGAATTTAGTAGCCATCTATTTCATTGTAACGCGCATGTCTAACGTACCTTTAAGCCTTCTTAAGTAATCCCATTTTAGTTAATCTATCTCTACATTCCCTTGGTGCATTTTCTTTTTTTTTTTGGAGGTGCGAGTGCCTGCCTGCAATGTTGCTTTACGGCCCGAGTAGTATTTTGACGAAATTGAATCAACGTATCCACATATTGCAACCAATATTTGCTAAAAACCAATGCATTTAAACACATTTTCTTTCCCCAGGCAAATTCTGATTGGAACACGCTCTCTAAAACCATTTTTGAGGAGGCTGATTTTCAAAGGGCACTGGAAAAGTTGTTATAGTTTCCTTTTGCTTGTTGCTAAGTGCGTATTATATGTGTAGTGATGTAACCCTGTTTGATTTCTGATGGCGTTATTCATTTGTATTCCCGGTTTATACTAATTATGTTTTGATTACCCAATCCTGCTTGGGCCTGTCATTACCTGCAGTATTATGAAATAAATGAATGAATGAATGAATGAATGAATGAATGAATGAATAAATAAATAAATAAATAAATAAATAAATAAATAAATAAATAAATATGGGTATAACTTAATGATAATAAAAGAAGACGTGTCGTCATACTACGCTGCAAATGCATCAATTAACGGTTTCGCAACCGATGCTCGAGCGAACTGCTCCTAATTATTGAAAAAGAAGAGCCCGGACATGGGGGCCAGTTTATCAAAGCGGACACTGAATACGAAAAAAAAAAAACTTGGACCATCTCCCCGAAGGGAACCCTGATGGGATGCGAAGCAGCAGCGTTGCGCACGGGTGGCCTCACGGGTTGAACGGCGCTAACGCGGGTGCTGGAAGAACAGTTTGAAGCGAAACTCGGTGTAGCGTTTACTGGTGTAAACGTGTGTTTGAAACGCAGACACGGGAGGCGAGCGGGCGTTGGAGCCGGCAGCTGCGGGCGCTCCGGCGGGTGAGGGAGAGAGTGATGTACGCGCGCACCTGCGAGGGAAGCGTGCGAGGGGAGCGTGACGTCAACGCCCAGCTGCGGCGTCACCTACTTGGCACCGCTCCAACACCTGCGCCGAGGGAAGCGCGTTGCCTCGCGCTTGTGCGGACGGAGGGACCGTTGGGAGGGACAGCGTTACACAGGCTAGTCAAAGAGCTGCTTCGCATCTAAAACGGGGTATAATATGGATACTCACCTCAATGTCGCGATTTCGCATAGCACAAAGTTCACCGCAGTTGGCGCATGGTACATCTCTTCCGCGCATTATGATATACATCTTATGCGGTGTGGCTTCAAGCATAGTAACGCGAACACTGTCCTTGTACTGAAAAGCTTATATCATGGAAAATACGAGGGTCAATACCAAAGTCCGGTGAGCGTCACGAAATATCTCGGAACACCAAATTAAACGCAAATTATACTCTACTTCATTCATAGCAGCTTAGAGACGTTGGTTTCCCCGGAGGACATATCGGACACTCCACAGCGAGTGAGAGGTAAATGCATAGATGTGTGACGTAACCATTGGTATAAACAACCAAATTGCCAAGGGAAGCAACGGAGAAAAATACCGGTATAACAAAGAGAACGCTTTTATTTCATTTGCAGCATTTTTCGAACACATTTCGCTCCTTTCTACATAATTCGTGGGAGAGCCGAACGTACACTGTAATTCGTCTCGCTTGAAAGATGGCACACATAAGATGTACACCTCACGATACAGGTCATTTCCTAGATTCGCGTTCTATACGTGCGACTTCAACGAGTGTGACGATTTCAGTTGTGACCACAGACATTTTCTGTCATGGATTACCAACTCACCCAGCTTTCATTCTTTCTAAGACTTTTTGTATTGGCAAATCTAAACAAACATTAGTGAACGTCATACAAAGTGTGCTTAAAATTTGTCGGCCAACTCTATATACAACCGCATCGAGATGGAACAACGACAAATTTCTTGTTGTTTTTTTAAATGTTCCGTTGTACACCAAATTAGAGCACCGGAAGTGAAATCCGGAAATGTACCATCAGACCGGACTTGAAATAGGAAGCGAGTTAAGAGACTGAGCGTTGAAACAGGTCAGTTGATAGGAGAGCATATCTAAAGGAAAAAGCGAATTTCGATCAGGGAAGCAGAAGCCGGAAATGAGTTTAGGTCCAAAACTGCGCAGCCTTTACTAGTCTTCATTTTTATTTTATGTTGTATTTTTCTTTGCTGATTATTTCGCTCTGAAATCGGACAACACATATCACTCTCCGCTGCAAAATTTCGGAGAAGTAGGTCTAAGAGATTTTAAGTAGCAAAAAAAATTTAAGGGTAGCTGCGTGTTGTGCGCTGGAAGTATGCAAAATGACCTTGGAGGGCAAAATAATAATCGTAGTTCACACGGTCGGCTGGGAAGCTTGCAGCATGCTAATGAACAGCATGTCGAAATTCGGCTACGCCTGTGGTGACTCCGTGATTACAACAGGGTTTCCACATGGACTTCTCGCCGCTGCACGAAGACGTGTGGTGGTGTGCGCAGAAACACAGCAGCGAGAGAATGAAACAAAGGTGGGGAGGTTAGCCAGAAAGGTATCCGGTTTGCTACCCTAGCCTGAGGAAATGTGGAAAAGAGAAGGAAGCTGACAGAAATAGAAGAAGATGGGGAGAGAAGGATCGCACCAACAGTTGTGCTCGTAATGACACGGACAAATAAAAGGGACACAATTAAGTGCGTAGTGTGCATATCATCGTGTCCCGTCTTTTGTCCGCGTTTTATGCGCAACACTGCACGTCTTAGTACACGATTACAGTTTTACGTTCGAAAGAGAGCGTTGTAACGATAACGTTGGCGTTCAAGAGCAACGCGAATTACTAAGGGATATTTTTGCTGTTTAGAAATATTTTTGCTGTTTAAAAAAAAAAGATACTAGCTTAAGCAGAAGCCTTAGTCAGGCCACATGGCCTTTAGCTTCTGCTTCCTTTCTGTTATAAACAGAAAAATAAACTCAATTCAATTCAATTTTAGCAGACAATTGAATATCCAAGACAGCGTCAGAAAAAGAACAATATTAGACGTGGCTTTACCGTCGCATACAACAATGAACAACGCAGCTGGGACGGTCGTGAAGGTGGTCGCTTTTTCTCTCCCAGTTTGTCTTTCTGTCGCCCGTAGCATGTTCCCTTATTTCTCTTTCTGTTTCTGTGTGTGTATCTATTTCTTTATCTCTCTTTTTCAGCTTTTCGCCAATAGCAATTCGTGCTGCAATAGTCTTGCCTCCATGCTCTCTGTCTCTTTCTGCCTCTGTGTGCTTCCATGACGTCGTTTTTCTGCCTTGCGGCGTGATGCCATTCGCGTTTTGCTAACCCGGCCATGAGGCTGTCCGTCAATATAGCTAGTGACTTGGAAGTAGGAAAGCGAATGCTTCCCGCATTATTGAACAACCGAAACCACCAGACTTCAGCCATTTATGAGAAACTGCGGTCATTTCTTGCAAGAGCTGCAGCATGTTTTCACAGCGAAGACTTCGATCTTCAGCAAAGACATCCCTGCTTTGAACTCCGCGTGCTTTCATCAGTCATTCCCATACGTTTCACCATCCTGCACTTTCACCCTGATGAAGCGCTGAATTGCAAATGTGTGCATCAGTGTAAGTGAACCTGTTCTCCTTTCCAGTTAAGATTATCTTTCTATGTGTGTGCCTTTTTTTGGCTGTTGGATTAAACGCTTGAGTAACGAGTGTGCGCCAAAAAGGGAACAAGAGGTCGAGTTACAATTCCACAGGAGAGATGAAGGAAGCCAAGAACAAAAGCACCAAACAAGAAGACAGCGATCGGGAAACAGATCCCTCGGTCCTGCTACAGTGATTTCGTCCATCGTTAGCAACGAGGGAAGAAGTAGCAACCAGCCGTGTCGTCCAAGGCCGCGACAACAATGGAAGAAAAATGGCCGCCATGAAAGTCGCAGACATTGGCCTAGAAACCAAAGAGACAAAGAGGAAGAGATAGAGAGAGAGGGGGGGGGGGGATAGAGAAGCGTGCATTCTTATCGTGAAGCGCGTTGGAGCGTTGCGGGGAAGGCCGCCCTACTTTTTTTTTCTTTCCAACTCCAGTGGGCCACAGCTGGGAATCGGTTCACGGTTGGATCGCGCTATGAGCTTCATTTTTTCCCTTCTTCCCTTCACGCACTCGTGGCCGTTATTAGGGAGCACTGCAGAGAGAACAGGGATGGTCTTGACCTAAACGTTCCACGCAAAAGTTTCTTTCCGGTTCTTTAGGCTCTGCTTAGTTGCACTAACAAGCAGTAACACTATACTAGAACGGAACTTTGTGACCTTCAAGGACCGTACCGGTTACTAGAACGTTAGTTCTGGGAAGCTCAGGACCGGTTAGCGATTTGTTTGTATAGTTAACGTACGAAAGCCCGGGCAGTAGGAGGACACGTACGTACAGACTATAGTGTGTGTGTAAATGTCGATTTGGGAATACATCGCTTCGCGTGGCATTGCAACGCGGCACAGGAACGCGTAAACCAGCAAGATGACAACAGTTTTGCCGCGAAGACCGCTGAAGAGAACATCGCGTTTTTCTCAAAAAGGAACGCCCAAGCGGAGCACTGGATGACCATATCGACAGCGTCCCGGTGGTGTACTTTTCTTTCGTACCACATTGGATTCGCTACTACAGTGACAGTTAAGAGCTTTTACATATTGGTTATGTCGACTTTGTGATATACGGAATCGTTAATTCGTGTATCAATGCAAGCCAACTAGACGAAAACGTGTAATTTTAATGTAGCTGTGGGCAGTCATCTGACGAAAAGCCACCGGAGTACCGCGATTTCTAAAGTAAAAAAATAAATGCATCGCTCGTGATGTTGATAAGGAAAGTGAAAGGTTTACTGATTCCCGGGGGTGTTTTCATTCTGACGTATAAAATGAATATATCTCTGAAATATGAAATTATTTACCATAAGGCGACTCACCTGCCAATTCTGAGTTTCTTTAGTGCCTAAAGTGCACAGATAGGAACTCCACTGCGAGCTTGAAGCATCTCATTGATTTTCAACAGTGGAGCAATGTTGAGGCTGGGCTATACGACTGAAGGTTGGCCGGAGCGTCACCCAGGAAGAATAAGCGCTCCCGCCTTCGCCCCCCTTTCCCCACTGGTCCACTATCCACTACCCACTACAGCTCACACTACTACCCACCATGTACCCATTACTCCCTGTCTTACGATCGCTGCACTACCCACTGCAATTACATAGCGCGAAATGCAAAAGAAAGAAAGGGAAGGAAAGAGATAGAAACAAGGAAAAGGAGAGGGAGAGAAAGAAAAGAGTAATAGAGACATCCACGCTGCATACGCAGACAAGAGCACATACATACCAGCGTTTCCTCTTTGGACATGCAAGAGCGACGCTGCCTGTGCATCTTCGCAGTAGTGAAACTGCTTAATGAGATTCGATAATGCCTTGTCGAAAAGAATTAAACTTGCACTAGTAAAATTTTAATGAACAGAACTAAAGCAGCATACGAAGGTCGCATACCCGTTTCTCGTTCACTCGGCGGGTGAGCTCGAAACCACTCAGTGACACCGAGTGACGCTGCACGCAACTGTGACACGGAGGAAGAGCCAGCAGACCACACTCATTTCAGGCAAGGTGCTTTGACCTAATTGAAGTACTAGTCGGCGACGCGTTATGTGGTGTGGCACCATTCACCGTTAGGAATGACTCGACTCACTGATGTGTCAGAAATGATCATCTTATCACGTATTACGACGCAAAAATAAAGCATAGGACATTTGTGTTTACGAAGTGACGTGTTCTCTTATTATTTCGCTTATCGTCGTCGACTAGGTGTCCAATGAGTACGTCGAATGCACATTCGATCCTAAACTAAACGCGGAGGGTGATGAAAAACGCGCTGTCGTCATTTGCCCGTCGCAGACTCTATTACCGGAGTTCGTTGATTACATTTCACTTGTCTTCCGGCTCTGACGCGCAAAGACGTAGAATGTGTGTCCGAAACGACCTCCCACTCTTCACGTTCACCAGCGAAAGAGCAGGAAATAGCGGGGATGACGATTCCATGGAGACGAAGCACTGGCGCGAGAAAGTAGGTCACGCTTCTACGTTGGGCTCCTGTACCGGCAGTCTTGTCAAGTTCCTAGGAGGCTTCTTTACGTACACCGTGGTATTTCCTTACTGTCGTAGATAGTTATCCACTTATCAACATAACGGCCACACAGCAGTGCTCATTTCTGCTAATAAAAACTTATGAAATATTAATGACGTTTTTATCTTGTGACGGTGGCTCCTGTGATTATTTTTCCAGAGTAGGGGCCGTTCCTTGGGGGTATTAAGTTAAGCTCGAATCACTCATAGATTTCTGTGGTTTAACATCCCAAAAACCACGATATGATTATGAGAGACTCCGTAGTAGGGGGGATCCTGGAATTCGGACCACCTTGGGGTTCTTTAACGTGCACTGACATCGCACAGTACGCGGCCCTCGGCATTTCGCCTCACTTGAAAGGCAGCAGCTGCTACCGGGATTCGATCCCGCGACCTTCGGATCAGCAGCCGAGTACCAGAGCCACTAGACCACCGCTGACGGGGATATTAAACAAGTGTACGAGACCCAATTTACATGCAAGTTTGTCACTACTCGCCCCTCGCATGAGCCAGCTATGGAGTTACGCCTAAAGATAAAAGGACAGCGGAGCTTACACCGTCTGTGTTAAGTACTTCGTGGGTCTGTGCATTCCACCGCTTTCATCCGTGTTTCTGAGGAATATATGAAAATATCACTGAAATAGCCACTACGGCGCAGCTCACCCTTGTATCAATTTGGGAGCGTAAAATTGCATAATTACTAAGCGACAACTTTATTCCTACGCTCGCGCCCCGCCACGGTGGTGTAGTGGTTATGTCACTCGGCTGCTGATTCGAAGGTCGCGGGATCGAATCCCGCCCGCGGCGGCTGTATTTCGGTGGAAGTGAAATGTTGAGGCCCGGGTGCTGTGCGATGTCGGTGCACGTTAAAAGAAACCCGGGTGGTCGAAATTTCCGGAGGCCTCCACTACGGCGTCTCTCATAATCAGATCTGGTTGTGGGGCGTTAAACCCCACAAATCACTCAATCCTACGCTCGCACGCACAGTAACTCAATCTGCTTTCCACGACACAATATACACCCAGCTCCGCTCAACAGTCAAATGGATCAGTAAGTGTGACGCGATTCGAAAGTTTTTCATCCAACACTTATTTCCCCAACGTTTAAAGAAACTTCATGCAGTGAAAAAAAAAAGTGTAATACAAGCGCAGGCCGTGCTGATGCGTCCTTTACACTAATCATATCAGCGGCTCTCGCCGCACAAACTCAAACCCGTTAGACGCGATTGCACAAATCAAACAAGAAAACCTGGGATTTGGTGGCCAAATACAACGCTTGAGTCTGAAGCACGCCTTTGTTGGAGGTTCCAGGTTAAGCGTGACGATCTGGGATTCTTTATCGGGCGTCTAAAGAAATGTACACTGGCTTGCTTTTGCATAACGTCTCCTTCGAGATACGGCCGCCACCGCCGGGAATCGAACCCGCACCTTAGTGCTCAAAAGCGTAACGCATGGTGCTTCAAGGACTGTAACGTTGAAAAATATTTGTGCAAGGTGGATGAGACTATAGGTAAACTGTCTCTGAATGGTAGTTAATTGGCGTTTTACTTTCCTCTACGTTAACCTTACTCACATGTTCTCATGTGCAATTTAGCGTTTTTAGTCGCTGGTTGTGGCGCGTGTGAGACCTAAGAAGTATACTTATAGGTTCTTTTAATCCTTATAATCAATTATTACGTTGAATTTAATATATTGTTGCCATTGTTGATAGTCGTTCACTCTTCCTGTTGTCGCTGACTGCCGTTGTCGTCTCTGTTTGATTCGTACGTGCAATTTTGGGATACCACACTCTACGGCCAACTTTCACCCTGTGTTCGCTTTTTGAAATTAAGAAAGAAGAGGCTTTTAAGTTGATCATAAAAGCAGCCGGATAAATTACGCTATGGGCTGATATTTACATAAAGTGTCTTATGAACCTAGAGCGACGCTCTAAAGAAAAAAAAAAGCTAAAGAGGTGATTGCTGCTCCAGCGTGGTGCGCGTTTCAGCGGCCATTAATGGCCCCCGGGAAGCCCTCATAACTGGGTTAAATCCTTGTCGCTCGAGAAGGGTACCTTTTAGAGGTCTTTACAATGAAAAAAAAATTGCCAGGGCTGTATAGAGTACACAACGCAGACACAGCGTAAGCTCGACTTTGCTGCGTGCTCGCTCATTCTTCTCTTCCAAACTTCTTTTCCTGTCACCTCCTCCTTCTCTCACTTTCTTGCCTTTTCGTCAATAAAACCACAGCCGGTGACTATAAAACATATATCTTGAAAGATCTTGTGCTGAAGAAAAGTTTGTTGCGTGAGATAGGAAATCTTGTTTTGCCGAATACATAGCGAGATATATATTGAGGCACCGCAATCTCCCCTGCATTACGGGCTGCCCAAACCTCTACAGTCTCATCGTCGTGGACGAAACCAGAGCCACGATTACAACCCCATAACGTGCTGAAGTACCATCTTCTACCAGAGGCATGACCTAGAGCACAGGTGCCCGAGTGCTATAAAGGCCACTCAATGTTCTGCTTCGTCTTCATTGATGATACTACAGCCGCTAGATTCACATTAGAGTACTTATATACTGTCGATAGAACAACGCTGTCTGCTGCACTCGTGAACGACCTTTTCTCTGAGCCTGTTTACCACTTGCCATATTTGTCGTTATCTGGCCAAGATGTGTTTTTCCGTGTACGTAAAATGTGTGTATCACCTGCTGCGAAAACATTTTTCTTCAAGCTACACACGGGAATGTTACCTGTGAAGACCTGGCTTAATGAAAAAGGAATACACGTACCTTGGTCAGTAAACTGTAGACTTTGCAGTCAACCTGAGATGATTGAACATTGTTTTATTGTATGTCAAGATGCATTTTATTTCTGGGACATTCTCAAGCGGACGATAAGAAAAGAACTTCCCCTCACACCTCACGGTATTAGGTTCCTCCCGTTCAGAAAGAGCAGCAGTAACACGCCGTATGATATGGTCATGCTGTTAGGACTTTATGCCCTCTGGAGGAGCCGCATGATTGACAGGCATGCTGAACCACCTCGCTCGACGAAGTCTTATCCCAATCACATAATGTACTAAAATACCGCCTGCTAGTATCACAACTATGACCAAGAACACAAATTTCACAAGTGGTAATGCTAGGTTATGGAAGTGGTATCACCAACAAAAGCCTGCGTGCTTATTTGGTAACCCAAGCTGGGGTTAAAGCCCAACGTGGGTTCACAGTCCAACAAGCATGCTCGACTGCCACGCAGAGGGACGTGGGTTCGAATCCGCCTCGGTCCTGGTATTTTTTTTTTCCTAAAACCAGCGCGATAGTGGTTACGGACACCGGCGGCGGCGGCGGACAACTACGGCGACGAAAACGGCCGTTGTTGTGATCTCATAACAGCTTACGCTGTAAAACAAAGCAAAGATTACAAGCAAGTAAATCGTGACGGTGCGTGCAGACAGCCGGCAGCATCCGCTGCTGCACGCTGCATCTCTTTATTTGATTGCCGCATGTGTTGCTCGAAGGCCACTGGGCTTAGCGACAGGCTTTTGGGCTCATTAGGACGTAATGACCCGTTAAGCGGCCGCGCCAGTGAAGAATGACGCTAATCACGCTCTCGCGCTCTCGCTAGTGTCGCCGTCGAAGTTAGCAAATGCAAAGTCGATGCGACGCTAATTTGCCCCGCCGAAAGAAGTGACGTAAGAGACCACTCCGTCATCCCGTTAGTGCCGGAGTCATTATAAAACAGAGTAGCAGCATGCTAATAACTGACCGGCAAATTGAGCAACGTGTAAAGAGTCAATTAGCGAAAGAACGGTCGCGTGCGTGTTCGAATTAAGTGATTCGAAAGTAGTGAGCTCAATCAAGGGTTAATTGCTCGTGTTACAGATCCATAACCCTTGAAGGCGAAAGGAAAGCCCGCTGCTCATATGGTAATGCCCTCGGTTGTAGTTTTAATTGGTAGAAAAACTTGGAGGACCGTACAATCACACTGTTCTTCATGTCTTTCAATCTTAAACTTCTATCAGTGCAGAGGCTATAAATAGCTTGCTATTTATTGGTGGCAGATATATTTACCGATATGCACGACTAGTCGGTCAGCACCACCTAGATGAACGGAAAAAGACGGAAGTGAAATGGGAAACTCCTGCAATTTCTTTTCACCGTATTTCAATGGCGGTTTTCTGAAGGTATTGGAGGCCATGTAGGCGGCAAGGTGGTTTAATTTGCTCAGAAAGTTATCAACAATTCTGAGTAACGCAAGAAACGACGTGTTCAAACCAAGACCGAAACGTGCAGCCGCTTCGTGTGACGTATGCGATGACGTCACAGTCTCCAGCCGTAAGACACATGGCGGTGGCGCCAGAAAACTTGAAGTAGCGATGTTATCCTGTGACACATCCAGTTGTGCCAGGTTTCCTGAATCGGACAGCGAAGATTTGAGCTCCGGAGGATCAACATTTCGCATTTGACCACCTGCGTGCTTGGGTAGGCAATGATATAGTCCCGGACGTCATAGACAAACGGTGGACCACATTAAAATTTATGGGAACAAATTAAAAATCTCTAAAATTATTTTCAGGAAAAGTGACTCTGGGAGCTATCTAGCTTGACACTTATGGCACTACCAAGGAGAACACGTGTTGAAAATTTCGTTGAAATCAGTGGACATGGCAAAATCACCGTGGTTGCCCTTTAAGGCGTGTACCAACTCTTGTTCACTGACACGTACTTGGGGCTTAATAAAAAAATAAAGAAAGAATAACAATAAAGACACCTACGTATCTCGGCGTAGGGGACATAGTGACAGAAATATTGTGAGCTAGGGTTGTGTAAAATGTTTTGAGCACAGCGTGCACGAGTGCCCCAGGCAAAAAGCTGTTTGCACAGCTTTTTGCCTGGGGGACCCCCAACAAATCTGTTGGAAATAAAGTGGATTCTGATTCTGATTCTAAAGGCCACTCAATGTTCTGCTTCGTCTGCATTGGTGATGCTACAGCCGCTATCCCAATCACGTAATGTACTGAAATACCGCGTGCTAGTATCGCAACTATGACCAAGAACGCAAAGTTCACAAGTGGTAATGCTAGGTTGTGGAAGTGGTATCACCAACAAAAGCCTGCGTGCTTATTTGGTAACCCAGGCTGGCGTTAAACCCCAACGTGGGTTCACAGCCCAACAAGCATGCTCGACTGCCACGCAGGGGGACGTGGGTTCGAATCCGCCACGGTCCTTGTTACCTTTCTTTTTCTATTCTAAAATTGTGCGATAGTAGTTACGGACACCGCCGGCGGCGGCGGCGGACAACGTGTTCCCCTCACCCCTCTTCCCCTGCACAGGGTAGCCAGCCGGTCTCAGCATTGGCTAACCTCGCTGTCTATCCTCCTTCCTCCTCCTCCTTTGGCAAAAATACGAAGAAGTTTTCGTAATTTATTTCTACATTATACTGTGGGTCAGCGTGTTGTGTGATAACTTGTGTGCCTTCCTCTCTCTCTTTTTATACGCATTGTCATCTAAATTCTCATCCGCCTACGCTCCGTCACTGGCCTCGTCAAGGTGGACTATAGTGGTTATGGTATTCGGCTGCTGATCCGAAGGTCGTGGGTTAGAATCCAGGCCACGGCGGCCGCATTTCGATCGAGGTGAAATTTTGAGGCCCATGTTTTGTGTGGCGTCAGTGCACGTTAAAGAACCCCGAGTGGCGAAATCTCTGCAGCCCCCCCCCCCCCCCCCCCCTACGACGTCTCTTATAATCATATTGTGGATCTGTGAACTAAAACCCCTGGAATTATTATTATGACATTCCTTAGCGGATTTATTTGATTTTTGACTTATATGAACGGAAGTAAAAGAAAGCAAAGTAAACCGAAAAGGGTATAAAAGAAGGTATGGCACGTCCCATCCTATATTTGTCTTTCAATATCTGGGAACACAATTAACTTCTCCTATTTCTTACCTCATCACGGTACGGCTCATCAATACATGAACGACTGAAAGAAGCAGCAATAATGAAGCTCTCGTTAAATCTGATTATTACATTGAAATGCCTTTTTTTTTTATTTCTTGACTTTCGGTTTCTTAATTCGAGATACGGTCCATCAACTTCAAAAAGACTAAAGAAAAGCAACATTATTTTCGTTATCTCAGTCCAAATTCTTTTCTTTCCGAATCTTTGTTATGTTTAAATTCTCTCTCTCTCTCTCCTAATCAAGAGGGTGAGAAAGGTGTTCATTTTGAATGCCAGTCACTTCTTTCTTTCTTTCTTTCTTTCTTTCTTTCTTTCTTTCTTTCTTTCTTTCTTTCTTTCTTTCTTTCTTTCTTTCTTTCTTTCTTTCTTTCTTTCTTTCTTTCTTTCTTTCTTTCTTTCTTTCTTTCTTTCTCGTTTCGTTTCGTTTTAATGTGTACGTGGACTGTCCACACCGTTGCAACATACCTCGTGAAGTGGGATATGATTGATAAGGTAAAGTACACTCGTAAACTGTAGAAGCTTTGAACAGACGGGGTCATAAGTCTAAGACTGCATCGTTTGTACACACGTGTTGTGTGCGTTCGGAGGGAAGTCCCTGCTCAAGCTTTTGCTACTGATACTCTGGCTTCACTGCTAGCAGACCCTTACTGCGGCAAAGCTTGCCTGCCGAACTTCTTAAGCAAATTCGTTTTCAAAAGGGATTTGCTGGGAATACTTCCATATGGTGTGGTCCCCCAACTCCACAGCTGCGATGGCTTGTGTTGACTAGCACTACCTGAATGATGTCCGACATCATTGCTTTATAATCAGAATCATCATTATCGTCATCGTCATCAGCTCAACTTATGTGCACAGCAGGACGAAGGCTTCTCCCGACTATCTGTATTTTGATTTGTCCAGCGTGAGTTGATTTCACATTGCGATTGCAATGGTTTTCAATAGATTACTGCATCTCTCTCTCTCTCTCTTTCTCTCTCTCGCTGCCGCCATACTGTATTGATAAAATATTGGCAAGTGATGCGCAATGCCCGCTAAGGTTTCTGGAATATGTGAAAATAAATGCGTATGTTAGCTGGCACTGGATGAGCTTGGGTAAATAAAAGCATGTGGTTGCTAGAGTTTGACTAAAATGTTAAGTGTAAGCTGCTTTGGCAAGATAACGCTGATTATCGGCTGTCATAAAAGTGACGTCACCTTCATTTGATCTTCACACAATAATGTGCTAATATTACATACACATTAGCACAAGTTGGTTCCTTGTAATTTTTATTATTCTTCGTGCTTTTAATTAGGCATTTGCCCTGAGTTATAACATTTGCCCTGAGTTATTCAGATCGGCAGACTGCTGCCACTAGCTGCCACGTTTCAACATGCCCCGGACATAGAGAAACGTGCTGTGTGTCTTGGCGCGCTGGGCCTAAATAGAAGGTCGCGGGATCGAATACCTGCCGCGGTGGCTGCATTCCGATGGAGGCGAAATGTTGAGGGCCGTGTACTGTGCGACGTCTGTGCACGACAATTATAGAACCACAGGTGGTCGAAAATTTAGGAGCTACGCCGTCTCTCATAATATTGTTACGGGGAGTATTGGGATGTTTTGGGATGTAAAACGCCAGAAATAAATCGTATGAACAGAAGTTATTTATAAGACATATGACTTCACATAAAATCTCCTGTGTTCATGGCAGCTGTATAATTTTTCTGCAACTAGCGTTCCATTTCTACGTTTTCAAGATAAAACGACGTTGTAAATTACCAAAGTTCAAAACATTTCTAATTAAAATACGTTTACATATCCTCGAGGTAATGGAATCCCGTTCATGCCCGATCCAATTATTATTCCTTGCGCACTACTGCAAGTAAAATGGAAAACAAACGATAAAAAACGTTTCTTTGCAAAACAACTGATGCTCGCGAATGCGTAAACTTTTGCGCCGTTTCAGCGAGCACAGAAGTTCTCGATTGCTTCGTCCTGCGCCATTAATCACCGTGAGAGCTAGTGGGCTAGTTTGCTGCGTGGAATTCACAACGCCTCGCGCTTTTGTTATCTTCAAACTAGGCAGCCCTTTTTATTGTTCTTCTACACCACCTGGAGACGTCCATTGTCGTTTGCTTGAATGAAACTCTCGCTCTGCGTTGCCCTCCGCTGTAGAAAACAAATTTTAGAACGATTCCCTTAGACTCACCAGAGAGTACAAGGAAACCCTTTTATCCCGTCACTCGCGGGAATATGCAGGTCTCAACTTATCATGTGAAAGGTCACGTACCATTTGCAGACGGAATGATTTCATGCAAGCAGTATAAGGATGTGAGGTGAAACTGCTGGTCAGTAAAGAAAAGAAAAAGAAAAAAAGAAGACAGGCACGCACAAGAGACGTGCGGGAAATTGTCTGAGAGGTGTGATCTATTGTCGAGGAATGGTCTCTGGTCCCGCTTTCGCAAAATAACCCCGACGGCAACGTATATTTTTGTCACCATGGCGCTGGTAAGGCCGGTCGTAGGGCTTGCGCAGGGCTTTATAAATACCGCGTACAAATAGATAAGGGAATAGCATGAAGACTTCGGAAATTGCTGCTGTTTAAATATTTACGAAATATAAAGCAGGTAATTTAGTTTCTGTCTGCACCGAGATGAATGAGTGTGACGGTGTCGATAATTCGTTGAAATAGAGTGGTGTTTTGCGTGTTCTTTCGGTCATATTGATTTTCTTTTTTCGAGGGCACGAAAGGAGAGGTGTTTAAAAAGCCGCACATTCATCTGTGTCAACCGCGAAACAGCGCTAGGACGTATCCTGGCTTTCGAAGATTCGATAAGCGTTCAAAAGAAAACGTGCATTTCATGAATGTTCAAGCCGCACTTAAAATTTAAGAAAATGTCGACATATCCTAAAAAGTAAGTCTTTCGCTGATTATAAAGCAAATGTAGAAGTGCTGGGGTAAACCCCATGCCGATTTCATTTTCGCTATCATTCGTCTGAATGCCATAACACCAGCGCCAAGTAAACTGCAGAGTTCATGTAACGTATACGGTAAAAAAAAAAGAAAAAATCTTGAGCAGCCGTTGCCTTATCAGGATAATGGGGCAAGCGAAGCTCGGCGTGTGCGTGCATTTTCTTCCTTCCTTCCTTCGTGCTCGTTTGCTTTACCTCTTTATTTCTCTTAGTTGTGTTCCTTTCCTTCTGCCTCTCGCACATTATTTCTTTATGATTTGTTCCATGTGTCTTTTGTTGCTTTCTTTATTTATGTGCATTTCTTTCTTTCGTTCTTACTCTCTTCCCACGTTTACGTCTATTCGTTTATGTGTATTCGGTAGAGAATCTAAGGGAATCACATGGCTCGGATATGTTCATAGCTTCCTTGTTTGCAGACCGTGCATTGGGGGGCGTGTTACGGGAGTGCGCCCTGTGCTGCGTACACTTCTTTATGCATATAAAACTCCATTTTAAAGGGCAACTCCGAAGATTTTGCAGTGTCCCCCAGATCTCAATGAATATGTCAATATACGTTCTCCTCGGCACTGCACTAATATACGTCAAGCAAGGCGTTTTCCCGCGAATGAATTTTTTAAAAAAAATTAGCGGATTCCCACGCTGGCCACCCTGCGTTTTTGACGTCACTACTTACAAGGCTGCCTACCCGAGCAGGCAGGTGGCAAAAAAACATGGTGATGATAAATCGCTTTAATCGCCGCTGTCGAGTTCAAGATGCTGGCTCAGCTCAGTACATCGTCGGAAGACTCCGCCACTTTCCGCCACTTATTCCGGACCAGCTTCATATTGCTGATGGCGGACAGGCTGTGACGTCATCGAATACGCTGCACGAAGCGTCAACCCGTTTCTGTTTCGGTTTGAACACATTGTTCGTGCGGTTATTCAAAATTATTGGTGAGTGTGTGGGCAAATTGAACCGCCCTTCCTGCTACTGGACTGTCAGCACCGTTGGCAAACAGTGATACCAGAATATGGCAAAAAGGCACCGGAGTTCCCCCTTCAAGAAACACATAGATGAACCTAGAGTGGCCGAGTCGGTGCGAGTGCCGGTTTCGTAGTCCGGAGATCGGTGGTTCGAATCCGCTGCGGGGCGAACAGCTTTTATTTTCAGTTGGCGGGAGTTTTCTGCGTACGCCGTGGACAACGGGTTCACAGTCACGCGATATAAACTATTCTAAACTACAAATACAATCCTGGTTCTGCTGAGCGTGTGAGAATCCGCTGACGGCTATGTGATTCCTCTCCATGTTCCCAGCCTGCTTCCAGGATTTGTCTCTTGATCACTCTTGTCATGCCAGTATAAAAGAGGGCCAATTTATATTACCGTTCGTTCGCTTTTACCTACTTCTTGCGTTTCGTTTTCCTTGTTCCTTGTCCTAGCGCGCTTTTCGTTCAAGAATGAAAAATTGAATGCACATGTTTCCTTTTTAATTTGGGTGGCACGAACTCTATTTTTCTCATCATGTAGAACATTACTGTTTTAACTTGTGCACTCGCGGAAGGGCAGAACAAAAACAATAGCGAATCAAAAAAGAAAAAAAAAGATTTTTTATGTAATCTGCCTCTTTTGTCGACCTGACGGTGGCATCGCTTGCAACAGAAGCCTGGTCTCTTTGTGTCGGCGAACAATGTTCCATTGATAGCGGAGATCTGAAAAGAAAAACTAGCGTGCTGCCTGCGAGCCTGCGACGCCTTGTATTTTTTTTTTCTAAACCTACGTAAATATTGTCAGTCTACACTCCGGACAAAATAAATATAAAAAGGCGGATGGCATTTGAAAGCGGGTGTGGTGGAATGACCATGTGTGTCAGTTCAATCATGAGCCTCGGAGTGAAAGCTTTCTATGCAAACAAGAAATTAGTAAGTATAAAGGCGACTAGAAGAATGGAATAGCGCCGGAAGAAAACTATAAAAGCTACGAAAAAAAAAAAAGCTGTCGATGTTTTTCGCTCAATGCAGATAGAATATGTCTGACATAGGTTCGGCAATAATGACTTCCCTCCCATATACAGTGGAACGTCGTTCCAGTGAAGCGGCAACGGGACCATATATTAGTGCGTTATATGTCTATTAGTTTTAACAGCAGATATAAAAATTGTCTCTTAGAAGATGCCATTATGTATCATGTAAAATCTTCAGGTACGAAAGCGCATTATTCTGTATAGCGTATGAACAGAACGAGAAAAAAAAAACGGCGTCTTTCATTTTGTTCTAGCCTTACTAAGTCGCATAAATAGTCGAATGCAGTTGCTTTCTTTTTGCGCTGGATAACGAAAATTTCCGCAACATTTTCGAAAAAAGAAGTGTGGTTATGAATTCTCTTTGATACATAATTTGGTTATTTCGCTAGCCTTTCGAGCTTTGAGGCTAGCGCAGAGCAAATATTCTCTTAAGTCCGATATCGTGTCTGCTTTCGCGTGTTTCGTTTCATTATAAAGGGAATAAATGTCACTTAAAGGAAGCATGACCAACCAACATTCGTATCAATCAATCAACCAACCAATCAATCAATCAATCAATCAATCAATCAATCAATCAGTAAATCAATCAATCAGTAAATCAACCAACCTTTATTTCAACATACATGAGATGCTGAGGACCACGGACAAAGAGCCAGTAAGGCTTGTTAGTTAGGCAGTTAGTCCAATGTAACCGACAGTTCGCTATATCATTGTTCGTTATAACAAGGTTCAACAACTGCAGTAATCGGTGAAGTGTCTGCGTCCAAATTCGATCGAACGTAAACTGGACAGAACTCGGCTGGCGCTGTGGAAACGCTCGAAGCGTCGCAAAGCGCTGACTCATGCAATGGAAAATCGTTCACGATACCAGCAGCATTGGAAAACATGCAACAAGCGCTATTTAGGCGCCTTACAGCTTCGAGGAACGCTTTTCACACCCCTTTATAGCGTCTCTCATAATGGGAGCCGGATTTGGGACGTTAAACCCCACAAATCAATCAATCACCCCTCTATATTCCGTTGCCGCTGAGTCACAAATATGCCCCGCCACGGTGGTCTAGTGGCTAAGGTACTCGGCTGCTGATCCGAGGGTCGCGGGATCGAATCCCGGCCGCGGCGGCTGCGTTTTGATGGAGGCGAAATGTTGAGGCCCGTGTGCTGTGCGATGTCAGTGCACATTAAAGAACCCCCGGTGGTCTAAATTTCCGGAGACCTCCACTACGGCGTCTCTCATAATCAGAACTGGTTTTGGGACGTTAAACCCCGGAAAAACAACATGAGTCACAAAGAACAACTCATTAATCAAAATATAACTCGATTTGCATCAAATAACAACTTTTTGTTACCGCACGTTCGAACTAACTATGGCAGATTCACTTCTATCTTCACAGCGATTTCCGTCTGGAACGGTATTCCAAGAGAGGTGAAGATGTCTCCGAGCATAGGTAGTTTTAAAAAACATTTATCCTCGTATTTACTTAACGTTTAAATAATCTTCTAGTTTATGCTGTTCAATCGGAATTGTTTTGCCCATTATGTTTGTTCTATATTATACCAAATTCATTTATATTCATGTGTCCGAATTTGCTGCCGCTTTGCGGCATACCATTTTTGTCTTTCTTTTTTCTTTTCTTTTTCTTTTTTTTGCCCATTATAAATCATCACATGTGATATCTTGTATAGCAATATTCTATTCATAACTATTTTATTGTTACCGCATGGTAGCATTTGACTTGATTGTTGCATTGTACTTTGTATTAACCTGATTTTTATAGTTCGCTTTTGATCTCACATGATAACCGAAAACAACATGAGTCACAAATATAACAGACATAAAAAGAAAGAAAGACTTGGGCAATGCCTAAGAGCATACTTTATTCATAATGACAGTAAATGACAATATTAAATCAATGTTAAATACAAACAGCGCTGTTCAAATATGGCCCTGCGGAATATCCTGGTTTCCGCAGTCACCAGCTCTGATTAGTGTACTCTCTAAAGCGCCCTGGAGGCTTGGTGAATGCGTTTGAATTTGAGCTCTAAATTTCGCAGCCCGTCGTTGGTACGCATTTTCGAATGTCCATTAGCGTTGCGCACGCATCCGACATGCGCCGCTGGGTGTTTGAACGCGGTCCTGTCTTTCCTCATTAAATTAAGCCCTCCGCGTAATCTAGCTTGTCAATGAATCATTTAGCCATTCGCCTGCAATGGCTATGATTCGTATCCTGCTGTCATTATTGCGCATTAAAAAAACAAACAAGAAATTCGCTCGAAGTGCATGAACATAGCGCTCACTCTAGCACACAATTTCACGTTGAGAAGCAGCTTGTAGTCCAATAGACCCAGTTTTTGTCCATTCGCTGACATTTTGAACGCAGTGCTATTGTGGTAGTATTGGTGAATGAGCAGACAACAAAGTTAATTTGAGATGAGCTAATTAACATGCTAATCAGACAAATGCAAACAACTCGGCTACTCAGCGGGGACTCAGAAGCCAGAAAGCGAAGTCGATTTTAAATGTGCGGCTGTTATAGTCTCTGTGCTGGACATAGGCTCACAAAGCGCTCCATATTTACGAAGGGACTTTTATTAGAAGGGGCATGAAATTTAGCGTCCAGCGTGTATCCTAATATAGTGCAAATGTTTTCGCGGGGCGAAGCCTGAATTTCATGTCGTGATAATCTCGGCGGCTGTTGGCGAAATTGTCGCTGGCGACGTTGTCATTGCTGGCGCCGTCGTTCTTGTTGTCATCGGCGTAGTCATCGAGGTTGTCGTTCATGTCGTCGTTGTTGTCGCTGTCCGTGCTGTTCTTGAACATGTTGTTCCCCTCGTGATGAGAACAGGCAGGATTACGTTTTGTCTACTGTACACGTAGAGAAGGTTACGTGATGAATTGTAGAAAAATCCGTAGATTAAAACGATACCTACCTGACGGTATGTGTGCTTCCAGAAGTTTTCGCTTTCTGAAATCATGTGCTTTGCTTAGGGTGAAAGTTCTTTTTTTTATCCGTACACACAGAAAAACTTAAAAAAATAATACCGTTAGGGGTAACGGAAGCACTAATGATGACGTGGCATAAAAACAATAAGATCAATGTTGAATTAGCGATAATGATAGACATGCTTATTTCTTTGCACATTTCAAAGAAACACTGCAGTCAAAAATTTTAGACAAAACTCAATGGTTAGACTAGTACACACCGAAAACAGCTTTGCCTTTATAACATCCACCAGCCAAAATTACCATAAGCTGCCCGGCATCGGCATCACTTGGCCAATAACACTAGCCACCAATAATTATGTATTTATCAAAAGTAGGCCAATATTTTCAATGATCCCCCATCTTCGTACAACGTTTGTAATAATCTACCACTTGTTAGATGACACTTATCCCCACTCTCTAACCTTAGCCCCCAAGCTTCCATTCATTCTTGGCCATACTTGGTCCTTTCTCACTTCGCAAAAAAAGGCTAATGCAGTGTTTTCCCGTTCTGTCTGGGCAAAGGGCATATACCGTTTCTTAGAAAGGTCACCGTCAGAATGTTTCTTTGTGGAGACGCAACATATAGTCACTGGGAATTCGCAGCGCGTAGACAGGTGGTAGAAAACGAAGTGATGGAAGATCCCTCAAACGGGAACCGGAAGTGATTGAAGAGAAATGTCGCACGGACGTCCGGGAAATCATGTGATACTTATTGACGCCGTCACTGAACTGACGTCCAGAAGCTTCTTGGTTGAGCCCGTTACAAGGAACTTTTATGTTAAAATTATACGGAACCTGCAGAATTGTTGTCAAGGGGTGCGTAAGCTTCTCGCGCCGTTTATTCAATGTCAGCGGAGACATCCGAAACTTATCTGTCCTTACTGCTTTAGTTGTAACCGTTATCGGTTCTTATGGATCTAACTAAACATGGTGGAAACGTGCAGTTTCTGTAGTCACTTTAGCGCCTTTTTCATTGGCGATGATCCACTGTGTAACGCCTCGAGCGGGTGATTCTTATAGCCGAAACAGTGTGTTATATTGGCCAAATGTTATTCGCTTATTCATAATTCTGTATGCACCTTTGTATTCATGCAATCGCTTGAATTCTTTTACCAGCATTTATAAACGTACGCGCGCGTGATTTTAATTACATCTATCCGACAGGTCACGCTGGGCCAGCCGTTATAATTCACTGTAATTCTGTGTTAGCGCTGCGTTCGCGCTGGCCTGATTGCGTTACGTAAGCCTGATAACTTGTGTTAAGCTTATAGGCCTGTTCTTGCACCGACACAGTGTGAACATCAAGCCGAACAACCGCAGAAGAATATGACTCATCATCGTGCAGTGTTAATAAAGTAATATCTTACGAAAGCTAATGTTTCCTAATCAAATAGTGAGGCTCGAAGCAACGCAGCTTCATTGAAATCCCGCGACCACATTCTAATGGCAATCTTCGCTGTCGATGATAATTAACTCAATTCTGATATAAACCTTGCATGCGTTAATTATTAAGGATGGAATCCCCACCAGGCGTTTTGAAATTGTTCAGATTTTGCATTTCTCTCATTCCTTTATACCTCGAAGAAGAAAAAAGAATCTTTCTGCCGGCGTAGTGATTCAACGAGAGGTTACAGTGGACTCGGTCGGCCCCAAGGATGTCTCGAAAAAAAAAAAAAAACCTCCCTGGCCGGCTTTCACAATAGCCTCGCTAATTACACCTGTGTACAAGCGGTTCCCGGTAAGCGGCCCTCCGCCAGGTGAATCACGGACTGACAGAAAACTTCGTTAGGCCGTCGGACTTGTTCGCACGGCGTCGCCATAGAAACGGTACCGTGTTCTTCGCCACTTTAAGGGCTTCGCGGTCCTTCTTTTGTCATTAAATGGACAACAAAGGAAAACATTACCAGGTTAGACGGACAAAGTGTTCTGCGAAAGCTCCTTGTTATTTATGCGATAATTGCTTTCTGCGGGAAGAGAAGGTCAGCGGTACAATATAATTTTAACAAAACCCTACGAGAACAGCGACAAGAGGAGGACATAACACAGGCGCTGACTTCAACTGAGCCTTATTGGCGAAGCCGCCAGAAGTTTATGCACTGAGAAACTGACAGACATAAGCAGAAGGATCTGCTAGTTCACAGTGCATTCCATCACATCACTGTCAGATACTTGGTTTGGTTTTGGTGAGGGCAATCAACGGCATGCTAATACAGATGTCACCTAGCTGCTGTACCTTATCCACTTCTATCCTTTCTCGGGTGAGTTGCTCGCGATGTTTTCATACAGCGGTGCTGGTTCTTTAAATGCAACGGACGGCCAGTCTCTGCAGTGGATGGCGAGGTGACCCTAAACGACTGTGTTAACATTATAAGAATGTAGTTCAATAAGGCTATCTGGTGGGCGTCTTGGTAAGGCTTCATTATTCTCTCGTTTAAGCATCTGCCCGTTTTCCCAACGTACTTGTTACCAGAGTTTAGGGGGATCGTGTGTACGACACCTGTTGCGCATGCTCCGAAATGATTCCTATGGTCAGTTTCGCAAGTGTTCCGCCCTCCTGCCATGATCATTCACACGATCACAGAGCATCGACAGTTCCTTTTATGTCTGTCATTTTCTCGCGCACATATTTCTGACGGTTTGGTGGTGGTAGTGGTCATGATAAGGAAAAGACGCTCGTTTCTGCAGCCCAAATTGGGAGCACGGTGCAGCGTCTTGGGGAGGGGATAATGGGGAATAAAGAGGACAGAAAGGTAAGGAAAGATGTCGAGGCTCGTTCAGCGCGGCCGAAGTAAGCCGGCGGGAAGGGGAGGGGCGGGAGGGCGACCCGGGCTCAGCGGTAGGCTGCGATGCCCGTCTCATCCAGGAAGTCCACCAGACTCTGCAGCGCTGGTAGATGGGGGCGAGACGGGAACAGCAAGTGGTGGAGTGTGGTGGCTGGAAGTCCCTGCCTCCGGTAGGCTGTGATGACGGTTTCGCCAATAAGGCTCAGCTGAGCTCAGCGGCTGTGTTGCGTCGTTCTCTTGTCTCTGTCCTAGTTTTCCGGCGCTGTGCATCATGCCGACTACCAAATCGGGGGTGAGGGTGCGTGTTCAAACTCCAGCACCCGGCGGTAAATTTCGTTTCTTTCTTAGTCTCCTCAATCCTTTCCGTCGTTCTTTGATAGAAAATCACATGGTATGCTGGGTGAATTCGCCACTAGATTTGAAACACACGCGCTTGCGCCTGACTGGCTAAAGCGAGATCACGTGACCTACCATATGTAGTACAACGGCATTTCAGCGGACGCCGACTACTACTACTACTCCTGCTACTTGGTACCGCTACTGCTACTACTATTACTACTGCTAGGTAGTACTGCTACTCGGTGCTACTACAAGTACTACTACTACTATTTACTACTATTATTTACTATTAACTGCTAAGACGACAACGACGGTGGTGCACGTGAGGCAAACACACCCTCCCTGTAAAATGACCAATAAATTTCTGCTATGTCACAACTATGCGTATGAACCCTTTAATTTACATAAGGCAAGGTGATGTCATATGTGCTGTATAAATTTATTGTTTGGCGCACGGCTATACGCACGCGTCTATACTCTTGCATGCACATATGTACAACAAAACTTGTTTTAGGGGCGAAGCTCCTTAAGGCGTGGGTCGTTCGTCCCTTGTAGTCGTAACCACCTCGTTCTAGGATTGTGCTCGATAGCTCGCGCGCCAGGAGGCTCGCGCTCGCCCTCGGCGCGTTCCTCCCGGCGCGCGAGCTCTCTCACTCTTCCATCTGCTGTCTTGTGTGAGAGAGACAGAAAGAGAGAGAGAGAGAGCGAAAGACTGTCCGTTTCTAACGATGATGGTGGGTTTGTGCAAGCTAGTTACGGCGCGTGTAAGAAGCTGGTGTAAGACGCTGTGGCCTCTCCGCCTTATACTCTTTCAGCAGTCATGTGATGGCGTCGGCAAACGCGGTGCGCGTTCCGGCCTGTGTAAGGGCTGCGTAAGACGCTGTGGCCTCTCCCCCCTTACTAAGTGTACTGCATGTTTCTAACGCGTTTGTGCTAGCGTCCCCTTAAACGCGAGATCCCAGCGTTCGAATAGAGTGTTTCTCACGTCTTTACATGATGATCGACTGGGCGAATTACACGATGATACTTATTTCTTTCTTCCTGCATTCTTCCTTTATTTTTTTAGTGGTGTTAGCTATTATAATTCTTGTGTCTGCTGTCTGTCGGCTCTGTCCCTCAAGCCCAATGAGGCTTGGGCAGGCCAATTATGTATTTCTTTTATGTTCGTTCAAGGTATTAATAAATTATTATTATTATTATTATTATTATTATTATTATTATTATTATTATTATTATTATTATTATTATTATTAAACCTGACACCTAAGCGCGCCGTTACTTTCAGACAAACACTGCATTAAGAGAGGCCATCCTATGAAGCATTACGTCATCGTATCCCAGCTATGATGACGCAATACGGGGAAACTGTTCCTCGTTAACACTTTGCCGGATGTCGCCCATTGGTTCAGTCTCGTTCACAGAATTGACTCTTCTTTCGATCTGCGTGCACCGCCTACCGAAAGAACATCGTCCTAATCGATGCCGCAGCGACATACTTCCGAAGACTTCCAGGAACGACCCCTAACTGCCATTGTAGAGTGGCGGGGGTTAATTAATTCGCACACGCCAGTGCCAGCAGCTGCTAGCGTTTTCACCGCGCCTTAGACTCTTTGGTTAGTAGTGCCGGCTTGTTGCTGCATGTCCCGGCTGCGCCTTCTTATAGATACGGCGGCTGCAGCTCTTTCGGTTCGCGAAAAGATACGATCGCCTCGAGTTCTGTTTCACGTTTTCTCTCCGCCGCACTAGAGCGAAGCAACGTTCCGTAGCACTGCAAGAGTGTGTCGACGACGGCCGAAGCTATGTAGACGCTGCGTTATTATTTAGAGGCCATGTTCGGCGAGATTCTCCGTCCTCTGGGGGCGACAGAAAGACAAGTCGAGCCGCTCTTGCAGCATCACGCTGTGGCAGCGAGGCCACGGAACGGAGGAAGAAGGGATTCGTTTACGGTTTCACAGTGCTCGACAAGCCTCGCGTGCTTGATTGATTGATTTGACTTGATTTGTGGGATTTAACGTCCCAAAACCAGCTCTGATTCTGAGAGACGCTGTAGTGGGGGAGGTCTCCGGAAATTTCGACCACCTGGGGTTCTTTAACGTGCACTGGCATCGCACAGCACACGGGCCTCAACAATTCACCGGGATTCGATCCCGCGACCTTCGGATCTGTAGCCGAGTGCCATAACCACTAGACCACCGTGGCGGGGCTCCTGGCGTGCACCCCTGTTCCCAGTAGGGGACGGGTTCTTGAGATTTTCTTTTTGTTTTGTGTCTGTGTGTGTGTTTCCTGTCTCCATTGGTACTTGCGTAAAAAAACAATTATTGTTCCCACTCTGCCCATGGGCTAAATTTCTTTCAGTTAAGAAATATGGGGGAAGCACCAGGTACGTGGCCCTGAATATCGAAAAACAGATTGAACAGAAATCTGAAAAAGAGAAGTCGAAAAGGAGATAAACAGAAAATTTACAAATCCTGGTAAAATTGCGGTGTTCAGTGGCTCAATAAATCACTCCTGAGTGTTTCAGCCTAGCACATTGTCGATGGTACGCTGTAACTTATACGACGTCGTTGTGCCGAACCCGTTCGTCAACCATTTCGGTGCGGCGAACCGGTCAGCGAAGAGTAGCCGATCGTTATTGAGCCTACCAACACCAACTTCATTGCATCAAAATGGCGTGTGTGGAGCCCGAACCTCAACAAAATCTTCATTTTCTTCCCTCGACACAACGGGCGCACGCTGTCGACCGGTTCGCATAGCTCTTCGACCGGCTTCAAAACAGAATATTGCACTAATACTCACTCCAGTTTCCTGGTCGCTCACTTCTCATTGCCTCCACGGGAAAGGCGGCTAAAAGTGCGTTACGAAAGCCTTGAAAAGCGGCGCTTCCGGGCCAAAGTTTAGTTTTGTTTCTATAGCATCCTGGTGGCCAAACATCAGCCGCTTTTATCGCCTCGTCATTACACGGAGCAGCATGTGTCTTTTATCGTGTCCCCACCCCCGCACACAGAGAAAAAAAAAATGGTTTCCTTTTCCTCCTCTCCTCATGAAAGCACGCTACTTTTCTGTTGTTCTTTCCAACATTTGCAGTTATCATCGCCTTTTGTCGGAAAGCAGTACTTCCGGATAACAGTGGCATCGTTACGCCTTTTTTCAATAATTTCCGGCTAGTCCTGTGTTATCTGGTGCATTCCTTTTCTTTTTATGGCACATCTCTGGATCGCTCATTGATATAAATGCAAATCCATTTACCCGCATTATCAAAAACTGGTCTCAAAGGCGATAACCCTAAACAACAGCGGCTATCGGACGTTCTTTTTACGTTTTGGTGGGCGCGTTCCTTTCATTACTGCGCCATATTTTCGCGGGTGCCCATGATGACCTCACATTTGTGGAGCACTTTTGCTTTGTATCGTGGAAAGTGAGAAAAACAGCCCGTATACTTTGATGGCACCTTTTTTTCGTCGCTGGCAGTTTTCTGCCTTTCCCGCCGTGGTAATAAAACTTCACTCTCCGATGTCGTTTCTTATTTCGCGGGTGGCAACGAAAGCGCTGCCATCTCCTGAATTGTTTCTTCGATGAGCGCATTCTCCTCGTGCGTAAACACTATCAGCAACGTAAATTCACCTCGAATCTGGGCGCGCTGGGCTCCAATTGAGCGCTCCTTCCATTTTTTTCTTTTGTTTTTTTTTTCAGCTTAATTCTTATTTTGCAATTCTTAACAAAGAGAAATACCAAAACTGGTATTTCTCTTTGTTACAAGACCTTACCAAGCGCTAATACAAATTTGATGTGTATTTTTTGTTCAACGACCGTTTCATTTAATTTCTCTCGACTTTCTGTATCTCTCTTTGAGGTCATTCTCCCTCCCGGGCACTCTGTTTCCTTTACCCTTTCTCTATTTGGACTGGGAAAGGTTTTGCTGTCCTGCAAGCTGTCGGTTGAGGTGTCCTCACTGAGGGACAGTTACTGCATGGTAACGTCCTACCCTATTTTCTTCACTTCCTTAACTAAAACCTCTATCTCCTGCGAGCTAGAACTGACGTATTCGTTAGCGGGAATACAAACGCTAATATTTCAAGAAATTGTCGTACTGCTTCGCACGACTCTATACAACGCATCATGTAGTGAGCCGTAAGCATAGCTGACTCTCCTGCTGTCCTCACACACATACATACACACACACGCATATAGCGCGCGCCACGCGCTATGCTGGGGTGCATTTTAGCGTCGCATGTCGGAGATTCACCAAGCTTAAACGTTTAACTTTAAACGCCTATTCACCACGTGACGCTGCGAAGGCTGTGGGTAAGATTGTGCAGACACGTGTGTACATTTAACATAGATGCTCGTACTTGAACATAGCGAGCTGTGCCCAAATGGTGAAAGACTCAGAGTAAATCATACTCAACTGTGGGAGCGCTCAGTAGAGCTGCATCGAACCAAACCATTAACCTCAGAACTCAAGTTTATACAAATGCGAACTGGAACCTCCGTGGACACGAATACGCGATTACACTCGCCAACCTTACCTACACCGGGACAGCACGCAGTTTTGTGACGTACCTCTACAGCTGTTTGCTTCGTACAAATCGACCAAGAGCCAAGATGACAGTTACAAGCTCTGAACAATTGGCCTTTATATGAACACTTATGAAATTTTGATCCTTATAAGGAATAAAAATATTCACGCATCTCCACGAAGTTAACCATGACGAGTGCTTGAAGCACTGGCAATGTTCGGTGTTACCGTATATCACCCGTGACATCGCCCACTCATGCGTGCAAATCAGTGACAACGCGGGTGTATGTTTACACACGCGTTGTCATTTATGCTCCTGGTGTGTATGAGGTTCCTGCGCTCCCACGTCGTAGATCGTGCCGAGTTCCGGATTACATTTCCGTATGGTTCAACTACGCAGAAGACAAATCTCTTCACCGGCACTACATTGCAGGTCAAGATCCAGTGCCTATATATGTGGGGTGGACGGTGAACGGTTGTGCAGCCCGAGCAGTATGTTTTTTAAGGGCGAAGCTCCTGAGGGCCGAGGCTTGTCTGCCGTTGGGTGTCGTAGCCACGCTCGCGCTCGCTTTCAGCGCGTGCCTTCCGGCGCGCAAGCTCTCTCTTCGACAGCGGCAGTCATGAGTGCAGTCAGGCGGTGCGTGTGTGCATGTGTGGGCCGATACCGGAGGCAGTGCACCAAGACAGTGTCGTCTGCTGTCGTGATAGAGAGCGAATGGCGCGCGCTGACTATGCAAACGCTCTTTCTTCGGTGAACGCTTTACCAGCCCCAGAGGAACTAAAACGCGCCCTAGCCCGCGAGAGACAACGCTGATGCAGGAAGCGTCTGCTAGCGAGTTGAAAAAAAAAGACTGCTCGCGTGGCACAACCGTTCACCTGCCACCCCCTATATATATAGGCACTGGATGCTGACCTGCAATACAGTGCCGGTGGGAGATTTCTCATGTGTGCAGTTGAATCATAAGGATTCGCAACGTGCGCGTTAATTAATTAATCCGGAACTCGGCACGATCTAAGACGTGGGTGCACAGTAACCTCATAAAGACCAGTAGAATGATTGAAAACGCATGTGTGAACATGCACATGCATTGTCACTCATGTACATGCATGAGTAGGCGCCGTCACGGGTGATTTACGGTAACACAGAACGATCCCCAGCTTCGACCACTCGCCATGGTTGACTTCGTGGAGATGCGTGGTTTTTTTTTTCAGCCAAGAAACTCGCTAACAGACGCTGCCTGCATCAGCGTTGTCTCTCGCGGGCGAGGGCGCGTACTCGTTCCTTTCGAGCTGGTAAAGCGTTCATCGCAGGAAGAGGGTTTCCATAGTCAACGCACGCCGTTCGCTCTCTCTCACGAGACGCTGTGCCCGATAACGGACGCAACTGTAATTAGATGGCTACGCCGGGTGCATGCCGCAAGCCCAGCCCTAAGGTGCTTCGCTCCTAAAACGGTGTCGTAGAGAAGCTAGGAAGAAAGGTCCCAACTGAAGCGCGAGAACAGGGCGAAAGCGGCAAATTTTAATTGACTTCAGCAAAACCTCCATTGCATCCATTATGGGAGAATTGAGAGGGGAGGGAGAACAACGTGAGGAGTGGGAGCGGGGAGAGGAGATGGTGTTACGTATCAGGGGCGGCAGACGGCTATCGCCTATCGATTTGTCTAACGCACAGTACACGGACCTCTGGGATTTTCGCCTCCATCGAATATGCCAGAGGCCCGTATACTGCGCGTTGTCAGTGCGCGTTAAGAACCCCAGGTAGTGAAAATTTACGGAGCCCTCCACTACGGCTTTTCTCTCCCTTCTATCTATTTCAGTCCCTTTCCCCTTCCCCCACGGGATGTGCTGCAGAAATTAGCGTCCTTTCTTTAAGCGAACCACACTATCTCAATGATCATCGAAAAGTAAGGCGAGTAGTTCACTCGGCGGTGGACGCATTTCAGCTTGGTCTTCTTGTGGACGTCTTTTCCGATTGTGCCTGCAGAGTTGGTTATTATCATTTGTACAACTTATAAAACATTAAACGTAGACATATAGCAAACTTGTTAATTAAAAAGGAAATGTAAGCTGTTGCGATGCATCGCAGGTCCAGCTTTTAGGGGC
Organism: Hyalomma asiaticum; assembly: GCA_013339685.2. Taxonomy (NCBI): domain Eukaryota; kingdom Metazoa; phylum Arthropoda; class Arachnida; order Ixodida; family Ixodidae; genus Hyalomma; species Hyalomma asiaticum. Next base: position 20,783,720 of record CM023490.1, read on the forward strand.
GAAGCTCCTCTCAGTCTAACATTGTCCCGCGTCAGTCGTCAGTCGTCAGGCGTAACCCGCGTGCCGGGAGACACGCGCTCGCCCTCGGCGCCTGCCTCCCGGCGCGTGCCTCTCTCTCTCTTCCCGACGCGTGCCTCCCTGCGCGTGCCCCTGCTGTCTTGTGAGAGAGAGAGAGAGAGAGAGAGAGAGAGAGAGAGACAGAGAGAGAGCGAAAGGCACGCGTTGGCTATGGAAACGCTTTCTTACATGAACGCTCTACCAGCTCGCAAAGAAGGAGAACGCGCCCTCACCCGCGAGAGACAACGTTGGCGCAGGCAGCGTCTCCTAGCGAGTTTCTTGATTGAGAAATACCGACTGCTCGTGTTGGAGAAGCGTTCACCGGCAACCCATATATATATATATATATATATATATATATATATATATATATATATATGTATATATGTAGGCACTGGATCTTGACTTGCAATGAAGTGCCGGTGGGAGATTTCACTTGTGCATAGTTGAACCATGAGGATTCGTAGCGTGCGCGTTAACTAAATTAATCCGGAACTCGGAACGATCTACGATGGAACTCCCGAGCTTCGCCCACTCATCATCATTGACTCCGTGGATATGCTGTAATTTTTTTTGGCTTTTTTTACGTGCTTTCTTTCTTTACGTGGCTTTCTTGAGGTTTCGCTTGCGATTTGCATGCCACTTCCCCTTGATGGCCACTTCCGGTTCACCTCTGCCGAAAGTATGTCATAAACCGGAACTCGCCTCCTATGGAATCTCGTTTCCCGCTTTGAAAGCAAACGCATTTTCGGAACTCTCTTTTAGTGTTTGTAGAGCGTTGCTTCTGCTGTCAAGTGGAAATGATCACGTCTAAGGGGAAAAAAGATCAGCAGATCAAAGATCTTACACAAACATTTGCTGTGCCACTTCCTGTCAGCTGTTATCCATTTCCTAATGTCACTTCGTGTGTGCCCTGATAGCCACCAATATATTCCCAGTATGTAAAGCCCACTGACGCTTCTTAATGTGCCTTTAACGGCCTTCCGGTGTATGTATCACTTCCAGTGTAGGGCCTACCTTGGGCCGGCCTTGTGACAACTAACGTCGACGATCTGGACACCATGCCCTTTTAAAGAAAGTCTACGAAAGGGAACCAGAAAAGCTGGTCGGGCTCTGCTAACCTGACGATTCGGTGAAGCACTAAAAGCACGAGCCAGCTTCGCCGTGCATAGATTCTAAGAATTCTCCTTGCTTAGCCGCCGTTTGTACAACCTTAGATGTGTCTTCAGATAGTGCCCTTCCACGACATGGCGTCGACACCAATGGTGCACTAATCACGTGACCCTCTGGAAAAGGATATACCCAATACGTACTGCGCCCGCCTGCATACCGCAGTCTGTGACGCACCACACGTGACTCTGCACGGTGCGAAGGCTTTCTGTTTTTGGTAATGTATGACTTAATGCAAGGCAACGTGTAACTGAAAGCATTACTCATATGATTTCGCCAAAGTTTGTTCATCGACTATTCACCGAGAAGGTTCTCTAGGGACCTTCGCCCCATTCCCGTCGCCAGCCCAATAGTCTCAAGGCTCCGAACAAACGTTTGCACAAGAGCAGACTGGAGAAAGAGGCTTTGAAGAGCTTTGAGGCGTGGAATTGATTAAGAGATCTTGCAAACGAAGAAGAACGGAGAATATTTCTAGAGCGAGCGTTTCGCCAGCTAGAATTGTCTTTGTTATTCCTCCTGACGAAGACGAGTCAACTGGTTCAAACGTTGGTTGCGTAGCAAACGTTTCAACAAGTTGAAGCCTCCCTCCGTAATTGAAGGCTCCACCTTCTCTTCAGTTTATTTTGTAGCCGTAGAAGGGCTTTGATCGCGATGTTCATCCTCATAATCAGTGTAATCTCTTTATAAACCTATTCTCCTTCCACGAAAGCCGAGTAGCAGGTCAGCGCCACAATTCGGTCGGAACTGTCAGTTTTTCCGTAATAACCAAATCCTCTCTCCCTCTCAAAGGATTACTATGTCCGGACCAAACTAGAAGAAAAGCTCAGGGGAAAGTGGAGGCTTGAATTGATGGACGGATTGCTATAAATGGTGGGGAGATGGAAATGTCGCTGGAGCAAATGCTTCGACAAGTCACGGAGACAAGCCCACTTGTCGAAACGTTGGCTCCAGCGAAATTTCCTATTCTACATCGTTTTAGATGCGAAGCAGCCCATGGTCGAGCCTGTTCTGTCCCTGCGCCGTCCACACCCCCACTGCGCATGCGCAAAAGCTGGCCCAAGCCACAAGCTGGCAAGGAACGAGAATGCGCCCTCGCCCGCGAGAGACAACGCTGACGCAGGCATCGTCTGCTAGCGAGTTTCTTGATTGAAAAAACCGACTGCTCGCGCTGCACAACCGTTCACCGGCAACCCCGTATATATAGACACATAGGCACTGGATCTTGACCTGCAATGTGGTGCCGGTGGGAGGTTTCTCTTGTGCGTAGTTAACCATAAGGATTCGCAGCGTACGCGTTAATTAAGAGTAATCGGAAACTCGGCACGATCTACGACGTGGGTGCTCAGGAACCTCATAAAGACCAGGAGCGTAAATGACAATGCGTGTGTAAATATACACACACGTTGTCACTCATTTACATGCATGAGTGGGCAATGTCACGGGTGATTTACGGTAACACCGAACGATCCCCAGTGCTTCGCCCACTCGGCATGGTTCACTTCGTGGAGTTGCGTGAATTTTTTTAATGATCCGTTCATAAGTTCCCACCAGTCTTTTGCCTTCAAATATTACAAAATATGCCGTATCTTTTTGTTCTATTGCAAAAGATACATTCCCATCACCGGGCAATGTATCACACTGGAAACTCGCTCCCGGTTAACACTGCTTCCTTTCTTCGTCTCTCAAGGAATCAATAGTGTGACATCACAGTAGCGGAACCAGGGCACGACGGCTTCTCTCTATGGAACAAGCGCGTGCGGCAGCGCTGACAGAGTCCCACTCGCGTGCCGCATGAACTTCAGAAGCTCGTAAAGAGAAAAAATGAACTTCCGCGAACCTTTCGCGAAAATGCTTGTGCTTCGGAAGCCCTATAAAACTGTCCACAGGGACATTCAGCACGCTAATGTAATATATATGCGTGGCATAACTTCACGCATTAAAATAAGAAAAAAAATGGAATGTTGCGTTGAAGAAACGTACGTGCTTTCAAGCACTATGCGATTTCTCCTCCCCATCCCTGACTGCCCACCATTTCCTGAAAGCAGGAAAGTTTTGGGGTAATTTTCTTCGTGGACCTCAACCCCATATTTTACGTTCTACATTTTTTTAGCTTTCCTTAGTGAGCGCCAAGATAGCTTGATTTCGTACTACGTATCTTTTGTTTACTTTATTCTAGATCGCTTTAGCTCTCGGAAAGATTTATGCCCGCTGAGAGGTCGCGAGTACATATTTGTTTCTAGCAGAAATAAATAGTGTCTCCAGCCCTGCTGAAGTGGTCGCGTACAAGGCCTTCTTTCGGTGACACATATGCGATGCTCGGCCGCATGACCGTATAGACTATAGCAGGATATGACTTTATATGAAATCAAGCGGGTGTTGCAACGGAACCAGTATTGTTTCTGAGGAGTCGAGCAATTAGCTTCCTGTGTTATTCGAAACATAATAGGTGAATTTGAACGAAGGTAACTATAGCAACAATGACTGGTGGTGTTTTACGTGCCAGAACAGCGATAAGATTATGAGGTACGCCCCATATAGTGGAGGGCTGCGCTAATGTAGACCATTTGGGGATTTTACTGTGCCGTGATAACGCACAAGTTATCAAGTCCTTAGTAGCAGAAAAAGAATCCACAGCATATCCACGGAGTGAATGATGATGAGTGGGCGAAGCTCAGGAGGTTCATCGTAGATCGTGCCGAGTTCCGGATTAATTTAGTTAACGCGCACGCTACGAATCCTTATGGTTCAACTACGCACAAGTGAAATCTCCCACCGGCACTTCATTGCAAGTCAAGATCCGGTGCCTATATATATATACTATGGGTGGCCGGTGAACGGTTCTCCAGCGCGAGCAGTCGGTATTTTTCAGTCAAGAAACTCGCTAGAAGACGCTGCCTGCGCCAACGTTGTCTCTCGCGGGTGAGGGCGCATTCTCCTTCTTTGCAAGCTGGTAGAGCGTTCATCGAAGAAAGAGCGTTTCCATAGTCAACGCGCGCCTTTCGCTCTCTCTATCTCTCTGTCTCTCTCTCTCACAAGACAGCAGATGGAAGAGTGAGAGAGCTCGCGCGCCGGAAGGCACGCGCCGAGGGCGAGTGCGAGCCTCCCGGCGGCGCGAGGTGGCTACATACATACTACTACAGAGGAGGGAACGACCCACACCCTAAGGAGCTTCGCCCCTAAAAACAATCCCTGAAATTGCTGACACGAACTTTAACAAGAACAAATTCAACTGCTGTCACGAGGATGCGTAGCGGGACGCAAAATGGAAGATTAGCTGCCACTTCAAGTGGGCAGGGAACTGCTTGCTCGTGACCTGTACACGATGACACGAGGAAAGTTTATCGCAGTCAAGATGCAGGCTGGTCGTCTTGACAGCGCAGATGTGATGATTTGATTGATTTCTGGGCTTTCACGCCTTAAAAGCACGGTTTGATTACGACAGACGCCATAGTGGAGGACTCCGGAAATTTCGGCCACCTGGAGTTTTTTAACGTGCACTGGCACCGAACAGTACACGGGTCTCCACATTTCGCCTCCATCAAAATGCTGCCGCCGCTGCCGGGATTCAGTCCCGCGACCCTCGGATTAGCAGCCGAGTACCATAGCCACTATAGACCACCGTGGCGGAGCGACAGCGCAGATGTGTGCGTCCAAAGAAAACTCTCACGTTAGCCTCAGAACTGTATATCGAATGGACCGAAAGTTGAAGCCACTTTCGTCTCCTCTCATTAGGAGCTGCGGAAGTATTCAGACTTAAGTGTGGGACATATAGCGCTGTCCCGACACGGTCGAGTCGGGACTAGAGATTCCACACGGAAATGGGGAGCCGCGGTCCCGCGAAATTCGGGACAGTTGATGACCTTAGTTCGAGGCGCGGCACGCGAGCTGCCGCCGCTAATAATGCTCTGAACTACCGTGCGGACGCTTTAAGCCGGGTTTTCTATGAAGCTGATCTCCGTTGCCTTCTTGGAGGCCCCATATTCGTGATGAGGAACTAGAGGTTGTGATTCAAACTGATGTGATGCCGACATCTAGGATGAGCGATAATACGTGGCCTGTACGGCGGCTTGGTGCGGTTTATTGCGATCAATCGGCTCCTGCTTCGTAAATCTCTGTCCCATGTCGTTCATAAAGATTCGCCCACGTGTTGTCCTTCACGCACCATTCACAGGTCTATAGCGCAAATCTTTATAAAAAAGGCAGCCTTTGTGAGAAGTGACATTTCTTGACAGCTCAGAGTTACAAAATGTGTGGGATGAAAATTTTTTTCTGCGAAAGACCTTTGTCCGATTGACGCAGGACTCAATTGCTTCACATTTGTCTTTAGCTTGGGCGCGTTGAAGAGGTAGTGTAGGAGTGCAGCTTATCGTGTTGGTAAGGTGGAGCAGTGGCACACGTGGTTCCGTTCTGTATAACAGAAAAAATCAAACCTCGCGAACGCATAACGAGCAGAGAACGAAAGCGGAGCGACTGCCGACTTGCAACTTCCGTTTCTCAAAACAATGATTACGTAAGGGTGAATATCACTTTGTGAAGAGGTTTATAGTAGTGCAATCTGACAAGAAAGCTGGAAATTTCAGAATTGTGCAGCTTTTCGATGAGTATACTACTACTGCGTCCAGGATTGAAGATGCTTCCTGTAGGATGCGTGTCTTCCTCACTACGTTCGCGCCCACGCGCAAGCACACACGAACGCACACACACACACACACACACACACACACGCACACACACAGACACACACACACACAAGAGCCATCCTGGCCACCCAAGGGGCTGGAAGCAGATTGGCAGTGTCTCAGACGCGCCACGCGGAAGGTGTCAGGCCCACGGTGGCGTACGTCAACACTGGGAGGGAGCGGCTGGATGAAAGAATTCACCAGAAATGTCGGCTTCAAGAAGCGGTATCTGGGCTCGTACTTGTGGAAAAGCTTCGATGAAAATCCCCAAGTGTGAAGGGGTTCTCAACGAAACTACAGAAACGCTTACACATAGCTCCGCACTCGAGTCTCATCGCCTGTAGTTTTCTGGCTGTTCTTGCAGTGTAACGTAGCGCGCAATCTGACGCTAATCTTCGTATTGTCGGTAGACCGTACATACATATGCCGGGGAATAGCCAAGCAGTGTCTACAAGGACATTCTGTATGAATGGAAGAACCTAGTTGGGTGTCATACATTCCCCTGTCATCTCGGCTGATAGGATCGCAAGCTTACTGGAGAGCGAGGTTGACTTGCATATCTTGGTTCCTCGTATTTCAGGGCGGTTCAACAAGGCCTACAGTTAGGTTTAGATACCTGCACTCTGCAAAGCCTAGCATTCATTCCTCAAGCTCAAAAATGTACACTTTCGGCAACTTCGTGAAGACTTATACCTTTCCTACTACAGCGTTCTGTTTCGTATTCCAATGAGTTCAAATGTTTCCTTACAAGTCCATAATTGTTCCATTTACTCGTCGTATCTTTTTCATATGTACAACATAGACCTCAAGGAAACATAAAATTTTTGGTGCCTTACGGAGCATTTAAATAGGGCTCAAGTTTTCATAGCGGGAGCTTATGACGTACTGTCACCCTTTGGCAGCCGCTCCATACATGCAACACCTCCTTCGCCTTCGGAGAAGCTCGCGAGATTGCCTCTGCTCAAAGTAACGCCACCGGCACCAACGACCCTCTAAGATTACACCGATGTCAGCTGAGACCGCGCTTCCCCGCCTACTTGCTCCTTACAATCTTCCGTGTCCACTTCTAAAGACCTCGGATGGCCGAAGCCTCTGGAAGGTCTGGACGAATCAAAAAGAAAGTAAAACAATACTACACAACTATGTCAGAGGATTTAAAACAAAAATAGCAGTGTGGCAGAATGGCAAACTCAAAAGAAAAAAAAGAAAGAAAGGAGAGAAACGAAGGAAGCACAGTTCGCTAATCCCAGCTTCTTTGAAGCTGACGCTGCAGGGTTGGCGGAACGGAGCTTCAATGAAAGATTGTATTTTCGGGAGCTGGCTGCGCTATTGCGGATGCTGAACGTTGATCACTTTTTAATGTGTCGACGTGTCTTCGGTGTCACCGACGTGTGCTCGAGGAAAGAGTTTCGTCTGAGTGATGCATTTTCCGCAAAGATCTATGTGTTCACTGCTAGATATCACTCCGTTTCTTTTACGTGAACTTGAAAAACATGGCACGGTAGGCTGCGCCAGAGCCTGCAATCCCAATCTCATGAAATTGATATAGAAAAAGCGGAAGAAAACTAGCAAGATAATTAAAATATATGAAAAAGACACAACAGAAAACACTATGCACGCTTACGGTCACTGGGTCAAGAACTGTCTTCGTTAGCCGAATCTAAGACATGCATATAAAGGATATGTCCTAACAGTACTTATCGCTGGGCTGGTTGTTCACACATTCGAAGGAAACCAGTTATCACGAACAATAAACGACAGACACAGGTGAAGCGATGTGTGGCCTTGTGTGCGGTACGTTTCTCATGTGTCTGTCCTTTGGTATCTCAGCTAACTAGTTTCCTTCTAATACATATAGGTGGTCGTCGAGTTTATCACTGATATAGATTGTGTACAAATAATTTTCGCGCACTTAATAAGAAAATGACTACGAGAAATGTCCATGAACATTACAATATGATCGAAAAATGCAATGCACAATCATATATAGACAATTTTGTTATGTTTATGTCCACTAAGACTTTGCTAAGTGCGCTCACAGCACGTCTTTGGTTGTTAGGGTGTGACCGAGATCCAGGCACGTACAATTCGTTCTTGTCTACGGCAAACAACACATACATGTGCGCACATGCACTGGTAGACGTACTCACATAAAGTGTGAACTATTGCAGAAGTGCGTGCACTTCAAAAATTGTCGCGCTGGACAATGCATTACTTTATGAGTCCTAACGCTGGACTTGGTCGGAGATACTAAAGAGCTTGTTGAGTTGCGATGAGCAAATCCAAAAGAAAGGAGACTTTCTTTGACAGCTGTCGCAGACAATAAAAAAAACTACAGCATATCCACGGAGTGAATGATGATGAGTGGGCGAAGCTTGGGGTGTTCATCGTAGATCGTGCCGAGTTCCGGATTAATTTAGTTAACGCGCCCGCTACGAATCCTCATGGTTGAACTATGCACAAGTGAAATCTCCCACCGGCACTTCATTGCAAGTCAAGGTCCAGTGCCTATATATATATATATATATATATATATATATATATATATATATATATATATATATATATATATGGGTTGCCGGTGAACGCTTATCCAACGCGAGCAGTCGGTATTTCTCAATCAAGAAACTCGCTAGGAGACGCTGCCTGCGCCAACGTTGTCTCTCGCGGGTGAGGGCCCGTTTTCTTTCTTTGCGAGCCGGTAGAGCGTTCCTCTATGATGATGATGAGATGATCGTGGTTCGGTTAGGAAAGGACGCTAATTTCTGCAGCCCATGTAGGGAGCACGGCTAAGCATCCGTGGGGGTGGGGGAAAGGGAGTGAAAGAGATAGAGAGGAGAGAAAGGCCGTAGTGGAGGGCTCCGGAAATTTAGACCACCTGGGGTTCTTTAACGTGCACTGACAACGCACATTACACGGGCCTCTGGCATTTTCGCCGAGCGTTCCTCTAATGAAGGGAGCACGTCTAAGCGTCCGTGGGGGTGGGGAAAGAGAGTGAAAGAGATAGAGAGGAGAGAAAGGCCGTAGTGGAGGGCTCCGGAAATTTAGACCACCTGGGGTTCTTTAGCGTGCACTGACAACGCACAATACACGGGCCTCTGGCATTTGCGCCTCCATCGAAAATGCGACCGCCGCGGCCGGGATCGAACCCGCGTATTTTGAGTGGCAGCCGAGTACCATAACCACTACACCACCGCGGCGGACTAAGAAACAACGTTTCCATAGCCTACGCGCGCCTTTCGCTCTCTCTCTCTCTGTCTCTCTTTCTCTCTCACAAGACAGCAGAGGCACGCGCCGGGAGACACGCGCCGGGAGAGAGCGCCGAGGGCGAGCGCGTGCCTCCCAGCACGCGGGTTACGCCTGACAACTGACGCGTGACAAGGTTAGACTAAGAGGAGCTTCGCCCCTAAAACATGCAGGTCTGTCTTATTAAAATTAGACCATCTCCCGCTAAAGGTGATTAGGAGGTGATGCGAAGCAGCACGGGTGGTGCACACCGCGTTTGCATCGGTTTGGCGATAGCAGACGCTGCCTGCGTCAGCGTTGTCTCTCGCGGGCGAGGGCGCGTTCTCGTTCCTTGCGAGCTGCTAAAGCGTTCATCGAAGAAAGAGCGTTTCCATAGTCAACGCGCGCCGTTCGGAGAGCAGAGGACGAATGCGGAGAGGAGAGGAGATGAGACAAGGAGAGGAGGGGGAGGTGGATGCGCATGCGCAGTGCAGGTGTGGGCGCTGCACGGCGGATGGACGGAGGGAGGGAGGGAGTGACATAGCCCCGACCATAAGCTGCTTCGCATCCAAAATTAAGTGTTGCACGAATGACGGATAACATTGCCCCACTGGGGATAAACTAAGCCCTAAGGAGCTTTGATCACTGATGACTTTTAATGAGGAGAAACACACGTGGTGCGCTGAAATAGAAACAATTTATCCCATATTACCTTTAAATTGTGCTTCGAATTACAAGCCTGTGGTGAAATTTTTACGAAATACTTTCAAGCTACGATAGAATAAATGTGCTTTCGCTTTGTATGACGTTTTCCTCAAATGAGATGGTGAAATCAATTGTGCCATTATTAGGCCACTATGGACCGACCACTATATTAGGCCACTATATATATATAAGCCTAATATCTCTATACGAACCTAAATGGGAATGTATTGACTTCTGCTCTGCAACAACTTTCCCGTGTGCTTTCCCTCAGCGCCTCATAACGAGGTGCCAGTCCTATAGCTTTGAGTCGGCATTAGTCTTATAATACGAAGGTATGAAAGACTAAAAATTAGAGAAGCGCTGGAACCGGACACATTTCTCCCTGTCTCGCTACAGAAGTGCTTGTAAACGCGTTTAAATTGCGCAGCCAATGGAAGGGGATTCGAACACGTGACGGCAATATTTACCCGCCTCTTTATTGGAGGTCGTAGGTCCGGGCGGTGATTGGTTGAACAGAGGAAGAGACCAGTATTTCTTGATGGAGGTACGGATTAAGCCAGATACACGGCTGCTATCTCTCATTTATGTCGGTGAGAGAAAACTACCTAATTTTCTGTTTTGTCATCAGGGATTGGACATGCTGGCCACAACGACAGTAAGACCAGTGCTGAAAAACACTCATGCAGTCCGCCTAAACTTCGCTAATGTCCAGCGTTGCACCTTATCGTGTTCATATCTATGCCTCAAGGGGGCGAATTCACAAAGCCTTGTTTTCGCCAGTGATCTCCTGCCATTGGCTGGCCGGTCTCAGTTATAATACGTGCGGCGTTGGGATTGGCTGTAATGTTACCTTACGAACGTTCTCAGTGGAAGTATACTTCGTGAATACGGGCCCAGTTTCCCGAGTTTCCTGAGTTTCTAGTGCGATGTCAGTGAAGTGGGTTTAAATTCTCGAATTTAATAGAAATTCAGAATCTGTGAACTCGTATGGGATGCGTACGATGGGTTTTTTTTTCGCAATATTTAATTAAACAACCGCGATATAAGCGCCCAAACTTGGTCCGCGGGAACGCCCCACGGCGCGCGCGGAGTGCAGGTAAGGACGATGACAGAGTAAAACGCTGAGAAGTGACATCATATTGAGGACGGTAAAGGTAACCGCATTAGAGCATTGGTTTGCGGCGTTCGTTTGCGGCGTTGGTTTTCGCGCGCGCTCTAGCACAGCCAAGGCGAAGTCGGGTGCTGCGAGGCACTCACGATGATGTCATGAAGCTCTTCAACCAATCATAGGCAGCGACGGGGTTTGAGTTGTCGCCCATGACGCGCGCCGCGCGTTTTTTGCCAAAATAGAGTCATTTGCTGAAGTTTATGCCAATTTTCGACGTGATTTTCGTGTTCACCGTATGAAAAATGATAAAATAGCATTGTAACCTCAATTTTCTTAAAAAGCGCTTCAGTGTCCCTTTAAAGAACCCCAGGTGGTCCAAATTTCCGAAGCCCTCCACTACGGCCTCTCTCATGATCAGAACTGATTTTGGGACGTTAAACCCCACAAATCAATCAATCAATCCTGAGTTTCTACGCGCTCCCACCACGTAACGACCGAGGGAGGCCGCAGTGTAGGAAGGCGGATTGGTTTCGACTACCCGGGATTCATTAACAACGCGTAAATATAAGTACACACGGGATTTGACGTTCTCCCTTGTCGACATGTCACCGGGAGTCGAACCGGCATCCTCGTGCGGAGTAGCCCAAGGCCACATGCGCGGAGACACCCTTGCGAGCCACTAGTCTTGTTAAACTGTGCTTTACCTTATTTGCATCGGAAGCCAGTTGTCTGAAGCAAGGCTTCAGCTTTCCCGCTGTGGGGTACGACGTGTCGTGGGTGCGAATGCGACACATGCACAACAGTTGCCACCAAACTATGTGGCCTGTACCAACGAATTCCGGCTCACTTTTCAAAATGCGCATTTTCCCCTACCTCACAAATGTTCCTGTCATTTAAATAATGCGTGCTGTGGATGTTTACTGCGCGAATATTCCTTGGCGGTCACCACCGGTCATGTGGTTTACCGTCCACGGTGCTCTGAAACATCAGAGATCCGCTTGATAAAGTTGTCGCCTATAAAACAGGTACTCAGCGAACAAATAATAATGCCTAACGGACGTAAAGGCAAGATCCAGTGCCTTTGGTAGTCGAACCGGGGACCTGGAAGTTCAAACTCGAAACAATCGGCAGTCGACCAGGAGGATTATGATGCTGGACACATCATTACCGAAGCCGCCCGATCAGTCGCAAGAAACAGTTACGGTGTGGAAGCTTTGCGAATTCGGTCCCGGAATTTTTTTCAACTGTCGGAATTGCGTCAACAGATAATATTGTTGTTGTTGTTGCGTGGGGTTTAACGTCCCAATACCACCTATGATTATGTGAGACGCCGTAGTGGAGGGCTCCGGAAATTTTCACCACCTGGGGTTCTTTAACGTGCATTGACATCGCAGAGCACACGGGCCTCAACATTTCGCCTCCATTGAAATGCCGCCGCCGCAGCCGGGATTCGAGCCCGCGACCCTCGGATCAGCAGCCGAGTACCATAGCCACTAGACCACCGTGGCGGGGCAACAAAAAATCTTCAGTGATGTATAAAGCCACTACCGAAAAATCTCTCTCCACGTGGCCGCGTGTTTGTGCTCGTTCGTGCGCTTTAAATTCAGTTTTTAGGCTTTTTGTGCTGTAACTTTCAAGTGTCAGTGTGCGCGTGCGCGCTCACGCGAAAGAACGTTTCCTGCTGCTCTTTCCGGTACACGGTAAAGAATACTTCGAAATGCTTTTAGTGACATGTTCCCAAGCCGAGGAAAAGAGTGATGACCCGCGTTTGCGAGGTGTAAACAGTTCAACCCCCTACTTTCCGAGAACAGCAAAAAAAAAAAAAACTAAGAGTGAGCTGCTCCGTCGGTAGAAGTGAGCACATTTCGTCGCCCCGGTGTTTGACTAGCTTCTAAGCGTGACAAATGGCACTGCGGGGCGCTCGCAGTAATGGGATCCGAGGTTGCAGAGTCCCCTTCCTGGCCGTTCAAGCATCACTTCGCACTTGGGTGATGTTTGTCCTTCTTTAGCGTAGTTCTTTAACGCGTAGTTCAAGCTTTCGCATTTCTTCCCCGGAGTTCTGAGCTACTGAATATGCCACAGAAAGTGCGATTATATTATAATTGGTTGGATACCTCTGCCTTGTGCCACCATTTAAATCACAGCTTCCGACAGTACCACGGAAATGTTCCAACTGTCTGCCTGTTGTGCCACAAAATATCATCTACATTTATATACCCCGCCACGGTGGTCTAATGACTACGGTACTCGGCTGCAGATCCGAGGGTCGCGGCGGCTGAATTTCGATGGAGGCGAAATGTTGAGGTCCGTGTGCTGTGCGATGTCAGTGCATGTTAAAGAACCACAGGTATTCGAAATTTCCGGAGCCTTCTGCTACGGCGTCTCTGGTAATCAGCGCTGGTTTTGGGACGTTAAACCCTACAAGTCAATTACTCTACATTTACGATTATATTTGCGCTAGATTTCTACGAGATGACTGCGTCACGGGGTTATTATGCAGATGCCTCACTTTTTTTCTGTTATCATCCTGCATTCCTCTTGTCTTCCTTTTTCCTTTCTTATCCCGTATGGAGTAGAAGGCAAGATCGTACTAGCTCAGCTTGACCTCTCTGCCTTCTAATAAATCTTCCCTCTCTCTCTTCATTGCCGCACTAGAAACATTCGTAAACTCTCGCCCTAGTACTATGCAAAATAACACGCCAAACAACGCAATAAACTATCAACATCTGGAACCGAAACCGTGCTTGAAGTGTGCTGATGTCAGCTTTCATCAGGTGCTCTCTTCAGTATTGATTCTTAATTTTAGCGAGTCGTGCATCATCGTCGATTATGGCTTTCGATTCTTCGGTTCCGCTTGTACAGAGTACAGCCGAATGTATTGGTTCGGTCTTGCACAACACGTTAGAGGATATGTGGACGTACATATTATTCTTTGACTTCAATCGATTGAGCGACCAGACTCGCTGTTTTCTTCACCCAGATACGCGTGAACGTTTGAGGCATCGCTTTTTAACACAAAACTGTTGCCTGCTTCCCTCGCGATTTCTCTTCCTTCAGCTAACATATATATGACCTTCTACTCGCCGTTCAATTGCAAAGCTTCCTTTATAAAAAAGAAAGCGGAGGAGAAGAAAAGGGAGAAGAAATTTTTACTGACAAAATGGAAGGAAGGAAGGGGGAAAATCAGAAAGGCAGGGAGGTTAACCAGAAAGGCGTCCGGTTGGCTACCCTACACTGGGAGAACGGGAAGGGGGAATAGAAAGATCGGAAAGGGAGAGGAAGAAGGGGAATAATGAAATAGACGTTGTAGGATAACTCCAACATTCAAAGGCGTTCGCGCAAACCCTGACAGAGTGAATCTCGAGTTCTCCCGCGACGTGCCTATATGCAGAATCTATAGCGCACGCTATGTATGGATATAGGCGTATCCTACCATTTCACGTAGTCTGTCACGCATGCCAAATTCGCGTGTTTCGCCTACCGAAGCTGGAATAGAACCGTCAAGCATCGCGTCGCTGAAATTTCATCGCCGCACACTCCATTTCATTTCTTACTCCTCTGTCTTTCGTATTATATCTTTTATCTCTTTGGTACTCGTTTATTTTTCGGTCCTTTTCGGCATCGCATTCCTTCGTCTTCTGATAGATGTTGTTCCACAGGCACAGGCTGCATGTTTTCGTTTCTGAATGCGCTGATGTGTTCTGATGTGTTCCGGCCTCAAAAACAGGAACGCGTCGGCGACACATTGTTTGGGCAAGAAAACGGGGGCTCACAGAAAAAAGGAAAGGTGCTCGAGAGTTCTGTAACTCGCGATGTCCTGAAGGAAAGAAACCTGACTTTGTGTCCTACCCGAGTGAAGTCCAAATTCAATTCGCCGGGAGCAAATACGAATTCTTGTTTCAGCGCGGAGAGCAATAAATCTATAACGTAAACACTATAGTGGTGGAGAAACTACCATATACACGCGTGTGTACGCGTCTATGCGTGAGTACGTATGTTTCTTTTATTATTATTATTTTTCGGCCTGTTCAGCAGCTCCCACCGGATTTCCCGGCAGCTCTCCGAATAGGATAAGTGATATCATGAGATTAGATTAAATCAGATGAGATTATACATGCGCACCCATACAAAGCAGAAGTGTGATGTCAGAAAGATGTTCGCTAGGTGTAAGTTGTGGCTGATGCTATTTATGCTGATATCAGGCAGTGATGTTATATCGGAAGCCGAATTATAATAAACTCGCAGTGCGAAGTAGAAGGAGATAAGCCTGAGTTCCTAACGTTTTGCAGAAGCACACTTCATTAATGTGGTGGTAAACTGCCAGAAGCCAATGTCTTCTGTAAGCTAGGCTAGAACAAGCAACAAGAACTGTTGAAGTAATTAAACGTGCACTTAGAATAACATATTGCTCGTAAGAATCAATGTCCTGGCAACATTTTTCTCCCACTTTTGTTGTTAAATAGTTGCATGCATACGGTAATATCGGCGAAATTAGACGGTAAACTATCGCAACTGACGCTTGAAAGGTTAGCGCGGGGCATGTCACCATGATACGTACGTACACTGAATGGACAAACATCACACCAATCGCAGAAAACCAAATAAGGAGAACCGATCAGAATGCACCTGCGTAAATGTTCATGCAACACGTTCGACAAAACGCTATTACTGCGTGAAACGAAGTAATGTGATTTTCATGTTGTCGTTGCACCACAAGCGCAAAGACACCATCGACCGTCTTTGACATTGGCCAAGGGACATACACAACATCGGCTCCAGCACAGTGATCTCGGCCCTCCCTGCTTTTCCTTCGTTCTCTCTCTCTCTCTTAAACCACATCTTCAGTTGCGGCCGATTCATTTATCGACAATGCCTTTTCATACAAATAGGGAGCTTTTTAGCAGCGCTGGCTTACCGTACGGTAAATACGGTAATGCCGTACCATCGCGGTCGGCACGCAGGAAATTAATCTTTTGAAACATTTACAAGCAAGTTTTATCATGTTACGGCGTTACGGTACTCACTGAACAATTAGTGCAGGTGTTTCCGACGAAAATAGCCTCGTGCCGACCACGACGGTACGGCATTACCGTACGGTAAGTACGGTAAGCCGCCGCTGTTAAACTCTCTAATAAGAATATACCCGTGTCTCAGGACGTCCGGTTAAGGAGCTGTCACGTCATTTTTCTCGCATTGTTGGTGAGATTTGTTGACACGTTGGAACATCTCACCCCAAGAGTATGCCGCACCATCTGCCATAAGGCCAGCCACGGCGGTCCAGTGACTTTGGCTCTCGGCTGCTTATCTGAAGGTCGTAGGATCGAATCCCGGCCACGGCGGCTGCACTCCGGTGAAGACCGTGAACTCTGCGATGTCAGAGAACGTGAAAGAACCCCAGGTGGGCCGAAACTTCGGGAACCCTCCAGTGCGTCGTCTCTTATAATCATATCGGGGTTTTGGGACGTAAAACCCCAGAAATGAATGACGCAAAGCTACACAACACAAACATTGTTTTTCCTCCTACTTTTCTAGTTCAGGTGCGCGCTTTGGTATTTTGGCGCGTTTTCTTTACTCTCTAACTTTCAATTTCAGAAATCAATCAATCAACGCTGCCATAACACAACCATTGCTTTCCCCCCTACCTTTTCCAGTTCAGATGTGCGCTTTACTGTTCTGGTACATTTTCTTTACTCTCTAACTTCCATTTTTCCACGCCCGTTCTCTTGTTTAACTTCCTTCCTTTTTACGTAGTGTTTTTTCACGCCTTCCGCAGTTATTCGCTGAACTTTATGAAATCAGGACAGTGCGTGCACAGATAACATTGCGGGTTTCGTAAGTTAGCGACTAAGCGCCGCAAATGCCTTGTGTCTATGGCTCTACTATGGGTTATCGCTAATAACACTTTGCGTTAGAACAAAAGGAAAGGAACAGGCTCGGAGAAGCGAAAGAAGGAAAAACAATTAGTAGGGCGCATTGGACGACAGTCCCTCCGGGCTATCGTTAATGACTGTCTCAGAAGAGCCAGAGCCTTCGCAGCGCTGCACACAATCGGCGGAACAGGATGCGTAGGTTGCCCCGCCACGGTGGTCTAGTGGTTATGGCACTCGGCTGCAGATCCGAAGGTCGCGGGATCGAATCCCGGCCGCGGCGGCTGCATTTCGATGGAGGCGAAATGTTGAGGCCCGTGTGCTGTGCGATGTCAGTGCACGTTAAAGAACCCCAGGTGGTCGAAATTTCCGGAGCCCTCCACTACGGCGTCTCTCATAATCAGAACTGGTTTTGGGACGTTAAACCCCACAAATCAATCAATCAATCAGGATGCGTAGGTTGCTTCCATCTGCTGCATGAGTCTTGCGCCCACCCTTCACCATCACATTCGCACGTTCTTCGTAACACCTCACCAGGAGGACTTCCCTTCCGCGATCGAAGAGCCTCACTTCCGCCTTCTCCTGCCGGCCAGAGCAATGTCCCGTGTTTCCCTCGCAAATATGGCTTCCAATGAATGTCAATGCCTCCTTTTGTCCCGTGCCTCAAGAACAATGCTAACATCCTTCTATGGTGGAATGCCTTCCCGTGTAACCCTTTCTTAGTATGCCTATGTTCTTCCCTTGGTGCCTGAGTCCTTCCTATGACGCATAAACGATAGGGCGCAGCTTGTAGCAAAGCACACACACAAGCCGGTGGCCGTTCGGGTCCAACGGTTTGCCGCACTCATTAGCGCAGAGACCACGGGAACCATTTCGCCGTAAGCGGAGTGTGATAGCTCTGCCGCTGGGACGGCATTCTCTCCTGCGATAGCTTTGCCGTTGGGACAGCATTCACTTCCGCATGTTTTTTTTTGCGTGCATTCATGTGTGTGTGTGCGTCAGTGTGTGCTATTAAGCATGCTGTGTGGATTTAGTTCGAAAAAGAAAAGTACACCATTTCTGGGTCCCTTAGGGAATGGAGAACCGTTGTTGCGAAATCGAGGTAATGGTGCACATTGGTATTTCACCGTAATAGTACTTAAGTGCCCTCTTGACTACTGCGACATCGCGGCAATCAATATGTGAATGCTTCTTCTAGGCAGCTTTATGAAAATGAAGTGAGAAATTGCATTCCACGGTCAATAAATGACGCGGTGGCAACGATTTGCTCGCTGGCACTTGGCGTGACGCGAGCAATGTAGAATACGTATGGTTTTTACGTACACAATTTTGCCCCATATACCAGCCACTTCAATTTCAAACTTATTCTAGACTACCCATATCCGAGGCGTCCGTACACTGCCCTCTATGACTCGGTGTATCGTTTAAGAACAGCCGAGCATGCCGCATCCGAATGGCAGGCAGTGCTAGCCTGTTGTTGTTGTTGTTGTTGTTGTTGTTGTTGTTGTTGTTGTTGTTGTTGTTGTGTGGGGTTTAACGTCCCAAAACCAGCTCTGATTATGAGAGACGCCGTAGTGGAGGTCTCCGGAAATTTCCACCACCCGGGGTTCTTTAACGTGCACTGACATCGCACAGCACACGGGCCTCAACATTTCGCCTCCATCGAAATGCAGCCGCCGCGGCCGGCATTCGATCCCGCGACCATCGGATCAGCAGCCGAGTACAATAGCCACTAGACCACCGTGGCGGGGCGAGTGTGCTAGCCTGTGACTATCGTGGCAACGAGGACACCATTGCACAGATACAGTGTCAGTGTCCTCGCTACAGTTCACAGAGGCAGAACCTCACAGAAGAATCGACGCGCCTTGACGACCACCCCTTGTCCAAACAGTCTATCTGGGAATGCCGGAACAATCGAGTCTGAAACCAGAGAGCCGAGAAAGCAGTGCTGAAATTTCTTCAAGCGACCAGCCTCGTGAACGACTGTGACACTGCCGTGCCTGTGCGTTTGTGTGTTGAGTGGCTGCTTAACTCTCTCTCATTCTTTTCCTTATAACTACAACTTAACCCCATGCTTTTCGCAATCTCTCTCAGAGTAACACAAAAGAAGCTGATCCCACAAAATAGTCGACTTGAAAACCCTTGCGGAAAGAACGAATCGGCTTATTATAAGAAGCCTCGAATTCATACGTATATCTACAGAGTGATCGTTACTGCCAAAAGGAAGGAAGGAAAAAATAGAGAGGGAAAGGCAGGGAGGTTAACCAGTGTAGGACAACCGGTATGCTACCCTGCACGAGGGGAAGGGGACGGGGGAGATTGAAAGGTGAAAGGAAAGAGGAAGAGAGAGAGAGAGGGTGCACATATAGCACATTGTCAGAGTCAGTGGCACCTGCATGGTACGTGACATCACACATCGCTGTTAAAGTCGTTTGTGCAAGTCCGTCGTCTTTAAAAAGTGCAGCAGCGCCTTTGTCAACTTCAGTTGCAATGTCTTGTGTGGCCGACACTGCAGAATGGCATCAACCGACATCCGTCGCAGGCCAAGGGGAGCAAGAGTGGACGCCAATGTTTGCCTCTGTATGTCATAGCGAGGACAGTCGCATATGATGTGTTGAAGCGTCTCTTCACGTCGACAGGTGTCACAAAGAGGGCTGTCGGCCATTCCGATCATAAAAGAATAAGAGTTCGTAAAAGCCACTCTTAACCACAAACGATAAAGCAGGGTGGCCTCTGCTCGGCGGAGTTTTGGTGGCAATCGAAAATGTCGCAAAGACGGAAGGTGGTGTTGTCGACTGTTATGAGTTGTTTGGCTGCTTGAGGCACTCCACACCGAGAGCGTAATCTCCTGTGCAATCGCTTGAAGTTGCCTGGCAGCGTCGGACCTTGAGAGAGGTATGGGCTCAACTTTTGTGCCTTCAAGTGCGGACTTGGCGGCCTTGTCAGCATATTCATTTCCAATGACGCCGCAGTGACTGGGGAGCCACTGAAACGTCACGTGGTGTCCCTTCTCATGTGATGCATGGAGAAGAGATCTGATCTCCAACACCAGTTGCTCGTATGGTCCGCGCCGCAGGGCTGCCAGCAAGGACTGTAAGGCCGCCTTTGAGTCGCTAAAGATTGACCATTGTCGGGGTGGTTCCTCATTTACTACACAAAGGGCAGCACGCAGAGCAGCAAGTTCCGCAGCTGTCGATGTCGTCGGGTGGTCGGTCTTAAAACTGATGGTGGAAGCTTTCGCTGGTACAACCACCGCTCCGGACGAACACTGGAGGTTCGAAGACCCATCCGTATAAATATGCACTTTGTCGGCATACCTCTCGTGTAGAAGAAGTAGGGATAATTGTTGCAGAGCAACTGATGACAGCTCAGCTTTTTTTCTGATTCCTGGCACACCAAGGTGTACTGTAGGTTGAATGAGACACCAAGGGGGAATCAATGGTTTGGCGGCGGCGGTGAAGCCTACCGGAAGTTTGGCAGAGTACCTGGAGACCATTTTGCCGAATGACGCGTTCCGCTTGTCTGACGGTAATGTTGCGAGGTGGTGACAGCAGGCACGGGCGAAATGCCTGATGTGGGTTCTCAATACTTCCACCGCAACGTGCGTTTGTATTGGTTGGTCCCGAGCAATCGCTATAGTTGCCTCTGATAATGTACTCCTCGGCAAACCAAGGCAAGTTCTCAGTGCCTGAGCTTGTGTGGCCTGAAGAGTGCGAAGATTTGTCTTACAAGTGTTGGAAAGTACGGGCAGGCTATATCTCAAGAAACCGAGGAAAAGTGCTCTGTATAGTTCCACCATGGCTCCTGTCGACATGCCCCAAGTTTTTCCAGCCAAGAATTTGAAGATTTGGGAAATTGCGGTGAGGCGTTTTTTCATGTGCGACACATGGGGGCTCCAGCAGAGATCTCTGTCAATGATGATCCCCAGAAACCGGTGGGTTCTGAGATAGGGAATAGTCCGCCCATTGATTGATATGACGTAAGGCGTCATTAGTTTGCGAGTGAATGCCACAAGTGCGCATTTTTCTGGTGATATGTTCAGACCTTGTTTGCACAAGTAGCTCGATGTTAACGTTGCTGCTCTTTGAAGCCGCGCACGTATTTGAGGACGTGTGACTGCCGAAGTCCAGACACAGATGTCGTCTGCGTATATCGAAATTTTGATAGTAGTTGGCAGGTATTCAGCGAGCCCAATAAGCGCGAGGTTGAATAGCGTCGGACTGAGAACTCCGCCTTGAGGAACGCCCCTGCTAGTAAAGCGTCGCGTAGTCGGGCCATCGTCGGTCAACACAAAGAATGACCTCGCAGCCAGGTAACTTTCAACCCACAGAAATAATCGACCACCAAGGCCAACTGTCTCAAGGGCATCGAGTATGGCCTCATGTAATACGTTGTCGTATGCGCCTTTCACATCCAAAAACAATGCAGCGGACAATCGCTTACGGGACTTTTCGTGCTGAACGTACGAAACGAGGTCCACTACATTATCGATGGAAGAGCGGTCACGTCGGAAACCAGCCATGGAGCTCGGATAAATCTTGTAGTGTTCAAGGTACCACTCCAGGCGGCCAAGGATCATTCGTTCCATTAGCTTTCCTACACAGCTAGCCAGCGCTATTGGGCGGTACGAGGCAAGATCAAGTGGAGATTTGCCCTGCTTCAGTAGGGGAACCAAACGGCTTGTCTTCCATTCATCAGGAACATTGCCCTTTTGCCAAGACGTGTTGTAGAGGCTCAACAATTCTCCCCTTGCGGCTTCTCCGAGATTGCATAAGGCTCGGTAGGATATACCATCTGGCCCCGGAGAAGAAGACCGCCTGCAGAGAGCGAGAGCCGCTTCGAGCTCCTCCATTGTGAAAGGCAGGTCCATGCGACTGTCACGAGGGTGGGGGACGTAAGTTCGTTTGGGTAGCCTGGACAGACCACTTGGTCTGCGATCCTCGCACAGAAGTCCTCTCCGACTGCGATGTCCTGCCGTCCTTGGAAGAGCGCCAGCGCCTTGAAAGGAAAACGCTGTTCAGGAAGGCAACGAAGACCTTGCACCGTTTTCCAGATGTGAGAAAGTGGCTTGCGGGGGTCTAAAGTCTGGCAAAACGTCGTCCAACGTTCAGACGCTAATCTATCCATGCGACGCTGGATCTTCTTTTGCAATCGTCTGGCTGTTCTGAGGTCGTGAATGGACTTTGTACGCCGATATCGACGTTCTGCACGCCGGCGAAGTGCTCTAAGTCTTTCCAATTCTATGTCAAAATCGTTTCGCCTGGACGAAACCGTGATCGTGCGCTTGGCGTTTTCCATTGTGGTCTGCATTGTTTTTTCTAGCCCGAAGCGTAAGCCCTCAGTACAAGCATCTTCCATAGTAGATTTGAAGGTGGTCCAGTCAATCGTTCGAATGGTCTTTTGTGGATATGCTCCAGAGAACCCTTTGATGTTGATGTAGGTTGGAATGTGATCGCTTCCACGTGTCTCGACATCCGGATACCACTTAACGCGTCTGGCGAAAGAGCTCGAGACGAAAGCAAGGTCAAGGCAGCTTCCGTATGTCACGCCTCGAAAAAAGGTGGGGCTGCCGTCGTTCAAGAGGGTAAGACCATGGTGGTAGGCGAAGCTCGCCAACTGTCGTCCTCTTGCGTTTGTCTTTGTACTTCCCCATGCTGGATGATGTGCATTGAAATCTCCTATGATTACCCATGGAGCAGCGCACAAGTTCAAGATATCCGCCAATCTTTTCGAATCAAAATTACTCGAAGGCGAAACATATACGCCTATAAGAGTAAACATGAGCTTTTTCTTTTTGACCGTTAGGCACACATATTGATTGTCATCATGAGGCGCAACTGGATGCAGAAAGTAGGTGAGTTCACGACGAATAAAAACGATGACTTTGCTGCTAGCACCATTGGTTGAGGACATGACCGATTCATACCCCGAAAGTCTGGCTGGTTTCGTTAAGTTAGGCTCACAAATGACGATGAGTGGAAACATATGAGTGTATACAAACTGACGAAAGTCCGAAAGGCGTGGGTTTAGACTTCTGGCGTTCCATTGGATGATGGACGCTGCCTTGACTTCTTTTCGGAAGGATGGAGTAACCGTAGCCATGTGTCTACTTGAGGGATTCAAGCACAGGGGTCAAGGCTTCCAGCACCTGAAGAGCGCTACGAGCAGGCGATGTCCCCATGTCCACCAAGATAACTCGAATGGCGTCCATAAGGGAACGCAGCATCGAAATTATCTGGCGATCCGCTCTAGTCATGTCATCCACGGCGGCTGAACGCTCCTGAGGGGCCGTGATCTTCTGAGGTTCCTTGGAAAGGGAACGGCTAGGAAGCTCAGGCCATTCCTCCGGAGAAGCCGTTGGTTTCTTTGAAGGGATGTTTCCTTGAAGCGCTTTTGCGTGTTGGCTGAGTGGTGCCGTAGTAGAGTGGGCGCCCTCACTTCGATCACGCTCCTCGTGTGAGGACGTACGACGACGCCGACGGCGACGGCGGCGCCTTACTGTTTCGGCGGCCTCCCTGTGGGTTGAGTTGTCCCTGGCCATCTGCTTGAGAACCGCGTGCTCTTTCTTGATGCGGGGACAGTCTTTTGACGAAGCGGCGTGAGGGCCACTGCAGTTGGCGCACTTCAGAGCGGTGGCGCGGCAATTCTCTTCGGCATGAGGTTCAGCGCAACGCGGACACAGTAATGAGTTTGGGCACACGCCCTTGACGTGTCCTAGCCTGAAGCATTGATGACATTGAAGCGGCTTCTGGATGAAAGGTCGAACTGGATGTCTGAAATGTCCGACTTTAACGTGGGATGGTAGACAATCCCCTTTGAAGATGATTTTTACGCAGCGCGAATTCCCAAGGCGACGCACTTGCGTAATGACAATACCCTCACTTGCCGGTTTGATAAGGGTAGGTAAGTCCGTGCTGGTAATGGCAACGTCTATATCATAGATCACACCGGCTACGGATGTATCATCCATCGGGATAAAGGAGCGCATTTTGATGCCGCCTAGCTCCGTGATTTTCTTGAGTTTTCCTAGCGCACCCACGTTGTTCACGTCGATTGCGAGGATATTTTTCCTTGGATTTAGTCTGACGTCTTTAATCTGATCAGGCACAGCACATTCCAAAAAAATGGATAGGGCTTGCCTGTTCAGCAGTCGGAGGTTGCTTGAGGGGTCTTCCGGCGAGAAGATTATGACGTGTGGCCAGCGCGCCGGCCTTGACTTCATCGTCGCTGTACTCGCAGGAGTTGACGGTGACGCGTTGACAACCTTTCTTTTCGCCCTCTTGCTCTGGACGGGTATGAAACTATCGTCGGATGTGTCATCTTCCGACATGGAGTACAGCTCTGTGTCATCGGTGTCGCTAGAGGAGCCAACTCGCTTCCTTGTGACTGACGGACACGATGACTTCTGGCCAGACGGGCCTCCGGCATGTTCCTCGTCCATGGCCGCAGGACAGGAGGCCGAGGCACCACGAAAAAGCGAAGGTTTCGCCAAAATATTCTGAGCGCAGAGAGACAAGCGTTCTCGCAAGAAGACGCTTCGTCGTCTTCTTCTTACTGCCAAAAGGATTCTCTACTACAATTATTAAGTTGCTTGCTGAGCTATCACAGCCGTAAAAAATGAAGGGGAAAACTAAGCTTCCAAAGATGTCACTGTGTAATGAATAATGGTCGCGCCATTTCTCGTCTTTATTAATCTGTAAACAGGCTCTGAGCTGTACTGGCGAGGTACTGCAAATACCTAGCGAGCGCTCGAAATGTATTACAAGTCTACATTTAAACTAGATAGATAGATAGATAGATAGATAGATAGATAGATAGATAGATAGATAGATAGATAGATAGATAGATAGATAGATAGATAGATAGATAGATAGATAGATAGATAGATAGATACGGTCAGAGTGACTCAAGTTCGCTAAGAAATGCTTCGCATTTCAAATTTGGGTGGGCGGAATAGCTCGATCGTTTTTGTTCCAGTATTATTCAGTCCTAACTCGTAACGCGGCCGCACGCGGCGACCGCTTCAAGAATATTCGCTCGAAATTGGAGAGGCCGTCTTGCGCGGAATAAGGTTTCGCAAGTCGAACACGAGATTTTAGTGCGAACTCAAGGAACCCAGCGCGCTGATTACGAAAGGTACGCCGTGTTTGGCACTTCTCTTTCGATTCCCTTTGGGAAAAAAAATCATGGAGGGATTCGTCTCCTCCTCGAAGTTCTTTACGAAAGAAAAAAAAATATGACATCAGCACAGCGAATTATCTTACCTTCGTCCCGTGATCACACGTTGATGTCACCTGAGCTTCTAAATCATTTCAGCGCTCCATGCTTCGCTAGCGCACTTCGGCTCCGCATAATATTTCGTTGCACAGCTTCCCCTGTTCAGACGCATAGTCTTTTAACGGGACTGCCGAGTTTTCTGCTGGCTCAACAGTCGATGCTCAACGTCGCTACTAATGGATATGGGAAGTACTGTACCTCAGGCCTGTACTGGCGGATTCCGATTAGTTTCGGTGCTGAACGATTGTGGCAATAGACCTTATGTAGGCTGATGTTCACTGCACAAATTAAGCAGCAGGCGATATCACTGAAGATGCACTGTCGCTTCGCACTGACTCACAACATCGCCCATTGCGCTTGATACGACATCTATCTATCTATCTATCTATCTATCTATCTATCTATCTATCTATCTATCTATCTATCTATCTATCTATCTATCTATCTATCTATCTATCTATCTATCTATCTATCTAATCAACACAAACACTTGGACGCGCCTCGTGACCTTTGGAGTCAGTGTTTCGAGCCGCCTCGTTGTTGAAAGCTTTAAACGCCATCGAAATCCGTAGTGTACGGTTTGCACAGAGATTATTTTTGTCGCACTTGTCTAAAGGACGTAATGGAAGGCTGATGTTTCTCAAGGCCGATTCTATGGAGTTCCGTAAACGAGCAGCCCTAATTAATTATGGAAGAAAACGCTGGCTCGACACCCAGATAACTAACGGCGGTTGTAGAGGTAGCTTATGTCAGCTGCACCGGCAATGAGAGGCATCTTTTTTGGACATTCTAGTTTTGCGATGTTTGTGTAATATTGTTTAGGGACAGCTCGCCGGCGCTCTCCCATGGCACTACTCTGAATACAAGGGGATTTAAAGCTCGTTGCCTGAATCGTTCACACTTCGTTTTATGCACTCATGCTGTACTCGTGTCTGAACAAAAATTCCATTCCGGCACGGCTGCTGCAGATCTTCCAGAGCAGGGATGCATTATTGCCCTTAATCGTTTATATTTGTTGTAAACACATCCAGGCAATGGTACCACGGGCTTTTATTGTGCCAAAATTTCATGGTGGTGCACGTAGTACAACCAAGGAGGATAAAAAAAAATGCTGGAGTGGCAACGCCTGCTGAACCTTAGCGCAATGTTTGAAGCCGGCGTTTGCTTCTGGTTCAGCCCTAAAAGCTTGCCAAAGTGTCCAGAAACCAGTATCATTTCAAGCGTTCTTGATCTGCTGTTGTATTTTATAGAGTACTTGTAATATAAAAGTGTGTTGTTTTGGATTAGTAAACTACCACGTGACCGAGCATCAATGCCACGATGTGGCACACAAATTTTTGCGACGTTCAACTTTCACCCAAAGCCGCGTAGCACAAACAGGCACATCAAGCATTGTCTGTATAGCAAAGACGACCACTTTAAAGGTGCTAAGAAGCGTGAGGAAAGCGCTTTTTCTTTTGTGCTATCTGGATGCTGTTAATCGATGCCTCCGGTAAGACGGCAGCCGCTGGCTTCACATTTAGGAAAAAATCTCCACTCCAGCATTTTTTTTTATCCTCCTTGAGTACAACTGCTAATTTCCCAGTTTTGAGAAATTGGAATAATCTAAAACAGCCAAACACCAAAACAGCCAAAATTCACAAAGAAATGCTTCGCATATATAATGTTAAAAAGTTACGGCAAGGACGAACAAACGAACAGTTTATTTCAGCGTTATGCCTTATTGTATCCTTTCTTTTTTGTACTCGTGTTACAGGCACGTGTAGCTTTTATACGTGGAGTTGAAACGGACCGTCTCTATCCCCCCGCTTATCTCTTTGCTGATTCGGAGATCAAAGAGAGAAATCCTCACATTTTGTCACGGCGACCCCACGGTGGCTGGACCTTTTGAACTGAAAACCCTGACATATCAGTTACAACAATGGCGCGCCAGAACTTCGCCATATCGTATCTCGGAGTAGAGGCTATGGGCATCATATTTCAGCCGCACGCTTTGTACCCCGTTCTTTTCAAGTCTGATCAGTACGTGCCTCTTGGTTGAATGAGTGGGGATATGTTTGGGCGCACACTGTTGCAGTGAAGTTCCGCCTGGTTGATGGCGACCTTTCGTAACTCAGTAAGCTTGCGGCTTCCAGCAAAACGCATTTGAAAAGACAGAACGTATCTATCAGGGCATATCGTTGGAGTCATCGTTTCACGAAAAAAGGATCCGAGTTAAGGGGAGTTGCTGTTGTGACATATAGATGTTTCGTTGTGAAAACGTTGGCTCCAGCCATGTCCTCTGTTAGCCAGGCCTATCTTCCCTGAACTTCTTCCATGCTTGTTAACTTAATGGAATTTAGTGGGGATCTATGGGCGCGTTACTAATTCGTTGTACACGAGCATGGTGCAAAAGCGAATGCCAACACGAAAATATCACGTGCGCGTCGATATTTCGGGTCTCTGTCCAAGTATTTTACGGCCGGCTGGACAACTTGCCGAGGCATTTATAGGGCCACCTAAATCTTCTAGTGCATGTGAATCCTTAATTTCACTTACTTCCTGCATCTGCGAACGTTTGAGTTCTCCTCGCTGAAGTGGTGCCTTCCGTGGCATGACCAAATCTGAAAGTTTGCGTGCATTGCCTTTCGCTCGACAGCATTGTAAAGCCGATGTATTTATTCAATCGGAACTCCAGGAGACTCCAAAATGTACGTGCGAGCACCATAGCTCAACGTATTCTAGCTGTTGTACCCAGTACTTCCGCAAGGCCATTTGTTGCCACCGGTGAGAGTGACGCAGACCTGCGCGCTTTCTGGAAAAGCTTTAGCTCAGTGGCCGGCGCCTTTGCGTGCAGTAATATTTGAAGTACAGCCCGGCCAGTCCCATATCTCCTTCCTAATATTAATCTTCGCTGTATTTCTCTTGCAGACCTGCCGTCAACGTATGTCTTGGATCCGAGGAAACGTAGTGTTCTACAGCGTCTGGAGCCGTTTCATTGGCTGTGAGTTTGGGTGATATTTTTCGGGGGGACAACACTGTACGAGCTGTCAAGCTATATCAAGGCCTTGTTACAGGCCAATAGTTAGTGATTTCTATACCTAAACTGACCTAGTCTCGTCAAAGAATACTCAGATATTGACGCCATCGGCAGGGGTATTGGTTCTCCTCGCGCATTCTGCTCCGTAAACATCTGGTGCATTATACGAATGGACGCAACACCATCCGCACACTCTAGACGTGAACAGGAGCAAACGCATGTTAGGTGGCATTTCATAAAAAGATGGAAATGAGCGTGATATGCAGTAAATTCTGAGCGCGTAATTTAGTTCGATGTGCTAGTTTCGAGGCCTTAGCGAGTTCCCTGTTACAAATGTTGTTGGATTGGCCGAGAGCGCAATGCGTTGTCGTGTAGGTACACATTGCTATTTGTAGTGATGGAAGTATCTGTATTTTCAAGCCATCATGTATACGCAATAACCTAGGCCTTGAACTTACCGCGCAAATAACCAAGTGGGTGTATATGCTGCGTACAGTACTAGATATACCTACCACTCCCTACACTTGAGCTCTGTTTTCTCCTCTTGGATCTTCAATTTATCTTCCTTGTCATAGATAAGCGAAAGCTCAGCAAGTCGATTATCAAGCACTCTGGCTATCAGCTTCACAAATAGTTCCGTATAGGACTGTTTCATTAATCACTACGGTGTGGCACGCCTCCAAAATGTCGCCTTTTACTGACTGCCACGACAAGAAGCGTATTGGTTGCCAAGGAAGCTCTTTCTCTTCGTGCCATTCACAAGGAGAGAGCGGAATTCGCAGGAGAACGATTTATCACGCTTACGGAGCCAGTTTAGGCTTCGTGGTAACATTTGTCACGCTTAGCACTGACGGCGAAACTTGGCTTTTAATTTCGGCAGACCGAGGGACCCGTCTCTCGTGGAAGTGCCATTTGTCCCGGCTGGTGACCAGAATACAACGTCTCTCGCATAGCACCTTAGCCCTATGAAGGGAACTAAACAATGAAACATGAAATGAGTAAATATTTGGGACACAAGTGCATTATCTTGTCGAGACGACGATGTCATCGTCCTAAGTAGCTCCTCTTAGCTGCAGGCACAGTTTGCTGGTTGACGTACTGTGCATGGAAAACAGCGATGACTTCTGAAGGTAGAAGTGTCAAGCGCAGCGAGCGATGTCACGAGAATATCTGTAGCCGTAAGCACAAAGATGGGACTAATCCGCAAACAACTAGGAGTAGTCGAAGCAGCGGAGTTGTCTTCACTATTCTGCGTAGGAAATGCTACATTAAGCCACAAGGAAACTGCGTTCCTGTTAACACAATTGTCATGCGCTTGCGCTAACGCTATCAAAGCGCTTAAATACGCAACAGGAAACTGACAAAATGTGTCATTAACACAGCTATGGGGTATTCGGTCCACTGTCCTGTTGCAAAAGCAAGCGATTGTGTGCTCAAGTGCAAATCACTTGGTATAATTCAGCAAAACTAATAAAAAAACGCAACTAAACGGGAACTTACTTCACGTTAACTGGAGCACGCTCTGCGTGCATACAAGCAGTTTAGGTAGTACATATAGTTTAAGTAGTTTGGGTGTCCAGGAAACAATTACAAACCCTGAAGTATTACCGATACTGCTTCCATCGATAAATCGTTGCAGTTTGCAAGAACAGATGTCTTTCAATCCGAAGAACTAGGCCTGCCCGGTACACTTGGGTGAGTTGCGCAAAAAAAATTGTTACTTGTCATGTAGCTTTGACAAGAATGATTTTATATTAAGTATTCCTCAAGGAACCATTTTTCATAGTAACCATATTATACAATGTGACGTTAGAGCCTGAGAACAAAGTTTTCTCGACATAGGCAAGTCGTACCTACTTTCTCCCTAACTACCAAAGCTACAGGAAGCGCTGGCAGGAAAGACAAATGGATCAAATATAACAAAAAAGAAAGACTGCAACTCTAATTACCATCTTGTCAGCTGCACTGAAGTAATAAATGGTCTACTGAAAGGACCATCAACGAAAACCAACAAATCACAACATAGCATCTTAATCATAATTCTTCTTCTCCGCGATGGATGCGGAGGAGGGGGGGTATTGAAGGTGGGGCATTTCATGAAAGCGGTGTTCTTGGTGCGCAAGATATTGTCCATTTACTCTAGAAATGACAGGTCAAAAGACCTTCTTTGTACAACGACGCGCAGCTGAAGTGGCAGGAGTTTAATTAGCAATACAAGAGTCCTTCTTCGAAGGATGTGAGCCAGAACCCAATGTGTGCGGCTTGCACTATCGGCGCAAGTCTAGGTCACAGCGGAGCTGGTGGCCTTTCCCTACTCCGTCCGCCATCCTCACCTTCACTTCCTTTTTCCCTCTCCTTCCTATGCCATATTTTATGTGGGCATGCTACGCTTTAACCTCTCCTCTAACGTTCACTTCTTCCCCACTCTCGCACCACTCTTCTTCATCTCCCTTTCCACCCACTGTTATATACGGCGTTGGTGGCCTTACCCTCCCCCTTTCTCTCCAGCTCACCCTCACATCTCTCCTCCTCACCTTCTATTTCGTTTCCCACCCACCATACAGTCTTCTTTACTCCCTGTCCTCCTTCTTTCCCTACTCCTCAACCCCACTTCCCTGCTCGAACACAGCTGGCATTCTTGCGACGTTAGCATAACGGACTCGAACCAATCGGTAAAGTACAGTGCAGTCAAAGCGTTCTGACCTGGTGGCGTGAAATGTTTACTAGGGGCGAAGAAGTATTGCAGTTTATCCAGAGAGCACATTTAAGTTCATTGTTTGTTTTGTTTTTAGTACCCCCGTGGCGCATAGTCAATGTGGCGCGTTTTAAGGTGGTCACGACGAAGATTTTACCGCAAGCTAGTGCAGCTTGGCTGTTCAACAAAATAAATGTGATAAGGTATGCTCAGCTGTAAAAGCAAATTGCTCCATGAAGGATGCGCTAGTCTGTGTTGGATTTCCACGCACAAAAGAAGTTTCTTAAGCGAAATTAAAGCTTGTTTATAATTGAAAAATGCATCAGGAGCTTGGGGTATACTTTACAACATGCAGAACGAATATCCGCCTCAATTTGTCGCGAGTAAGTGAAAGGAACCGCTGCTCATGGGTTTTGCCTGTCAACTGACCACTGCATTTAAGTACCAGCTCATTATTTTTTTCGGATCTTCACTTGACGATGTGTGCTAGTGGTGTAAGAAGCGACGTTAAGCGGCGGGTGTATAATGTTTCCTCTGGTAAACATGTGACGTAAGTTGGTGGCTCCTCCAATCACGGGTCTGTGTCACTGTCACAAATTAGTTTTGCGGATTTCCGCATTGTGAAGGAAGGTTCATTAGGGAGAAAATTTGTCATTCACGTGCTTGTAGCTGAAGGATTCGAGGTCCTTCAACAAGGTGAGACGCTCTCAGATGGGAAAAAGTACTTCCCAGTTGAAGAACCTTGTAAGTTCATGATGCAAGACCACGGACATGTTTTTCTTTCTTTTTTTTTTCATTCAATATCTGTTACTTGGTGCAGCGAAGCGAATCTCGAGAAGCACTCAGCGAGTACACGAGAAGAACTCTCCTAATTGCTTCTAACACAATCTGCTGCCTGTAATAACAGCATGCTGTGTGATCGCAATACCTCAGGACAGGTATTAGCTGTGTGGTGAAGACTGTTCTTGCTTTTTTTTTACAACTTTTTACAACGTAAGCTGTTATGAGCTCCTTAGAACGGCCGATTTTAATCGCAATGTGTTCGCCGGCTGCCGTGACAGGTGTCAATGTCAATGAGGGAAAAAAAATCACCCAAGAAAACGCGGGTTCGATCCCGGCCGCGGCGGTCTCATTTTCAATGGAGGCGAAAATGCCAGAGTCCCTTATACCGTGCGTTATCAGTGCACGTTTCAGCGTAAAAACTGTTCGAATACGCGCAAGATAGCGTTGCAGTGAATGGCTACTAAACCGGCTCACTGTCGTCGAGTGCGACGCGTGCTGCATATGTGCTCGTTTAACGACGCTTCACCTCATGCAGAGGCGGCAGCGTGCGTCAAGATACTTCGCGGCTAGGAATCTGCACTTCGAATGGCGAACCTCCGTTAGGCGGGGACAACGTGTCCGAGGGCGTCTGGTGTGTTGTCTGCCCCATCAGTTGTTTTTAGGGGCGAAGCTCCTTAAAGCGGCACCCGTTCGTCCCTCGTAGTCGTAGTCGTAGTCGTAGTGCGTAACCAGTCTTACGCTTTGACCTCCAAGGTGGTGCCGGTGGGAGATTTCTCCTGTGCGTTGTTGAACAATAAAAAAAATTCGCAGCGTGCGCGTTAACTAAAAGCCGAATTCTTCTGTCTCTCATTCGCCATTAGCAGCCAATGGCATGTTCCAGTAGGAAACGTTAGTAGAAGTAGAAGTGTTAAAAGCCGACTTCTGCTGTCTCTCATTCCCAGTAGCAGCCATTGTTTACCTCCAAGGTAGTGCCTGGTGAGATTTCTCCTGTGCGTGATTAAACAATAAAAATTTTGTTCAAAACGCCGTTGATTGATGAAATAAACCAACGAAAGACGCCAGATGTTTTCTAAAAGCAAAACGAAAAGACGCCAGATGTTTCTAAAGCAAAACGAAAAGACGCCAGCTGCTTAACGAAAGACGCCAGATGTTCCTAAAGCAAAACGAAAAGACGCCAGCTGCTTAACGAAAGACGCCAGGTAAAGCAATGGTTTTCATCTGCAACCAGTGCGAGAACCACTTAGCTTACATTTCACCGACCACAAAGCGGTCATAATGAAAGGACAACGGAAACCAGCAATAAAAGTTTGATAAAACATTTAATCAATCGTTTCACGTCATTTTTATCGGGCGAATTAACGGAAGAAATTTCACGGTTTAGCCGATGATTACTTCCAGGAGCTTCGCCCAATCTCATCATCATTCACCTCGTGGATCTGCCGTCAATTTTTTTCGATGAACGCTTTACCAGCTCGCAAGGAACGAGAACGCGCCCTCGCCCGCGAGACTACGCTGACGCAGGCAGCGTCTGCTAGCGTCAAACCAATGCAAACGCGGTGTGTACCCCCCGTGCTGCTTCGCATCGCCTCATGGTCCCCTTCAGCGGGAGATGGTGTAATTTTTAGGGGCGAAGCTCCTCTTAGTCTAACCTTGTCTTGCGTCAGGCGTAACCGGCGTGCCGGGAGGCACGCGCTCGCCCTCGGCGCGTGCCTCCCGGCGCGTGCCTCTCTCTCTCACTCTTCCATTTGCTGTCTTGTGAGAGAGAGAGACAGAGAGAGAGAGAGAGCGAAAGGCGCGCGTTGACTATGGAAACGCTCTTTCTTAGATGATGATTGATTGATGATTGTGGTTCGGTTAGGAAAGGACGCTAATTTCTGCAGCCCATGTCGGGAGCACGGCTAAGCGTCCGTGGGGTAAGGGGAAAGGGAGTGAAAGAGATAGAGAGGAGAGAAAGGCCGTAGTGGAGGGCTCCGGAAATTTAGACCACCTGGGGTTCTTTAACGTGCACTGACAACGCACAGTACAGGGGCCTCTGGCATTTTCGCCTCCATCGAAAATGCGACCGCCGCGGTCGGGATCGAACCCGCGTATTTTGGGTGGCAGCCGAGTACCGTAACCACTACACCACCGCGGCGGACTTTCTTAGATGAACGCTCTACCGGATCGCAAAGAAGGAGAACGCGCCCTCACCCGCGAGAGACAACGTTGGCGCAGGCAGCGTCTCCAAGCGAGTTTCTTGATTGAGAAATACCGACTGCTCGCGTTGGAGAACCGTTCACCGGCCACCCATATATATATATATATATATATATATATATATATATATATATATATATATATATATATGCAATGGATCTTGACTTGCAATGAAGTGCCGGTGGGAGAATTCACTTGTGCGTAGTTGAACCAGATTCGTAGCGTGCGCGTTAACTAAATTAATCCGGAACTCGGCACGATCTACGATGAACCTCCCGAGCTTCGCCCACTCATCATCATTCACTCCGTGGATATGCTGCAATTTTTTTAGATGCGGAGCAGCTTGTATTCGGGGCTATGTCACTCCCTCCCTCCATCCATCCATCCGCCGTGCGGCGTGCACATCCGCACTGCGCATGCGCATCCTCCTTCCCTCCTCTCATTGTCTCATCTCCTCTCCGAACGGCGCGCGTTGGCTATGGAAACGCTCTTTCTTCGATGAACGCTTTACCAGCTCGCAAGGAACGAGAGACAACGCTGAGAGACAGCGTCTGCTAGCGTCAAACCAATGCAAGCGCGACACCTAGTCAAACCGATGCAAACGCGGTGTGCACCCCCCGTGCTGCTTCGCATCGCCTCATGGTCCCCTTTGGCGGGAGATGGTGCAATTTTTGGCCCATAATTTCTGATGTCATTTCCGCCACACATTTTGCAATGCATTGCGATGCGCTAGGGCCTGTCTTCAGTTTTTCCTTCTTCCACGAGAAAACTAAGAAAAATGGGAGCCAGAAAAAAGAGGGATTTTATAAGACGATGGCGAGAAGAGGAACGGAATGGTGAAAGAAAAGAGAGGGAGAGCACGCAGCAGAGTCTAGCTTACGCTCTAACTGTACTACCTCCTCTGCGCAAGCCTGGGAGTATATTTCTTTTTTTTTTTAAGTGCGAATGCACTTTATAAGCGACCCTGAATCCGCCGTCCCATAGCAACGGCGCGAGGAGCGGAGAGGAGCGTCTGTAGCACGGAGGAAGGAAAACTGAGGAGAGGCCGTGACGTCACTTTTTGTGAAGCCAGCGTTAGAGCCTTCGAGATCGGCAATGTACCGATTTCAGCCATGTCAACGGGGCGCGGCGCATGCGCATTGCGGTATCCTAAACCAACGCTCCGCTTCTCGCTGGGAATGGTTGCGAGCGGCTGCGATCGTGGACGATACCAAACGCGTCAAAGGCGACCGTTATACCACGAATTTTCAGCTTCGAGAAAGCGAACTTCGTACGGCGGCGGTCGCGCGTTGGCACGAGCCAGAAATTTAGGCGCACGCGCCCGTCATCTGTGTCGATCACGCGACGCCAGTGTGCCGAGCGTGCGGCGACCGCCGGCACCACTTCACAGACCGCCCGGGGTGAGCTGCTGCGAACAGTACCGCAATGTAGTATATGTGTAGTGCACTATGGACATCGCGCGAATAACGGCGGACAGCGGTGCTTTATCGCGCCGTCGTCCCCTCGAAGCCAGCGTCTCCAAAGTCTGTCGTTGCTGGCCGGCACCGGCCGACGGTCGTGCTACCGTGCTGCGGCGGGAACGCGCCGGCGCGTCTCGCTATGTTTTAAGACGCGCGACCTCCCTTGTGAAGTTCGCTCTGTGAGAACCACGCTTAGTGCTCTCATGCCGAAGGTACTGCGAAGAGCGAGCATCGTAATCGTAAACGAACAAAAAAAAAAAAGAAGTGCTTATAACATGCACAAGCGCAGTTCATAGCTAGAAACAACATATACACATTTAGTACGAAAGCATGCTTTAATGTCTTGCTGTGCGATGCCCGGAGCAGAAACACTGCACAACTGTCACTGACCTGCCAGGCGTTCGCCGTACAAAAAACATAACAATGTCTCCTTCTGTGACGCCGCTTTGACATGACTTCGCTGAGTATTGCAAACATCCTTCACTCGCCGTACAGTCCGTCGATGCTCTCTCGTTAGACGCTCTCTAGCTCAGACCTGCTGGCTGCAGCAACGAGCGGGAGAACGCTGCGTAGTTTTAAATGCGGCACGAAGACTGCATACTGTCGAACACTTGCAGTTCGCCACGGCACAGGACGGTACGGGATCCACAGAACCACATATGCCACAACACAACACGCCGCGCGCACATGGCAACAAGGCCGCCATTTTTCCCCGTAGTAATGGCCGCTAATGCGTCACTTCCTCCACACTTCTCTGCCAGCACGCGGGTTGGGCAGGCCCTCTCCTCTTTTTTCCTTCCTCCGTGGTCTGTAGCAACGGCGCAGCGACGTCACACCCCACGTGACTGCGCGCGCTCCGCCTCCTCACCGCGGTTTGCGCGGGCGCACCGCTCTCCGCGGCGTGACGTCACGGCGCGCTGTGCAGCTGGCGTCGCTGTGCAGCTGTGTGTG
This sequence comes from Hyalomma asiaticum, assembly GCA_013339685.2. Taxonomy (NCBI): domain Eukaryota; kingdom Metazoa; phylum Arthropoda; class Arachnida; order Ixodida; family Ixodidae; genus Hyalomma; species Hyalomma asiaticum. The sequence continues at coordinate 20,819,912 of CM023490.1, forward strand.
TGGCGCCGGCGCGTCAGTCCGTATATAAACGTCCGCCGGCTGCCGCTCGCTCTCTTCTCGCTCGGCTCCGCGGTCGGTGAAGTCTCGCAGTATGGATCCATCGCAGGTTGGATCCATCGCGGTAGGAGTTTCCGACCACGATCGACGGTGGCTTCATAGACTTGGCGTTCAGTAGGAACTCTACGGTCCGCGCCGTCTTGCCGGATCCGCTCACCGTACATTTCTCGGATCACAAAGCGCTGGTACTAACCGTGAGCTACAACGATAACACCAATAGGTGCTGATCTGTAGTGACGTGTGTAGAGTGTGTGTGTGTGTGTGACGTGCTCGGCGATGTGTGCATTTATGCATCTACGAAATTGCGAGGTGTAAATAAATAATACTTCGTGTATAAATGTGTGTGTGTGTACAATGCATCATGACAACACTTTAAATTCATTAATTACACTTTAATCATAACTTTACTCCCCCTCATAGCATCACCCCGTGCATTCGCACTTAACCATGTTCACTCTCGGGGAAATGCTTTTCTTTTTGTTAGCTACTTCTATTTTTTTTCTTTGCCAGCGAAACCAGGCAGGCAAAACATATTTCCTAAGAACGAGTATGCCCCACAAATCATACGCCGTCATGCAGCACCATCGCTGAGTTCATATGAACAGACGACGAAAACGATTAGCCGAAATCGGACGGTACATGATGAAGTTTCAACTGCTTTTGCATAACGAATACGAAATGATGGATCTCCCGAAGGCGCACGCACTTATTTGTGTCGCTTCAAATTCCGAGTCTCTCGAATTACAATGTACGACGTTTTCTTTCGGAAACGTAATTGCAAGCCATGTACGTCAACAAACCTGAGCTCGAGTCAGATCCGGCGAAGGTAATGATTGGACACGTCCAAGCACTCCCTTCAAACTTCTATTTCTTCTCTCTTGCTCTGGGATCTCCCGCTAATGGAATCGCGGCACCGGTGGAAAAGTAAAATATTCGCGAAGCATAAACACATAGACCCATATCATGCATTGGCATGTATTTTATCGTCGGAAGTGGATGTTTTTGTTGCCCTGGAAAACTGAGTGGCGCAATTTAAAAGAGAAAGCAAATTGAAATTTTGATACTACGAAGCCAGTGTCGATTGTAAAATGGCTCTTATGAAACGTACTAGAATACGTACTCGAAGTAAGAGTCGCATAATCGTGTGAAATATAGCGCACACTATAACATAGGACGATACAGCAAGGTGACGCAAGCCTTCGCGTTATCTTGCTCTGTCGTCCCTTTCATGGTGTCGCCCCTGTAATAAGTCGTAAGCTTAAGACTGTTGTCTTCCTCACGAGTTATTCCGTACGAATGAGTGAAAGCTGCTTTAGTGATGTCGTAGATCTAGCTGACGTAATAGCTGAGCAGCTAATTTTAGAATGTGGATTGGATTCCCGGCCACGCTGGTACCATTTTGATGGGGGGCGAAGCGCGAGAAAGTGAGCCCGTCGAGTTAAGACTCTTGCCTGTCGACGAAACAGTTATGGTTAAAATTCATCCGCGATCACACCACTATACTGCGCGCTTCTTAACCACATGATTTGGGCGTGTTATATCCGAGGTTTTTTTTTTTTTTAATTGAACCCGCCTCCTATTAAGCTTTGTACAGCTGTCGCACTGCAGTACGTAAATATTCCTGCCATTCCAAAGGAATATATAAAGTTGGTAGGAAGGCTTCAACGTGCTGATTCATCTATGAGACATTTAGCTTCGTGCCTTTCAGTTTCTATGGAGTTCTGTTGCAAGTAGCACGGGAAACATGAGAAATAGGGAAGTAACTGCGCCAACGAGGCTAATTCCGGTTTCGCGGTTGGTACTTGGCATCTGTCTGCACAAGAAGTGGATGGGAATGAAGACGGCGGTAACTTCCCGTGTGTTCGCTTGCGCAACCTTATAGCGACTTGTCTGAAGAAGTTACCCACACCACAAAAATCAACGCAAGAGCAATTTCGAGATCAATACGATACAAAATCAATACAGCATCAACGCACGATGAAACGATGAATCAATTCAAGATGACGATGATGGCGCACGCGCGCACACAACAACGCACGCACGCACACACGCGCACACACACACGCGCGCACACACACACACACACACGCGCGCGCACACACACACACGCGCACACACACACACACACACACACACAGTAGCGGAAGAGGGATCAAAAAGTAAAAATAGCCCGAATGTCTAGCGGCCTCCTGGGAGAGCAGACAAAGGTTGAGAAGATAACGATCGCCAGTTTACCACTAGAAAGTACTGCGGCTAAAATATGTAAACCCTTGCGGTGCGGCAACGTGCATGAATGACGGTGATAATCTTCATATCGACGAGAAAAAACATTGGAGAGGGCAAGCGATGTCTTCAGTCGCGCCTAATGGTGACGTTGAGAGAAATTCTGCCGAGTAGCGATTCAACCGTACCAGCACGCAGTCACACAACGCGCGTGCAGAGCAGAGCGTAGACGCTTCTTACGTAGTCGAGTTATTGAGTCGTTCGGGTGCGTGAGGAGAATCATCATCATCATCATCATCCTGTTGTTAAGTCAACTGCTGAACGAAGGCCTCTCCCAACGATTTCCAATTTACCCTATCCTGACCGAGTTGGTTCCACTTTATGCCAGCGAACTTCTTAATTTCATCGCTCCATCTAACCTTTTGCCTGCCTCTGTTACGCTTTCCTTCTCTTGGTATCCATTCTGCCGTTCTTACTGTCCATATGTTATCTGTCCTCCGCATGGTATCTCCTGCCCAGGTCCACTTCTTTCTTTTAATTGATGTAATAATATCAACTACTCCTGTCTGTTCTCTAATCCACTCCGCTCGTTTTTTCTCTCTTAGCGTTACAGCTATCATTTTTCTCTCCATCGCACGCTGCGTGCTTCTTAATTTAATCTCTAGATATTTTGTTAACCTCCGTGTTTCTGCACCATACGTTAGTAGTGGGAGAGGAGACTGGAGCAAGCTTAAAGACTGTGCGCGCGGGTGCATGTAATTCATCGTCATCTTGAATTGGTTCATCGTGTCTTCATGCTCTATTGATTTTGTATGGTATTGATTTTATGTGTGTGTCACGTGTCGCGAGCTGAACATTAAACAAGCACCGGTCAAAGTGAAAGTGGGATTCCGTGAACCCGGGGTAGCGATTTGTTTGCATTTTCATGACGCTTCCAGGTGCCGAAGAAAATGTTTACGCAATCTCACGGGCAAAATCGGGGTCGTTTCTGGAAACGCGGTAATTTAGAATAATTAAACAAAATTATTTAGCGCGAGCAAAAGCGGAGCACACCAGAGAGACACATAAGGGACAAGCGCTACTTACAACTTGTCGGTTGTGTATTTCTCTCGTGTGCTCCATTTTTGCTTGCGCTAAATAATTTTCGTGAGTATGCACCAACTAGGCCCTCAAAAGCGTTTTCCGAAGTGTACTTTCGGAAAACCACGTGTGCAGCTTATGCCGGAACTCTAGCGAGTCTCTCGGTGTCCAGCCTCCCACAGTTACGGGCTCGAACGTGGTGCACTCTATAGTTCGTTAACGTCGACCTGGCCGACTTGTAGTTTGCGTAATGAGGGCGTACTCTTCCTCATGGCAGGAACAGTGCGCTGTCTCTGAAAGCAGTGCAGATTTGACACGTGGTCCATTTGGAAGTAATTAGGGCGCCACATCTGTCGACGTGTAATTTTTACGGCGTCATTTAAACTTGTCCCGCACACATCAGAATTACAGTTCCACCCTTGTAGATCCCACATGAAGGTGTTCTGATGTCATGCTAAAGGGGCGGTGCCAAGTTGGCGGGGGAAGGGGGGGGGGGAAGACACATACGTTCGCCTGCTGCCCTTGCCCCGATTCTTATAGGAGCGAAGGAAAGCTCACGCAAGGTAGGTGGTATGGGACCGCTCCTTGCCCTCCCAGAAGTAACGTACTTGTAGCAGGTGCCCTTTTCTCCCCTCCCCCCCCTCACTTTTAGCAAAATCATTTTGGTGTCACCAATGAAACCACGACACCTACTCAATGTCAGGGTCATTCGGCAGCAAACAACCAGGTCGCGGATACGACTCGGAGTCTGCTTCGCCGGACAGGATGGTTTTTAATCCCTGCTGAAGCTGCACGGGTTCTACTGCAGTTTTTGCTGCTGCGAATTTCTTTTCGAGCACTACTTCTTACGTGTAGGCCTCGTTAATTTTGTTCGCGGTTTACTGATATTCCTTTATTCTTCGGAATCTGTTGTTGTATAGTACCCACAGTAACTTAAGCATTTATCAACAATACTGGGAATTTCGATTTTTCTCAAGTTCTACGCGTCACCTACCAATGAAATTGAACGAGCTCTTTGTTTAGAACAGCTGAGTGGCGAGGCGGCAGAAAAACTGACCGTAGTTTTCGGCCATTCAGTTCTGGTGTCGCCAGTGATAGTGGAAGCCGAGGTACTGCAAGTTTAGCGCAGCGGAACCGGCACTTCTGCCTAAAAACGACGCCGAAATTGCATTTATTTATTTATTTATTTATTTATTTATTTATTTATTTATTTATTTATTTATTTATTTATTTATTTATTAAAATTCCTCACAAGCCTCAGAGCAGAAATTGAACTAGGGGGAAAACGCAATCGGTGTGAGTATAATCAAATACGAAACCGTATTCAACACGCATAATCAAACAAAATGAGAGTACAACACAATATTGAGCTAATAAATAAAACTAAGCCGGGCAGAGATGCTCCCTTTAGTGGAGAAATGTATTGGAAAACAGAGTTAGTAGCGTTGAGACATCTAAGGAGGACCTAGATTGACTTGTCGCCGTCGTTCCGAATTTGTATTTATATAATTAAGGCTCCTATGTGTAAATATAAAAAAAAACGCACCCCCCTCCCCCACACACACAAACACAATTCCAACGTACGCGACTCATTCTAATAACGAACGCGTACCTCATTACTTAGTGCTGGAAGACCCACGAGCTGAGAAAAAGAAAAGATCGTTAAGAAGTTTGAAGAGACAGGTTTGGACGTGACCGAGTACACCCTTATCCTTTTTCTGAAACTGTCATTTTTTAAACCAGGTCTGTGCCTTCCGTAATCACATGAGAGCGCTGCTGCTGCCTTCTTATGTTTGCTAGCTCATTATCGAAAGCGAAAATAATTCCCATCAGCGTCTGATTACGAGAACTTAAACCTACTTCGAGAAGAGAGTCCGGTTTTTCAATTCTTAATTGCTCTGAAAACGTACGTTGGACAACCAGCCATACCGCAGCTCGTTTCATATTTATTCCTTTTCGATGTCATAATTAGTATCATCGTCACGTCTTTAATTCACCATCGCTGGGTGTTCTGGAGCAGGATCTGAGAACTAAGAAAGTGACTTCATGGGAACTGTGAATTTCCAGCTCCCCGTATTTACGGATTATACTTTTTCTGCTTTAGCATTCATGCTTTCAGTCGCGGCGATCAAATAATGATACGTAATTACGCGTAACCGCTCCGTGTATTGCTGCAAGACGAGCACGCGTTGACTTCGTGCCAGAGTTTTACTAAAGCTTCGACGGGGGTAGTTGCTATGTCATCCTAATGTATCTCTCCCTACGCCAGACTTTCATGTAGTGCGTGTAATGTGAAGCTACATATTGCAGACAATATCGCCCTTCAGCACGTACAGCCGATACTCCCCTACACTATTAGCACGGTAACCTTTAGTTGATATTATAGGCACATTAAAATGTGAAAATATGCTCCTTTACTAAAGGTTAAAGTGCTTTAACCTTTAGTAAATGAAGATATTTTCACATTCTTGTGTACCTATAAAATAAACGAAAGGTTACCGCGTTTAGAGTGTAGGTGTTTCAAGACGTCAAGATGGGGTCTAGAAAGCTATGTGAACCATTGCGATAGTATCGCTACGCCTGTAACAAATATTACGCAGGCGGCTTCCGTTCCATAGATGGTCCAAACAGCGAAAGTACACGAATGGGTACAAGCGCAGAGCTTGTACGCATTCGTGTACTTTGTTCGAATTTCCGGAGTCCTCCACCACGGCATCTCCCATAGTCACATCGTTGTTTTTGGATGTAAAAATGCAGAAGTCGATCACTAACGCATCGCCAAGTATATTAATATGAAATCGTCGTCATTCGCAATGCACTCCTACAGAAACGTGTCACGTGAGCACCGTCATTGTTCAGTAGCTGAAGATGTCCTTCGCGTGTTAAGAGAAAATGACAGTTGAGGTTGCATTTACATTAAGATATAGAAAGACAGCCGAGTGGGTCAGAGAACAGACGGTAGTCGCCGACATAATAACCGACGTTAAGAATAAAAAATGGACACGGGCAGGCCACGTGATGAGAAGGATAGATAACCGATGGACAGTTAGAACAACGGAGTGGATACCAAGAGAGGGCAAGCGAGCCGTGGACGACAGAGAGTAAGATGGGGGGACGAAATCAAGAAATTCGCAGACGTCAAATGGAATCAGCTCGGGCAGTACAGGCAAGAATGGAGAGGATTGGGAGAGACCTTCATCCTGCAGTGGACTAAGATGGGCTAATGATGATGATGATGATGATGATTAGCTGGCCGTGGGATCATGTTTCCGCGCGGCGAATTGAGGAAGACAGAGGAAAAGCAGCTAACTGCAAAATCGATTCAACCGATAAAGGGCAAGTCTGAGACATCGCATGTTCGTCTTGCCGCGTGATCGGCTTTATTGATTTTCCGCGGACGAGTGCGAACCCGACGCCAATAAACCGCTGTGGCAGTGGCGGAGACGGGACAGGCAGCCCATGCGCGACCGCGGAGCCGGGCTGGCGTCATTTCCGAAGCGTATCGATTAGGCAAATGTCGACAACGCGGTCTCGGCAAAGTTCGTGCCCGAGTCAATGAAATGAAGATTCCTGCGAGCATTCTTTTACGACGTGCCCTCGAGAAATCGCTCGCATTGTCCTTACGGTGCATTTTCCAACACAGTCAGCCAATTTGGGAATAATACGCTATACTAATAATAATAATAATAATAATAATAATAATAATAATATGGTAGCGGTGGAGGTGATTGTGGTGGTTGTAGTAGTAGTTGCAAATATTGTTTTGTTGTGTTTCCCCTTCTGATGGCGCCTGTACCGTCGTCATTACTGCCGTCACAGTAATCGTGCTTATCGTATGAGCAGCCATGCTGATGTGTTGTAAGTCGCAGTAATAGTAGTAGTTATTGTTACTGATATAATGCACTAGTTGCGTCGTCGTTGGCATACTTACCGTCGCTTCTTTACTAGTGAAGCTGTGCAGAAAGTTGTGCTTGTTAGTAATAATAATAATGATAATTGGTAGGAGTTTACGTGCCAAGACAACTATACAGTAAGGCTTGCGCCGTAGTGGAAGGTTCCGGAAAACTTGACCACATGGGGTTCTTTAACGTACAGCGACAACGCACAGTACACGGACCACTAGCATTTTTGCCTCCGTTGAAACTGCGACCAATGCGGTCGGAATCGAACCCGCGTCTTCCGGATCAGCAGCTGTGAACAATAAACGCTGTCACCCGCTGCGGGCCGGTTGTGCTTGTTAGGCGTTTAAGCAAAATGACTAAAATCTCATTTAAACCTTAGTTTGACCTATTATAAGAAACATGTTCAAAACTTACCCAGCGTTCCTTTTAGGCATGAGAAGGCTAGCGTGTTCTTAATTATTTGGTGTTGATGTCTCAATATGGACATTGCGAATAGATAATATCGAGTCTGCCAAACTGCCTTTTTTTCTCGAAATTAGTCTTCAAACAGTTGTCGTCACCTTACGTTCGATATTTACGCGAGCCCTCACAGTGATTTTACTTGTCTTATCGGTGAAATTAAGTTAAACGCGTTGTTTAAATTTTGGTGCAGTAACAAGCAGATTGCGAGCGCAAATGGCAAACGCTTGTTCTCTGAAAGTATACATGCACATGTTATGCTCAATTACTAGTGCAAGTGATTTGGAGAATTAGGCACTGCCTTTGTTCTAGCTATTTTCTGTGTCTCAATAGAAACGTAGAGGGCAGCTAACAAGAATTTACAGAGCGACAAGTGTAACGATGAACGAAATGTTTAACGTTCGCGGTGTCACAGAATCTTCAATAGATGTGTGACTACGCCGCTTGGCATTAGAATATTTCTTTGAACGCTCACTTCATTTAGTGCGCGCTCTCATGATTTACGATCGACTCTGTCATACGTTGAAACATTCATATGGGTGATAAGGAGAGTTCTCCACTTGGAATTCCCTTCATTTCGAACTTCTCACGGAGCGTAAGCCGAATTTGACTACAATACAAAGTGTCAAAGAACTTGAGCAAAGACCGCTTCATGCGAAGTTCTCTTTAGATGATGTAAGGGGTGTGCCTTGAGGCAAGAGGAGAAAATGGGCCATTCCTAAAAGAGAGACTCAAGTTACATTGAAGTCACTCAAATCAGAAGATGCCACTGATGACCTTTATTAGGCTCGAAAGGCGAGTCGCTATAGCGCTGTCTTCGAGGCTATAGGCCCGGCCTTCAAGGAACAACGAAATGTCGCAGTGGCAGGAGAGGAGGCGAAATTGACCTTCTAACAGCCTGCGGCATCTTGTGAAAGGCAGCGTCTAGAATTTGATCTTCCAACAGCTTGCGACATGTTGTAAGAGACAGTCTTCGCAATGCAGAAAGTTGAAACGTGTATAAAGGGGCTATCGCGCGCCAAAGGCAATGAGTAAAGGCTTTACAAAGGGAGACGAGCTTCACAAAGTTGGGCGCCGAAACATATGCAAGTGCTGCTAGCAATCCTGCATCAATTTAAGTACAAGAATACAGGAAGGCGGACAAAGAAAGGGAGATGGCGAGAGAGATTAATTCCAGGAGCAGAGATGGAAGGGTCAGGAACTGTTCTGGTACTGCTCAGATATGGTCCGGGAGGGATCTTGCATGGGAGCCGCGGCGACGTAATGAGCCCGCATTCCAGTCATTCCAGCATCTTGGGAGCAGTAATTCAGACAGTGAAAGAAAGCACGCCATCGGGAAGACCCGCGGTCCGAGCCTTTTGACCTAGTTTTTTTTGCGTGGTGCGATGTATCGGTCTCATGTATTGAAGGAAAAAAAAGCCGAAGCAGTCTTGGCCGGTTCTCTGTATCTCGCTATACTATCAACGAGCTTCTGTTTCTCGTCAGGGCTTTCTGCGGCGTCAAAGAAGTGCTTTGCTTCGAAGGCAAAATTCTGCGCAGACATTCGCGAGCATGTCGAAGGCGCGTTCTTATAGTAGCTTAGCTTCTTAGTTCAACCGGTCAGCAGGGCTGTCGTGCCTTCAAACTTGTTTGTTACTAAATAATTCTTTTGTGCGAACTACTATCTATCTATCTATCTATCTATCTATCTATCTATCTATCTATCTATCTATCTATCTATCTATCTATCTATCTATCTATCTGTCTGTCTGTCTGTCTGTCTGTCTGTCTGTCTGTCTGTCTGTCTGTCTGTCTGTCTGTCTGTCTGTCTGTCTGTGAAAGCCTAAACCTTGAGTGAGGCGTGTGGAGAGGCCAAGTGCAGCCCATCCTCTATAAGCTTCCAAAATAAGTCACCTGCATAAGACCAACATATGAGGCACACTTTCCAGTTTCTCCTCAGTTTCTCCTCTCTTAAAAGGCTCGCATGTCGCGTTGATTCATTAGAACGCGTTCTTTGAAGCAACCGATTCTCTACTTTCCGATAACCATTCCTTACACGCACTTTGCTCATTCCAAATATTCGCATCGATTCATAACGCTTGTATTCCGCTTGTCGATAGTCGTTACAAAGCGAGTACTGAACGACATTATCTGTTGAAGCATCAAACCTGTTGGCTTGTTTTGCTGCCTTTTCTTTTAGGTTCTGCTTGCCTAATACGTCATGCTGCAGTTGAGCTGGTTTCGGAAATTTGCATCTATCTTTTGTCAGCGAATTCCAAGGGCCCTTCATTAGCGGGCTACGCAGGAATACGATAGGGAGCACGCGATAGTCACGAGAAAAAAGAAAAAAAAAACACGAGGGTCTTCGAAAACGAAGCTAACCAAAGATCATATGTTTCATGCAATACCTCTAATGGAATATGGAAAGTGAAAGCAATGCGATCACTCCTTGACTTTTTTATTCAGAAATAATGAAATTTGCATGCAGTTCGCTCCGTTAGAGACTAGCACGATACAAAAAAAATTTCTCGCCGTGGTTCTTCGAGCTACAGGTGTCAGCCTCCCCGTGGAGTTACGACTGTAATTCATGCAAATAATCCTCCATCGAAATGCTTCTAGTGTATTCGCTTTCTCCCGAAGTCACATTCATACGTAAGCCAATTGATTTGCTCTCTCTACTATCTTCCACTGACTTGTGCGGTTTTTTATCTTGTTTATTGTTCGCAAGAGGCGTACACTCTGACATTATGCGGGAGGCGCTTAGGTTTTGCCTTTAAGAGCAGAGTGCGCTAGTGTCCATGCTCCGTTTGCAGATACTGACATAGGATATAACTTTATGGTGGAGTACGAATATTAAACCAACATAACTCATGCGTCATGACACCAATAACTTGGCGCCCCTGTCAATTGTGTCGCGATTAACGAAAGAACGACAGCTCCACTGTTCTATCGCTTGAGGCTGCTCCACGCGCGAAGCGTCCTCAAATTTGTTAATCATTTACAAGTTAACTATGTTGTTAAATTTCCTTACGCGTCTACATTTGCGTGCGTCCACATCATCTAGACCGGAGCGAAGTTCCCTGCCAAACGTGAAGAAGCCCATGAAATCTGAGATGGATTGAAATGAGACACGTACCACCATTTATTCATCTGTCCTCGCTGTCTTCACGCGACTGCATAGAGAGAGCAGAGTGGCTCTCTGACAGAGACAGACGGTCCCAACTGATCCGAAGCCATAACTCACGTCCGCCTAGGAGACCTCGAACCCCGAGCACTAGTGCATCATATCTCACCGTGTAACCGGACCGGCGTTGCACGTCCTGTTACCGACTGTTCCTTGTCTTGAGATTCGCGATGACTCGGGTCTCGTGTGGCACATTTGGGTATGCGTGACATTCACCCGAAAACACTCACTGTGCCGTGGTAGGAGCCCACGTCCTGAATAGGGCCTCGTCTCTCTCAGCATTTGTGTTCAACGAAACTGTTGAATAGCTAACAATTCCGCAGGTATTCTACAGGAGAGACACAGACGACGATGCATTTGTATGATATGAACTGATTGCCATTAAAGGACGCATCTGAACACATGAGAATTGTGAGACACGCAATATGCACTGAAACAACCACAAGGTGAACCGTGGACAAGTCTTTAGTCCCTTTAAGAACTTTGTAGCCTGTAACGTAAACGGAAGCACAAGGTGAACCATGGGCAAGTCTAAAGACTTGTACATGGTTCACCTTGTGCTTTCTTGTGTTTCCAGGTGAACTATAGACAAGTCTTTAGACTTGTCCATGGTTCACTTTGTGCTTCCATTTACGTTACGGGCGACGAAGTTCTTGAAGGGACCCTACAGCGAAAAACAATTTTTCTCGTATTATTAGGTTAGCTTTCCACAATACCAAAAACACCAATCTTGTGAGGCGGAGACCCTCCGTAAGCTAGGAAAAGCGCAAAAATAAAATACAGGGGGCGACGCCACTTTGAAGTTACAGCACTAAAGCGCGTGACGTCACAGCTGTTTGACGGCGTCTAGTAAGACCTACCTAACTATTTATCGATGAGAAAGAGCTACACTGTGTTCCAAGGAAGTCTGAGGCTTAACACGAGGAGTTTCAGAACACTTGACGGAGCTAGTTTGGCGAGAATATAGAAAAAAAAGGAAATCGGCCTTCTGACGTCACTAGGATTCAAAGTGCCGGCTCGATTTTCAAAACTAGAACTTTGATATTCATTTTCTTTTTTTTAATATTGAACGTAAATTGTGCAATTTACGACATTCGAGTTCTCGAAATAGAAGTTATCATTCGCAGCCATTTCACCTTTTCACTTAAGTGCACCTTTGAGAAAATGAAAGGGAACGAACTCGCCCAATTTCGCACACTGTTTCAAGTCATAAGATATTGGCCTGGAGTGGCACGAATTGTAGGACCGATTGCTCATGGCATCAAAAACTTGAGATGCTTGCCCGTTAACATCACGTTTAACGATAATAAAGTCAGGTGACGTACGTTCCGCATTTCTTGGCCAGGGATATGCGAGTGCTCGCTGCAGGTGAGTGAAAGTTAACCTGTAAGCAGTATGTCAGTCAATGACCAGCTCTTAATTGCAACATATGTAAATGTTCCCCGCAGCTGATAGCTCATGTATGACAAAACCTTATCTTCTTCTCAGGAAGCCGCAAACTTATTAATCATTGCGAGTTTAAAAAAGAAAGAAAAATTTCATAATGTATCGAAGTTTTTTTTTCTTTGTTTTTTCACTGTATGTACTCTACGTGTTGTGTTGGAAAGTAGACAGCGTTCCTTACTCGGCAATTATGACACGAATATTGCTCAGAAAACGGTGGACTCGCGCAGGAAAGTTACTGACGTTGTCTGTCCCATTTACGTTGTTTGTCCCATTAATCAGGCGATACTACATGACCATGCTCTTACTCGCTTAACAGACTGCTCTTCCTAACGCACCAGTTCACTCATTCAGTATGTGGGGACATTATGCTTTCGAAATGAAGATCGAAGTCGGCTCCTCTACTACCTCAACGGCGCACAGATTTAATGGTGCATTCACCGGCTGAGAGACTGCTCGCTTATCGGTGCGCGTCTTCGCGACATTCGGCTTGCGGTTCCGCTTCATTTACTTTGGATGTCGTTCGCACGAAGTCTGCAGTACACGGGACATTAAATACACCATTAGAAAGCATCGTTCTCTTAGCCACACGTATTGAAACGACGGGTTGCATATCACTGCACATATACTTGACCGAGAAATTACGCCTTCGCCAAACGTCAGGCAATGCATTCCCGTTACAAAGTGGCACAAGGGGATCGTTAGCTCCAAAGAGAACGTGCAAGTATAGAATGATCGAGGCATGAATCGCGATCATTCTATACTTCCACGGGGAGCTAGGCGTATTGACTGCTACGGTTTAGCAATTAAATTGGAATGCTGACTTTGTCATCATGTATCCGTGGTGGCCTTGGTAGTCGTGTAAGCTGTTACCAGCCAGCAACAGCGTTTTATTACGTCTTAAACTCGGAGATAGATAGATAGATAGATAGATAGATAGATAGATAGATAGATAGATAGATAGATAGATAGATAGATAGATAGATAGATAGATAGATAGATAGATAGATAGATAGATTAAAATTGTTTCAAAAGCAAAAAGGCTTCCTCTCAAGAATGCGTTCAAGAAATTTCCACCATACGGTAAGATGTTATGTGCTGTGTATTTCGTTTTCTATACAGCCCTCTTGCTATCATTCCGTGATGGCGCCCACCTCGTCAAACTACTCGACGTTGTACTTTTGGTCAGTGCTTCATTTCTTTTCACAAAAAGAGGAATAATCTCTGAATTGAAATTGAATACAAAACGCAAAAACAGCATTCTGATTGCCGCACTGCGGTGTTGTATGTCTTTCTTGTTCTCTTTTTGCTGTAGCAATGAGTGCTTTTTTTTTCTCGAGGCGGACACGAAGACTAAGAGGCAAACGTATTGTGCTTGCATAGCTGTTGTTTGATTTCCTGCGTATATCGCTGTTCTAACTTATATTTATTTTACTTTGCTCGGCCTCCTTACAAACCTATATATAAGTGACACAATTATACGGACCAAATTCTCTCGCCGGCTTTAGGGTTGCAAATGTTCATACAAGGACCTGGGCAGGGCCCAGTATGTAACATAAAATGGGAGATGTTCGAGGAACACGCATTTGCCAATCCGCGACCAAGGGAGTCGTTCGCCGGAATGACCGTCATGTAATGCAGCGAATAAAACAGCCAGCGCTCACCAGAGCAGCGAGACCCGCGCAGGCAGTTTGCATAAGCAGGAAATGATGCCATCCGGGACAGTTTGCTTACGTGCATCGAAGGCGCCTCGACAGCGACATTAACGTTGCCGGAAATGGGTAGACACGCCTTGATGACGTCACAAGGGGGTTACGTCGGTATACTGACAGGGGTACGAGGCTTCGACAGTGGTCCTGGATGTGCGTGTGCCTCCTAATTCCTCGCTCGTAAACGCCGCTCATTAGGGCCAGATGGCATCGGACCGCCGTAAGCATGCGGGTGCGTCTCACTCGCATATGGGCGAGCCATTTGTAGGACGTCGTGTTGTATTTTACGACTGTGCGACGTGTGATAAGAAGGCTCAGTGCTACATCGTCGCTTCACCCTGTCTGAGTGTGACAGAATGGTTGAAAAAACGTGGCCTCCACTGGACCTTTTGGGGACATTGGAGTCCCCAGATGTCCCGAAACAGTAAAGAAGAGGATGCGGCGATTGCTAATCGACTTCCTGCGAGACACTGGATGGATCGATTCCTGGCGACACATCCCCGATCAACCCTTGTTAATTGCCCCGCCACGGTGAACTAGTGGTTATCGCACTCGGCTGCTGGTCCGATTGATTGATTGATTTGTGGGGTTTAACCTCCCAAAACCAGTTGTGATTGTGAAAGACGCCGTAGTGGAGGGCTCCCGAAATTTCGACCACCTGGGGTTCTTTAACGTGCACTGACATCGTACAGTACACGGGCCTCAACTTTGCGCCTCCATCGAAATGCAGCCGCCGCGGCTGGGGTCCGCTCCCACGACATTCATATCAACAGCCGAGTGCCACTTAGCCATATACCATCGTGGAAGGTCTCATAAATCCTTGGCGGGCTAAATGCGCCTGATGCAACACAACCACCAATTATTCTGCCCCGTAGTACACGCAGGAGCATAGATAAGGCGTTATGGACAGCACCTATCGATTTTTATGTTTAAGGGTAGCCGAGGAATGCCAGAACTATATCGAAAAGCTTTTTGTCGTTGCCAGTCGCCAACGTAGCGCAGCACGCTGAATCGTATAGAGGGAATTTCAGAGCTCCCTAAAGATATCAAACTCTTCTATTGTTCTTCTTTCCAGGGGTTATGTTTTACTCATTTCTTTTCCTCAGGCTCCTGAACTAAGGAAACACAATATGGTGCTTGACTGTGACCCGAAAGATGCGGATACTATTCCAGCCATGGGAAATCGCATTATCAATGAAGACATAGATGCTTGACGTCCGTGTTCTTTGCGTTATCAATGCACGTTGAAGAACACCAGGCGGTCAAAATTTCAGAAGCGCTCCGCTAAGGCGTGCCCCATGATTATTTATTTTATTTTTATTTTATTTTATTTGAAGCATGCTGCTAGCCTCACATTTGAGGCTGTTGCAGGAAAGAGGATGATACAGATATTCAAAAGAAAAAAGAAACAACTGAATAAGGCGCGTACGCAAGTTCACTTGCAGAGGACAAAACATACACTATCTAGAGTAAACTGTACAAATGCTAGAAGAATGAGAAAAGCAGCAATAAATAGCACGTTAAAAAAGTTTAACACTCAAGGAAAAGCAATAAAAGAAATTTCACAATCATTACAACAGACACAATCAAAATCAAAATAATAAATAATAGATAAATAGATAAAGAGACAGTCATTATACTAAGGACAATATCCGACAAAATAAAGCAAGAAAACAAGATACTGCGAACAAGATATTGAGAAGTGAAATAGATTACCCGCATGCCGACACCCACGAAGCATATCTTGGTATCTCGGCGATAAAAGCTTCGAGTGAAGTGCACATGACAGCATCGTTGGGCAAACCGTTCTAATCTCGGATTATATCGTGGTTCTGGTCGCAAAAAAAAAAAAACTCTATTATTGCAAAAATGAATGACCCCCTCCCCTATCATTATTACAGCTGCCATTTCCAACGTATCTAAGAAATTAACAAAGACCAACAACGCACATGGGAACGTCGTCCTCATTTTGAGAATTCCAGCTGTAAAGGAAGTGAGCGAACGATTAAGTTTGCGATAGTCGGCTTATCGGATCAACGGATGGGTCTCGTTCACTTGGCTTTCCTTCAGTCGACGCTCGACTTTCTTGAAGCTAACGACGAGCTCTCGTGCAGCTAAGAGGATTAAGTGCTGTGGAAGCTCTCTTGATGCTAAGCGTTGCCGGGTGTTCCAGTTCAAGGAATTATTTCATGATTCGAGGGGCAGATGATTAAAGACAGCCATGTTCGTCCAATATCTTTAAATATGAATAATTGACATGGACCAGTACTCTTTCTTTTTTTTTTTCAAGAGTCATTTTTTCGTAACCTCCTTAAGCACGCCGTAAGACAGTACACAGTAGTAAAACATCGGAAGACAGTATCAAAACCGAATATTGGGCGAAGGCATTTCTACAACGCAGAACTAGAGAGCTATAACACTCGCGCACTTCACACGGCTACAACTCTGGTCGAAGCGGTATATACAGTTGAACGCTGAGTGAAGGACTGTCTTGCAATGTGTGAAAGGTTGTTATGTTATGTTATGTTATGTTATGTTATGTTATGTGGGGTTTAACGTCCCAAAACCAGGTCTGATTATGAGAGACGCCGTAGTGGAGGGCTCCGGAAATTTTGACCACCTGGGGTTCTTTAACGTGCACTGACATCGCGCTATACACGGGCCTCTCAACATTGCGCCTCCATCGAAATGCAGCCGTCGAAGTCGGGATTCGATCCCGTGGCCTTCGGATTAGCAGCTGAGAACCATAGCCACCAGACCACAGTGGCAGGTCGTATTGAAACATGCGCGAAAAAAAGAATTGATTCCAAGTAAAACAAATTTGGAACTGTCTATACCGGTGGGGTAAGGGTCCTTCATTTCCACGTTGAAAGGCCTAGCCATGCGGCTGTCATTCTAGGCCTTTCAGTCCCAACGTGGGAGCCCTAAACGCGTTTGGGCGCTTCTTGCAGGACACTAATAAAGTTTATTCCATCCATCCATCCATTCACTACGAATGCGTTAAAAGTTTAGGCTGAACGCGAAGGCGAAAAAAAGAAAAAGATGGAGAAGCTAGAGTAAAGTGGTTTGCATTTATTTGCGTTCTACGCGTCTTTATTGACTTTGTTTTCAATTTTTTTTGTTCATTTTGCATTGTTGGTGTTTTACGATCCGCCGCTGGTTTCCTCGACAGAAATACGAGAGGTGAATTATGCTCATCCATTTGCTCACAAGAGGCTTTATAGCGGAATGAATGAGGCTGATTTAAATATCTGAGACGTGACGCAGCAATAAATTTCCTGCGGTGGGAACTAATGAGTCCGGTCTGAAGTCTGGTTCCGCTCTGCCATATTCCTTCGAGTCTGCTTGTTGTAGGAGGAACCCGGAAGTGGGAGGCATGAATGCCATGCCACGTTCTTGTTTTTTTTTTCTTTCTGGCTTTTCTCTCTTGCCGCACGAATACATCATGCACTAGAGAAATACTTGGCCTCTGGCCAGCAGTCACGTTCATAGAAAACAGAAATATTGCACATTGCTAATAAATCTTCATATCCATGCACTTTTACAGATGAAGCAAATGGGCTTCATTTGTAATACTTTGTCGTGTGCCTCTTAAGGTGATGCTTGATTATTCTTTTTCTTTTTTTTTTTTGATATTGCACTCCGCAGTTTTGTGAGTTCGTTACATATTGTAGAGAAAGCCGTCCAGTACGCAGAACGGCTAAATTCGCGGCTTATTTCTCATGCTTCTCAGTGCTTTCATTCGCACCCCAAATTGAATAAGTTCATCTACTGACGTGTAAGAGCGCTCCCAGAATAATTCGAAACGCCGCGCATGCAGCTGCTCGCCGGTGAAGCGCACCGGCGTGAAAATACAGCTACGCTCTGCGCGCTATCATTAGCGAGCAGAACTCGCAGCCCATTGCATCCACAACGGCGTGGCCTCGCGCCAATAACAACCACATACAATAATAATAATAATAATAATAATAATAATAATAATAATAATAATAATAATAATAATAATAATAATAATAATAATAATAATGCGCATCCTCTTGTAGCTGGAAAAAAGGCGGAATTGCGTGATATGGCTGCTGTACGCTCGTATCTTCTTGTCGTATGTGCTGTTCTATATCCCTTATGTCCTTGTGCGTATACATGTTTACATGCCAAATAACTAAATCAGTTGACAAGCGAGCCCCTTGTCTGCTGGCGTCTGCATCAGGCGAGAGCACCTGGCTTTTGCTAAACGCTAAGACACAGTCGGGCAGCGAGAATGTACAAACCAATCGGGCAACTTGCATCGATAATGCAAGCGACGCCCAACGTAACAAAAGATAAAAGGTGGCCAAGAAAAAGACACGGGCACGCTGTGTACTTCTTTCTTTCTTTCTTTCTTTCTTTCTTTCTTTCTTTCTTTCTTTCTTTCTTTCTTTCTTTATTTATTTATTTTTTATTTATTTATTTTCTTCTTTCTTTCTTTCTTTCTTTCTTTCTTTCTTCGCCCTATGGAAATGCAGCAGCGACTGCGCGTATCGAACCCGTCACTTCGAGCTAAACTTGCGTACACTCTATCACACTCTTACCCTCGCGTAATCACTACCCTATAGTAGTGGGAGGAGGGCAAGAGTGGGTCGAAAGCAAGATCGCGTTCGCTTCTCCCTCCCGCATGACAGCGAGAACACCCCATGTGCCTGCCCACCCTCTACTTTGAGCAGGTCCGCTGTTAAATGACTGCATTCCATCAAAACACGCAACACGCACATGTTCACGAAACAACCTGCAGTACAATCGATGTTATCATGGTCGGCTTGAACTGAGGTGGAATTCGTGCAGTGGACAGAATTTTTACGTCCATGGTTCTAAATTTATGAGCTACGTTAAAGGCGTACGTACACCTCCTCCTCCCCCCCCCCCCCCCCCCCCCGTTTAGGAATGAGCACAACGTTACGTCGTCTTTGATAAAACGTTAGAAAGAAAAGCTAGCGAAGAAACCCTGTGACGGGAGACGCGAGCCAAGAAGCGACACAGTTGATCCTCAAGTGCACAGCCTTGCAGGTTGGGAGGAGGACCCGAGAAAAAAAAGTCAAAAGAAAAAGCAAAAGCCACGCATGAAGTCTCGCAGCATCAAAATACATTTAGGTCGTCTAACCAGTGTGCCAACATACACGAATGAAATAATCCTTCAGTGCTGGGGAAAGTTAACTTCCCAACACTGCAGTGAGTCCCTCGGTTTGGCCGGGCGGCTCTGGTAAATCTATGGCCGACGGGAGTGTGGGTATATACGGAGTAACATGGCCGGGCTACAAGAAACGTACAAAAGCGTGGAAATATATATACCTCATGGCATAACAACCCTTCTCTCAAATACCTATACAATATAGAAAGTGTTAGAGGGAGAGGGCAGAATTGCTTTTTTTCTGCGTCTCGTCACCAGCTCTCTCGGGCGGTTGCGCTTCTCTGGGTCCTACGTCGCGTAATGACGACACATTCCTCACATTGCTCTGCGAGGTGGCAGCATTCCAGGGATGGCTCTCTCTATAACACGGCCACTCGATACGGTGCCGGAAAGTGCCTCTTGTTAGGAGCAGCGTTACGGCGAACTCGGGCACAAAGCACTATTTCCGAGACGGCCTCTTGAAGTTCTCTTCTACTCAGCGTAGGCGCAATCATAAAGGCCGATTACTTTCTTATTACTGCGTGTGTAGTCGTCTATGCTTAAGCTTTAAAGCGTGCTTAGCTGTCCGACGAAGAAATTTCGTAGGCAGTTCGAAACAGCCGAAACCTGCTAAGGGACGAAGAAGTATACTGCACATACATGAAAATAAATGCTGAAAAAAAGTGTTCTCTGCAATTTTGACGCCTTGCTTGCGTCGGTAATAATCATGAGCATAGTCTTCATTATCATAAAGCCATAAGTCCACCTCCTCAGTTATACAATGCTTAAGACAGTTGCGTGTATAGCGTTCATAGCTGATTTTAGCTAATAAAACGCCATCATTTACAAACAGCATGTATTTCAAAGTATAGCTCTATATAAAGGAATTACTGTGTTCATACTGAATGAATAATTTGTGGGGTTTGGACGTCCCAAAACCAGCTCTGATTATGAGAGACGCCGTAGTAGAGGTCTCCGGAAATTTCGACCACCTGGAGGTTCTTTTAACGTACACTGACATCGCACAGCACACGGGGCCTCAACATTTCGCCGCCATCGAAATGCAGCCGCCGAGGCCGGGATTCGATCACGTGACCTTCGGATCTGCAGCCGAGTGGCATAACCACTAGACCGCAGTGGCGGGGCGTTCTCAAATTGTCAAGGCTCTGTCAATGAGTAAAATCGAAGGTGAAGGAACAGCTTCAATCGTACGATTTATTTTTGCAAATCCACGTTCTCGGTGTCAAACAAAGGGCTTACGGAGCACCTATTCCAGACTCGCATTGTATCATACTCTCTATGAACATTAGTTGCACGTCTACTGGTCGGATAGAACAAAGGATCACCAGCCCAGACAGCGCTGGCCCAGATCTTTCTGTCTGACCGTATGCGTGTGCGTACATATGTCGTCCGGTTACCACCTTTTGCTGCGGGTCGATTCTGGTAGGCCATTCATAATACAAACCACGCAGCCTAGCTTTCACTACACTTCTAGGTTCTCGATAAACATGTAGCTGACACGGCGCTGAGGTGCCTGCCCTTCAAACTGCAAAACCATGAGCAGTAACATGAGGCCCTAAATGCTTCAATTCCTTGCATTTCTCAGATCTATAGGATCATCAGGATCATTTCTGTTTATGGTGACCGCTTGCCGTCGCTTCCTTCCACGTTGATCAGTTATTCAATACTATAACAGAAGCGCTCTTATCAGTTAACTATAGCTATAGACCAATGGTTGACAAGACAACCATTCGTCATTAAGGGTAACAGAGTGGATCCCTAGAGAAGGCAAGCGTGACAGGGAGCGGCAGAAAGTTAGGTGGGCAGATGAGATGAGATGAGGAAGTTTGCGGGGATAAATTGGGCCCAATTAGCACAGGACAGGGATAATTGGAGATCCATGGGAGGGGCCTTTGCCCTGCAGTGGGCGTAGACAGACTGATGATGATGATTATGATGATGATTAACTATAGCTGTCATTGTTCTACTAGCGCAAGAATGCCTGTAACCGGCATTGTTATACGCTATTCCTTATTGTCCTCATTGCAAATTCTTCGCCCATGTACTACCTGTCCAGTCCGGAAGGCATCAAGCAGCGCATGTCTCTTGCAGGCGATCTAAAATGGACATGTCTGCAGCCAAACAGATAAAGTGCAAATCCCCAGTGGCCCACCAACCAGGACAGCAAAGCGCGTCCAGTGTAAACTAAATGCAACAATAGGCTTAACTGCACGACTAGGCATCCTGTCATCATCACTGGTCCAAACGCCTGCACTGTTTGTTCCTGCCACTAGCTCGGTCCTGGAAAGCGCAACATCGTGTGGTGTAGTTTATTAACAACCCTGCACGCGAAAAGAAAGGGAAGCCTAGCTGAGCTTTGCCACAGTGCTTTTACGTGTTCAGAGTGGCTCGAGAAGTGAGGCTCCCTATAGACGCATTTCATTTCCCCAGACGTACGTGTCCAGAATGCGAAATTGCGAGCCGGACTGTGGCAACGTGTCACTGAACTCGGGGAAGCAGCATCTTACGCCATAGATATTTGATGAGCTCGGAAGACAGCGAGCTGCAGGGAAGAGAAGCGTCTGCTACAACGCAGGAAGGCCGAGCTGTGATCTCATTGGCTGCCGCGTTGCACTTGACGCAGGCCACAGGAATTGAGGTCGATGCTCTCACTAAACAATTTTCGTAGTTCCCTTGTCTGCATGCCGTAGAGCGCAGCAATATTGACAAAAACCCAGACAAAAAGACAAAAAAAGCAGAACGCCGTATTATTAAACGGTTGCTGGCGGCATTCCGTTTGATGAATTGTGTCGTCTGCTTTCTGACATTGCATATCGCCAATGCTCCCGCGTATTTAGTAAGCTAGATCGCGTTCGCCGTATGGCCCATTTTTCGAGAAGTATTGAAGTGCAAGATGAGTGTCTGGAATTCATTTAACACTTGAAGAGGGGTAGCAGGCGTTTCCTGGTTTCAAACACATTATCTGCAAGCAAAATCTCGCTTATGCCTATGCCCGCTGAACATTTAAACTTTTATGAAGTTGAAAACCACTGGTATGTTCGTTACCCTTACGAGAATTCCACAAGGCACTCACAAGGTACTCAGAGCACTTTTGCGCTTTTTGAAGACGACGGGTTTGCGCGAACGCCTCTAGGCTGTTGGACTTGTCCTACGATGTCTCTTTCATTATTCCCTTTCTTCCTCTCTCTCCCATCTTTCTATTCCCCATTCCCCCGGTGTAGGGTAGCCAACCGGAGGCCTTTCTGGTTAACCTCCCTGCCTTTCTGTTCTTCCCCTTCCTTCCTTCCTTACACGAATTCGCTCTGGTATACATTACAAGCGAGGCTACAGCGGTAGTTGTATATTATGTGTTTATCGGTGTTTGTATCGTTGTGATAACCCACAACCTAAAGTAGCACAGAGGCCTATTGACAGGCAAACATCTCCAGTATCCCATTACAGGTTTTCTCTCTCTTAAGTGAAACAGCCCAGACAAAAGTTCTTTGACAAGTTGCATAATGGAGTCGCATAATTGAGTCACATAATTGAGCTGCGTCAACGAGTGGGAGGGCATGCTGTCCTAGACGGGCAACGCCTGTGGACAATACCTACCCTAAAGCTATTAAGAAACCAAAGCGCTTTCCCACGAAAACACCTCGCAACCATATGTCCCATCGCTTGACTAACTTTACGCAGCGCAGCACTATTTACAAGACGTCTGGCAGACATCCAGGGTGAAAAATCAGAAAACATTCTGTTTTTCTTCCCAAAGTCCTCTGTGCGTATAAGACAGTAAGCACCTCCAAGTTATTATCGGTACACAGCACGTCAGCACCTCTACCCTCCTCTGATCTAATACACGCCAATTCAGACTGAATGAGTGCTTTGCTATTATCTCCCTAGCTGTTGCTGCAGCGCATGCAATAACGGGAAGGAGCGAGGTATGAGCGGAGTCAAAAGGGCCCTCTCTGGCCAGGAGGCTTGCGAAGGGGACGGGTTTTGTTCTTATCCCTAGAGCATGGCTTCTAGCAAAGGGTTTAGCCTGATGTGGTCGTTGTAACCTATACGCAGATGAATGAGAAGGATGTTGCGTCAGTGCATCGTAAATTTACGCAGCACCAGTACTATGTTATAGTACACAGCACTATAGGTAGTGAGTAGCATATGCTGTGATGTTCCACAATCCGGAGCTTTCGTGGACTAAGCGTATTTTCATTTAATTGCGCGGTTTTCATGCTACTTTCATTATTTCTTGCATGCCGCCTCCTTGTAAAGGACGTTAGCTCAAGAATACCCATGGCTTGTGCTTTTATGGGGAAAAAAAGCAAAACCACTGTATGTGCCGCAAGCAATACGACTTGCATACACACAAAAAAGGAAAAGAAATTTTGGGCTGAAAGCATCAAGAAGAAATGATTGAGCTTCACGTAACGTGTTCTGCTAACATTACTTATGAACCGTTGGAATGAGTGGGAGAATGTGAGAGATAATTGCACAAAATGAAAGCCTGTTGCCTAACGCCGATTATGAAAAAAAAAAAAAACGTCCCACCTCACACCTCTTGACTGTACTGTATTGATTTGATTTGTGGGGTTTAACGTCCCAAAACCAGCTCCGATCTTGAGAGACGCCGTAGTGGAGGTCTCCGGAAATTTCGACCACCTGAGGTTCTTTAACGTGTACTGACATCGCACAGCACACTGGACTCAACAGTTCGCCTCCACCGAAATGCAACAGCCGCTACCGAGATTCGATCCCGCGACCTTCGGATTAGCAGCCGAGTACCGTAGCCACTATACCACCGTGGCGGGGCGAGGCGTTCTATCCTTATCGGCAAAAGTGGGGCTGTCGAAGCATGTTGTGCGCCTGCATTTTCTTTCTCTTTCTTCTTTCTTTCTTTCTTTCTTTCTTTCTTTCTTTCTTTCTTTCTTTCTTTCTTTCTTTCTTTCTTTCTTTCTTTCTTTCTTTCTTTCTTATGGAGCAGAAAACCCTGCGTCTACGTTAGAGGCTAGGTCTGCCTCTATGTAGACGCTGCGACACCATTTTTGTTCACGTAAACCCCGCTTTAGAGTGTGCATACTATAAACCGACAGCGGCTGAGTCGGTCAGCGTGCTGGTTATATTCTACTGCTCGAAACGAGAGCGAAAAAAGAAACGCACGCGCAATGATTTCGCTATGATAATGATGTTTAGGCAAATGGCCACCATGAGCTTCAACAGTCAGTCAATATAAAGCTAACTTGAAAGAAAAACTCCTGTTCATAAGGAAACGAGATGACGACCTTCCTATGATTCGCGTGGTACTGCTCCGACTGCTGATATCTAACACGTGAAAAAGAAAGAGGAAACAACAACAACAACAAATGTGAAGATGGACGAAAAGGTAGAGGAGCCGAAAGTGGTCGAACTCGGAGAGATCGAGATCGGTTCTGGCACTCGGCAAATGCGGACCGGAAATGAAGGTCCAAAAACAGACCCGACAACCGGAAGGAAGCATCCGCTTTTTCATCAGGCATTTGCTTCCCCCATCAAACGAAGCTTTCGGCCGCTCGTTGGCGGAGCTCGATCACTCAGGTTCAGACGAGGTACTCGTTTACGCCGGGAACAGGACGCTGATGAGGCGCACGGGAGCAATTCTTCTATCTCTATGTGTGAAATGACGTGGGCGTCTATTGGGTGGGACAATAACTCACGACAACTCTGTGGTACTAACAAGGAGTGGATATTTATACCTTGTAAGTGTACACAGCGAACCCATCCTCATCCTCCTCTGCCATCGCCACCACCACAGCACCCCGCCACGGTGGTCTGGTGGACATGGCACACGGCAGCTGATCCGAAGGTTTCGGAATTGAATCCCTGCCGCGGCAACCGCACTCTCGATATAGAGTAAATGATAGAGGTCCATGTGCTGTGCAATGTCAGTGCACGTTAAAGAACTCCAAGCTGTCGATATTCCCGAAGCCGCCTCTACGGCGCCTCACATAATGATGTCTCAGTTTTGGGGCGTAAAACACCAGGAATTAGCACCACCATCACCATCACCACATTATAGTGATGGCAACGACAGAAATAAGGTTATGAACCGCTCGACCCGTGATGTCGTGTAGAATCTGATAAAACCACTGGCGTATTTCGGTTGCTTCAAGATTCCTGAAATTCATTTCTGTCAACTTCTTAGCATACAATGCGATTTTTATTGCTTATTTACATTTTAAAGTTGCGACAAGCGCACAGTGTTGTGCGTCCTCCATTCTGCGCAGTCGTTGTTTCTTCGCAGCTCGTCCCAGTGCATTTCCCAGCAGCATAACACGTCTGGACTTTGCAAAATGTAACGAGCAACATGGTAACAAATGTCGTTCAGACACAAAGTATAACAACCCTCACGGCGTGCATACGCAAGGGAACACGTGAATGAACGGCAGTAGGGAGTAAAAGGAAAACAACGATTTGGAACATGGCAAGACAAAGTAGACCTCCCATCCCGCACACCATTTTCAAAAGGTCGACTTTTTACTCCGAACAGTGTCACTGTCGGAACTAAACGTAGAATATAAAAGTTGAAATAGCATTAGGATATTCAGTGCTTCGCATTTGCGATGTGGATTGAGAAAGCGTAGCCGATAGGCCACAATAGAGACAGCTTCTCTCCGTATTTCTTGATACACCGTTTCTCTACACGTCCCTAAAGAGGACCTACTACGCGGCTTTCAGAAATCGTCCACACGACCGAGGCCTACAGTTTCTTTCTTCGTTTACCTCAACAAACAAACACGGTACTCTGTTTCCACAGTCCTCTGTTTCCAATGGACATGTTGTTGAGCTAGGTGGTTCATTTCTTGGAGGAATAGTTATGGCGCTAAACCAACGGGACACAGAAAAGACACCACACACAATGGCGCCAGGGTGTGTTGTGTCTCCGTGTGTCTTCTCTGTGTCCCGTCGATTTAGCGCCATAACTATTCCCTCTGTTTCCACGTGGTCTCGACGTCACGGTCTTGCTTTGGAACTCAAAGCTGCAGTTCGCCGTCTTTGTACCGTCGGTTAGTACTATCGATTAACAATACCATAATTAGTACCGTCGATTAACAAGTTTGGTTGTGTGTGTGTGTGTGTGTGTGTGTGTGTGTGTGTGTGTGTGTGTGTGGTGTGTGTGTGTGTGTGTGTGTGTGTGTGTGTGTGTGCACGCGCACTCTCGTCGTGATGACCACCCGCGTTTAGAAGAATAAATCATATCAGTCGCCAGAATTACCCCTATGTTTCATTCATAATTAATCAACTATTTCAAAATACCCCTACAGACTCTTAATGAAATAATTAAAAAATAACAATTAATTACTTAACAGACAGCTTTCTGTGGAGCCCTACACAGCTTCGCTTGATATCCACATGCAGATAGTGGAATGGTTGATGAGTCAGTCCTTGTGCATTGACTATATTTCTTCAGTGGAAACTTTCCTCAAGAGTCTCGGTATGTGCTTGAACTTGTATGCCTGTACCATCTGTGTGTGTGTGGTTTTGTCGCTTTTTGTTGGTACTACATCGAATTTATGCTGGATTGCTTCATAATTAATCAATTATTTCAAAATACCCCTAAAGGCCCTCAAAGAAATCATTGATTAATTAACATTTAATCAGTTAACAGACAGCTTTTTGCGGAGCACTACACAGCTTCGGTTCATATCCACATTCAGATAGTGGAATGGTTGGTGTGTCAGGCGGTGGAGAAACCCGAAAAGTAGTTGACAACCTACCCCTCACAGCAGCCGGCGCGCTGTGTGTTTCGATCACTCTTCACGAAAAGTATATGTCCACGTGTGCGATTTTTTTATTGTAGCTCTCGTTCTTTCTCCTAATCCGACCAATTCCCTTTGCGTGTTTCTTCCGTCCTCGACAAAAACAACATCGACATCTTTTTTTCTACTGCACGCACGGACTACCCTGTGCAAGAAAACAGCAGACGCACAGACTCCAGTTGATTTCGTTTCAGTCCTCACATCTTAGCCCCTTTTTTTTTTCATTTTAAGATAGTGCTTGCTGTTGCGCAGGAATGGTTCTGCCGAGCACACTTGTCTTCAGGCAAGTAAGCAAGCAGACAAGTAGGCAGGAATAGATTTCGCGATAAGCCTGTCACCTCCTCACTTCTCAGTTTAACGACTGACGATCTACGACAGGTCCAGCCAAGCGCAGTACTGAATAGAATCTTTTTGTATTTGTAAATTCTGACAAATATTTTTCTTCGCTTTCTTTCCCAACCTGCTTCAAGTTTTTGAGATTACGAGCTACGAGAAGACAACGTGAAGACAGGTGTCAAAGTGGAGTGCCCTTTTTGTCTTTCCATACGGAATGTACGTGTCTCACATACCGCGTCAAAATGGGAGCATTTTTGTTTTTTTTTTTTTTCACGATGAAGAGGTTCGCGTTGCAGGAAATGCGGTATCGGCGTAGGCGTTCACGCAAGAAACAACGATTTCAAACAACCGCTGTAGCAACCCGGAGCACCTGACCATGGAAGCCCTCCACTATGGGGCAGGTACTCTGGAAGTGAATAAAATTGACTTTCCAAACTGGAAAAACCGTGACGAAAAACGTAAACTGCGACTTGACTAAAACCAAACCTAAATAAACGACACGGACTGTAATTTGAATGCATGACAAAACACATTCGTGTTACGAGGAATCTCAAATAATACCAGCATTTTATAGATAAGTCATTATTGTAACGACTAGTCTATGTGAACGCGGTTCGTACGGCGCCCAGTGATGCGCTAGCGTTCCACTGCGTAAGGTGCCGCGTCCATCACCTTTCGCTTTCATGGGTGTTTAGGTGAACAGCCCCATTCTTCTCTCCAGAAGGGCATTCTTCTTGTCATTTGCTTCAGAGCCATATGTCTTTATTCGTCTGTTAAGGGTAGCGATAACATAATTACTTGGATTTAACGCACCACAATGCCACGGTGGTCTAGTGGCTATGGTACTCGGCTTCTGATCCGAGGGTCGCGGGATCGAATCCCGGCCGCGGCGGCTGCATTTCGATGGAGGCGAAATCTTGAGGCTCGTGTACTGTGCAACATCAGTGCACGTTAAAGAACCCCAGAAGGTCAAAATTTCCGGAGCCCTCCACTACGACGTGTCTCATAATCATGGCTGGTTTCGGCACGTAAAACCATCGAAATCAATTGATTTTACACGGCAAAACTAAGATATGGTTAAGAGCCACGCAGTAGTATGTGATCCCGCATTAATTAATTTTCGGTAACCGGAGCTCTTCAACGTGCGCAGAAAAGCCAAAGTTTGACCCTAAACCACGTGCCCCTAAACAAACGGGGCATAAACGGGCTTTGTCAAAATCAAAAGGCAGGAGTGGCTGGCATTGACAAAGTCCTGCTAGCAATCTTGCAAATCTCCGCACGGAACTCTTGTTCCCCTCTGACCAAACGTAATACATATTGACACGAAAGAAAGATCCGCAAGCGAAGAAAAAAAAAACACAATTTAGGCGTACGGCTGCTGCGACGTGTCTCGCAGGAAAGGCGTAGGTATAAGGATGCCGCATTCCACCGGTGACTGTGAGCCATGGAGAATGATGTGCATAGGCATCCACAAAACGAAAGACCTGTGTTTTAGATGTTGTAGACGTTTCTTCGTTGAGGTTAGTCGCGCGCGTTGTTTACTGATGTTATGCTGGTATTCACAGTCAACGAATCCTGCCGGAACGCGGTTATTCTGTCCTTGAGATTCTTGTGCCGCTGATGACCACGCATTCTTTGACGGCTTCCCAACGCGACTGAAGCAAAAACAGGTCGTTTTGAAAAAAAAAAGGGGGGGGGGAAAATAGTGCATGTCGAGTAGGGATAGTCGCGTTGTAGAATACGCAAACGCTCGCTTTGTGTTTGAGGAGGTCCGACACACAAGTACATGAATGTAGCAATGATAGTACGGTGGTGTTTGTCGGTCAAAGCCAAAACTAACCAGGACGCTGTAGCCATACCTTAGCTGGAATGAGAAGAATGCTGGGCAATTAAGGCGGCCCGGGAAAGCAACCTTTTTCGGACCCATTCTTCTGACCCACTGGCCTTGGCGTTTCTGTCGGCACTCTTCCGCTATCCGTTCTTCTCTTGTCATGTAAACACGGCGCAGAAACTGGACGAGCAAAAGAAAGATATGCATGTGTGATTGTTAATTAGATTATGTTTATTTTTGTGCTGTGACTGTTGATTCACTTACATGACCAGGCGCCACCCGCTAACTGTGGACGTTTCTGCGTACCGACATTACTCCCTTAATAAAAACACTCCTCAAGAGCATTGCTGTGCTCCTAAACCTCTCTAGATTTAAAGTCCTTGTGTTATTTATTTATTTATTTATTTATTTATTTATTTATTTATTTATTTATTTATTTATTGTTGTTTGTTTGTTTGTTTATTTATTTATTTATTTATTTATTTATTTAGTTGGTTGGTTGGCTGTTCTGATGGAACTATTACTGTGGTAAGGCTCGATTGCTTACCATAATGAGCCTTGCATGTTGAATTTCATCGCACTGGTGAGTCAAGGACTGGCCGGCGCATTATTTGTGCGTCAGCGTCTCCTTGTACCCTATGAATAAAGAAAAAGGCACCGCAGCACAGACACTATGCGCATCCGTGCACGTTCCGGAGCCTTCTCTTACTGGTCTCGCTTGTGTGCTCTTTTACGGGATGTATCTCTACCATGAAGCCGGTATGGCGAACATCATCAATTGTCATTCATTCATTCATTCATTCATTCATTCATTCATTCATTCATTCATTCATTCATTCGGAGAACTAAAATTATTCAACGTACATCCAGCACACCGGCTGTCATACATTCCGTTCAACCGTGTCAAACCTGAACTCTCAAGTCTCTGCACCAGAAAGGCGCCGACTGAATGCTTAACCCAAAGTACAATAGACTCAGGCACACACAGTGAAGCACATACACACACACAGGCAGCAAGAGAGAGAGAGGGAGGGAGAAGAAGGACAGAGGTATTACCTTTTGTCGAGTGTACGAAACTGTGCCAAAGCGTTTGCATTCTCTAGGTTATTGCTTTTTTGCACAGTGCTTCTCTATTGCGATTCTGTTGTTTTGCATTTTGTGTTTTGTTAAAGGTGAAGAATGTAACCATGCGTCCGGATGGAATCCGCTTTGTGAGCTGACGCACGTTTGGACGTTTGCCGCACAGAATGCCTTGGAAAGCTTCGAAACAGAAAGATAAGAACAAATACCGACGTATGAGTTGCAAAGGGGGAACAACTGTTTGAAAGCGGCCCAGTAAGTGTGTGAACGCGTAAAAAAAAAATTCAGGATATTCCCAGTCCTTCTCTGGGCATGTGAGAGCTTTCATGTCGTCTTGTTTGTTCTGGGTTATTGGTCTGAGTGATTTTTGTATTTGTAGTGCGAGCATACGATAGAGGAACGAAAACTTCTACATTTGTATACTTCTGCACTCGGTTGTATTCTTCTCTGTTGGCGTTCCGCCTCAGCACATGCGCTTTGTGCTTTGGTTCTTATGCAGTTCACTGGAGAAACTTTAAATTTTAAACTTTGACAATATGAGTCTGTCCATGAGAAATTCAAAATTGTAGTAAATAAAGAAAGAATACTGTTGCACTCTAATTCTGTCTTTTCCTTTGAAACAAGAAATTTTTTTCACTGAACCTGTTCATACTGAGCTTTGTACCTTGGTTGGCGGCCACAGCTACTTCAGAAATTTTGTTTTGATAATCTTCTTAAGAAGTACAACTGAGGAAAGTGCCAAAAGGTCGCACGTTTGTATGCACAAAGCTTACGAGCTCGTTTCCTGCATTCCTTCATTTTTTTTTACTACTTCCTTACTTACTTTGTGTTTTATATCTCTAGACTGCGCTAGCCCATTGAACATGTGTGCGTGTGTGCGTGCGTGTGTGTGTGTGTGTGTGTGTGTGTGTGTGTGTGTGCGTGCGCGCGCACGCACGTTTTCGTCATCAATGCTGCTGAAATAGCAGCTCCTATATATCATGCAAATCTTACTCGACACCCCGCCTTCCTCTTCGTCTCTCTCTCTCTCTACTCGATACGACCCTCATTGACTTTTTTCTAGTCTGGAAGGGTAATGTCAAATATGTTGTAGAAGCGTCAATTGCAGATGGAAAGAAATGTGCTCTTGTTCTTGCCGGAAGGAGAGTTTGTGCTTCTAGTCGACTGGCTCAGAGAAACAGGATGCCTGAATTCCATACCTTCAGTGATTTTCAATATCCAGGGTTCACATGATTGCTTTTGTATGTCATTCGGGTTGAAAATAAGCGCTTCGAACAGGTATTCAAATTCTCTAGAAATGCATTTTGCTTTTGCTAAGTGTACTCCAGTGTTTTGAACATTAGCGAGCAGCTTCTTGCTGGTCGTGCTGCGTTACTTTGCTGCGCTTACCTGTATTTGTGCTCGACATTAGTGATGACGTACTTCGTAATATTTACTTCATTCACGCGTTGTCACGACACTTGATAGAGGGAGACGCTTTCGGGTTCGTGTGAGAGATTCATCAATGAAGTAACAGCCATGGGGGAAATGATGAAGCCGTTTGACCACGCATAAGAAACACACAATTTGGAAAAGACCAAAGAAGAACAAGGAACACTGTGAACAAGGAACAACATAGAGACAAGCAGAAAACGAGAGCAACACAAAACCACAAGTTGAAGGGCGCTGTAGAAGGAAGAGCTCACCAGTCAGTGAGGCGCTGGCTAAACTTTGTTTCAGAAGTTCCGTGCAGCAATGTGGAAGCTACAGACCACTTCGGCCAATCCGGAGGGCGAACACCTGTTAAACGTGTCCTTCCGCGACTTGTCATCGTCCAATAGGAGGCGCTGCATTGGCAGCTGCAGCCTTGGAAGAAGCAGGAGTAGGGTGAAGCCGTACAATGGCATTTCGTCTCGCCTCGCAAAATTTCTGCGCTCGATGACCCTGCAGCCTCGGCTGCAATTGTATAGGTCAATGCGGATCAAGCAGCGCAAGGACAGCGCGATGGTTGGCAAAGCGAGGAGCTGCGGAAGCGGTGCTGACAGTGGCGACGCTAGAGCTCACTGAAGAAAATAAGCTCAGGGGCACACATCACGGCGTTTATTAAATTTTACGTTGTCTTTTTACGTGTCAATAAACGCTTCATTTGTTGTTCTAATGTCACATCGTAATCAAATGAACATGCGCACTCTGCTACTGTGTCTTATTTATCCATGAACTCGTTAAGTAAATTATAGTGACATTAAATATCCGCTTACTCCTTTTTACTTCAGAACACTAGATACGGCTCCTGGGTAGTCTAACTTAGGTTGCGCTCTCATAGAACGCGAGGACAAAATGACACATGAGCACCACGGATTTTTTTAATTCCTTTTTGCATTGGTGGGTATGAACAACCATAAGCAGATGTCAAAGGCAACCTCACGTGTCTTCACTGTCTGTGTATGTGCGTAATATGTAGTAAAAAGCGGACGAAGTTGGCTTTGAGATGAACCAGGTTTTTGTAACACACTGAGGACTGGCAATCACTCGTTGAACTAGAAGCTCTCTGGAACACGCATTACCGTGGTAACGTTGTTACCACACTTAGTTAAGCGCGGAAATTGAGGCCCACTCCGGCTTCTCTGGGAAACTGCGCCTTTACATTTAAGCTTCTTTACGCACTAACGCTATATAGCTGCGCTTATGTTCGAAAGCTCGAGCCTTCGGGCGGTTATCTAATTTACAGAGGGCGCCGGCTTTCTTTAGGAGTGCGCAGTACGCTGCAGTGATCTCTTGTGAGACATTCAGTTTAAGAGTGTCTAACGTGTATTATTCTTACCTATAATTGTAATTGTCCAGAATCTTTCAATTTGTCACTAAAGTGACCAATCACAGTGGAGACCAGACACTTCATTTGCTTCACTTGACGCAGGAAGGCGGGACATTTGATTACGCTAACGCATTAAATGTGAGCTTCCTCTTGAATGCGGCCTTGTTTTATGGCAACGACGTGTATCGCGGAACATGGCTTACGTTGGTTATATATTTCACAACAGTTTTTTTTTCTGGAGATATATAAACTATCAGATTATAGAAGTAAACTCGACGAGACTGCGTGCCCGCTCTTCTTGTTTTTCTTTTTGTACCTAAATACGCAGATTTTTCTATTGGGTACTACTAAGAATTATTTTACCACGGCTGCTGAAACGGTAATATAAATTATGTTCCACTACAGCCGTCTTTATTCCTACGTTTCTTAATCCCACATTTCCAGGCGAGGCAATAATAACTTCCTCCTTACTTTTGCCTTGTACCCTTCACCGCAACTGGAAAGTATGGAAAAAGTAAGCGCCTTTAATTTCCGCCCCCATGGAAATGCAGTTATGCTGTTATACACTCGTTCACAAGCCAAGCAGACCAAGGCCATAACCATCAGGTCTTCAAAGCAGGATCCTCGACTGTATGCATTAGGTTCATCCGAGTCAGCCAACTTGAACCCAATTAGTGAAAACTGCGAATCCGCCCCTCCATGGCTTTATACCGCGTGCTTTAGTATTGACGCACTGCGAAGACGATTTGAATGGAAATGAGCGCCAAGGCGGCTACTTTCGCGTTAAGGTTGCCATTGGCAATTAGCCGAGTAGTTTCGAACAGAAGCATTCTCTTCTAAAGCGTTGCCCCTCGATATTTCGGGTATACTGAGAGGGGCATTGTAGCGAAAACAGAACAAATTTTACAATGTGACGCTGTGGTGGCTATTGAGTTGAAAACTTCTGTGCCACTGACAGAACATTGTTGCTTGTTTGTGACTTTGTGGGCGTTAAGAAAGAGGGATTTACATACTGTGAAAATAAGATCAATAAGTATACCTAGTGTGAATGACACTGAGACTACAGTAGAGTGGTGGGGAAAGTATGCTGTCACTATGTGTTCACGTCTGATAAACAATATATATATATATATATATATATATATATATATATATATATATATATATATATCTATATATATATATATATATATATATATTGTCACGAAGATAAGCAATACACGATCGGCGGAAGAGCACAGCCTTCTTTAATGGCGGCCAGCACCAAAAACAAAAACGCTCGCACAACTGCGCTCTTCTTCGTCTTCCTCTGCTCGAGATCGGTGCCTGTAGTGGGGAGCTTGCTCCTCAAAACTTGCTCCGCGGTGGGCACTTTGCTTGGCGTCAATATATATATATATAGTTGCGGCAAGGAAATCACGTTGGCCCCGGTACAATAAGGAACAAAAGGGAGTACGACGTCTGGTGGACCAGCCGAAACGTCAGTAAAACCTGTGCAAAAACCAACGTGCGTCGTACTACCTTTTGTACCTTATATATATATATATATATATATATATATATATATATATATATATATATATATATATATTTGCTTCTAGAGCGGACGAGACACGCCTCGCAATCGAGAACTTACTTGCAGACGCTACTTGGGATGGCCAAACAGATTACGAAACAATGAAGCAAGTGGTCCATGACGACATATCTATGTCAGTACGGTTATGGTGATGTTTAAGTAATTCGCGAAAAATTTGTACCTGCTCCAGTTGACTGAAAGTCGCGAGGGCTGGCTAAACAGTGGAGCTGGTTCAGTTGATTTGGGTTGCTCCTTTACTATCACTATGGTGTCGTGTTAGGCTGATGGCAAGGGTGTGGTTATTGGGTCGAGGGCTAGCGCTGTTGCGATTTTCCCTTCTGCGCTACCACGTAATTTTCTTTCGCTTTTCATTAATATATAGCTTCCTCTCTTCCTTCACTCCTTTCTTCTGCCCCGCCACAGTGGTCCAGTGGTTATCGAACTCGGCTGCTGATCCGAGGGTCGCGGGATCGAATCCCGGCCGCGGCGGCTGCATTTCGATGTAGGCGAAATGTTGAGGCCCGTGTGCTGTGCGATGTCAGTGCACGTTAAAGAACCCCAGGTGGCCAAAATTTTCCGGAGCCCTCCACTACGGCGTCTCTCATAACCAGAGCTGGTTTTGGGACGTTAAACCCCAGAAATCAATCAATCAATCCTCTCTTCCTTCCGTTTTCTTCTTTCTCTTTCCTTTCTATGTTTTCCTTCTCGTAACCACTATCATGCAGCAGTGTGGGTATTGGGTGAAGGGAGAGGAGATCCTCTTTTCAGCTTGACAGATCCACTGTAAACTGCGAAAAACTGCCCCGTAGGATCGAGGTCGACATTGAACAACTTCCGCTGTTAAAATATTGTCCTGGCACAGTACGAAAGTGTGGTTGTGAGGTTGCTTTAACGAACCTACAGAAGCACCTTTATGGCGACTCACATGAGGACACCTATGTGCCTGTGCCCCAGAACTTCGCTCTCTTTGAAAGGGCCATTGTCCAGTTGGCCTAGCGCTTCTCAGAAGGGGGGCTGCTGTGTGCTGGCTAAAGGGGCGGCACTTGTAGACAGCGTGAGAGGCTGTATTACTGCGCCCGCATATTTCTGATGGTGAGTTCTGAGGTTTAAGTCCCTAAGGCACGATACCGTCATGAGAGACACCGTAGTGGAGGGCTCCGGAAGTTTCGGCCATCTGAGGCTTTTTAACCTGCACTGACATCGCACAGTACACGGGAACCCGAACTACTATATTTTAGCGTCCATGAAGATAGAAGAACGCGCACGCGGAAAGCCAGCGGAGTTGTACGAGGAGTTGCGCAAAAAAACGAAGAAGGAACAAAGTAAGGTGGTGGAGTATAGGAATGCTAGTGAGTAGCGAAGAAGTGCTTCAGTCGGAGCAGGTTGGCATAGCATTACTGAGGTGAAACATGTGCTGGAGAGTCAGAAGAGGAGCTCATAGGAAGATCGAGGCTGAATCGATGAACAGATCGCTAAAAATAGTGTAGAACAGGGAATGTCGCTGGAGCCAACGTTTCCACAAGTGGACCTGTCTTCGTCAGGACTGCAACTGACGAAGACATGTCCACTTGTCGAAACGTTGGTTCCAGCGACATTCCTTGTTCTACACTATCTTTAGCGATCTGTTCATCGATGTTCTGCAGAGATGGCACAGACCACCATTGTCCGTGTTTGTTTCACATTCTTTGCATGTCTGGGTCGTCTTTAAAGGTGAACATTTGACGGAGATCTGTCTGGTTGGGACGAAATTAAAGGTGAAAAAAGGGGGGACACTCACCAAATTATAATCATCAAACGTAAAAAAACTGTTTACTTGAAAGATGAAAAAAGATGAAAAAGGCCTGGGTCCCACTCGGACCCTTCTTCAGGGGTGACTGGAGGGCACCAGACAGCAGCAGTGCTTATAAGGCCTCCTTTTTTTCATCTTTGCAGCGCATAATACACCTCAGTAGGAGTATTGCAATGTTAACAACGTTCTCAGTGCCACGATACGTCAGGCAACTGCTCCAAAGCAGTAGGAACGTGGTTCACAGATCCATACCTTATGTCCCAATGACATCGTCTACCTTTATCGCAGGCCAGTACCTCTTTTCATCGAATAGCACGGATATTCCCTAGAACAACCTCGTGTAACACAGATTCAGCCCATATCTAATCATTGCCTCACGGATAATTTTCTAATAGCGAAATAGCCAGTGGAAGTACATCACGAACTCGGTTGTCTCATTACGTCATTCATAATTCCTACGTTTGCATCGACTGCAACAGCATTCCTCTAAGCATTCGCCACCCCGCCCCTGTGGTCTAGTGGCTATGGTACTCGGCTGCTGATCCGAGAGTCGCGGTACCGAATCCCGGCCGCGGTGGCTGCATTGCGATGGAGGTGAAATGTTGAAGCCCGTGTACTGCGCGATGTCAGTGCAAGGTAAAGAACCCCAGGTAGTCTAAATTTCCGGAGCCCTCCACTACGGCGTTTCTCATAATCACAGCTGGTTTTGGGATGTAAAACCCAAGAAAATCAATCATTCTAAATATTGGCCACACCACTGCTTTCGCGTTATACTCACCGCTCGCGTTTGTAACACCGAGTGAAACCTCTCCTTTCAGGAAAGAGTGAACGCACTCTTTCCTGCAGCTGTCGTTCATACCTTTCCACACCTTCTCTGGTTTATCAATCCAATTTTTCACAGGCATTATAAGAGTAGCGAAAGAACCCACGTGTTACAAAAGCGAGGCTTGAAATTCAATTTTCCTCGGCAGCTCCACGCATTGTTCGCGCGTTCGCCCGCAACGCCGTCACCTAGATACGGCCCCGCTGTCGAAGACATTCGCGCTTATGAAAAGCAGCGAACGCACTTGCCCGTGCACCTTTCATCAGGTCTTTTTACCTGGTGTTCAGAGACAGGATGAAGCAGCCTACGGTGTGAGACAAATTGAATTTGCGCCGTCCGGTGTTGCAGGAGCTGCGCTAACGCTGCCGTGCAGGAAGCGCGGGTCTTAATACAAATTATAGAAGAGATGCTTATAAAATATCGCTACAATCACAGCGGATTATTATGCGGCCAGCACGTGGTGTTCAATAGAGAGTTTTAGTTTGTCCGTAAACTGGTTCACGTTAACGGATTCCGGTTTACCGGGAGTGTGTACGTGACCAGCAGCGCTGGTGGCGACACCTGATGATGCGGAGCCTAACCAGGCACAAGAGAGCTTATATTATTGTGGCTTGCCCGTTTTGCTTGACTGCTACTGTAACGCATTGGATGTGTGATAATAATTGACTCTGAGTACTTTCATTACCTCTTTCGAAGAAAACGCTCACGCTACTAAAAAGAAAATCGAATGCATTGTATTTAAGCAAACCGCGAATAGATGGCGCTAGCACTTCTACTTCCGCCGTAAACACGCACGGTAAACCGGTATACGCAAACGTGGAGAAGTTTACAGACAAACTAAAACTCTCTAATATGGAAATGCTTTTCGCAAGCTACATGAAAAGAAACTGGGATGTAGATGTTATCAATACTGTAATTTCCACTATCTATCTATCTATCTATCTATCTATCTATCTATCTATCTATCTATCTATCTATCTATCTATCTATCTATCTATCTATCTATCTATCTATCTATCTATCTATCTATCTATCTAAACATAAATTGTTAGGAAAGTCTACTGGCTAGCACTAAAATTGATTTGAGG
Organism: Hyalomma asiaticum; assembly: GCA_013339685.2. Taxonomy (NCBI): domain Eukaryota; kingdom Metazoa; phylum Arthropoda; class Arachnida; order Ixodida; family Ixodidae; genus Hyalomma; species Hyalomma asiaticum. Next base: position 20,858,198 of record CM023490.1, read on the forward strand.
CCATGAAGCTTAAGATGCCAATAATAATCGCATACTAAATACTCGATTTCTTCTCATTAAGTAAACGAGATGGCGCCATTAAGTACACGAGATGACATTAAGTAAACGAGACGCTCTGTCTATTTCCTTCGCTCTGCCGCTCTCTTATATTTTGTAACGTTGCGCCGCGTCGTTTATTTAAGCTTTGTACTAACTATCTCAAGACGGCCCTCTGTCATTCTTCTCACTACACTATTATTCTCATGCTCCAAAGCATTCTTTGCCCGAACTGAGGGGCCGCGAACAGACGAAGTTTTTCATCTATAAGTGTTATCGGCAATCAACCGAGCGGCTTCTCTTATATATCCCACCTCACGAGTGGCTAGTATAATATCTTGAAAACTATGTTAGCGTATGACGTTTTTGTGAATTGAGATCCCAGACGTGAGTATTTTACAATTTTAACATAACCTCTAAGGTTCAACGTCCCAAAAGCACGACATCTATGAGAGACGCCGTAGTGGAAGGCTAAGAAAATTTCGACCACCTGTGGTGCATTAACGTGCACCGACATCGCGCAGCCAATGGGCTTCAACATTTCGCCTCCATCTTCTAAATGAAGCCGCTGAGGCCAGGATTCCATCCCGCGACTTTCGTATCAGCGCCTGAGTGCGATAGTCACTGGACCAGCGTGGCGGGGCTTTAATATTAACATGTCGCATAGTGTCCATGCGTCGCGCTTAGGTTGTGCTGTAGCCTTTCTAGCACCTGGTAGTATAAAATAAAAAAGGAAGGATAAAGATGATAGACATTATTAAGGGAATTTGATCTGACCGAATGTAAAAGCGCAACCAACATGCAGCTTCGTCTTAGGAAATGAACTGTCGGCGGAGTAGGTGGTAGGTAGTATTACCTTACTGGTAGGTAGTAGGTAGTAGGTAGTAGTGGTAGGTAGGTGGTAGGTAGTATTACCTTACTGCTATGCACAGTATAGTACAGCAAGGAATGGGAAAGAAAATGAGAGTGATTAGAGAGAAAGGAGGAGAGAATGCAATGTATAACTTCAGTAAAGATTGTTGGGAGGCTAGTTGGTGATGCATATCTTCATAAGCATCATCATCAACATTAGCATCATCAGCCCGTTGTTAAGTCCACTCCAGGACGAAGGCCTCTCCCAACGATTTCCAGTTTACTTTATCCTGAGCGAGTTGGTTACACTTTATGCCCGCGAACTTCTTATTTTCATCGCTCCATCTAACCTTTTGCCTGCCTCTGTTACGTTTTCCTTCTTTTCGCATCCATTCTGTCGTTCTTACTGTCCATCTGTTATCTGTCCTCCGCATGATATCCCCTGCCCAGGTCCACTTTTTTCTTTTAATTGATACAAGAATATCGGCTACTCCTGTCTGTTCTCTGATCCACTTCGCTCGTTTTTTTATCTCTTAGCGTTACACCTATCATTTTTCTCTCCATTGCACGCTGCGTGCTTCTTAATTTAATCTCTAGATCTTTAGTTAACCTCCATGTGCATAATGGCACAAACACAAAAGACACGTCCCAAGAAGACACGGGATAGCACTCTGTCTTGTGTCTTCCTGGTACGTGTCTTTTGTATTTGTGCTGTTATACCTATACGATATACAATATATAAGGGACGAAAAAAAGAAATATGATGAAGAGAGGAAAGAAAATAATATGCAGAAAGAGATAAAAAATGAAGGATAAAGGAAAGAAGATGAGGAAATGTGAAGGAGGAACTCAATCTGCCCTCACAAGGTGGTGGATCTTGCTTGCTAATTATTCGGATTGCGCACGAGCGGTATCGGCTTCAAGTATATTTCTTCGCCAAAGGCAGCAAAATGTCAACGACATATCACCCTTAAGGGACACGTGATGTGGACAGATCAAGTCTTAGGCTTAATAATAATAATCACATCACTGTTGGTGTTCCACACGCCAAGCGGGCTACGATTATGCGGCAGACCCCGTAGAGAGGGACTCCTGGGTAATTTGAGAACCTGGGGTTTCTTTAGCGCGCCCATAAATGTATGCGCGCTGGCGTTTCTTACATTTTTGCCCCCATCGGAATGCGGCCGCCATAGCCGGGATTCCGTCTCGCGACTTCGAGTTTCACGCAAGCCAACACCTAGCCGTTAAGCTATAGACCCTTTTCATGATTCGCAAGTGCGCTTCTCTGCACAGCGCATTTGCCCTACTAATGGCGACAGCTGTCTTTATTTAAATGCTGTCGAAATTCAAGTTGAACATGCTGCGACCCGTTTTTTGGGAATGTTTGTATTAGAAGGGCCGTATCGACATATTACATGCCATATCGCAAGCAAATTGCGCTTGCACACGCTGTTTGCCGGATTGCCAATGCCGCCATTAGTAGGGCATGCTGCATTGCATGGAAGCTAGCTTTCAGTTTATGAAAAGGGTATATAGCAAGGCGGGCCCAACTTTCAGCCTTAAGAGATAAATCAAGGCTTGTTACAACCCCGCGCAACCTCTTCCTTGCTGAAACCGCAAATGTATACGTCGAATGGAAGAGTAGTAAAACGTACGGGTAAAGCGCAACTTTCTGTGCGGTTATCACACTATCTTTTGCAATACACTCTTTCAATCGACAGACACTGGTAAACCTGGCATCATATCCAAAGGGCTGCCTCGTACTTCTAGTTATCTGCCTCCCATTAAATACGTCAGAGTGGCTTATCAAGAATGAAAAAATGAGGACAGGTTATTATTGATGCATTTCTTTTTGTTCATCCATATTGCGTTCCAAGAGGGAGATCCTCCTTATGTAACCAGTGAGCAAAGGCAATCGTCTGAGCGTTGCTTCATCCACGCAGCGAGGTTTGATGGATGTCGTCATTAATGCGCGTCGGCGTAATCAGGGACGAAGGGCGCGCATTTCGGGATAGGATTGTATCAGCCGAATGATTACACCGGTGTTGTTGCCTTTTCTGTGAATTTTTTCAGTGTGCTTTCGATGGCATCTCCGGCTGCATTGGTGCTCGTAATTGAATGTCGAAGACTGCACGAAAATTGAGTCATTTATTCACCGATGATAAAATCTATGGCTTCATATATAAGAAAAGGTGGATCGACAGAGAGGGCAAATACGTAATGAAGCAAAGATGGAGGCCTTCAATGTGGATGTGACTCTGTGGTCTGCTCCTTCATAGAACAAGAAAGTAAAGGCACTGGGAAAGAGAGATATTGAAAAAAAAATGACGTGTTCGGCGGTGACATAACAAACAACTTTGATGTATTTTCGTTCGCTAGATTGTGGCTTACCATTCCACTAATATGAAGCAATGCTTATTTTGAGGGACTCATGAAGTATTTAAGGTTGGAAATAATTTAAATTGGCATTTTGTTACCCTTAGTCATAGCGCATGGCCAAAGATTATGTTAACTTTTTATGAAGTCAAGACTGTAGCGAAGATTTTTTGGTAACTGTGGTAGCACAAGGTAACAGGACACAAGGAGAACACGGAGAACACACACACAGCGCTACCGTGTTCTCCTTGTGTCCTGTCACCTTGTGCTACCACAGTTATAAAAAAAATGCCATACCAACAAGCCCGCCTTGGAACTGTAGCGAAGATACTTATGCGGTTGAACGCTAGCTGTCAACATATTTCTATGTTGTCGTGCCGCAGAAAGTACGATGTTTTACAGCAACGGCCAGAAGCTCATTGTAATGCATTTTGGATGAATGTACGAGCAAAAAGCAAAAGTACACGTGACAGAAAGAGCTAGAAGTTATCTCAGAAATTGAGCCTTTACTGAAACTTCATTTACTGAAGCTCAAAAAAGAAAAAAAAGGCACTTTATTTTAATTTATTGAAGCTGTAACGTATAAATACAAACATGATGTGTACCGGAAATGAAAGTCTGCGCCTTTCTACTTCGTATGGGGCTCCCTCTTGTCTGTTTATTTGAGTTTCGCGAAATCGCTCATCAAGGACAAGGGACGTGCACAGTACGACAGCCTCGCCACGGTGGTCTAGTGGCTATGCACTCGCCTACTGATCCGAAGGTCACGCGATCGAATCGCAGCCGATGCGGCCGCGTTTCGATGGAGGAGAAATGGTAGAGGCGATGTTCGATGTACGTGTATGTCAGTGGACGTTGAGAAACCCCAGGTGGTAAAAATTTCCGGAGCCCTTCACCACGGCATCTCTCGTAATAACATAGTGGCTTCGGGACGTAAAACCGCAGTAATTATCATTACCGTGCCAAGGAATACGGAATTCCACTGCGTGCTATATTCCTCCCAGACTGGTCAATTCTGCCTGTGTATGTAGGGCTGACCAATCAGGGAACGCCAGGACGAGATAGTATTCTGTATTCCGTGGTAAGATACAGGCCCCTAAATCTATGCGAATGCCACGAGACGTTAAGGTTTCGCTGGCCATTGCCCGCTCTTTCCCTAGTGCAAAGCTATTGAACTAATGTTTATTCATGTTTATTCAAGTTCAACTTCATGTCCATTCATGCTGAACTCGTTTATTCTCCGTCTAACCGTAAATGCAATATGTAGACCATATGTTTATGTTTGGCTCTCATTACAAGTTTCTTGCCATACATCAGTAAATTTAAGTGTTCCTTCTACCTTAGAGTACATCAGTCTTTTTTATAAGCAACAGTTACTTCATTCACACGTTGAAGCCATTTACCTTGTTTTATGATAAACTGTACGCAGAACTTTTCGCCAAAGTACAACGCGACGTCACACAGCAAATTTATAGCTGTAAGCACGCTTAACACGAACGTTCTGTACCAAGGCCAACGCCACTTGGACACAGACCAGGGTAGCACAATAGCAGGTGCTATTGCCGAAACATTATTTAGTTATTCCATAAATAAATACACAGTAAACATAATTTCGGCAACAGTGTGCGCTGCTTCGAGGCTCTGTCCTCAGTCGGATTAGACCTTCCCAGGCTACAGAGCTTTGGTGTAAAGCTTGCGGATGGCTGTAGAAGAGGTGTTTAGAAAATGTGCATCGGTTTGCAAAAGTAAAAATAGTACTCAAGTTCCGCAGAAGGTATTTGGGACAGTAAGCAGTGTCATCACCTTTGTAATCATTGTGCATCCTCCTGCCATTCGTGTGAGGAACGGGTAACTTCATGGGTAGTTTGCTAGTTTTACTAGTTTTCTAGTTACCTCTACTATCTAAGAGTACAAACACAAGCTACCAGCAACCTTTATAATGTTCCTGCCGTTTGCTCAAATCCATTCGCGCAGTCCCTCTATTTCCTCGACAAAATAAGCACAAACTCGAGTGTTGTTCGTTTAGCCCGTAAAATATGGGCGCAGCGTGTTGCGGACGATACATGCAAAGCAATATCTGTGATGCAGATTTCCTGCACAAAAAAGCTGCTCTTCCTGTGCGCCGTCGAATCACCGGAACATGCATATCTGTCCACGCTTGTTTCATCCTGGGTATCAACCAACCTAGCGTTATACTTCTACGACCCCGTAAACATAAACGCTCGCACAGTGAACTAAGTTCCGCAGATCCGCAGCCCCATAAGCGAACGGAAACAGCTGAAATGACCGGATGATAATGTCCTTCCGGCTAGCTGACAAGAACTCGCCCTCATTGCGTCGGAAGCGGACATAAACATCTGCCTGCAGAGTCGAACTTTGTGAGCTGGTTCGGGTCCCCGCTACATTGCCGGATGCTGAGAGTGCAATGCCGTGAGACGTTAACTAGAAAAGTTTGGCCTGTTACACACACTGTAGACATGACTCTACGAGCTTGAGCAGTGTTCGTGATGCCTACACTACCAGACTCCTTGTGTTAATGCTACAACTACTGATGTTATGTCTTCGTTTCACGTGGGACATTGGCAGTGTTACGGGCGCCAGATGCTGCTCTTTGCGTAGCAAAATAACAGCATCTAAAGGTACGAAGCTCCGACAAGATTCAAAAAGTACAAGGGACAGTAAGAAGCTGCGATAGTGATGTACTTCTGTTAAGTGTTCTCTGCAATATTTGGACCTCGATTTATGCACTACGCGAAGCCTTCGTCTTAGCACTTCGTCATGTCGTGATGGCTGCAGCTGCAACAAAATGGAGCTGCTTTCCTTTAGTAATGGGAACGTATGGAATTTGTTAACGGGCAAATCAAGAATGCGATGAGACTTCAAGCCTACACTTTATGGAATGGTTGACTAACTGACCGACGGGTCCAATCAATCAGACGGTCTGTTGATCTATCGGTTGATTGAATCAATAAATCAGTCATCAATCAATCGATCGATCAATCAATCTCTGTTTCCATCCTTCTTGTGCATTATGCAACGGAAATCGTTTGCAAACGGAAAAGGTGCCCTATTGTAATGCCCGCAGCTGTGTTCTAATGGTTGCGGACCATGACTGCATACCATTGAGGCTCGTGTTGAATGTTCAAACCCGGCCTCGGAGGTCACACCTCCGACGGAGGCACAAATGCTATAGGCTACTCTACTGCACGATACCGGCGCATTAAAGAACCCCGGGTTTACATTTCTGAAGCCCTCTACTACGGCTTCCATCTCTTGTCCACTCTTTCATTTCCCTTCCTCTAACAACGCTGAGCCATCCTCCCGACAAGTTCTGCAGAAAACAGAGTTCCTGACCGAATCACGATTAGTTACGCTAGCGAAGTATAGAACGAAGTGTTTATGCTATCAAAATAACGCGGATGAAGGCAGCAAAGTTTCAGCAAGGTTGTTTGGACGTACTGCTCCGCGATAACACTTCAGACTACACAGTGCCTATTGTGCTCTCATTCCTGGTGTCGTGTTTACAATCACAGATTTTAATCATTATGGGCGAATTACTTCGTCAATGTTTTCTGCTGCAACAATGCTGATGACACATGGTGCAAGTAAGCGCTTGCGGGCTGATGCTTTTGAGTGGAGTTCATGTCGTTATACTTCGGGACACCTCTAGAAAGGCAACATCTTCGCGCAGTTTGACTGCATTGATCCAAACATGCAGGATGCACATTAGCAGAGGCTCCATTGCGTAAAGCTATGTCACCGTGGTCGTAAAAGTGACAACAATTCAAGACACCGAACCTGTTCAGACTGACAAACTATTGTTGGGGAACTCCACTGTCACTAATTTAATCATTCGATGTTCAATACTAGAAGAAGAAATCAAGATCAATGTTTCACCATTAAATTCTGCGCTCTAACATTGGGGGGATGACGTCATAAACCCCGCTTCTCTTATTATCACCGCAACGCCCCAGTCCGTTCTTTGAAACACGTCGTGTTAAGTATCTTGGTTCCTTAGAAGGCAATTTATATGTGTTTGTAAGGTTGTATGCTACGAGGGCTATTCTAGTTAACCTCCCTGCTTTCCGAAAACTATTATCTCTATCCCTATCTCTCTCTCTTCCACCCGTAAACAATTGTTTAGGCCCGCGTTCATAAAGGTGCGTTATTCTTATCACTCGTTTTCCTTATCTTGCCTTATCGTGCTTCGCGAGCAAATCAGTCCAGTATCTACGAATAAGCAATGTATGTGATAGTCATTCGCACTGATTACCATTTTAGTCCCCTTCACGGCTCCTAATGTCACAGAGGCGATAAGAAAAATAAGCGATAACGATAAGGTAAGCTTATAATAGCGAACCCTAGCAGACGCCGTCAGCTATTATGACGTCACGCATATTAGTGCGGGAACCTTCGCGCAGGTGTCGCCACTTTTATTTCCTTTTTGCTCGTTTTCTGGCTTACCAAACGTATTCTCCATCCAAGATTAGCGCCACTAATGCTGTCGAGAGGGGATTTTCTAATAAGAGGAAAATCATCGTTTTTAGCTTCAGTGTTCCTTTAAAGCTGAGCAAGTGCGTGACGGTTCGGCTGACTTTAATTCAGTGAATATAAATCAACAACATTTAAACAATAGCGAAAAAAGTTGCTAGTAGCCATTTAAAATGTAGCTTCGATGTTACTACAGTTGTGTATATGTTTTATGTCGCAGAACTGAGGCTTGAAAGTGGCGTGCGACGCTTGAAGGCTCCATCTGGTGTTCAAGCAGTAAAGCAGAAAACGGTCCGCTGACGCGCACGTAGCTGGGTTCAAGTGACTGGAAAAGACAGTTTAAGTCATGTATATTTCATGAAAGCGGACATCATGAAAACACCGAGTGAAGACACAGAACAGTAAGAGTCGCGTCTATTGTCAGCGACAAAACATCAGTGACAGATCTCGCAACATTTCGCACACGCTTCTAGGACCGTTGGTGTAAGGGCTTATTGCTCTTGCTTCTGAGTTTAAATGTGTCGAAAAGAATGAATAATTGAAAATTCAACGAGCCTCGAAATTGAGAGACGTCTAAGCTCATAGCCAGCCTAACGCTGCGCTGGTTTTTCTCTCTTGTGATTGCTTTTTTTTTCTTTTGTCGTTCCTGAGCAGTATCTCGTTTATTTTATGTGGACTGCGACAAAAAAAGTGTACAGGTAACTTTTATCACGCGCAGACCTACCCATCTACCACTGTGGCCATTGCGACTGATGGACTAGGAATTATTCTTCATTTAAAAACAGATGCAGAAAATATGTGTAATGCGTGTCAAAGAATCCTTATGTTTGAACGCAGAACTTAAAATAGAGTGATAGCACCTGTGGCAATTGAAGGATGCCTTCTCAACTACGTTGTTACGTTGTTATGTCTAGGGAATTCTATAGAGGCGGGCAAAAAATCGACAAATGAAAGCGTGGTTAGGCCGTTATTTAGTTCGAATTCAGGAAAACGACGGGAAGTAATAGTGGGCGTGTAGACATGCGCAGTTTTCAAACCCGAAAGCGACGCCCAACACCACAAATCTTCCACTCATATTTTTTTAAAATATTTGCTGCTGCCCGTGACATCGTTACGCCGACTACACTATCTCAGAACTGCAGGCTTCGAATATTCAGACAAAAGTGAAAATTTCTGGCTTTTTTTTTACTTATGTGCGGCTAAATACTTTTGTAGAATGCATGCAGGTGCGCTCCACCTTTGCATCCCTGCACACCTAGACTCTCGCCAACTCGACAAAGAGCGCGACGAAGCAGAAAATAAATTTCGGGGGAGAGTGCGTGCCCTACAATGGTTATTCCGTGGCCCGCCATTGTAGCGGCTAGGGTGTTGACTTGTAAAGTTGGAGGTCACGAGATCGAATCTCAGGAAAAGCGGCCGAATTTCGATTGAGACAGATACGAACAACAAGGACAACGACAACAACGACGACAACGACAACGACGACGACGACGACAAGCGTACGCGTGATTTGCCGCACGTTAAAGAACCACAGGTCTACAACGCGCGTGAGTGGGTTAGGGAACAAGCGCGTGTTAAGGGTATATTAATATAAATTAAGAAGAACAAGAAATGTACGCGAGCAGGGCATGTAATGCGGAGACAGGAAAACCGTTGGCCGTTAAGGGTAACAGAGTGGATCCCTAGAGGAGGCAAGCGCGGCAGGAGGCGGCAGAAAGATAGGCGGGCTGTTGAGATCAAGAAGTATGGGGGGATAAATTGGTCGCCATTAGCACAGGACCGGAATAATTGGAGATCCATGGTAGAGGCCTTCGCCCTGCAGTGGGCGTAGACATGATGATGATGATGATGATGATGATGATGATAGAACTACAGCGGATGAAATTAACCTGGAGCCTTCCGCTACAGGGCTTGCCGCGTGATCATATCGCAGTTTTGTTATGTCTTTGGACCCTGTTTTTAGGTGAAGATTTTGCGCATGCGCGGCGTGGGTGACGAAACGCGCGCCATGTCTTTTGTGGGTCAGCACGCGACGACACAGGTTACACGGCGTATTATTGTCCCCAAGTATATGTATGAGTGCGATGCCTTGCCTCCGCGATTCTCTACTCCTGCTTGGGGAAGTGGGTGGCGGGAGGGGATTGCGGAAACCGAGGAGCTTTAAATAAAAAAGAAAAAGCTTTTGCTTTAAAACCTCCTTGGCGGAACCATAACTCCAGTTTTGATTTCGCTGATATGCGCTGGTAAAGCTTTTCCCTACATGATAAAGGTCAATTTTATTGATACTTACTCCGTGGTGAATCATCAGGATAGCGTGCGAACAAAGCCTGGCCTCCATCTCCGGCGGCATGACCTGGTACCATTCAAGCAAAACACCCGCTGTTGTACCTTCTTCCGTTAGAGGTGGTGGGTTCGATTTGCAAAGCCACAGCGGCCGTGTTCTATGCGGCGAAAGCAGCTCAGCCGTTTAACTATTTGGAAGCCGCTGCTAGAATTCGCTCCATAATTATATTGTTCTTTTCTCATGTAACCGTCTCTGACACATGCCGTGCTTGTGTGTGTGCGCGATTTGACCTCTCTCTCTTTCTTTCTTTATTCTTTTTCCATCCCTTTCTGTCTCCCTTCACCCCTTCCCCAGTGCAGGGTAGCAAACTGGATATTTACCTTTCCGGTTAACCTCCCTGCCTTCCGCCCATCATCTCTCTCTCTCTCATGTAACACCGTATTCCTTTTTTTTTTTTACGTTTGGAAAAAAGAAAGGACCGACCTCAAACGTTCAGAGATGTACTTTGTGCAAGCTTTACCACTCAGGCAGGGCAGGTTAATATAAATGGGGAGAAAAAAAAATGTGAGCTGATATGGATGTCAATAAATGAACATCTATGATTGCCCATGTTACTCATTGGCTTGTTGGCTGCATACCTCCTTTTCCCCTTCTCCATAGCCCGCTCATTTTTGGTGTGCACTTACTGCCTCTCTCACTATGCTATATCTGGTCATCGGAAAAACTGTGTAGCTAGTATACAAAAATATCGACCGGAAATGGTTGATAAATTAATGTTTTGACTCAAACATACTTTACTATTTGGAAATCTGAAAGCTGAGCCTGCAGAATTTCTCTAAATGTTCTTTGCCTACTGCGTCCGCTGTGTTCCGGCCCAGGCCGACGAGGTGCCATCAGACAAGAGTTTTTATCACTTCTCAGCACAAAATGTGGCCCTGTAGAGCTTCACAAATGCACATACTTGTTCATTTCATGAGCGCCACTTTTGCCGCCGTTAGATGCGACAAAGACGAATTTCGTGAATCTGGGGAAATTCTAGCTGAACAAAAGAAACATACACTGGCAGCTAAATACCGACAAGGAAAACGACGTATGCTTTTTTCCCTAACCTTACTACTATTTATTTTCTTTTATTTTATTTTACCCTCAGGGTACACAGTACATTAATGAGGGGAGGGGCTATCATACATGCATGAAACAGTCTATTAATAGGCAAAAAATAATAATATGGAACATAACAAGGGTTACACAACATACCAGTAGTACATAACCTAATAAGCACATAAGTACATCGATACACACAGTGAATGTAGAAGGCAACTCGCAGTTGTACAACAAAGAGAAATTTCACAACTCTAGGTGCTTAATTACTTAACAAGGCATTTTAAAAATGTATGGGGCCATGGATGCTCGTAACAGACCCAGGAAGCTGGTTCCATTCTCTAGAAGAGTTTAAAAAATAATTTATACTTAGTACTATGGTGTGGTGAGAATCATGACCGACCCCTTGATGACTGTGTTCGTGCACCACTGGAGCAGCTTCCACGTTATATTTAGACTTACTTTTCTCTGCGAGTATTCGACGCTTGTTCGTGTCTGTGATCCGGAATATTGCTCTCAAGAGATGCGTCAAGATTATCTCATTATCTACGTATACAGTGTTGTGGGTCGTGTGCTGTCCATTTCCCTAATGGCCCGGGTAATGGGAAAGCCAGGCGGTTAATTGAACATTGTTTTGTTTTCGCTTCATCCAGACACTATACTGTCGGGTTCCGCACTTAAAATTTTTTCTCGTGTATGGCGTGCGAACGCCCTTGGTTATACTGCGCACTGCCATTACGATACCATATATTATATAAATTTAACGACAAAAAGTGACGATAGTAACAAAGCTTCAGTCCCTCGTTACTGGAACACAGTAATATGAACGCATAATGTAAATGAACTGGTAATTTTGCTGGTTTTCCTATCAGCAAGTGTATACTGTGCTTTGCTTGCGAGAAAAATAATGACAAACGTTATACTTATTGGCCTTGAGAAAGCTTAAGGATCGTTGTTCGGAAGCTCCGTAAGAAGCTGTTATTGGCGAGAAAATGTGTTATGTAACCTGACTCATTGCACTGCGATTTAAGGAAAATAAATGGCGAAATGAGCAATTGTCAGCCATTGCATCTTCCCATGATATCTATAAGAGCCATGACCGCTGCGGGATGCAATTCAAAAAAATAAAGACGAAAAGTTAGGAAAAAAATTTACAGGGTTCACGTCCATTAAACGTCGCATCAAAAACAGTCGCGCTACTGTGGGGGAAATAAAACTTGGAGCTTGTGGCATTTTTCTTTTCTAACCTCAGAAATGTGACCTAGAAAACACGGGCAGAAATGGACTACGTTCAAGCATTTCTTTCCGCGCTTCAGCGGGCAGAAATATGCAACGCTGTCATCCACGAGATAACCTTGGTCACGAAGAGAAACTGCAAAGTTTATTCCTGGCAATTCGATGACAAGACGCTGCTCTCATGGATCTCAAGACTCCTTTCTCGGTGTTTTGGCGTTCCAGGAATGAACTCATACTCTACGACTAAGATAACGGTCACTTCCCGTTCTGCATACGCCGCTAGTTTTCTGCTTCTACGACATACCAGACCACTCAAGTTAATGTCCGTGCATTTCTTTATCTTAGGCTCGGTTGAACTTTTGTCGATATCAACAAAACAAATATATGGCCCGCTGCTTGTACAGCCGAGATGCCAAAGTGGTGGGCATGTGTGAAACTTTAAAGTTCCTGGCAGTCGCACAGACTTTACTAGTAGTCCTTAGCACTTAAGGGACACAGTGGCCATAACAAGGACATTAGCCCCGCCACGGTGGTCTAGTAGCTATGGTACTCGGCTGCTGATCCCAGGGTCGCGGGTTCGAATCTCGGCGGTGGCATTTCGATGGAGGCGAAATGTTGAGGCCCGTGTGCTGTGCGATGTCAGTGCACGTTAAAGAACCCCAGGTGGTCGAAATTTCCGGAGACCTCCACTACGGCGTCTCTCATAATCAGAGCTGGTTTTGGGACGTTAAACCCCACAAAACAACAAACAACAGCAACAAATACATTAGGCTGTAGAACCCGGGACGTAGCGTTTTGAAGCCGGAAGCTCTGGCGATCGAACGTCACGCTATTAATTTAACGGACAAAATTCATTCGCGTGTGCATATACCTGCACATCACTGGCCCATATGCGCACATGCAATGCGGGTGCGAGGGAACGGTGAATTTTTGATAGATGGAAGCACGTATATAAACACCACACTTTTAGACAAAGAAAAAAACAAATAAAAGTTCATTTTACAGGGTTATTTGGGAACTGCCGCTGTCGAAATGGTTGTCCCCAACACTGCAATGCAAGGCTCTACGGTGGAGAGGAAGGAGGGTGTAAGATAAAGGCCAAGAGATTAACCAGCCAGGCATCCGATTGGCTATCTTACCCGTGGGGAGGGGGGGGGGAGGTAAACAGGAATATACATTTGAGAAAGAGAGGAGGAGGAGGTAGCTAAACTGTGCTTGGCGCCAAATATTCACCAGCAGCAACCGACTATGGTGGTCTAGTGGTTATGGTAGTCGACTGTGGACCCAAAGGACACGGTTTCCAACCGGGCCCAGCGAGTGAATCGAGTTTACGGAGGCAGAGCCGTGCATCCGATAATGGCCGCAGAAAACAGCGTCCTTTCAATTTTCAGTTCCATTTTCAGTTCGAATTTTTACTCACCAGACAAAAGTGGAAGGTCGCCAAGGCTAGAAGCCGCCAGAGCGGCTTGAAAAAGGCCCTGGTGACCTCTGCATGCACATGGCAGTAGTGCCGAAATGATGCGAGGTACATGACACGCACTGCAAAAGAAAACAGTAAACAATGCATAATGATCCATAAATGATTTCTCAACTGATTATTTGCGAATACATGTTATAAAAGTGTAATTAAAAAAAAAGGTTTGCAGAAATCAATGTACGCCGTTCATACACTATCGTATACATTGACATTTGTATGTTATGTGCACACTTATATGCATTTACTCAAATACACAATACATACATATCGCTAATATACCACAACTGTGATTCCTCCCCCGAATTACAATTACATTTTTTATTTACCAGCAACCAGTAAGAATAAACGTTCATCTGCAATAATTTTTACCCCCGTTTATAACTAAGCGACGGGCTTGAAACCCAGTGCTGGCAAATGTGTCACGCAGCGGGCATTCACTTGCAACACTGTGAAGATAATATATTTTTTAAGGCTGCGTTTACAACAAAAGCTAAACGACTTAGGGTACACCATACTCTACTACGGGAAACCTCTTGCAGCCTGCCACGTGTGCAATGCATATATTGTGAGGTAACGTCCATTACAGTGGTAGCACCGTTTTATTAGGACACTGGTGCGCGAGACAGCCTTCCAGCTAGCAGCGGCCAAACCCAGCGATGATGATGATTGGCATGATGGGTATACAGAGATGAAGGCCCCGCCACGTGGTCTAGTGGTTATGGCACTCGGCTGCAGATCCGAAGGTCGCGGGATCGAATCCCGGCCGCGGCGGCTGCGTTTCGATGGAGGCGAAATGTTGAGGCCCGTGTGCTGTGCGATGTCAGTGCACGTTAAGGAACCCCAGGCGGTCGAAATTTCCGGAGACCTCCACTACGGCGTCTCTCATACTCAGAACTGGTTTTGGGACGTTAAACCGCACAAATCAATCAGATGAAGACGATGAACTGCATACTTAGCGCTCACACTATTTAATAGTGTACTGGTCGCATAAGATGTTCTAAGGTACTACGGTTTATCTCGCACATTGCTCTGAACCTCGCCCTCCACCGATTTTAGCTTTAATAATGGCGTTATCAATACATTATCTAACTTCCTGGAGGCCTCGAAAATGCCAATCAGGAACGAAATGTCGAAACACCACTAGAAGACCTTAGGAGGCAGCCAGAGAAACTCCCACACAAAGCATAGTCAGAGAGTTATATCAGTTACAGAGTCAATGTCCACAGTCACTTTATTTGCTCCCTTTCATCATTCGTAATCAAATGAAAAAAAAAGTTCGGATTCGTCTCTTCATTTTCGCCACTTCCGGGTTCATGGCTATTGTTACATTATCTCTGTCCTCTCCTTAAATAGAGCGGCAGGAATGGCGCAGCCAAAAGACGAAAACAAGCCATATAAATGCCGCGAAGCGAGCTGCTGACTCGAGGTCGTGTTTATACCTAGCCGAGAAAAAAAACAAAAGTAGTGACGCAGCATGAGAAGCCGCTTTCTCTAGATAGAACCACGTTGGACGTGTACAACAACGGCGTTCATACAAACAATGAAGTGTTCACCCATGCGCTCTATTCGTACCATAGGAACAGAGGGACGATGATAGAAAGCGGGAAAGCAGCTAGCGCTTTCTCGTTTGACGAACGCCTTTCACAGGCCATCCCTAGAGCCTGGAACACTATAGCAGCGCAGACGCCAACACAGGCGCCTGGTGGCAGAGATCTGTCCCGGCCAGAAGCGATGGCAGAGTGCGTCCTTAGAAGCCTGGTGTTTATGCGTGTACTGAAGGTGTAAGCGGCATTCATTAACGCTTGCGCTCGGTACTTGCAACAAAGGCCACGTGTTTTTTGCCTTTGTTTTGCTTTGCTTCGTTGTTTTTGCTGGAGGTAAATTAGAGCAGCACACTAGCCTGACCTGGTGTTGTCGCGTTTCCCTGCGGGCTGCATTTCATAATGAAGGTATTACAGATGATTGCTAAGGGAGAGGGAGAGAGCAAGAAAGAGAGAAAGGCAGAGAGAGAAAGGCGAAGAAAGAAATCGACGACCAGGATTCATAAACCTACCTTATCCTTATCGCTTGATTTCCTTTTCACTCCTGTGACATTAAAGGTCGTTAAGGAAGGGAGGAAATAGTAGAGAGAAAAGGCAGGGAGGTTAACCAGTGCAGGACAACCGGTATGCTACCCTGCACGAGGGGAAGGGGATGGGGGAGATTGGAGGTGGAAAGAAAAGTGGGAGAGAGAGAGAAAGAATGCAGAAATAGCACATTGTCAGAGTCAGTGGCACCTGCATGGCATGCGACATCACACATCACTGTTACAGTCGCTTGAGCAAGTCTTTCGCCTTTAAATACTTCAGCAGCACCTTTTTCGCCTTTAGCTGCGATGGCTTGTGTGGCCGACATTACAGAAAGGCATCGATAGACATCCGTCGCAGGTCAGGGTGAGCAAGAGCGGACGCCAGTGATTGCCTTTGCATGTTATAACGAGGACAGTCGCAAATGATGTGTTGCAGCGTCTCTTCACGACGGCAGGTGTCACAATGAGCGCTGTCAGCCATTCCGACCATAAAAGAATAAGAGTTCGTAAAAGATAACCCTTAGCAACAAACGACAAAGCAGGGTGACTTCTGTTCGGCGGAGTCTTGGTGACTACTCGTTAAGGGGACTAAAATGGTAATCAGTGCGAATGATTACCTTGAGGCTTGCTTGTAGACACGGGACTAATTTGTTCATGAATGAAGGAAAGCAGGCGATGAAGATAAGTTAAGCTTATGAATACGGGCATGACGGAGAAGACGAAAAGGATAATAAAGAATGTGCAACGTGAAGACAACTCCAAGGCAGTTTATCGTTTCTTTAGCGACGATCTTAAGACGTGCTTACTCTTCGTGGACCGTTTGTTCCGGCGTCCCGCCCCGGTGTTCCAGTGGTTATGGCACTCGGCTGCTGATCCGAAGGTCGCGGGATCGAATCCTGGCCGTGGCTGCTGCATTTCGATGTAGGTGAAATGTTGAGGCCCGTGTGCTGTGCGATGTCAGTGCACGTAAAAGAACCCCAGGAGGTCTAAATTTCCGGAGGCCCTCCACTACGGCGTCTCTCATAATCAGAGTTCGTTTTGGGACGTTAAACCCCACAAACGAATCAATTTGTTCCGGCCATACCACAACTAATGCAGAGTCTATTTATATTATATTTGGAGATGATGGCACACAAATAAGGGGCCCGCTGCTCCTTGGCTCCTGAGTGTGGTGAACGCTCAGCGTGCGTGGTTCAGTAAACCAATCAATCCGGCACACTCGCGATAAGAGTAGCTCCTCTAGAACAGCAACAAAAGAAACACACACAGATGGTTTCATCTATATAAGTTCAAGTCCCTAGTAATCCTCCTGAGGCAAGTCTTTACCAAAGAAATACCAGTGTTCGCGCATGATATCGTCGATAGTCAGTGGGTCACACCTGGTCACGTAAGTGAATCACCCGCGTTTTACTCGAGAACAGGGTAGCAATAAAACAGCTAGCCGGATATGTACGTACATATTTTAATGTCCTCCATTGTGCATTAAGTGAAACGTAGATGAGAAAGCGATTAGCGTTAAAAGAACAGATTCGCTGGTCCGACGTCTTTCACAGCGTGCAAAGGTCTCGAATATTTTTATTATTATTTTTCATCATATTATTTTTTCAACACTGGTTTTAAAGATACCTTTGCGAGCGCCATGGGTTACATTGTAAAACACATTGCCTTCGGACTCACGTCGTGAAAGCGACGTCCGGGATGGAGAACTCCTTCCTCTGAAATCAATCAGACCACTCGGCCAATTTTGTGCATGTTCCTTGTACGTGCGAGCTTACTTATTGTTTTACTGCATAATAGCCCATTTGTCTTGCATCTTTCTGTAGTTTTTATACTGCAACTTTCACTTCAAAGTGTCTGCCACCATTTTGCGTGACAACTAGACATCAGCTGCTGCCGGAGAGCCATGAAATAATAGGGTTTGCGCGTACGTCCTTGAAATACCGTGTTTTACAATCTTCACGTTCTCTGAAGGGGAACAGAACGTAAACAAATATGAAAAACATTGCGAAAACTTGAATGTGCAATATATGCAAAAGGGGGGAACTCGCACGCTAGCTCTCACAAGGTTTGATGACACGGAAGGAGCCGTGGACTGGCCTACTCAATGGACAGGTTGTCCGGAGTGTTTACAATTCCACGCGTCTATGGTTCTCCAGAGAGCGTTCTTAGTGCTATTCCTTTTTTTTGTAGTTTAGTGCATAAAAGAAGTGTTAGTGAAGCTTTAATTTAGTAAATTACCTATATAATAAAACAGTAATGAATGAGAGGGGTTTGACGAGCTAAAACTAGCTATGATTATGGCAAGCGAGTTCTGCAGAAACCCCGAAGACGAAGTAACGTTTTATGGAGGGGGGGAGGGGTGGAATGCATCCTGTAGTTTAGCTAGCTCAAGCATACAAGAAAATCCATACGAATTTCTCAAAAATGAAGTTGAAGAAAGATTGGTCTTGCTACAGGGTTCGAACACGGGACCAACGCTGGTCCGGGACACTCGTTCTGCCAACTGAGGAATTGACAGCACAAGGGCGAATCGATCGATAAGTCGAAGCACATGTACCCATGTAAAAGCTCAGCTATGATTGTGACATATACCTTCAATGTTTGTAGAGTACATGAATGTTTATAAAATAGCAAAAACATAAAGCCGCACCTGTCTGCTAGTTTTCGCAAACTCCTTGCCGTCATCTAGACGTCGTCACGTTGTCGTTTTCGTTTTTCTTTTCTTATCTGCTTCCAAAGGTGTATGATCATTTTCCTGCAGAAAAAGAATTTGTCACCCTGTTCAAAGAGCATACCCCACGCACAATTGTAACAACCAAACCCGAGGGTCTTATTGTGGCCGAACGTACAACTGTTCACCCAATGCATCTTTCGCCACTTGAAGAGACCCCCTTCGCAGCACTACCTTTATATTCCTTTACGGCTTTTCCCGATAGCTGTTCTTTCCTCTACTGTTTCCCATGGCCCCAAGAATAGCAGTTGCGTGGTAAATGTTTAGCCCCAAAGCACCGCGTATTTCTTGTTCTCTGCGTTCTTACCTTTTTTCTTCTTATCGACGAACCTGCTTATAGAAGCGGCATCCTTGGTTGCTTGCCGTGCACATCGTCTTTTTGGCGATAGGCTGCTTGAGCGGTTCCGCCCTTAAGACCACGGAAGGCTTCTTCTTCTCTTTATATCTTCATTTCTTTTCTTCCCGTGCATTTGTACAGGAAAGAGATGGGCCAAGAAAAACAGGTTAAGGACCGAAGAACTGCAAGAGAAGTGTTCGTTGTTTTTTCTACCGTCGATCTCTTTCGGTTCGGCGCGAAGCATATTGTGAGAGCGTGGAGCGCTCCCTCATCCCGTAGCCTTTTCCACGCATAGTGCCGTGTTTTGTTCTGTTTACGCGTACTACCCTTAAAGAGAACGTCAAGCGAGGACATGAACGAAAAAGTAGCTGCGTTCCCGAATCAATTGTCCATTTAGGCTGCTCCACCACCTTTTCCCCACGTGATGTCTAAAGGAACTTCGCCATCCCCGGGACATCATTTGTTTCCTGAGCGATTTCTCGCTCCACCTTTGTCTCTTCATCAAGAGCGAGCCTTCATTGTATCTGCGATCTCACAAAAATGAAGTTGCGCTGGCTTTTCGACGGGCCTTATCGATGCGGAGGAAGGTGCTTGTCTCGCACCAGATAAGAATTGGTTGGCTGGTTGGTTTGTGCAGTTTTACGCCTCAAATCCAGCGATGATTATGAGAAACGCCGTAGTGGAGGTCTCCGAAAATTCCAATCACCTGGGGTTGTTCCGAGTCCACTGACAACACAAAGTACACGGGCCTCGACATTTTGCCTCCATCGGAATACAGCCGTCGCGGCCGGAATTCGATCCCGCGACCTTCGGATCAGCAGCCGAGTGTCATAACCGCCGTGGCGAGGCCACGTGATAAAATCGTCATTGTGGCAACGCGGTTATGCAAATTTATATTTCATGGTCCTAGTAACGAAAGAAAAATCGACAGCCTTACCATTGTCGACAAAATGGCGGAAAGTGAAGGTTGGCACATGCTCACCTGACAGCACTAGTTTCCTTTTCTTTCTTTGCATTTCTATATATTGATTGATTGATTTGTGGGGTTTAACGTCCCAAAACTAGTTCTGATTATGAGAGACGCCGTAGTAGAGGTCTCCAGAAATCTTGACCACCTGGGGTTCCTTAACGCGCATTGACATCGCACAGCACACGGGCCTCGACATTTCGCCGCCATCGAAATGCAGCCGCCGCGGCTGGGATTCGATCCCGCGACCCTCTGATCAGCAGCCGAGTACCATAGCCACTAGACCACCGCTGGCGGGGCTTTTCCTTTCTATCTACTTATGGGTCATACCAGCATCTGCCTGACTATACATGCTTATTTTTTCTTTCCTTCTTGGGTTTTCTTAAGATGTATGTCTTTGCGCCAAAACCTCTACTACCGTAGGCCCGGTTGTCCGGGGCCGAGTTCCAGTGTTGTCATTTAGAAACGCAACGTCGCTAGGTGCTCGCGTCGTAACAAAAAAGACGATAAAAACGGATAGAACAAACCGACGGACCTAGACAGAGGGCGTTACGCGCTGTTCGACAAGAACTCCTTCTTGCTGGGCCTTCCAATTTTGACCTGTAAACCTGGCAGTGGAAATCATGCTTGTGTGCTCTTTTGCGTACATATAGGAGAAGGTTCCGTAGCGTAATGAAGTATCTCACGCTGGAGCACCACAGAAAAAGAAGCGCAGCGTACCGGGTTATTAAGGTTCACATATCTAAACCGAACAAGGCAGCTAAAGATAGAAAACAAACAGTTGAAATGATGAACTTTATTTGGTCACAGCCCTATTTAGCAGTATATTTATTCATTTTATTTACATCATACTGCAGGCCATGGGGCCCAAGCAGGAGGGGCAAGGTACAATATAAAAGAAAAAACACGTACAAGGCACAATCGAAAAAATCTTAAACGAAGGCGGGCAAACAAGCAGACAACTCTACAATGAAAATGCTTAAGAAATAGACAGAATGTGATTTTGAATTGACTCATGTGAATCAAGGTGATTAAAAGGCATCCGGTTCCATTCCTCTATAGATCGCCGAAAAAAAAAAGAAAATCTAAAAATGTTACTTCTGGCAATATAAGGGGAAAGTGTGAGGGAGTGGGAATGACGGGTTTTCCTGGTCTCAGAAAGGGTAATGTAAGGTCTGAAGTCTATATAGATCTAATGACATTGCTGCCAAATTTGCGAAATGCGTGCGACATTGATGTCTCACACTTTATGTCCCGCTCAAGAAAGGTCACTGAAAAATTTGTCTATGTTTACTGTGTATACATCCTAGACAAGTTGTTCCGTTATTTAACGTACGGCGTCACTGAAACAATAAAGACAAAGCAATAATGCAGTCAGACGTTACAATTTTTTGCGAAGGTCACACGTAGAAAGCTGCTTTTACAACATGACCAGACTTTGGCGACATTTGCATGGTCTTGGTAACTTTTATTACTGGTTTCTGCTTGTGTGCTGCGAGTATCGAACAGCACGTTTCTCTGCCAAGCAGAATATGGTATTCACGCTGACGTACAGATAGCGTATTATTCATGAAAGAAATAAGAAACTCTTCTGCCTCGGAATTACAGTACACTCTCACGGTGACTCCGCAATGCCGGCCGGTTTGCACATCTTCTCAAGCATGCATTGAATGGAACAATGCTTGCGGCAGAGAGCATTGTTTATGCAGTAACTGCAGTTACTCGCCTGATGCATGCCATATCCTGTTGGCAATGTAGGGATTTCATTGCTCTGGTCAACGCTCACACAAAACAAGATAAGTATCTCGTTCTCGTAATTGTTATCATACATTACGTAGACAGGTAGCTTCTGTTCTTAAAAATTACGTGCACTTGAAATAGGCTGCCTAGAAAAATAATAAAATACAAAATAAAATAGAAATTACTTCAGGCGAAACCATATATTGTGAATACTACGGCTTAGCACTTCGTATGGCGCTCCCTTTCTTCGATGAAAGCATCGGGTTGAAAACGATAGCTTTGAACATATTCATTTCTTTCATTTTATGCGACATTCCTGACCAAAACATCTTGTAGTTCTAAACTCTTTCACTAGGAGACAGCGACCTTCAAATATTTGGCTCAACCATTTTCTGAGACCGAGGCAGTCCATTAGACAACCAAACTGAAATAGAGTTGAAATTTCAGATTCAAGAAAAAAGAAAAGAATGCGCATTACTGCGACGCAGCCAAAACATACATAGGAAAGAAAAAAGCTCTGTTCATGCTTCGTGTTCATTTCTTGTGCTTAGAAAGCGAAACAAGTGCAGAAAGTATTCGATTCGTTGTTATAACCTAAACTAGCCTAACCTAACCGGACTTGCCCTGTCAGAGACAATATAACCATTTCTTCGTACACGATATCGAGACCGATGCAGCCGGGTATGCAAGCGAAAGTGAAAACAACAGTACGTTTCTTTTCTTTCTTTTTGTTTATTATTCTTCGTGCTCTTCAGTGTTATCTTTCTCTGCGAGATCTCACTGTGATGTCATAGTCATAAACCCAGATGGCGGCGTGTCCGCCGGGATTGCTTGGCACGGCATCTGGCTTTATATAGGGAAGACCGCCTTTACTCCCACCAGCTTTTATTCCATTGCTCAAACAAAAAATTGATTGAATCTTGTGTAAAAGCAGCAGAAAGAAAAACAGACAAAACCCGTGCATAGAATAAGCATAAACAGTGAAATGATTTCAACTGTGCGATCGCTGTTCAGTGGAGAGCTATCGTGATACTATTTTTGGCAGTATAAAGCTCGCCATCTGTTGAAAGCTGCTGCTCTTTCAGTCTTACCCGCTGTATGTTGAAAAGAAGAAACAAATTTTAAAAAGTCGTAGAAGTAAGGAAATGCTGGTCGGTGAAATATGAAACGAGGATGATAGAGTACTTCGAGGTGATTCACAGAAATCGAAAAAAATAACCACCGGGGACCCAGCCGAGGGAGACAAAGCCCACCGTAGCAGCGGCCCTGAAGTAGTCGCAGGCGGAATAGCTCGACACAAAAACGTTTCTCTTCGCAAACGTTACTCTCGCCCCCAACCTTGATTCCTGTGCTCAACGCGCAGAGCTACCGAGAACTGAGACACGTTAACGCCAGTGCTGGGTTCTCGATACCTTGCTGTGCTATCTTCTTTTCCGAAAGGGGCCGTAGTGGCAGCAGGATTCGACATGATTGCACTCAGCAAACAACATCGTTGCATATTACACGCAACTTGCATAACCAGCGCCGCTGTTTTGGGGCCCGCCATGTCTGCCGTCATATCCCTTGCAAAAATGCCATATATGACCTTATCAGGAATTGTGGACATGTGGCTATATATGGGACGTGCCCGTATGTAGCCGTATTTGCTCAAACCGTGATAAAACCGTATATGGAGATGAAAGACAGACACGAGGAATGCCATGTATGAGTCTGATGCGTATTGGGCTGATACGGCCACGTACGGACACGTACCATATATAGCCACATATGCATATATAGCTATATATGGTGCGTGTCTTGCTCGGTCTGTAGTGCTGCG
Source organism: Hyalomma asiaticum (assembly GCA_013339685.2). Lineage (NCBI taxonomy): Eukaryota > Metazoa > Arthropoda > Arachnida > Ixodida > Ixodidae > Hyalomma > Hyalomma asiaticum. Next base: position 20,881,713 of record CM023490.1, read on the forward strand.
AACAAGATTTAACTTTTCGCTGTTTGTACATTTTTGGCAGTATTTGCTGTAGCCTTAAAAACGGGCCAAGAAAAAGGAAGGAAAATAATGTTTTCCTATGGCATTTATTTATGCAGAATACCTAAAATACGAGAACTTCAAAAGTAAGAAACATCGCCGACCTTTCTCTACTAATCTCACCGAGCTGTCGAAGAACGCCTTCAATCTTTCTCTTTTTTTTAGGCGAATTGTGTTATTTGTCCAACCTAACCGGGCGCTGAATATTTCATGCATTTTACAAAATAAAATCCAGTTTACTGTGCGTGCTTTATTCACGTCGACCCTTTGACCTTTACTTTCTAGAATTTCTTTGCTGTGACAAGCTTTAATACATCCTAGAAATGCCTGGGCGTAACGACCCATCAGATGTATGGCTGAATCACCGTGCTTACCTAAATTCCTCGGGCTTGCAAATGGCACCTCGACTGCACTGTCACATCTAAATAAAGTTCAGATTATGAATTTGAACAGCAAGTTACCCTCAACAGCTGCCGACGTGTCCTACGTTCTTATCATCCGTGCCTGATTATCGGGCACGATTGCTAGATTGATTAGTTCACACTCGTTCTGCTTCACGCAAGAAAACCAGTGCACGGAGGCTGCTGTACGGAATGTGGCGTCCTCCTGGGCGTTCGTTCATCGTGGAAGAAACAACTAACGAAAAAGGTGTGAACGATGATTGAATGAAGACGAAGTGGCGACGCGTGAAAGTAGGTCACGATTTCATCCTAAGCCAGAACAGAGCCGGCGTCGTGATGTTGACCAAAAAGGGCTTTACGTACGGT